>CM056206.1:21204069-22404069 GCA_029692085.1 Gymnothorax javanicus
AGTTGGGATAATATTGAGAAAAACTTCCGAGCATGCACACTGTGTGCCAGGGGCAGATATAGGCAGAGCTACTGTAGGACTAAGCCCACCCCTACTGTTTGTTTGTTTATTTATTTATTTTTTGTTCTTTCAGTCATTGGAAAATGTCTGCCCGTGATATTGACACCAGTTTGAAGACTCACTGGTAATTTATACAACTATGTGTT
This sequence comes from Gymnothorax javanicus, assembly GCA_029692085.1. Taxonomy (NCBI): domain Eukaryota; kingdom Metazoa; phylum Chordata; class Actinopteri; order Anguilliformes; family Muraenidae; genus Gymnothorax; species Gymnothorax javanicus. The sequence goes on from CM056206.1 coordinate 21,204,276, forward strand.
TTAGACACTTCAACAATTCTGCATTCGCTGAAATTTACTTTGGCGAGGTCTTTGATGTTATTGTCCCCATCACTGTCATTTAAATCGATAATTTCATGCCTTTTTCATGCAAGTCTCGGCCATGGCATGCAATTGCGTTGAAACGAGTGCAACCGAAAATCATCGTCTTGGCGTTGGGTGCTGGGGCCAAGTTTGCAGTAAATTTGAAATAAAAAAGGGCATAAACGCAGGGGATTTGGGCTTTTTGTCAGTGCGAAAATATTTAAAAATAACACTACTACAATACTTATTCGACATGTTCTTGTGTTTCCTGTCCCCTTTAATTTATGGACTTACTTGTTTTGATTTCTTTGTATGTGTGGGTTACTTGGTTTGTTACCTACATCTGGTGGAAATTTCGTGTCAATAGCCCCATTAGAAATATATTAACCGGGAAAAAGTATGTTGGCGTTCAATACTTATTTTCCCTGCTGTATCTCGAGGATTAAACGTCAGTCTTGAGTCCAGACTTCTGGATGGTGCTTCTTGACTCATTCGCGTCTCTTTGTCATGGAAGTGATCATTTTCTCAGTATGCCATCATGTTATTACCCTCGCCTCGAAGGGTATTGTAATCGTGTCCGTCTGTTTGTCTGTCTGTCTGTCGGACACATCTCTAAAAACTATTGGCATGATTTACATAGAACTTTGACAGCAGAAAGGTCCTACCGTGGCTCGGTCCTCCTCTAACGTCAGACTGCTAGGTCAAAAGATCAAAGTCACAAAAAAATCGAGAAATCGTAAAACTCCCTATCTTTAACATGGGGCGAAATTTCAAAATCATATATCCAACGAAACTTATCGAAATGACTTGGATTTGATACACACATATAGGGTAGCAACATCTATCATCAGACCAAGTTTCATCCGGATCTGATCCAGACTGTAGATTTGGTGCCATTTTAATTTAATATTGAAAATCCCATTTAACTTATATATTTTACAATAAATCGGCCTGGAATAAAGATACTGCCTTGAAATGTTCAGTTTAGAGGCACAGTACTATTGCTTATCAACAGCTGATAGATGATCCGCATCAGATCTTGCCGAGAAAGCTGGTGAAGTTGGGGGCAATGTCGCCCTCAGTCACGGCTACCAGAATACAGCAAGTATATTCTGAGAACTTGCATGTCAAATGATATATTTCGAGAGAACTTGGAGCCATGGATTCATCATTGGAGTGAATGGGTGCAGACAGGGACAGTATATTGGATAGTATACCTGAGCACAGTGGCTATGTCTGTACCACACCCTCCCCAACAAAGAGTTAATTTGTTCAGTTGCAAGGATCCCTTTTCCCTTAGCTTGCATTACACTTCATTATGATAATTGTCATGCACAGTGGCTGAGTGGTTAGCATTGCTGACTCACAGCAAGAAGGTTGTGGGTTCAAATCTGGCCTGGGGCCTTTCTATGTGGAATTTGCACGTTCTTCCCGTGTTCATGTGGGTTTTTTCTGGGCACTCTGGCTTCCTCCGACAGTCCAAAGACATGCATTTCAGGCTAATTGGAGATGCTAAATTGCCATCGGTTTGAGAGTGTGAGCTATTGGTGTGTGAATCCTGCGAAAGAATTGGTGAGCTGTCCAGGGTTGGGTCCCTGCTTTTTGCCTGTAGTCAGCGACCCTAATGAAGAAAAAGTGGGTATAGAGAATGGATGGATAAAACGTCAATGCCTTAAGAAGCTTTTGAATTCCTGCAACTCATCAAAACGGTATATTTTTCTTCTGCGTCCGCATCCGATCGGCTTCATACACCAAAGAAAACGTTTCTAAAAATGCGGTATTGCTGACTTAGGTTCGTGTGTTAAAGCTGCTCATGTAAAAATAAAACTCTGTCTACATCCAGTGACATTGCCACAATGCCGGTTAACACTCAACCTACTTCCGAATAAGAATTGGATAATAAATTGAATTGATTTACTGAGCAAATGGGCTTCCAATAAGCTGTGTTGCCATGAACGATCAAGACATCCAGTTTTGCGTCAACGAGGAAGGCTACAAATATGATTGCCTGGACGGTGATTCACTGAAATATCTCGAAATTCCATCTTGAGATAGAATGTTATGTAGTAAGTGCTGCTGATGGTATTTAGATAAGGTTTAGATTTTGTTTAATTAGATAATTGCTATTCATATAATCTCATATTATAGCCCTCCTACAATTTTCTCGGAGGCCAGACTGCAAAAGACCTCATGAATGACTTTGCTACCTTGAAAATTTGATGCATGTCATGCATATCAAATTATTTTAAATGCATGCCATGCATCAAACTTTCACAATGCACTAATAACCAATTTACTAAATTATTCACTCACCAACACTTTGACATAAGAAGCCTTGGTAATTAGATAAACTAATTATTATCCCTTTGCGCGGCAACCAGTTAGCAACTACACATCCCTGCAAATGCAACCTATTCTTTTGAATGCTAAAAACATTTTGAGGAAGTGCAATCTTAAAATAAACCAGGTTGCACTGCTAAAAAAAAAATCTGAGATAGAATTCAGGAAAGCAGGGAGTTAATTAATAATTTTTTTTATTATTTGGTTTTTTCCATCTGTACAATATCACTATTAAGTCTGTTGTCAATGTAGCACTTCAATATTCTGTCACTTAATACTTTCTTAATTATCACATGCCAATACTGTTTTGCTCAGAAGTTTGCATACCCTAGCTGAATTTGTAAAACAGACAACATTTTTTAAGAATTTTTTTTTTTTTAGCTCAATTTTAATTTCAGTTTGATGACTTGAGCTCTTTCTATCTCCTCTTAAGGAGGGTATGTTAACATTTAAGCTTCATCAACCTCAGTTCCAGGGGCCAAAATGAACACCTGGGTGAGGCAAAAAAAAAAAAATGTAAATGCATTTAAAGTACAACCCCAATTCCGAAATAGTTGGGACGAAGTGTAAATCGTGAATAAAATCAAAATGCAATGACTTTCCGATCACATGAGCCAATATGTTCTTTACAATATAACATAGATAACATTTCAAATGTTGAAACTTAGACATTTTACATTTTTATCCACAAAATGAGCTTATTTCAAATTTTCTGGCTGCAACAGGTCTCAAAAAAGTTGGTACACAGGCAAAACAGGAAAAGCAATTAATATGTAAGAGAATCAGCTGAAAGAACATTTAGCAAGTAATTAAGTTAACTGACATCAGGTGTGTAACATGATTGGCTATAAAAGGGATGTCTTAGAGAGGCTGAGTCCCTCAGAAGTAAAGATGGCCAGAGGCTCTCCAACCTGTGAAGGCTCACGTAAAAAAATTGTGGAATACTTTAAAAACAATGTTCCTCAACGTCAAATTGCAGAGGCTTTGAAGGTCTCGTCATCAACAGTGCATAATATCATCAAAAGATTCAGAGAAACTGGAAAAATCTCTGTGCATAAGGGACAAGGCCGAGGACCTTTACTGGATGCCTGTGATCTTCGGGCCCTCAGATGCCTGTGCATCACTCACCGGCATGATTCTGTCATTGACATTACTAAATGGGCCCAGGAATACTTCAAGAAACCACTGTCTGTAAACACAGTCCGCCATGCCATCCACAGATGCCACCTAAAACTCTATCATACAAAAAGGAAGCCATTGTTGAGCATGATCCAGAAGCGCCGGCGTGTTCTGTGGGCCAAGACTCACTTAAAATGGACTGTAGCAAAGTGGCAAAGTGTCCTGTGGTCTGACGAGTCCAAATTTGACATTCTTGTTGGAAATCATGGGCGTCATGTCCTCCGGGCTATAGAGGAGAAAGACCACCCCTCCTGTTATCAGCATTCAGTTCAAGAGCCAGCATCTCTGATGGTATGGAGATGCATTAGAGCAGGGATTCTCAACTGGTTTCACATTGGGACCCACATTTCCCCATGGTCATTACGTCGCGACCCACTTTTATAGAATCGAAACCAAGCAAATATATTTTTCAAAAATAGCCTTTGAAAACACATACGCAATCTTTTTAAACATACATACACATTTATTTATATGTGCAAAGTGCATTTCAGAGCACATTAAGAAAATGAGGAACATGAAAACTGCATTAGTGAATAAAATGCAATAAAATACCAAAACTGCACAAAATAAATAAGGCCACAAAACTAAATATTTAACTTCTATGAATATTTCTGCATTCAGAGCACAAAATGAGAAGGAACATGACAACTGCATGTATAAAAGTGAATAAACTAAAATAACAAAACTGCACAAAATAAATAAGGCCACAAAACTAAATATTTCATGTCTATGAATCTCTCTGCATTCAGAGCACAAACTGAGGAGGAACATGACAACTGCATGTATAAAAGTTTTTAAAATAAAATTATCAAAACTGCACAACATAAATAAGGCCACAAAACTAAATATTTTGGGTCTATGAATCGCTCTGCATTATACGCTCAGCGTATTACTGCCCACCACAGGCCAGATGTATTATGATACATCTCGAATACAAAAAAAAAAAAAAAAACCTCCATTTCACTCAAACTCCTATCGTCACTTGTGAGCTCAACTCTGCTCACTTCTTCCTCTGCTGCTCAACTACCCCTCGACTCTCCAGAACCTCAACACAACACTTAAAGTGAACGGATATCAAATGATGGTTACCATGGCTCCAGGGTCAGACGCGCATTAAACATTATTCACCATATTATTATTATTTATTGCCAAGGAGGTGTATGTTTTTGCTGGCGTTGGTTGGTTTGTTTGCTTGTCTGTTAGCAGGATATCTCAAAAATGGCCGCATAGATTTTAACCAAACTTTGCAGGATGTTACAGTAGCACAAGAGGAACAAGTGATTAAATAGCACATCTAGGCCAAAGTACAGCTGAGATATACGCCAAAGTTCAAGATTTCAAGTCTTTCCAATGGGATGGATTTCCAATCGCCGTGCTTTTGGGTTTTGCTGCCACCTGGCGGTGAAATGCAGCAATACCCTACATCAGCCAGCAAAAATAACTCATGCACAGAGTTGCCTTGGCATGGCGGAAGTGCTGCGCTCTCTGAGTGCTCTTGTTAATCTATTTTTTAACCAGCTGTCTGCGACCCACTCAAAACGGTTCCGCGACCCACTTTTGGGTCGCGACCCACCAGTTGAGAACCACTGCATTAGTGCATATGGTGTGGGACACTTGCATGTTTTAAAAAGCACCATGAATGCTGAAAGGTATATAAAGGTTTTAAAGCAACATAAGCTCCCCTCCAGACGACATCTATTCCAGGGAAGGCCTTGTGTATTTCAGCAGGACAATGCATAACCACATACTGCAGCAATTACAACAGCATGGCTTCGTTAGTAGAAGAGTCCGTGTGCTGAACTGGCCTGCCTGCAGTCCTGATCTTTCACCCATTGAGAACATTTGGTGCATAATTTAAAAAAAAATTCCGTCAAAGGAGACCCAAAACTCTCCAGCAGCTGGAAGCCTGTATTAAACAAGAGTGGGATCAAATTCCAATGGCTAAACTCAAGAAACTTGTCTCCTCAATGCCCAGACACCTCCACTCTGTGTTAAAAAGTAGAGGGGATGCTACACCATGGTAAACAGGCCCCTTTCCCAACTTTTTTGAGACCTGTAGCAGCCATCAAATTTGAAATGAGCTCATTTTGTAGATGCAATTGTAAAATTTCTCAGTTTCAACATTTGCTGTGTTATCTCTGTTCTATTGTGAATAAAATACTGGCTGGTGTGATTTTAAAGTCATTGCGTTTTGATTTTATTCACAATTTACACTTTGTACCAACTATTTCGGAATTGGGGTTGTAGGAGGCTACCATTGGGCACTATAAATACTTTGCTGGAAAGCTCGAACAGGTCACTCAGGACCAGTGCTAACAACTATCAAGAGTCTTTCAGTTCACTGTATTTCCTGCTTAACGGTACATCTAATAACATATGTCCGCTAATGGAAACATTGCGCTGAAAGAGGAAAATAGTTTTTTGTGTCAAGAGATCTTAAGGACGAATATTTAAAAGCGGGAACAGCAAAACTTTTCATGGCTATGATATTGGATTTTATCAAGATTCCAAAAGATTCCTCTATGGAAAGGAGGAGAATAAGCAGTTTTGTCTTTCTGAGACTCTTACGTTCCACTTCATTACAAATAACTTAAAGGGGAAATGCAACAGCGGAATATTTTCAGTGCATCTGAAGGATGCGTTCATAAACTAAAGTTCCGATTAATTTTTGATCTCCCGGTACCCACTGTTTTGTCGTGATGATTAAATAAAGTATACGCAAAAAATTTCATGGGAGGCGCCATGACAGCGTCGCTTAGTGAGTGGCGTCACTGGTTGGACCAAACATTGAAACAGAATGGCAACGAAGGGAAAATTCGAATTGCTCACGTAAATAAATCTAAACGCAGACTTCTTTTAGGGGTTCTTGGACAACAGCGGATAATGGCACAGTCTTAATGAGTTTCAGATCGTAGAATTATTCTGGTCGCTGTGAATCAGTTCGTCAATCACCCGCACAAACGATTGAGGAAACTGCGCTTAAAGAAATCTCCGCCTATTTTAAGTTCGCTGAACTGTGATGGGGAACTGAAAATATTACAAGAAGTTAAAAGACACGCTAGACGAGTAGATTGAATGAACCTCTGCACTGCTGGGCATATTGTAGCTGAACTTGTTGCAAGTGACAGTTCGCTGCAGTTGGCTATGTCCCCACAGGATATGAATTTATTGGGCACGACTGAAACATAACGTTAGTTTATGGGTAACGTAATAACTTGTTGCGTGTGACAGTTGGCATTAATTTGGTTACAGTTAGACTAAAGTAATATTAAAGTTATTTTTGTGCAGTCCCTCTTGGTTACATTGGCTTTCGAAAAAACGTTACAATACATTTCAACTGCCCGGGTTATCTGGACAGTATGCGGCATTAATTTATCAGGCATGACTGAGCACAATACGAGTTTATGAGTAACGTTGATAATGCAATCTACATTGTTATAAACTGACTGAATTGAACAGTTAAATTAACGCATAATCTCCTTATTTTAAATGTAAGTGGAGTCCTGCGCGATTTAACTGTGGTTTTCGCTTAACATACACGGAACCTGTGTTATAAACTAATGGTAGCTACAATTACAGTTAAAATAAGTGACAAAAAAAGGTGCCAGTTAAACTAACTGGCAAAAAAGGTGCACGTTTATAACCGTGTACAGAGTAAATGTCGCGGGGACCATAGGTGTAACTCGCGCCATACACTGGCTGGCTCAATAGCGCACAAGCAACAAAAGGCGATTACAGGTGTTTGTACTCCGTGTGCTCTAGATTGCAGTATTTTCCAAAATGCTTTTTTACCGATCCCACAAATTGTATACTTTCTGTATGACAGTATGTTACAAATCATTAATTTTGTGATTGTTGTAGACCGAAAAAAATACGCAAGTGGGATTGGAATTCGATAGTTGTAAGACCGTTTCATTCATCCAAATTATTTATAGCCTACTTCACTTCACCAGTTTAGACTTTGAAGATGATCTTGTGAGTGTAGAAAGCATACCACCCTTCTGGTTTAACACTGTTAAATCCAAATCCTGCTGTGATAGGTTGTACGGCTATTTAAGTAGCCTATATAAATGGTCTGTCCTCACGTTACCTTGAAGATGGTTGAGTAAGCTGCAACCAACCATTTTCGGCTACATAATGTTTTATACGTCATTTCAAATGACATAAAATAAGTATGTAAAATAATGACCTGCCCTGATCCACTATGCCAATCATATATTGTTTCTGATGCATTCTTGATTTTCATGGCATAATCACATGATGAACAAGATGTCTCAAGATAAGGAAGGAGCAGGAAAGAAGAGGGACCTCGTTATATTAAATTTTTTATTTTAAAAAGTGCAAATCTGAATAAAAAAAAGAATGAAAGTGCATTCATTTTATTGTTTACTGAGATAATTTTTTAAAATTAACTGATGTGCAAAAATTGCCATGCTGAGTCTTGTATTCATGCTCTCTCTCTGTATAGTTGGGATAATATTGAGAAAAACTTCCGAGCATGCACACTGTGTGCCAGGGGCAGATATAGGCAGAGCTACTGTAGGACTAAGCCCACCCTACTGTTTGTTTGTTTATTTATTTATTTTTTGTTCTTTCAGTCATTGGAAAATGTCTGCCCCGTGATATTGACACCAGTTTGAAGACTCACTGGTAATTTATACAACTATGTGTTTTAGACACTTCAACAATTCTGCATTCCGCTGAAATTTACTTTGGCGAGGTCTTTGATGTTATTGTCCCCATCACTGTCATTTAAATCGATAATTTCATGCCTTTTTTCATGCAAGTCTCGGCCATGGCATGCAATTGCGTTGAAACGAGTGCAACCGAAAACGTCATCGTGCGCGTTGGGTGCTGGGGCTTCGTTTCGCAGTAAATTTGAAATAAAAAAAGGGCATAAACGCAGGGGATTTGGGCTTTTTGTCAGTGCCGAAAATATTTAAAAATAACACTACTACAATACTTATTCGACATGTTCTTGTGTTTCCTGTCCCCTTTAATTTATGGACTTACTTGTTTTGATTTCTTTGTATGTGTGGGTTACTTGGTTTGTTACCTACATCTGGTGGAAATTTCGTGTCAATAGCCCCATTAGAAATATATTAACCGGGAAAAGTATTGACGCGTTCAATACTTATTTTCCCTGCTGTATCTCGAGGATTAAACGTCAGTCTTGAGTCCAGACTTCTGGATGGTGCTTCTTGACTCATTCGCGTCTCTTTGTCATGGAAGTGATCATTTTCTCAGTATGCCATCATGTTATTACCCTCGCCCCCGAAGGGGTATTGTAATCGTGTCCGTCTGTTTGTCTGTCTGTCTGTCCGGACACATCTCTTAAAAACTATTGGCATGATTTACATAGAACTTTGACAGCAGAAAGGTCCTACCCGTGGCTCGGTCCTCCTCTAACGTCAGACTGCTAGGTCAAAAGATCAAAGTCACAAAAAAATCGCAGAAATCGCAAAACTCCCTATCTTTAACATGGGGCGAAATTTCAAAAATCATATATCCACCGAAACTTATCGAAATGACTTGGATTTGATACACACATATAGGGTAGCAACATCTATCATCAGACCAAGTTTCATCCGGATCTGATCCAGACTGTAGATTTGGTGCCATTTTAATTTAATATTGAAAATCCCATTTAACTTATATATTTTACAATAAATCGGCCTGGAATAAAGATACTGCCTTGAAATGTTCAGTTTAGAGGCACAGTACTATTGCTTATCAACAGCTGATAGATGATCCGCATCAGATCTTGCCGAGAAAGCTGGTGAAGTTGGGGCTGTGTCGCCCTCAGTCACGGCTACCAGAATACAGCAAGTATATTCTGAGAACTTGCATGTCAAATGATATATTTCGAAGAGAACTTGGAGCCATGGATTCATCATTGGAGTGAATGGGTGCAGACAGGGACAGTATATTGGATAGTATACCTGAGCACAGTGGCTATGTCTGTACCACACCCTCCCAGCCCAAACTGTCTAATTGTCGTGATGTCTCGTCCGTGGTCTGTCCGTACATGCATCCCTCCCTCCCTCCTCTCTCCATTTCATGCTTGAGGAAATAAAGTCAAGAATCTACAATAAGCTTACCTATATTACTATGGACACATACATCATACGGTGAAGCCGCCGTTAGAAATAACCCCCCTCTCCTCCCCCCACAACAGATTATCAATGACATTTGCCTCTGACCCTTGAAATCCAGAAGTCAACGACAGTGACGTCGTACACATGGTCGGTGCCATTATAATTTGTGGCCGCTTCCCCCACTGTGAAAATGTAATAAATTTGCAATGCAAAACAAAAACGACGACATGTCAGAAAATGAAACAAATGTCAAAGGGGCGAGGGTTTGCAATCCCTGATTTTCTTGTTGGGTATTTAATTGTTTAGACAGTGAATTTATTTAAATGTGGGAGCAATAGAACATTCATTTCTGATTTGATTTTGAGCTCAGTACCTTCCCTCTTCTGTGCTGTCCTAGGGTAGTTTCCCAGCCAGATATTATGTACCGAACACATCCCAGGAGTCCTTCTCCTTGGACAGCAACTATCAGGCCTTCCTCCTGGTGGATGATGGCAGTGTGGGACGAAACGAGGGCGAGACAGGCTTTACAGCCAGGCTAGAGGAGTACATCTCCCACCAGAAGACAGGCATCTGGGGTGAGTTACTGAGTGAGTGACTGATTGATCGACGGAGTGACTGACCAGTGGAGACACTGAATAATAGACTGAGTGGCTGACCGACAGAGGGACCGAGCAATCCACTGAGTGACTGACTGACGGAGAGATTGGGTGATCAAATGAGTGAGTGACCGAAGGAGAAACTGAGTGATTGACAGAGTGACTGACCGCAGGAAGAACTGAGGGATCGACTGGGTGACTGACTAACGGAGAGACTTATTGATTGACTGAGAAGCTGACAAATGGAGAGTGTGAATGATGGACTGAGTGACTGACCAATGGAGAGACTGAGTGATCACTTGGGTGACTGATTGATGGAGAAACTATGATCAACTGAGTGAGTGAGTGACGGGGAGACTGAATGATTGACTGAGTGACTGATCAACAGAAATACTGAGTGATCAACAGAGTGACTGACTGATGGAGAAACTGAGATATTGTTTGAGTGACTGACTGACAGAGAAACTGAGTGATCCACTGAGTGACTGACCAATGGAGAAACTGAGTGAGCGAATGTCTAAGTATGTGTGGACCTGGATAAAAACACGTACAGACTGAAAAACATTTACAAAGAGTAGAAGCACTAGTGGAATTTACTTACTAGGTGCTTTGCTTTATGTTGAATTTTTTGTCTATGAAGTAAGTATATTTTCTAGTTTGCGTTAGTTATGCCACATTTTGCGATGTTTTTATTCTGGGTTTGATTTTTAGATTAGTCTTTTGTCTATTGCCAAAAAATGTGTACATCTCATTTTGTTTATTATTGCCTACAAAATTATGATTTTTAATCTTTTGTTCGAATATTAAATTTTTTTGTTGTTAAGGAGTTTTTTTTGCCTGTGGGGCAAAACTGGAAGGCCAACTAGTTCTGCATTTGGAACAAGTCAATCTTGCAATTCAGCTGCAAGAAATCAGTCTCATCTGTGCTATATTTGCCTATACTTGGAATGATTTTTCTGAGGTCGTCAAATGAAAAAACTAATTAGAAAATGAAAAGTGTTTTTGTAGACTTGGAGAAATGTTAGCATGCCACTTCAACTTGAGGGTTAAGTGAATGAAAGGGGTCATAGGCCACATTGAAACACTAAACAGAGTTATAAGTTCAAATGGTTTTACGGAACTATATCACAACAATTTGTCTTATAAGTCATAATTTAGTTATCTAGTTTTACTATAGTTTCACATGACTTAATTTACCAGCATTGATTATGAGATGTCGCAAATTTGTTTACTGAAACACTAAATTGATGTTAATCTATGCAAAGTTTTAGTGGATATTTCTTGCAAGATTTCTAATTTTGATAAGTATAAACATGTGAATGATAATGGGATTAATTGGCAGAGACACTGGGCTCTGCAATTATCAGCACCTCTGACTGGAAATGCACTAAAGTCACTTAAAAAAAAAAAAAATTATGGAGAGAAACACAAAATGCCAAGATGCAAGAAAATTGTATTTCATTACGGTTCCAGTGGAATAAATCAATGCATCATAATTAGAGTTTAATAATTATTGGCAACTCTTTTTTTAGTAATTACTGCAACCACATCTGGCAAGGGCAACAGCACGGAGTCTTTTACAGTTCTGTTTCACACCTTGTTTAGGGGACACCTCTGACAGAGGCAACCAGATTATCAATCAAAGTTGCCTCATGCTTAGTGAAATCCATTTCAGCCATTGATCTTAAACATATTGCCCTGGATTTGTGGAATTAAAATGGCCCCAGGACTTCCCTGATCTACCAGGATATACACTGAATTAGGTGCCTTTCCTTGCATATGTCTTTGTTTCAATGCCAAACATGCTGATGATGTATGTGACCAAATGGTTGTGTGTCTCTGGGTCAGAAAAAAGGGCTGTACTCTTGCAACCCTTCTATTAAGCGTGTGGTTATGATATGGAGGTGACATCTGTTCGGGCATGACCCCAAGATGCAATTAAAGCCTTTGATTCTTTCACAGTGATTCTTGGGAATTTTTTTGCTTCTCTTAACATGCTGCTCATACATGCATTTTTGAATAACTGCTCTGCCTGTGCTCAGCAGTATGTTGAATCTTTCTTGGATCATCCTTTAGTCATAATCAGATTTAAGAAAAGGTGTATGACCATTTTTCCTTCAAGCTGCCAGTTCTTTATGGAACTGGATGACAAAGGGATTCTGCTTGCATGTTTCCTCCTTTTTATATCCTAGAAAAACCAGAAATGATGGGATGATACAATATAGTTCCTTAAAACTTGGATGAACGTAAATAAATCAGATTTTATTTCTTGTTTGTAAATAAATTGGATTTCATTCATCGTATTTACTGTATGGGACACATACAGTATGTCCCATAATATTTCTAAATATCCTGTTGGGACATGAGTCCCAGAAACCCCTGCAGTTGGGCCAATTCCATATTATAATCACAAAAATGACATATTACAGTGTATATCCAATGAGTAACTCTTATTATTATTATCCCCTCGCCGACGAATTAGTTGGAGGGGGATATAGTAACGCCGCCGTCTGTCCGTCCTTCCGTCCTTCCGTCTGTCCGTCCGTAACAAATCTGGTTTCCGTTCAACAACTTCAGTAATGTTTGACGGATTTTAATGAAATTTGATAGGAAGGTAGTTGGTATCAAAATGCAGGCTAAGTTCGATTTCGGAGTATGTAGGTCAAAGGTCATAATTTATTAAATATGTGAAAATGGTTTCAGTTCGATAACTTGAGTAATGTGTGACGGATTTTAATGAAATTTGATATGAAGGTACATGGTATAAAAATACAGCCTAAGTTTGATTTCGGAGTATGTAGGTCAAAGGTCAAAGGTCATAGCTCATTAAATATGTGAAAATGGTTTCCGTTCGATAACTTGAGTAATGTGTGTCGGATTTTAATGAAATTTGATGTGAAGGTACCTTATATCAAAATACAAGCTAGGTTCAATTTCGGAGTATGTAGGTCAAACGTCACACCTCTCAAAATAATTGAATATGGTTTCCGTTCAATAACTCGAGGAATGTTCAACGGATTTTAATGACATTTGATATGAAGGTACATGTTATGAAAATACAGCCTAAGTTCGATTTCAGAGTATGTAGGTCAAAGGTCATAGCTCATTAAATATGTGAAAATGGTTTCCATTCAATAACTTGAGTAATGTTCGACGGATTGAAGGTACATGATATGAAGGTACATGGTATGAAAATACAGCCTTAGTTCGATTTCAGAGTATGTATATTAAATATGCTAAAATGGTTTCTGTTCGATAGCTTCACTAATGTTTGACGGATTTTAATGAAATTTGATGAGAAGGTTCTTTATCAAAATACAGGCTAAGTTCAATTTTGGAGTATGTAGGTCAAAGGTCATAGCTCATAGCTCATTAAAGATGCAAAAATGGTTTCCGATCGATTACTTGAGTAATGTTTGACAGATTTTTATGAAATTTCATGTGAATGTACTTCATATCAAAATACAGGCTAAGTTCGATTTCGGAGTATGTGGGTCAAAGGTCATAGCTCATTAAATATACAAAAATGGTTTCCGTTCAATAACTTCAGTCATGTTTGACGGATTTTAATGAAATTTGATGTGAAGGTACTTTATATCAAAATACAGGCTACGTTCGATTTCGGCATATATAGGTCAAACGTCAAAGGTCATATCTCATTAAATATGCAAAAATGGTTGCCAGAAGATTTAACAGTATAACGTGATGACTGTCCCATTGGACCTTATCATTTTGTTGTCATGAATGCTGCTTCTTAATCACATCCAAGATTTCTTTAATGCCATTAGACTGTTTCAAATATTAAACAGTACTAACCTTTGAAAGTTCAAGGATAAGTTTTATTATGATATTATGTTTTAACTTTTCACTCTAATTTTGTCACCTTCTCATATATGCTTTAATCTTCTTTTTTAAATCCCTGATTTTATTCACATTCTTTTATTAAATCTTCATACCAATTAACATAAAGTTTATTTTCAGATCTTCTCATGGGCCATTCCATAAAGTAGTAAACTTTCTGCACATCCAATCCCCAGGTATTAATAACTTCCTTGCCTAGTGATACAGTATAGTCTAATGAAAGTAACTTCTTCTGACGTATATACACATGTACAACATTTGTACTCGGCGAGGGGATGCGATGCTTTGCATTGCCCTTGTTATTACTGTAATTCTCATTACTGTATTCAGTATTGAAAGTGTTAAATTTGGCAGATTTTATTAACAATAACATCTAGATGCACCATCAATTTTGAAACCTTGGTTTGGCAGAAAATAGATTTTTAATTTAATTTAATAGTTATTTTCAGTGTATTACACTGAACAAAAATATAAACGCCCCATGTCAAATATTGATGCCACATGGAGTTAACAACTCTAAGTGAGCATATGCTGACTTTTACTTGTACAATAGGGATATTTCTCTTGATTTGTGTACCATTTTTTAATCCATCTCTCTGTCAGTGAGCATTTGCTCAGTGATGCAGTGATTTCACTCAGTACATGGATGTGGCATTTCCAGACGGTGATCAGACAGAATGAGCAGTACCCAGACACTCCTTATACTGGGGACAATAAAAGGCCACCCCAAAATGTCAAATTTTGTTCAGAAGTCATCATGCCTCAGATGTCTCAGGTAATGCGGGAACGTGCCATTGGCATGCTGGATGCAGGGATGTCCACCAGAGCGGTCGCTGTGCAGCTGAATGTTAACTATCGGACGATAGGCCGTTTGAGAGTTAGTTTCCGACAGTCGGACAGTACTACAAATCGACCTCATCCACGTCGGCCGCGTGTGACCACACCAGCACAAGATCGCTACATCCGGCTCGTCCACCTGCGGGATCGGCTCTGATCAGCGACACGCACAGCAGATGAGACCGTTAGTCTGCACAACAGACGCATCACACCACAGACAGTCCGTAACCGCCTGCGAGAAGCCAATTGCACGCTCGGCGTCCTCACTGTGGTCTGGATCTCACCGCTATCCGGCGTCGGAACCGACTCGCATGGGCAAACGCACATGTTCGATGGCCCCTGGCACGCTGGAGAAGAGTGCTATTCACAGACAAATCCCGGTTCCAGTTTTTTGTTAATAAAAACTCAAAAATTTGACATGGGGCGTTTATATTTTTGTTCAGTGTAGTTTCATTATTTCCACTTTTTGAAATTTTTAGTATATCTGTATAATGCTGTTATTGACTGAAGGGTTGCTCGTTCAAGCCCCCATTTTGACTTACTCTGGAGAGAAGTTGGAAAAACTCTGTCTTTGGGCCCTTGAGCAAGGCCCTTAACCCCAGAACTGCTCCAGGGGCTCTTCCCTCTTTCTATCCCACCTCATTTGAAACATGTTATCAATGGAATTTCGCTGGTTAAATAAAGGTTAAAAAAGGCGCTAATAATTCTTGAGCCCATTTCGTGTGATGTTGGGCCGATGGCGTATAATCTTGTCCGCTCCAGCAAATCATGTACTGAAACTGGACTGAAATATGGAGGAGTTCGGTATAGCCCTGTTCACAGATGACTTGAATAATTGTGAAGTGTTTCAATTTACTAAAAATGAAATTCTAACATATGGAATTCCAGCATATGGAAATAAATCACTGTGTGTTTGATGTCGTAAGTCAATGAAAGAAGGAAAGAATTTTAATAATTCAGTATTTGGCTAATTTAAAATGTATTTTGCCTTTTTAGTGTAGTTAATTCACATATTTCGTTCTCACACCTGGATTAATTCGGTTTTTTGCCTTTGCTGCTACCCTGTGAATGATTATGGTAGAATACAAATTCCTTTCAGTTGGTGCATACTGAATGCCCAGTTTCTGGAAGGGTTTGTTATCTAGCTTTCTAGTGTAGTTTAGTGTCATGTTGTGTAGTCCCTGGAGCGGGCTGGCCTATACTCGCCAGTATCCCCTGTTGACTGACTGATTAAACTTGTTGAAATGGGCGCCTATGAGAAGGGTTACCCCAAGTCTACACTGGGTATGACTCAGCCACGTTTTTAGTCATCAGTCTCTTGGCACAGAAATACTCCCAGTCTAATCAATGACGATGCCTACACTGATCACACACTGGCCCGGCACAGACATCTGACTGGCTACAGATAAAATGTATTTGTGATTTGAGCAATGTAAGGTGAGTCCCAAAAACCCCGCACACTAATGCAGTGCAGTTCAAAAATGACTAGCAGTTTGTAAATGCAGGTTCTAAAGCCTGTATACGAATGTAACAACCTACAAATTAGTTTGTGATGAAAATTGCTGATACTTTCAAATATATATTTGTGGGTTTTCATTACGTACATTTTTAACAAAAAATATTTGTTTGTGCATCATAAATAGGGGAGACTGGGGTCCGATGAGCCATGGGGACCAATGAGCCATATCACTATTTTGCGATCAATCGATGACAGAGCTGCCTAAAATAGGCAAAATATTTGACCATTGACTGATGAGTCATGGGGATAAATGAGCCATATGACTATTTTGCCTATTTTAAACACCTTTGGCATCGATTTATCACAAAATAGTGATATGGCTCATTGGTCCCCATGGCTCATCGGACCCCAGTCTCCCCTATATTTGTGAAACTTATTTAATTGTTTTCATATTTATGTACAGTACAAAAATTGGCGTTGATTTTGGTATGCATAGATTTGGATTTCGAACATGGCAAGAATATCCCAACCAACTTTCAATCAATGGGGAAAATGGAAGAAACGCAACATTGTAAATGTAACTTGCCTCAGTCCAATGCATCCACGGTTTACGGGTTTGTCCAATTCATAGACAATCAGTGGTTTAATCAAAAGTGTTTATCTCAGCTATAGTCCTGCAGCTAATTTAGTTTAAAGAAAACATTACAGTGCACAGAATAGACAAGATTGCAAACTAGCTAGCTAGTTAATGTAACTTTATCCGTGCAGTTACACCCCGATTACACCGGGCTTACGACCCAGTTGCAACCGAAAAATGGCCTCTGCTCGCCCTCACTCCTACTGACATGCACTGGGGTTGCAAGCTCGTCTCTATGCGGTCTCCATGGTCTCCAAAACCATCTCTCTTGGTCTCCATCACTCTCCATCGGTCTCATAGAGGTTTGTGAGTGTATGGAACTGCTCAAAACACTCGCAAAGGTTGTGTGACCAGTAAAAAAACACAAGAGGGTATCATAATTGGTCATAATAAGCTCGCACAAGTCTCAACTCACTCTCAACTCGGTATCATAGGTCGTAATAGACTCGCAAGCGGCTCGGCATGCGGTTGCATCAATGATCGCAAATTTTTAGGAATTTTTTACTCACAAACTACACTCATATCAATCACCGATGGTCGATACGCTCGCCATCGGGTTCATACAGCACTCTTAATGCGGTAGCAAGTCGATCTCTAATGGTTGCGTTGGGGTCTCAACTTGCCTGTAGACTCGTAAACTAAATGCAACTCCATTGAGACCTATGAGAGTGGTCGTAATCAGGTTGCAATAAAAATGGATAATTTCTATCAGTTTTCAGTCACGATTCGGTCACAATTGAGGTTCGGTGTTACCGTAAATAAGCGATCAAAGTAGGGAACGGCCGCAACCTGTGTGAGTGACCAAAATTTCACGATCGCTCTGGTTGTATCGTGGACATATCAGGGTCATGGCTCAGTGTAAATGGGGCATCAGTTAAGCCCCTTTTACAATTGGAGCGCAACTGCTTGCGGCCATTTGGTCGTACAACAGGGAAAAAAAAACTTCTATCGCACTTGATCGTAGAAAGCTTTCACAAATGCAACAGGGGTCGTATGACAAGAGCAATTATATCGCCTCATTCAGTCGTACAATGGTAGCACAATGTCACAAAAGCTTTCACAATTGAAAAAGGAGTTGTACGATAAGAGCAATTACATTGCCTCTACAGTCGTATAATGGTGGCACAACGTTGCACAACTCCTCGTGAGACATCCCTAGCACACGTACGAGTGTTGCACGATTTCCTATCCATCAAGTGCGACTTTTTAATTCGTGCAAACTCTTGCATCAAGTCAGGCAACTGTGTGCAATGTTTGCAACGTTGCCTGCACTGTTCAATAGCCAGCCAACTCACTGTTCAGTGAGATCTAGCCAGCTAAGTAGTGAAATGATGCTATTCACAGCGCTCTATTTATCTGTGTGTGTGTGTTTGCTAGCTTACTACCTAATAATAGCAAGCTGCAAGATATGGTTTGCACATGCAGTGATATCATTCACGGCTCTATATTTCTGCGCACTGTGTGTGTTTGCTCGCTAACTAGCTAATAATAGCAAGCTGTGAGGTACGGCTTACACGCTTGGTTTCGAGGGCTCATGAAACACAGTGCACTGAAATGAATAGAGCCGCGAACATTATCATTTCACTACTGGCTAGATCAGGGGTGAGTTCAACCACCACTAATGCTATTCTTAGCCTAATCTATTATATATGGTCTTGTTAGGTAAGGTAACCAAACATCAGGTCTATTGAACTCACTTAAGGTTGAAAAGTGAGTAGGCTGTTTATCCAACATGCAGTGCACAGAAACAGTTGTAGAATTGGAATAATAATCATTCCGCTACTTGGCTGGTAAGCATTGCACAGTTCGGGACAGGCGGAGACACTGACAATTAGCTGTCTTCATTGCTCGAGTACTCAGGCTGGAATCTGTATGGTTCTATGGTTCTGAATCCCGTGTTAAGCTGCTTTCACACCGGACGCAAAACAAATTTTTTTGCACGACAGATTACATTCAAAGTCAGTGCAAAGACGCGAATACACACAAAATGTATTTGCGTCTTTGCATTGACGTTGAGTGTAATCTGTCGTGCAAAAAAATTTGTTTCCCGTCCGGTGTGAAAGCAGCTTTTTGTTGAGTTTCCTCATCTTCCATAACAAAGTACTTATCTTCATCAAAATGGACAGATTCAATTGAAAATTCTGAGGAACTATCGGAATCTGACTCGGATGCCATCGTTGTTGGACGCACAATCGCCCACCGTGTACTACTTATGACATGACCACACAGGGCACTGCCAGAATCGCTTTTCTGTGTTGCTCAGAATGTTTGTTGCTGAGTGGGGGCGGGGCAAGTAAAAAAAAAATTGCGATTTTTGTTAAAAATTATTTTCTACATTTTTTTTTTTGACAGACGATGGGAATTCTTTTAATTGTACCCTTTTATATTCATAAACTTGCTCAGTGCATATCCTAAGCTCTTTAAGCTTTGTCCCACGTACAAACACATCAGGAACTACGCCATCATTTGCCTTCTTAGAAAAAAAACATGCAGAGTTTTTGACACAATAGATGTAACTGAGAACATTGCATCCAGTTAGATGCATTAATCATAGCAGCTGATAGATCTTGTGCAGCTTGATGTTTGTTTTTAGCATGTACATACACGACTGTATGATCAGCATACATCTGGCAAGTTACATTGCATGGACAGCTGTTTGGTAAATCATTAATGTAGAGACTAAATAACAGCGGTCCCAAGACTGAGCCTTGAGGTACACCAAGAGTATTATCAGAAGTTGCAGATGTAACATTGTGTACTCTAACACAGTGTTTTCTCTGTACAATATATGATTCTATCCATTTCAGACTGCTGAAGCAGAACTTAAAGTAAGATGGTTTGGTCATCAAAATCTGATGATTTACAGTATCAGACGCTGTTTTCAAATCAAGAAAGACAGCTCCTACAATACCACCCGCATCAATCTTAGATTTTATGTTTTCCAAAAAGAAACAGACTGCCATCTCAGTGGATTAGTATTTTCTGAAGACAAGCTGCATTGGATTTATGATGCATGGACTACTGTTCAAATGCTTAATGAGTTGCTCTGCGACCCATTTTTCAGTTATTTTGGGAACTGCAGGAAGAATGCTTATTGGTCTGTAATTGCTACTGAATGCTGGGTCACCTGATTTAAATATTAGTGTAATAACTGCAGATTTCCAGGAATTGGGGAATACCCCTTCATTTATGGACCTATTAATAATAGTGGTAATTGGAGCAATGAGCGACTGTTTATGAGCTGTAACAAACATATGCATATGGAATACATCTTTGGCTTTAGAAGTTTTGAGACCTCAGATGATCCTATCCACACTTGACTGGGACACGTCATGTAAAATAAAAACTGGAGTAGCAGTGTTCAAAGGCATTGCAGATTGGATTTGGGAGCAGGAGACTGCTGAGAGTTAAGTTCGTCACAGAATCTATAAAGTATGCGTTAAGGGCTGTTGCAATCTCATTGGGATCATGGGTTAGATTTTCATTTAATTACAACTCCCTAATGTTCTTATTTGTAGAATTGTTTCCATATTATATCATACATAGCTTTTTTTCCACAAAGTCTGTAATTTTCAGTCAATGTTTGGGTATAGAGAAAGACACACAGATGCAGCAGAAAACATCAGGATCATGTTTGCATTTTCTTCTGTCAGGGATCATATCACTAAGCCTGAAATCAGGATTAAGCTAGTATGTACACCTGTTTTTGCAGCATGGTCAAGCAACTTGCTGTAAAAGAATAGACAGAAGTCCGATAGGAAAACGTAAATGGATGACGACGACACCACGTACGTGTCACCGAAATTACCTTCATTCGCTGAAGAGTTCTGAAATGCCATTCTCTGTAATGGCCGGTAGTGTAGGAGGCCAGGAGCAGCGAAAAGAGAGAACGTGAGCAGCGAGTAAACAGTACAAACACAGAGAACAACACAGACCAAACGCAAGAACTCGCACCTCCAAAGGACGTCCAATAGTCTGAACACCGGATGCAACGCGAGAAAGAAAAAGGAGAAGAAACTCCAAAAATTAGAGAATAGAAAGTCTTTCAAAACCTGACTAAAGATTTCTTCAGCTATAGTCGTAGCTAAACACAGGCACTCTAGCGAAGGAGGCGTGCCGGACTTCCTGCTTATATAGATTCTGGGGAAGCGCCGCCCCAGCTCAATCAGCCAGCTGGGCAAAGAATCCGATAGCCCAGGAAACGATGTCGTCCCGGGACGAGAGCCACAAAGAAAAGTCCAAAACACATGCACAAACATCCAGAACCATGACATTCTCGCTGTAGATACTGCAGTGTTTTGACGACTCGGTTCAAACTCAAATGGAATTTTTTATTTACATTGCAATGCTGCCCTATTCTATATGAACAATATGATACTTCTCTTTATGAAATGGACAGTTTCCGGGAAAGCTGTTGCTGTGGCTACTAAGATGTATTATGAAAATGTATGCGAGATAATTGGGGTTTGCTGTTGCTAATGATTCTAAACCAGTTTGCGTTATAGGTTTTTTGTGGAATCATTTTGCTTAATGCTTGTAAATCATCATCTTCTGAAGTCTCTAGATTGGATTCCATGTTTCTTTCATACTCCTCATAGTTACAAAAGGGTCCAGCTAAACCAGGCTCACCTGGTGTTCTACTTTTAAAGAAGTCATGAATATAATGTATAACCTGTGAACTTGAATCACAAAGTGCTAATGTTTGGGAGCACTGGACCGATTCATGAAGAGCGTTCGCTTTGCTATGACCTGTTGCTGTCCCGTGCGGGATTTTTACCATTTTTGTGTTCAGTGTGAGTTTGCAGGTAATCCCCCAAATGACTTATCCCACCATTACAACCCCATCTCTTTGGCTTACTGTTTGATGGTTGACTTTCTGATCACTTGATTACTCGTCGATTAGCATTTCTGGCTGTGTGTTTCGGCTTTTGCATTACAAGACGGTCACGCTCAAAAGGCAGGAAAATGACAATAAGACCTCTTCAAATGCTTTGCAGCAAGCTGTTAAGATTCTGGATTCAAAGATTTTGCAAACTTCCCTGATTCCATCGTTATCAAATCTAATCTATGCAGCTTTAACATCCTAAACAAGGAAATATTCTCATCTCTCTCAAATAAATAAAATTACACATGAATTTGCTCCTGCATCACTCGCAGAGGTCTTATTTCACTGCTCCTCCCATAATACCGGGGTCATTCAGACTTCCTTCTGAGGTAATTGTGTCTGTCTTAGCTGTCGAAATGCATTTGGATAATCCTGTTTTTCCAAGCAATTTCCATCTTGAGCTTTCTTCCTTCTGAAATAAAAAACAGCATTAACTTTCAATATTTACACGCCCAATGTCCTCAAAACACACAAGCGGACACACACACACACACACACACACACACACACACACACACACACACGCACGCACACGCATGCACTTGCTCTGAGACCTGACACGTACTCTTTAAACGACCAAATGTTTCTTCTGTGAACTGTTCATTCACACCTGAACCTACTGTGTCTTACTGTTGTAAAATCTTGTAGCTGTGTTGCATAATTTTTTTTTTCTGTTTGATTTTTTTTTTTGTATTCAGTGTGTGGTTGTCTTTTTTTTTTTTTTTTTTTTTACAGTTGTAAATGCATGCCCAGGGACTATAGATAAAAATGAGCTAACTGCTAGCTAACTGCTACAATGTCTAGGATATTGATTGGTATAATTTGTGTCATAAATTGTAAATTGTTTCTGATAACTGAAACAATCTATAAACTGAATAAACAAAAATTATTTACAGTGTTCATATTTGTATTTGTAATATCAGAGGGAATACTTACTTGGCAACTGAAGTTTATGAATGACTTTGATTTTATAGTAATTGCATTTTATAAATCACAAATATGAAAAGACAGATGAGTGACAAATTTAAGGAAAAAGTCTAAATAAATGCATGGGCAAACGTAACAAATGGAATCACTTCTGTTTATTTTCCTGGCATGGTTTGGGTCCACTCATTCTCGGAAAGGTCACAGAAAATCGATGCAGGGTTATTCTGTATGACCACCTTTATATCCAGTGAAGAAGCATCCTTCCATAATGGAAGTGGTCTCTTCTTGGATGACAATGGCCCAAACCCCACAGTGCTCAAGGGGTCACTGAATGTTTTTAAGTGCATGAAAATAACCCTAAGCATATGCCACCATCTTCACAGTCACCAGATCTCAAATCAACTGAACTCATTTAGGAGATTTTGGAACAAGTTAACAGACAGCAATTCCTGTCACCATCATTAAGACACCAAATGAGGGAATATCTCTTGGAAGAAAGGTTCTCCATCCCTCAAGTAAGGTTTTACACTTGTGTAGACTCTATACCAAAGTGTGCTGAAGCTGATCTGGTAGCTTGTAGTGGCCCAACACTTATGACTGTTTGTATTGATTATTCCATTAATTTGTCACTTGTCTGTATGCAGTTATCTCTCTCTCTTTTGTTCTCTCTCTTTCTCCTGCCCTACTCCTCCTCTAACACTTTCCCTCTTTTTCCTGTCTCTCTCAGGCACTGGCAGTATTGAGATCCCTGTGTTCTGCATGCTGGTCGCAGGAAATAAACACACGTTAAAGGTAACACGTTTCAGCACTAAAATTTAGCTGTGGACAATTTAACTGTCTCAGTCCTGCCAAGATTACTGTGTCATCGTCTCTGCCTCTCTAATGCTTACTTTAACAAAATTAGCTGATTTAGAATGAATGGAGTGGATTTTATTTTTTCTTTACATTGCATACAGTATTTAAGACCAAATGTGCCTTCAGAACCTCTTTGACATGCAGCGGTAAGCTCCGCCCCCCTTGTCACTGTTGCCACGTCCCCCAAGCTTCACAGCTCAGTTCCAAAATAGCGACCACAAAGCAGAAATTTGACCACCACTCTCTGTCGCATATTCCAAATAATATTGCTGTTTGTTTCTTGCCAAATGCCTCTATCTTGTCCAAGAAAGTTCTTCAGTGAGGTCTTAGCTATTTTACTCAAGGATATGTGCACAAAGTCAAGGTTTTTGAACTGGTGGAGACGTCAGAGTTACAGCGAAGTGCTGGCAATCTATGAAGAAAAATCAAACCCCACATAAACCACACACTGAAATCTTACCAGACAAAAATAATGGAATCTTACTACACCTGTAATGTAGGGTGAGTAGTTTTCCATATGGATGGATTATGCTGTAGCGATTTCCAAAGGAGGCGGACGCAGAAGCGGGACAGGGGTTCCACGAATTGCTCCCAGGGAGCTTCTGTTTATTGGATCTTCGGGCATTCTCTGCATTTTACAGCACAACACAGCTCAATACAAGAAACCCTGGAGAGCTCTGCTCCTGCGCACTTAAAACACACACAAACGTTCGTTACGTATTGTAACCCCAGATTCTATGAGTATGAGCGTAGCCCTTTAAGGCTGTCGCTATTGGGTTTGTCCCTCTGCGCATGCACAGCTTTGAAGATTTTCTTTTGCTCCATTGTCCTGCACGATGGCCCCACTCAGGTCCGCATCCATTATATATTTCATTCGCGTGACCTGAGTTCGGCTCCCAAATAAACAGCTTTTTCTTAAGCTGACGATGGTGGAGCGTGTGGGGCGGAAATTTAAAGGGCTACGCTCATACTCATAGAATCTGGGGTTACAATACATAACCAACGTTCTATTTTGTATGAGCTTCGCCCTTTAAGGCTGTCGCTATGGGGATAAAGGGCGGAGCCGAATGTAGTCTTTGCCCCACTGTGACACCAGCGTAAAGGCATTTACACACATCCGACTTACCGCAAGCGCAGGAGTCAAAATGAATTACAACTCCACTGCTAGACCCCCTAAGCAAAAAAAACATGAGGCAGTGGTTTCAGCATGGACGCTAACCGGAGTTCTCGCGTTCGAGAAACAGTCAATTCATCAGTTGGGCTGACCGACTGCATTGTAATGAATAAATTACATCAACAATCATTCCATTCACATTACAAACCTGCTGCTGTGACAGAGGGGGACGAAAGTTACGCATTGTTACTAGTTCCAAAGAGAGCAGAGCAGGTTTCAGAGGCCCCTGTCCGACTTCCCATGATTACCAACTTATTCTGGGGAGCGAGCAGGGACGAACGTTACGTATTGTGACAGTCCCTCGGGCGCATGCAAATAACTGTAATAGGAATCTGAACATCTGCTAGCTGCGAAGTGCAGACAACACGAAACATCACTGGCCGTCAGTTACACTTAATACAGAGTAGTCTGGGGCCGTTTAGTGGCTGTTTTGGTAAGCAACCGGAACCAGGGCGAGAGAGACAGGATCCGGAATCGATGGATGCGCCAAGCTAATAAAAATGCGGTGAAACTTTTTAATTTAAAGAATATTATTTTGTACGTCCATGTTTAAATGAATAAAACGTTTCAAAACCGGAGATGGAAATCGATGGTGCGCCAGAATTTAAAGTTTTATTCTAGTGAACACTTTTACTTTGGTGAATTTGGTGAATTCCGGATCCGCTCTCTAGACCGGAACCAGAATCAAAAATCAGAGTGAATGGAAACCAGGCTCTACTTTACGCTTTCCACCCAATTTCTCTGATTCCTCGACTTCTGACACGGATCTAAGAGGAAGAGTTGTCAGTTATACTTGAGGACCCAGAGCGCACGAGCGCGTCATGGTTCCCCATACTGATACAGCTGCTCAGTGGTGGACTGTGGCCGATTCCTTGGTACGCGGATGCCCTTACGCAGCTGAATGGTGCGATCAGTCATTTCCCTGTAATAGGTCAAAGATTATGGGCTTGGCCACTGGGAAGGGCCGCAGTTTTTCAGCGTAACACGGCGCTTTAGGAAACAACAACCAATTACGCGCCTCCCAACTGCGTAATGGTTTTTACCATTGTTAATAAGCACGCCAAAAGCTCCTCTTAAGCGATATCTCTACAAACAGCTGATTACGGTGTATCTTAAGCGATATCTCTACAAACAGCTGATTACGGTGTAATGCTTTTGCGCAAGCGAAACAGTGTGGGAATCGTCCTCCCGCAGAGTTTTCGCCCACGTTTACGAGGGCTTATCCTGTCCCACTTATCTACTCAGGAGAGCAGCAGTGGCTGACATCTGCATGTTCCTTCTTTTATGTCTATCTATACATCGAATGGATTTCTCGACGCGCAGTGATGATTTTCGTTGGCTGCGCTTCATAACTAGCAGATGTTCAGGTTCTCCCGTCACACTTATTTGTTGAGCTCGAGGGACTGTCACAATACGTGACGTTCGTCCTTGCTCGTTCCCCAACATAAGATGGTTTTCAGGGAAGGTCGGACAGGAATCCTCTCATCCCGGCTCTGTTTTTTTGGGACTAGTTACAATGTGTAACTTTTCGTCCTGCTTATCACAGCAGCAGGGATGTAGTTTGGATGTATTTATTATAACGCAGTCGGTCAGCCGAGTTTACCGTCTCTCGAATGCGAGAACTTCGGTCGCGTCCGAGCTGAACCTTATGCATCATTCCTTTTTTCGCTACAGGGGACCAGCGCAGTCAAGTTGGAAATTGTTTGATTCCTGCGCGTGTGATGTTAGTCGGATGTGTGTAGATGCTTTAACGCTGGTGTCTCAGTGGGGCAAATACTACATTCGGCTTCGCCTTTTATCCCAATAGCGACAGCCTTAAAGGGCGAAGCTCATACGAAATAGAACGTCGGTTACGTATTGTAACCATAGATATATACATATATCTATGATTGTAACCCCAGATTCTATGAGTATGAGCGTAGCCCTTTAAATTGTCCGCCCCACGTGCTCCACCATCGTCAGCCGAAGAAAAGGCTGTCTTTCATTGGGAGCCGAACTCAGGTCACGCGAATACTATACGGTGGATGCGGACCTGATTGGGGCCATCGTACACGACAATGGCGGGAAAGAAAATCTTCAGAGCTGCGCATGCAAAGAGCGATAAACCCAATAGCGACAGCCTTAAAGGGCTACGGTCATACTCATAGAATCTGGGGTTACAATATGTAACCAACGTTGGGTTTGTAAGTACAATTTATCAACAACATGTTACATCTCCCACTGACGATATTTAACTGGTTTTGTAAGTATGACAGTATTACTGTTATTAACATTACTGTCGGACAGCTCATTTTGTTTCATGTTACCTCAAAGCTATCTGCAAGGGACACACTTATCGGTGAGACAGACTGATTAACAATGGCATGAATCAGGTACTGTATTTCGGGTGGAGTTTGTCTACATTATAACCAGTCAACTTCTCAGTTAATTTTACACCAGCCACTATGTCCATTGGGAAATCGGGTATCTTACCTAGTCCAAGCTAATAGCAGAATGTTAGATACCTAAGTAGCCAGCTGGCGAACAAAGCCACAAAACCTCTCCAGCTTGCCTAAGACAGGACATGCGTGTGAGGTACCGTTCTGGAACCAAATGCGAGACCAGGAAGTTGCAGCAAAAGTGATTTTATTGTAGTTGGGGGTAAACCCCCACAGGGCAGAAAGCAACGGTACAAAGTCCACAGAACAGAACAGGGCGAGTGCTGAGAGCTTGTTAATCAATTAGTAAGTGCAGCTATACAATCCCTAGTGCTCGTTAGTAAGTTAGTATTATATACAATGTTAGTCTGGGTTAGTAACTTTACAAAAAACAACAAACTGTTAGTATTGGTTAGTAAAATAGAAAAGAGAGGCGAAGGAAGCAAACGAGATTGGAAGGAATGTTTGAAACCCAGAAACCATGAAATCACCTAAGCATGTGACACGCGGGACTGGGGAGAAGCTGTTACTTAACAAGAGACCAGGCAGGGGAGACAAAGTGCAATGAAGGGCATGGCAAAACATGGACCGGACTATAACAGAAAAGTGGAATGGGAATGGCAAAAATGAAAACATGGCAAGGAAACAAAAACTAAACAGAACATGGCAAAAACCTAATAGACATAATCATAAACATAGCAGGGCATGGAAAAAAACATAACAAGCATGGCAGAACAAGACAGACATGGCAGAATCATAACAGTACCCCCCCTCTTAAGAAACGCCTCCTGGCGTTTCACCTTGTAGGTCTAGGGTGCGTAGCATGGAAGTCTGAGATCAGGGACTTATCCAGGATGTAGCGGGACGGAATCCAGCTCCGGTGCTCAGGACCGTAGCCTTCCCAGTCCACCAAGTACTGTAGGCCTCGACCCCCGCGCCGACAGTCCAACAAAGCGCGCGAACTGTGTAGGCTTAGCCTCCGATGATGACACGGGTGGGTGGTGGGGGATCAGGACCAGAAGAAAGGGGGTGGGAAACAGCAGGTTTAATTTGAGAAACATGGAAGGTAGGGTGAATGCGGCGCATGGACAGGGGCAGACGGAGGCGAACAGCAGTAGGACTGAGTACTTTCTCAACAGTGAAAGGACCAAGGAACTTAGGAAACAGTTTACCCCCACTTCCCCTTAAAGGGATGTCCTTGGATGAGAGCCACACGCGCTGCCCAGGTCGGTAAGAAGGAGCGGCAGTGCGTCTCTTGTCTGCCAGGGTCTTCATGCGGGATACCGACCTGAGCAGCACCTCCCGGGTACTCTTCCAAGTTCGCCTGCAGCGACGGACGAACTCTCGTGCAGAAAGGACGGCCACCTTCTCCTCCTGGCAGGGGAACAAGGGTGGCTGATAGCCCAGACATGCTTTAAATGGAGAGCCCGGAGGCAGCGGAGGTGTGACTGTTTATTGCGTATTCAGCCCAGGGGAGTTGGTGGCTCCAGGAGGAGGGGTTTTTAAGGCACTAGCATCTTAAAACAGTTTCTATGCACTGATTGGCCCGCTCGGTCTTGCCATTAGTTTGGGGGTGAAAACCAGAAGACAGACTAACAGATGTGCCTAAAGAATTGCAAAATGCTTTCCAAAACTTGGCAGTAAAGAAGTGATATCAGTGGGGATGCCGTGGAGTCTAATGACGTGTTGAATGATAAGGTTGGCAGTTTCTTGGGCAGAGGGAAGTTTAATGAGGGGAACGAAGTGGACGGCCTTGGAAAATCTATCAATGATGGTGAGGATGGTGGTGAAGTGAT
Source organism: Gymnothorax javanicus (assembly GCA_029692085.1). Taxonomy (NCBI): domain Eukaryota; kingdom Metazoa; phylum Chordata; class Actinopteri; order Anguilliformes; family Muraenidae; genus Gymnothorax; species Gymnothorax javanicus. Next base: position 21,233,379 of record CM056206.1, read on the forward strand.
TGGAAGGGGGAAGACCAGTGATAAAATCTAGTGCTATGTGTGACCAGGGGCGGTGAGGAGTGGGTAGGGGTTGAAGTAAACCATGAGGGGGTTGATGGGATACCTTAGCTTGGGCACAGACCGAGCAGGCGGCGACATAATCTTGAACATCTTGCTTGACGCCTGGCCACCAAAAGCGACGGGAAACAAAGTCCAGTGTACGACGCATTCCTGGGTGACAAGACAGGTTAGATGCGTGCCCCCAGTCCAGGACTCGGGGGCGCAGGGTAACAGGAACATATAGGCAATGATCGGGGCAAGAACTGGGAGCAGCAGAATCGCCTTGCGCTTCTCTCACCTCTTTCTCAATGTCCATGTTGATGGCGTTGACGAAGGTTTCTTTGGGGAGAATGGTGTCTGAGGTGGGCTCATCACTGGGCGCTTCAAAACAGCGAGACAGGACGTCAGGTTTGATGTTTTTGCTGCCGGGACGGTAGGCGAGGTGAAAGTTAAAGCGGGAGAAGAACAGTGCCCATCTGGTCTGGCGAGGATTAAGTCTTTTGGCAGATTGGAGGTACTCCAGGTTCTTGTGATCCGTCCATACAAGGAACGGATGTTCGGCACCCTCCAACCACTGTCTCCACTCCTCCAATGCCAGCTTAACCGCCAATAGTTCACGATTGCCGATGTCATAGTTGCGTTCGGCCGGGCTGAGGCGACGGGAGAAGAAGGCACATGGGTGAATCTTGCCATCCTCAGATGATCTTTGGGAGAGGACCGCCCCGGCACCAACATTGAGCGCCGACTTCCACGATGAACTGGCTCTTGGGGTCAGGGATGGTGAGAATCGGGGTGGAAGTGAAGCGGTCCTTGAGATCTTTGAATGCTTTTTCAGCGTTTTCAGACCAGATGAATTTGATTTTACTGGAAGTGAGGGACGTCAGGGGTGCAGCAACGGTGCTGCAGTTGCGGATGAACCTTCTGTAAAAATTTGCGAATCCCAGGAAGCGTTGCAGAGCTTTACGGTCGGTAGGTCTGGGCCACTCAGTTACAGCTTCAACCTTGGTGGGGTCCATACGGATGGTGCCAGGAGATATAATGTACCCCAGGAAGGTGGTGGTCTGAACCGAAAACTCGCACTTCTCTGCCTTGACAAAAAGTCGGTTCTCTAAGAGGCGTTTGAGAACTTGGCGAACGTGGTTGGTATGTTCCTCCTGGGATTTGGAAAAGATGAGGATGTCATCGAGGTAGACGAACACAAACTTATTGATTACATCCCTTAGGACGTCATTGACCAGGTTCTGGAACACAGCTGGGGCGTTGGTGAGCCCGAATGAAGAACCAAATACTCCCAGTGCCCGGTAGGGGTATTAAAAGCGGTCTTCCATTCGTCCCCTTCTCGAATACGGACAAGGTGGTAAGCGTTGCGTAAGTCGAGCTTAGTAAACAGTTTCGCCCCCTGGAGGAGGTCAAAGGCTGTGTTCATCAGTGGCAAGGGGTATCTATTCTTGATGGTAATTTCATTAAGTCCTCTGTAATCAATACAAGGTCGTAACGATCCATCCTTCTTTCCCACGAAGAAGAAGCCAGCCCCAGCAGACGATGAGGACGGACGGATGATGCCGGCAGCAAGGGATTCATTAAGATATTTTTCCATGGCCAGAGTCTCAGGACGTGACAGGGAAAAACAGGCAACCTCTAGGGGCATAGTACCAGGTTTCAGGTCGATGGCACAATCATAGGGGCGATGTGGTGGCAAGCAGGTGGCCCGTGACTTGGAAAACACTTCTTTTAGATCATGAAATTCTGGGGGAACCTTCTCCAGGTTCGGAATTTCCTCCAACAGGGGGGCAGGAACATGATCGAGAGCATCACTCAGACACGAACGTGAACAACTGGGACTCCAGCCCTTGATCTCGTGTCTTCCCCAGTCAACTTCAGGGTTGTGCATTGCCATCCAGGGATGGCCCAGGATGACCGGAGAATGCGGAGAGGTGATGAGGTACAGCTTGATAGTCTCTTGGTGATTGCCTGAGATACATGATCTGACTGGGCCCGTGGTGTGGGTTATAAGGCCGATTTGCTGGCCATTGAGGGAGTTGGCAACTCGAGTAGGGGAGATCTTCTCAACCGGTACACCCCATTTCTGAGCAGCCTCACGGTCGATGAAGTTCTCCTCAGCACCGGAATCTAATAGGGCTGAGGTCTTCTTCCCTCCTCCACTCCACTCCAGGGACACGGGGAAGCAGGTGCGGTTCTTCGAAGAGTGGTCGGTCGGGGTGGTGCCCACTAACGCTCCTCTCCTAGTTAGTGGGTGAGGTTTTTTTTCTTGGCACTGTGAAATGAAGTGGTCGATCTTGCCGCAGTAAAAGCAGGCCCGCTCTCTTCGCTCATGTTCCCTCTCCTCACCAGAGAGTCTAGCACGGTCAAGTTGTATGGGTTCAGGGTCAGAGGAAGCTTTTTCGGCTGGGGACAGACTGCAGTGGAGAGTTGGACAGCCCTGGTGCCTTGGAGGCCCGTCTCACGCTCCTCCAAACGTGAATCGACCCGAATGGCGAGCTCTATGATGTGGTCCAGGTCTTCGGGCAGGTCGCGTGGCAGGAGTTCGTCTTTGATTTGTTCCGAAAGACCATGGAGAAAGGCGTCGTATAAAGCTCTCTGCTGCCACTTGCTGTTGGTAGCGAGGATTCGAAACTCAATGGCGTAGTCGGAGACAGAGCAGGTGCCTTGACGGTCAAGAGAATCTCCTCCCCGCTTCATGCCCGTGTCTCGAGCGGTTTAACACCCTCTTCATTTCCTCCTCCAACAGAATGGATGTTTGCACGCGACGGTAGTCCCGCCTCCCAGGCCGACGTAGCCCACTGCTTAGCTCTCCCGGTCAGCTGCGTGATGATATACGCCACACGGGATTGCTCAGAAGGGAAGGTGGCAGGTTGCAGGCTGAAGATTTGCTTACACTGGGTCAGGAAGGCGCGGCAGGATCCAGGTTCGCCATCATACTTCTCTGGAGGGGGCAGGCATGGTTCGTGCACCGGAGCAGGTGAGGAAGAGATGGGCACTGGCACCGAAGCAGGAGTGGTAGTTGCGGGTTGCTGGGGAGCGTAGCGGGATTGCGCATCTTGTAAGGAGTGGATAAGGTCTGCCATCTGGTGGGACATCGTCTGCATGTGCTGCATCAAGGCCCGTAGCTGCTGCTGCTGAAACTCTAGCTGTGCGCCCTGCTCCTTCACAGCTGACTGCAGAGGGTGGAGACTCGCTGGTTCCATTATGGTCAGAACGCACTGTGAGGTACCGTTCTGGAACCAAATCTTGAGACCAGGAAGTTGCAGCAAAAGTGATTTTTATTGTAGTTGGGGGTAAGCCCCCCACAGGGCAGAAAGCAACGGTACAGAGTCCACAATCCAAAATCACAATCCAGTAGGGCAGAATCAGAGTCGAAAACCAGGGCAGCAATAACAGTACTGCGTGGTCGGGCAAAACAGGTTCGCACACAGGCACAGGTTGTCAGAAGCAAAAGCCAAAATCCAGTGGGCGAATCCAAACCGTTAACAGGGCAGCAAACACAAAACTCGTAGTCGGGCAAAAAAGGTTTCGTAAACAGATGCAGACAATAGTACCAAAAAGCAGAGCCAAAAATCGAAGGTCGGACGGTCCAGTCCGAAGAGAAACACTATGAGTACAAGGCGAAAACGATAGCAGCACAGGTAAACAAGAGAAACGTTCTGACGGGGAACTGCAGTGAGAAGACAGCTTAAATACACTCAAGGGAAGTCACATGCTATGATTAGGATCAGGTGATGAGGATCAGACTAATTACGTGGGAGGAAACACAAGGGAGAACCTAACCACATGAAATTGGCAAAAGCCAAAACGCGGACAGGGAACACGAGACAGCCTATGACAAGACATACAGCTCCGGTTAGGGAGTTCTAATGTGCACAGATAATGAGGCAGGACAGAGTGGAGCAGGTGCGGAGGATCCGCTGAATTGCAGCAAAGACTAAGTGAAGGCAAGAGGCGGAGACTAGAACAGGGCGAGTGCTGAGAGCTTGTTAATCAATTAGTAAGTGCAGCTATACAATCCCTAGTGCTCGTTAGTAAGGCCCGGGCCACACTGCCTGCAGTTGCGATGCGTATTCCGCAAGCGGAGCACTGCAACCGCATACCGCTTGCAGCTCGGTCACACTGCCTGCGATCTGCAGCGCAGGTCTGCCGCTGGCCTCCTTCCAACTCTGTCTCTGCACGACTTTGCCCAAGGAATCGCTATAAAATAATATATTATTTCGTCTCGCGTCGTTATAGCCTACACGTGATTTATATTTTGTATTGACAGTAGGGGAAGCATGCTTGAGCGTATCATACAAACAATCTAATTACACGATCATATTACAATACGCAGCAAACCCTTCTGAATTGGTCTTGCTCTTTCTGAAGGTAATTTCGGGGTAGGGGGAGGGTGTCGGGATGTGGAATGTGCTTTCAAAAGCTATTTAATTTACATTAGTCGAGGCTGAAACCATTCGTATAGGCTAGGCGCCGAACGACCGTAAAAGGAATAGTTCAGACAATTCAGAAACTGGCTGATGTGCTGTACGTTCGTCTGGCCATTATATCCCAAGGACGTTTTATAGGTCCATGCTTGGCCATATCCAGCTTAGTTTTTTTTTTTCTCTCTTTACAAGTGGAAACGGTCACCTGAACTTGCTGATACAAGTGGGGGGTCGTATGTAGGTTCAGCAATCGCGTGGGTGTATGGCCAGAGTGAGAGATACGGAAAAGTGCTGCTGTGATACTCTTTAATCATCAACATAATAAGCTATGTTCATTGGCTTGGCTCCGCAATTAATGGCATATTCCCGCAAAATCTAGACATGTTAATCCAAAATAAAACGAGCAACATCGTATTAAAGCTTTCAAAAATAAGTTAAGAATGGCTAAATACTTCTCCATATATCCCCTTTAATGACAGCAGCCTACGATGAAAGTCGCGAATTTCCCAATACATGTTTCAATATTTCACGAAGCATTGCTGAATTGACCGAAGGGATTATGTCCTATTAACGGGCTTTGAATATGATAAACATGCCGGAAGTGTGGTTACATTTTTTGTTTGTCAGCTTCATGCTTGTAACAGACACGCATCCTCGGCAATATAGCGAAATGCATGTGTTTATGGCGATATGACTGCTTCCTGACAGTCATTTTCAGCTTTGCTTTGCCTTTTTCCGCATGCGTAGCGCGGAAAAATTCGGCAAGAGTCCGAATCTATATTTTCCGCAAGGCAGCAGTACGGATTTTGCATGCGTGAGTCGCGCAGCTTCGGCATGCAGTGTGGCCGCTCTCATTGAATAACATGGGAACCGAAACGAAAATACGCATGCGGTATGCGGAATACGCATCGCAACTGCAGGCAGTGTGGCCCGGGCCTAAGTTAGTATTATATACAATGTTAGTCTGGGTTAGTAACTTTAACAAAAACAACAAATTGTTAGTATTGGTTAGTAAAATAGAAAAGAGAGGCGAAGGAAGCAAACGAGATTGGAAGGAATGTTTGAAACCCAGAAACCATGAAATCACCTAAGCATGTGACACGCGGGACTGGGGAGAAGCTGTAACATAACAAGAGACCAGACAGGGGAGACAAAGTGCAATGAAGGGCATGGCAAAACATGGACCGGACTATAACAGAAAAGTGGAATGGGAATGGCAAAAATGAAAACATGGCAAGGAAACAAAACTAAACAGAACATGGCAAAACCTAATAGACATAATCATAAACATAGCAGGGCATGGAAAAACATAACAAGCATGGCAGAACAAGACAGACATGGCAGAATCATAACAATGCGCTGTTTACAAAGACTGTCCTTTAATCCAGAGCACACTGCATGAGTAAATAATCTGCGATGTAAAGCCAACAATCATGGTTTATGTGCTCACATTGTACGACCTGATTGTCAAGCCATGACCAGAGTGCTCACTGTACGTTGCATCAGCTCCTATAGACCGTTGTGGCCATTGACGAAGTGAGCAACCTTGTCTATTACACACAGCTTATGATCGCTTTTACTAAGGGACAATGTGGCGGCACAATCGGGTCAGGCGGGCGTTTAAGAAGGCTATCTGATTATTATTCAAAGCTTGATTGACAGGCTGAAAAGGTCGATTAGATACAGTGACTTAAAATGTGCTCTACCAAAAGGTGGAGCAGGCATTTAATTAATATGTGAAAAATTGCTCTCATATTGCTTTGCTGTGTTTCCTTCTCGTTTTTCACCAGCGAGTGGACCTCTCTCTGCAAAAAGCCACGCCCTGGATGGTGTTGGCTGAGTCAGGGGGGGCTGCTGACCTGATCTGTGAGATTTTGGGGGACCTGGCCAGCCTGACGCTCCCCTCCTCCACCAATGAAGCAGAAGGTGAGGACGTGGAGCTGAAGGAGCGTGTGCGGGAGCGTGTGAAGAAATGCTTTCCCTCCGAGGAGGAGAAGGACCTGGAGGAAATGACTGACAGGGTGAGAGGAGGATGTACTTCCTGTTTTGACAGACATTCTGGGAGCCTGGGGACATTTGCATGTATTGAATTGCACCCTGGGTATACTTTGCTGGCAACCAAGTCTAAGATGAGCCTACTTGCTGAAGTAACTGCTCTGTGTAGAATGTGTCTGACTAAAATGTAATAGTTGATCCAAATTTTTTGGGCCAGTCTAGTGTCAGATCCATAAATATTTGGAAATTGACAAAGCCATTGTTGTTTTCATTGTTTATGACAGCATTTTGGAGATTAAAGTATAGATATGAGCTCAAAGCGCAGTCTGTCAAACTACTTTTGAGCCCCTGAAATTGAGGGACTTTATATAAAATGGTTGTAATTCCTACTGACATATTAGTATTTTAGAAAAAACCAAAGTGGCAGGTGACATTTTCCATTTGCTTACATTATTGAACAGCAGTGTCAGCTATAACTGACATTGGGCTCTAACTTCTAAGCGCAGCGCAGGGTGGCGCAGCCCATGCAGTGGTAATTTCGTCCGGTGCAGCCTGCACAGTGGCAATTTCTTGCGGTGCAACATCGTGCGCAGCCACTTTGGTAATTTGGTAGACGGACGTGCGCCGAGATGGGTGTGGCGGCGTAGTACGGGGAGGTGTCACATATTCATCAAGACGCAGTGACAATTTCGTAGCAAACGTCTCTGCTGAAGTTGCGCAGAAAGCTCGCCAGCTCCAACCTGGTTTACTTTCTGTGCAGTGGTAATTTGGCTGACCGGCGCACAGTGCGCACACATCACCGAAACCTCACAGGCAGGCACATTTCAATGCAATAAATAATTACAGCAACCACTATTTAATGTAACTATCAGAATCAGGACATAAATTATAGTATCTATATCGATTTTCCTGATGTCAGATCAGAGAGAGAGCGAGAGAGATGTGTACATGTGGGCGCGTGAGTGCGTGTGTAGGCTATGTGGGTATGTTTTTCAGCTGCTTTCACACCGGACGATTAAACGAATATTTAAGATGACTGATTATATTCAAAGTCAATGCAAAGACGCGAATACACGCGTCTTTGCGTTGAGTTCGAATGTAATCTGTCGTGCGAAAAATTCGTTTCGCATCCAGTGTGCAAGCAGCTTAATACTATTATTGTCACTTAGGTTTTATCGTTTTTAGTGGGGGAAAGGAATACAGCCTGATTGCTATGATCTCGTACTGAGTTAAGATCACATATTGAAAATAAATGTGTAACGTATCTTGAATTGTTGTCCATGAATGTTAATCCCAAAATTTTAAGCAGCAACAGGGTGTAGTAATAGGAACACGCTATCCATCGTTTCTCTTCCCAATGATGCAGGCAGAAGAAATAAATGAGCAACCTTCGTATTTCATTCCAACTTCATAAGTTTGAATGATCTGACGTAGTTTCGTTTTGAAATTCCATTCAAGTTCGCTAATGGTAATAATTTGCGAATGCCCTAGCTAGCCAGCTAACTCATATTCGTAATGTTTAACATAGGAGTAAGCGGTGCAGAAAACATGCCTGAAGCAGCAAAGTAAACTGCAACATTAACGCATCATGCAGATATAGGACAGAGGCTGCTATATTCCAACACATTAAAGGTGAGGAGAGGAGCTCATTTGATTGGTGAAGATTTGACTCGGCTGTGTTATACCCAAACAAGCCTTCTCTCCTCCCTCTTTTGCCACTTGCATGGCAGGAGGGACCGAGGCGGGACAGAGGAGTACTTTGCGCCAGGCTGCACCGGCACTAAATTGCAACATACGCCTGGATACACCCGTTGGCGCTGCACTCCCCATTCTGCGCCTGCGCCCGCGCCTGCACCTGGTCTATTTAATTTAGAGCCCATTATGTTAGTTTACAGAAAATATAGATAGACTGCCGTGTATACCTTTGAATCAACTAAGCGATTGGCTGATTGGAGGAAGCTACCTAGCGGAAAATTTTGCCGATCATTTTAGCAATATAAATTTACTGTTTTGTCACTGTTAGCTTAACCCCTTTGAACAGAATCCAAAAATGGCTATTTATGCGTTACCCTGTTTAAGGCTTCATAATCCTTGATTTCAGCTTCACAGAGAGGGGAAAGTGGCTTAAATGAAACAAGACACTTGTAACATTTAGAATTCTAGTGCATTTCAGCCTCTTTTCAAAATTTATGTTCAGTAAAAAAATCTTCATGAAAATTCAGCAATTAAGTAATAAAAAAAAAAATACTGACAATTGAAAAATGGCAGAGAGTTAAAATAATACATTCCTGGGATCATAAACTCCTTGACCACAAGTGTATTTCACCTGACAGTGAATTTTAAAAATTTTCTACTGCTTATGAGCCAAATAAGATAGCTTTCCAAGTGGCTCCCGCAGCTGTCAGAGCCCGCACAATTATGTGTTGTCAATAAAATAATTATAATAATAATCAAATAATTGTGTTTAACACAATTTTTGACTCATGAAGTTCAATATGAATTAATGATTTTCTAGTGGAATTTACCATGAGTTTATCAGCATAAGCTCGAATGGACATCAGTAGTCATCAGTAACCTTTCCAAACCAAAAACATGCCTTTTCTGCATGATAAAGTTTAGACTTTTATCCATTTTTCTACAAAGCTGCATCAGCAAGCATACATACTTATTAACCACTTTGCGCAGAAAACTGATAACGCCAGTTTTTCCTGTTGTGTATGAGCCTATTTAAGGCTTTATAAGACAGTACTTATGTCACAGAGACTGTGGAAAATTATTCCAGTGAAGCAAGACATTTGGAAATTCAATTACAGGATTATTAAGCAATTAAATGTTGGAATTTACGAACACTGGCGTCTAAATCTGCACAAAGGGGCGCAAGAAACTGCTTATTATACGGTCAGAAAACTCACCCTGCAGCAGAATGCTTGCTGTTTACAATTCCGATCATCCAAGCAAAACGCAAGCTTGAATAAACACTTTTCACGACCTATAAGCAGCAAGTATAACTAACTAACACAGTAATATCAGAGATATAACTTATTTTAATAAAAAAGATATTCCGACTATCAGGAAAAAAAGCCGGCAATATGCTGCTCTATATTGAAAAGAATCAGTGCAACGAGCGGAGCAGGGGATCAACCGAAGTCCTTGAGCTGTTCTCATTTTAAGTGAATGAAAACCTAGGCATTCGATTTTGTTTAATGCGGAATAAATTCTAAAACATCACCACGTTGAGCAAAATGCCACCATATACAGTATTATTAGCAAAAGCTCACAGTTACTCATACTAATAAATATGTCAAACAAGCTCTGCAATCATCTTGGCTATGGCTTACCAAAAATAAAAAAAAAACAGCTAGCCAAAAAAGTACAACCCCAATTCCGAAATAGTTGGGACGAAGTGTAAATTGTGAATAAAATCAAAATGCAATCACTTTCAGATCACGACCCAATATGTTGTTAACAATAGAATATAGATAATATTTCAAACGTTGAAACTGAGACATTTTACATTTTTATCCACAAAATGAGCTTATGTCAAATTTTCTGGCTGCAATGGGTCTCAAAAAAGTTGGGACACAGGCAAAAAAGGGCTGAAAAAGCAATCAATATATAGGAGAATCAGCTGAAAGAACATTTAGCAAATAATTAAGTTAACTGGCATCAGGTGTGTAACATGATTGGCTATAAAAGGGATGTCTTAAGAGAGACTGAGTCTCTCAGAAGTAAAGATGGCCAGAGGCTCTCCAACCTGTGAAGGCTTGCGTAAAAAAATTGTGAAATACTTTAAAAACAATGTTCGTCAGCGTCAAATTGTAAAGGCTTTGAAGGCCTCATCATCGACAGTGCATAACATCATCAAAAGATTCGGAGAAACTGGAAAAATCTCTGTGCATAAGGGACAAGGCCAAAGACCTTTACTGGATGCCCGTGATCTTCGGGCCCTCAGACGCCACTGCATCACTCACCAGCATGATTCTGTCATTGACATTACTAAATGGGCCCAGGAATACGTAAAGAAACCACTGTCTGTAAACTCAGTCCGATGTGCCATCCACAGATGCCACCTAAAACTCTATCATGCAAAAAGGAAGCCATTGTTGAGCATGATCCAGAAACGCCGCCGTGTTCTGTGGGCCGAGGCTCAATTAAAATGGACTGTAGCAAAGTGGCAAAGTGTCCTGTGGTCAGACGAGTCCAAATTTGACATTCTTATCAGAAATCATGGGCGTTGTGTCCTCTAAAGAGGAGAAAGACCACCCCTCCTGTTATCAGCGTTCAGTTCAAAAGCCAGCATCTCTGATGGTATGGGGATGCATTAGTGCATGTGGTGTGGGACACTTGTGTGTTTTAAAAGTACCATGAATGCTGAAAGGTATATCAAAGTTTTAGAGCAACATATGCTCCCCTCCAGACGACATCTATTCCAGGGAAGGCCTTGCGTATTTCAGCAGGACAATGCAAAACCACATACTGCAGCTATTACAACAGCATGGCTTCGTAGTAGAAGAGTCCATGTGCTGAACTGGCCTGCCTGCAGTCCTGATCTTTCACCGATTGAGAACATTTGGCGCATAATTAAACGAAAAGTCCGTCAAAGGAGACCCAAAACTCTCCAGCAGCTGGAAGCCTGTATTAAACAAGAGTGGGATCGAATTCCAATGGCTAAACTCAAGAAACATGTCTCCTCAATGCCCAGACGCCTCCACTCTGTGTTAAAAAGAAGAGGGGATGCTACACCATGGAAAACGGGCCCTTGTCCCAACTTTTTTGAGACCTGTAGCAGCCATCACATTTGAAATGAGCTCATCTTGTGGATGAAGTTGTCAAATTTCTCAGTTTCAACATTCGCTACGTTATCTCTGTTCTATTGTGTATAAAATACTGGCTGGTGTGATTTGAAAGTCATTGTGTTTTGATTTTATTCACAATTTACAATTTGTCCTACCTATTTCAGAATTGGGGTTGTAATATGCACCATTGTACTTACATATAATAAGGAAGAAGTCTCCATCATTTAATTCCTCCTCCAGAGAAACAGCACAACACAGCAATGTGGTAGAACGAACCCTCCAGTGCTGCTCCATTCGGAATAACTCCCACTATCAATGTCGGTATCACTTTGCCATCTTGTAAATGTAACCTGGGCATGACTTAGTTGGTTTTGGAAGTCTTTTTTTATGTATTCCTGTCATTCAGCTGCGCACAGTTGAGAGAATACAACCTAACATGCAATTACGCAAGGGTTTAAATACTTTTCTGAGGGTCCAATAAAAGTCCTTCAATTACTCTGGAGAGTTTATACTGTCCAGAAGTGGATAAAATGTGTAAATCAAAAAATAATTACCAGGTTATAGTTCACATGGGCGTGAACTATAACTGTGCTTCACGCAGATAAGCCTGAGCAAGCATTAAATTGACTGGATCTCACTGTGAAATTGTCTGAGAATGTAAGGAGCCACTGAATTTGATGAGAGATGAATCTTTGTGGAAATCAATGCTAGGGTATCACACATTTTTAATATCTGATAGCTATAATTGATTGTAGAGTGATATAGTATCACTACCACAGTGTTTCCCACTGAGCAGGAAGCAATGTGTGGTGGCAGACGGTAGGGTACATGCTTATTATTTTTTTGAGCGGGGGTTGATGCTTCTTATTTTGTTCAGCGGGGGCAGAATAGATGCCTTTCCTTTTTGTTCACGGGGGGAGGATGGCACTAATATTGCGCAAACTACTTTTAATTTTACCGTTTTTTTTTTCCCACGCATGCAGATGAGAATGCGATAGAGAAAATCGCGCTTGGGCGGAATCAATTTGTTGCGGTCTGAGTTCATTCTGTGTTGGCCTGCCACTCAATGGTCTATGTGTGGGAAACCTTGCTACCATTTTTGAATTTTTTTACTTGAGAAAACTGATTTTTTTACTACTTAATTGAGATACCTTTGGCCTATTGTAGCTGAAGTGTTTGCTACAAAGGACAATGATTTTTTTCTGTTGCAAGAGGTCATTTTTATAATCTGCTGGATTGGTACTATGGGCAAGTATATTAGGCAGTTGGCACATCAGGCCTGGCTGAGGGGTTTAATTCATACAATTCCGGGGAAACAGGGATGGAACTTAACTCATCCATATTCTTAAGTGTTCACAGGCACCGCCTCATTGAGAATATTCAATAACTGTGTTGGGTGTGCCACCTATTGATGGAATAGTGCAACTACATGCATAAATGGAGCAGCTCCATGTCCGCAGGCATCTACAACTACGTGAACATTTTAATGTCTATTAAGTATGTTGAAGTTCGCTAACAGTTGTAATATTAGCTAGCAGGAGCTAGTTAGCTAGTGGATTCGGTCAGTCATAAGCTCAGTTGCAAACTGTTGTGTTATCATTGCATTGTTGTTTTAGAATTTTGAAAACCATTACCTGGCTGGCTAATTTACTCACATTCAACTCCATCGGTCTTCTCCAGTGGCGGTTTCCAGGGTGAAAGTGAGTGTTATTGTTTGGGTGTCACAATGGAGACACAAAAATATGACCGTGCCTTTCAGCATTCATCTCAAAGGACACCTATTATCTCCAATTAGAGATCACTGTCATTGTCCTCAGGACGAAAATGGTTAATTCTTACAACAAACTATTACACATACATACTAATTTGCTTGCATAGCTTTTTCTGTCGGGTTTGCACCTGCCTGAAGCAAGTCTATTGCCCACTCTGTAATTTGCGGTAAAGTGTAAAAAATTATATAAATTGTGCCTTTGACCTTTTTGTAGCTCATGCACACACACAAAGAAAATTAATATCGCAATCAATCCTTTTTGGATTGGGGGGGGCGGGAGTTTAAGGCGTGTCTTGAATAGCTAGTTTGTGCAATGCATTGTGGTGGCTGTTGGCTTCACAGCAAATGCCTAGGGAATGCATGGGAGGGACAACGGTACAATTACAACCCCAATTCCGAAATAGTTGGGACAAAGTGTAAATTGTGAATAAAATCAAAACGCAATGACTTTCAAATCACACCAGCCAGTATTTTATTCACAATAGAACAGAGAAAACATAGCAAATGTTGAAACTGAGAAATTTTACAACTTTATCCACTAAATGAGCTCATTTCAAATTTGATGGCTGCTACAGGTCTCAAAAAAGTTGGGACAGGTGCCTGTTTACCATGGTGTAGCATCCCCTCTTCTTTTTAACACAGAATGGAGGCGTCTGGGCATTGAGAAGACAAGTTTCTTGAGTTTAGCCATTGGAATTTGACCCCACTCTTGTTTAATACAGGCTTCCAGCTGCTGGAGAGTTTTGGGTCTCCTCTGACGGACTTTTTGTTTAATTATGCGCCAAATGTTCTCAATCAGTGAAAGATCAGGACTGCAGGCAGGCCAGTTCAGCACACAGACTATTCTACTACGAAGCCATGCTGTTGTAATAGCTGCAGTATGTGGTTTTGCATTGTCCTGCTGAAATACGCAAGGCCTTCCCTGGAATAGATGTCGTCTGGAGGGAGCATATGTTGCTCTAAAACTTTGATATACCTTTCAGCATTCATGGTACTTTTTAAAACACACAAGTGTCCCACACCACATGCACTAATGCATCCCCATACCATCAGAGATGCTGGCTTTTGAACTGAACGCTGATAACAGGAGGGGTGGTCTTTCTCCTCTTTAGAGGACACAACGCCCATGATTTCTGATAAGAATGTCAAATTTGGACTCGTCTGACCACAGGACACTTTGCCACTTTGCTACAGTCCATTTTAAATGAGCCTTGGCCCACAGAACACGGCGGCGCTTCTGGATCATGCTCAACAATGGCTTCCTTTTTGCACGATAGAGTTTTAGGTGGCATCTGTGGATGGCACGGCGGACTGTGTTTACAGACAGTGGTTTCTTGAAGTATTCCTGGGCCCATTTAGTAATGTCAATGACAGAATCATGCTGGTGAGTGATGCGGTGGCGTCTGAGGGCCCGAAGATCACAGGCATCCAGTAAAGGTCTTCGGCCTTGTCCCTTACGCACAGAGATTTTTCCAGTTTCTCTGAATCTTTTGATGATGTTATGCACTGTCGATGATGAGACCTTCAAAGCCTTTGCAATTTGACACTGAGGAACATTGTTTTTGAAGTATTCCACAATTTTTTTACGCAGGCCTTCAAAGGTTGGAGAGCCTTTGGCCATCTTTACTTCTGAGAGACTCAGCCTCTCTAAGACATCCCTTTTACAGCCAATCATGTTACACGCCTGATGCCAGTTAACTTAATTACTTGCTAAATGTTCTTTCAGCTGATTCTCTTAATATATTAATTGCTTTTTCAGCCCTTTTTTGCCTGTGTCCCAATTTTTTTGAGACCTGTTGCAGCCAGAAAATTTGAAATAAGCTCATTTTGTGGATAAAAATGTAAAATGTCTCAGTTTCAACATTTGAAATGTTATCTATGTTCTATTGTAAATAGCATATTGGCTCACGTGATCTGAAAGTCATTGCATTTTGATTTTATTCACAATTTACACTTCGTCCCAACAATTTCGGAATTCTGGTTGTATATTAGTTGATGTGAAACTGATATGTTAAGAGTCAATACTTCAGAATGAGAAAGCTCTTCGGCAGCGCATACCTCTACTGATGCATTTGAAACTTTACTACTATCCAGTGGATTTTAAGATGCGTGGCATTTATTCCAATCTTGAAATCGTACAATGGTGAAGAATCCTTTAAAAATTCCTGGATCCAGATGGTGATCCAGATCACCAGCAAAACTTCATAAATTGTTACAAAATCCGAAAAAAAATCCGAAAAAAAAGAGTCTAAAGCACTCTGGTAGTGGAAAAAAAAGTAAAAGGCCTTCATTAAATGGCTAATGCATCGGCAACGATTAAAGGTGCGCTTTTTTACCTTGCCGATGCATTAGCCATTTAATAAAGGCTTTTTTCATCCACTACCAGAGTGCCTTAGACTCTTTTTTTTTCGGATTTTTGTTACATTCTTTGCCCCATTCCTAAGAGCACCTGGTACAGTGATTTTGATTTTCTACCCAAGACGCGCTCCTTTTCCCGATTCCTTCATAAATTGTTCTTTGGGCCATGGCCCACACTTCCCCTTAATATCATCAAAATTGAATGAGAAATATGATATTGTCTGGACAAACAAACTAACAGACAAATAAAGAGAGATGGGTGAATACATAGCCTCCGCCCAACTTTGTTGGTTGTTGGCGGAAACTATGTATGGCGAAATATTGGCAAGCTGCTCCTCAAATCAGTAGTGTATAATGCGAGCTGAATTTTGTTTTCTGTTTGACTTCTGCTTTAATTAAATGAAAGGTTACCTTCCTCTGATGTTATATACTTTGTTGTTCTTAGTTCACCCCAGTAATTTTCAAGCCTGCTTTGCACATTTGCTGTAGCTCTGCAACCTTGTTTGTTTGTCTCAGGTACTCAGCATCTACCAGAACAAAGACCTGATCACAATCTTCCGCGGAGGACAGGAGGGGCCAGATGACTTTGACAAAAAGCTGCTCAAAGCCCTGGTCAGAGGTACATAATCCTGTCCTGTCTTCATAGGATGGATTGGGGGATTTTATGATCCACAAATAAAAGCTTACCTGTATGATTACAGTAATCTTAACTGCTTGATTTCATTTAAAATAGAACCAAGAATCCTGTGTGATTATACAAGTTATGAAAATTTCATGTCAAGTTTGAATCATTGAAGGTCAATGTCAAGGTCATTAAATAAAAGTTAAGATACATTTATAAGACCCCCTGTAATACAATAAACTCTGAAGCAGTTTTGGAGATAGAAGTTATATCATGTTGTGTAATGACAAACTAACTCTCTTTAAACCACAACATCTTGTTTTGGTAGAAAATTCTACCCAAAGGTTAACCTGGTACAGTCTGACATAATCACCATTATTATGAGCACAGCGCAGGTGTGTAAGAGCGGTTTTCATCCTGACAATGTTAGCGCTTTCAAGGCAATGACTCTGACTGCCGGTCTAATTGTCTGTCTGTCTGTCTGTGTTTCTATTCAGCCAGTAAGAGATTGTTCACCAGCGCGAGCGAGTACACTGAGGAGCTGAAGCTGGCTGTGGCCTGGAACAGAGTAGATATCGCCAAGAGTGAGCTCTTCAACGGCGATATTCAGTGGCGGGTGAGACAGACCCCTTGCCAGAGAGACCTGTATGTTTCAATAGGTCGCAGCAGAAGGTCCTGTCATGTTGGGGCTGACTAACCAAAGCCCTAAGGGCTACTTTGTGACCACTATTTTTGCATTTAAAGGTGCACTATGCAAGTTTGTTTATTTACTGCGCGATTATATTTTTGTCTCAATTCGCCGGCATCTCTCCACGATTCGCTAGCTGCCTGCCCCTAAATTCACTGTAAAAAAAACCTGGGTTCTGGAGACCGCACAGGCGTCACAAACTGCAAATAAACACAATAACATAACAAACCGCCCTGGCCAATCACTGACAAGATTTGACGGTTATGGAAGCATGGGAAGGAGGGAACTATGGGAGGGAGGGGCAGGCTACCTCTGTTTTGTAGTTTGAATGTCAACAGAAGTGAAAGTTTACAAACTTGCATAGTGCACCTTTCAGTGTTATATGCAGTCAGCACGTGATTGGCTACTCCAGTCTAGGAGATTGGATAACAAGGTAGTAAATGCACAAAACATGGAACCCACACACTCAGTCTTGTGAGTTCATCACAGGTTGCTTAACATCTTAAACCCAAAGACCCTGGTACCAGGGGAAATCAATAAGCATCATAAATACAGCATGCTTTCTAATAACAACATCATCATGCAGCATATCCACTTAAAGGGAAGAAACTTGGCAAAAAGCCCATGACCATTTTTACCTCAACCAAACACAATTCAAGCACTAAGCAAGTACATAAGCATGTAGCAAAACATAGGATAAAATAATTTCAGTGCTCGATCGCTAGTGTTTCTTCTGAATGTATGCTATGCATACAAACAGTACATCAAATGAAAGAGGAAAATCCGCACAATCCAACAATATAAGCTATGTCATTTTAAATCATTACCACACTCAAAGAACAGCAGGCATACACTTTAAATTCTACAGCGATGAGCAAAAATTTTTCAGACCTTTGATATTTTGTAATAAAATACTGTGTTTGAGGGTAAATCTGCGCTGGCTATTGTTATCCTTATGTGTCCGTGTTATATTGAAACTAGATCTTCCAGTCTCCATGCATGTTTTTTTTTTTTCGGGGCACTGCTTCCAATGAGATCAGGCGCTGAGCATTCCGCTTGCACTCAATGTATTTTCTTCTCTGTGATCTGCTTGCAATGCTGTCAGTTTGACTTTTCAGGTGGCAAACTGATTCCATGGGCTCCGACGTTTCCAATGAGCCCTCAACCACCTTAATTGCGCAAACCTAGCCTGAGATAGAGCATTGCATTCCCAGTGCGTCTAAGTGAGAGTCAATGCACCATTATGCAATAGTACTAAGAGAACGCAGCAATACAAACGCAAAATTATGGTGCATGACGTGTTTTGTCGACTCAATCTTCATATTTGCAATGAGATTAGTCTATTGATGTAGCTTAGTGGTTACGATGCTGCGGTCTCCCGTGGCAGACCCGGGTTCAAACCTTGGGTGGGTATGCATTTTTTATTAAGCAGTTGAAGCATTGTCCTTGTATAAATAATTGCTGGGGTGTTTGTTCTTTTTACTTTTTACCATTTTGACCTTATCGTTGTATTTATAATTTTGTTAATTTACTTGTTTTTTGAGAAAAAAACTGGTCTAGTGAAGTCAAACTTCATTTCCTTTGTATGAATGGGATAATGTATACAGGACTGGCAGAAATTAAAAAAAAAATTAAATAAAAAAGTTCAAAGTTACAAAATAAAAAAAATGTTTGTATTTAAATCGAATGTATGCCTGTAGTGACATTTAAGTGAAATAAAATGAGTTTTTCAGTTTGGTTAAGAGGAGTAGTTGTGCGCACATCTCATACCAAATTAGGCCCGGTGCTGGATTCACATGTAATTCAAGCAAAGAAAGTAAAAAAATCCGCACACTGGATTAAAGCTCCCAAACCTTTATTGATGCAACGTTTCGACCACTCACAGGGTCTTCATCAGGCAAATGACTGACAGACAGACAGACAGACAAATATATAGGCAGGTATTTACCTAGTCATTGGCTGATAAAGTATCAGCTGACAACCAATAGGATACAGACACATTGGCACAAGGCACAATGAGTGCCTGCCCTTTAAAGGGACTCGGTATTTAAATGCACAATAGACAAAGAGAGCAATAAGTACATCATCAATGCATCAATTGCAATGCAATCATAAAATACATAAAGAAAAACATTCTGTTCATTGTATTGTGGCCTGGATCATCATCGGCAAGTAATTGCCAAAATATAGGCCAAACAGTAACATTTCAATGATATTAACAGAGAAAACACAGTAAGCAGCCAATGAATTTTAAGAGTAAAAACAACAGGAAATGTTAATGCTAGATAATTTCATAATAGAAATTTGGTACCTGACAAATCTGAAATAGAACACAGTTCCCAAAAAGATGCCAAAATTGCTGAACTGAAATGTGAATAATTTTGCTGTGATTTACTTGATTAGAATAAACATTGACACAGATAATGGTGAGATACTGCGCTGTAATTTTTTTAGAGGTTTCAGACTGCAACTAAATAATTTCAAAAGGGATGAAAGTACATTTTTGTTCGGCGGAAATGAGATCTTTCATTTATGCTGTATTCCATCTTCATTTACTCTAACTCAGTGACATATACACTGATTTTACACCATAATATAACTCACCAAGGTGTTACCTTCATTATGATACCAAAATTATTCAAAGGCACTTGCAAAGATATATTCATTTCATTTTGGGCATGTCATTTTTGAGCCGTAGGCTCAGGGATCAAGAGGTTAAATATAAAGTTCACCTGGCAGGCTGCCAACTTTGGCTTCAACAGAAAGATTTTGCTATTCTTCAGTGCCTCTGGTCCTCATTGTTTTGTGTAGTGTGAGTCTTTACTGTGCATTAAGGTGACTTAATCACTGAAGGAAAATATTTTTCTTTCTCATGAGTATCATTAACTTTGTCCAATTATAGCCTTTGTTGCATTCATTTTGCACTTGCACATGTACTAGAGTGTGTTTTTTCAACAACAATTTACGGAGTGTTTGTTGACATTTTATATCTCATACCATATCAGATGTGGTCCTCAGCTATTCTGAAATCCCACAAAACATCACAATAAATTATTCATTCAGTAGTTGAATAAATTTCTCATGGTTTTGTGGGACTATCTATTTGAACACTGATGCAACAGACCTCATTAATGATCCACATATTGTCCAGTCTTATGTTTTAAAAGGCATTTGGGCAATACTTTATACTCTTTTAAAGGTGCATGACCAATTAGCCATTACAAGAAATTTTAAACTCCTTCCTTTGTGACATCACAAGGGGAAGACACCACCTAAAGTAATGACGGAGCTGACAGAAGCTGATCAGTCCTTCATGCCTCGGTACAGTCACTTTGCCATAAGATGTCACAAAGGAACAAATTTTAAATGGCTTGTAATGGGTAGTTGGCTGTGCTCTTGGTGACATGGTGTGGGACGTCCAGCATCCATGTGGGTGGTGACATTTGTGAGCGCTCTTTGTTTCTGTCAGTATGATGACCTGAAGGACCCAATGACGGATGCCCTGGTGAACGATAAACCACAGTTTGTGCGGCTCTTCACGGAGAACGGGCTCAATATCCTGGACTACCTGACGAACCGGCGTCTGGAGATGCTGTACCGGTCAGTTTCGGACAGCACGGTGGCGTACTCTCTGCTGCAGAGAAAGCTTGGCGAGCGACAGAGCGTCTTGGACTCCCTGCCCGCTCCAACTCAGTCAGATACGGCCTTCACCTTTAAGGCTACGGAGAGTAGCTTGCTGGGGGCTGGCTCTTTCAAAGACCTCAGCCTGTACGAGGTGTGTGCGTGCGTGTGTGTGTTTGTGTGTTTATGCGTGTGTGTGTGTGTGTGTGTGTGTGTGTGCGCGTGCGTTTGCATGCATACAGCGGGGAAAATAAGTATTGAATGTGTCAACATTTTTCTCAGTAAATATATTTCTAATGGGGCTATTGGCATGACATTTTCACCAGATGTCAGTAACAACCCAAGTAATCCACACATTCAAAGAAATCTAAACAAATAAGTCCATCACTTAAGTTATGTATAATAATGTGGAATGACACAGGGAATAAGTATTGAACACATGACAGAAAGGAGGTGCAAAAAGGCATGGAAAGCCAAAAAACCAGCTGAAATCTGACAGTATTTAGAAAGCAATCCTGCCACCTATCAGTGCAAATTGATATCAGCTGGTTTAGTCCTAATTGATGGCCTATAAAAAGGTTTCTCATTACCAAGGTGTCACACAAGAAGCATCTCATGATGGGTAAAAGCAATGAGCTCTCTCAAGACCTTTGCAACCTTATTTTTGCAAAACATACTGATGAAATTGGTTTCAGACGTATTTCTAAACTTCTGAATGTTCCAGTGAGCACCGTTGGGGCCATAATCTGGAAGTGGAAAGAACATCATTTCACCATAAACTGACCACGGCCAGGTGCTCCTTGCAAGATTTCTGACCGAGGAGTCAAAAGAATAATCAGAAGAGTTATCCAAGAGCCAAGGACCACTTGTGGAGAGCTTCAGGCAGACCTGGAATTAGCAGGTACAGTTGTTTCAAAAAAAAAAAAATAAGTAATGCACTCAACCACCATGGCCTTTCTGCACGCTCACGGCGTAAGACTCCATTGCTGAAAAAGAAGCATGTTGAAGCTTGTTTAAAGTTTGCTGCCCAACATTTGGACAAGCCTATGCAATATTGGGGGAATATAGTCTGGTCAGATGAGACAAAAATTGAACTCTTTGGATGTCGTAGCAAGCACCATGTTTGGAGGATAAATGGCACTGCACATCCCCCCCAAAACACCATACCAACAATGAAGTTTGGAGGTGGGAACATCATGGTGTGGGGCTGCTTTTCAGCATAATTTTGGTACTGGCAGACTTCATATAATTGAAGGAAGGATGAATAGAGAAATGTACTGAGACGTTCTTGATAAGAATCTGCTATCTACCCGGATGCTGAAGATGAAATGAGGGTGGACATTTCAGCAACACAAGATCCTAAACACATAGCCAAGGAAACTCTCAATTTAATTTCAGAGAAAGAAAATAAAGCCACTAGAATTGCCCAGTCAATCACCCGACTTGAATCCAGTTGAAAATCTATGAAAAGAGCTGAAGATCAGAGTTCATAGAAGACGCCCCCAGAACCTTCAAGATTTGTAGACAGTTTTTGTGGAAGAATGGGCCAAAATCATACCTGATCTTGCATGCGACTAGTTTCTTCATACAGGAAGCATCTTGAAGCTGTCATTACCAACAAAGGCTTTTCTACTCAGTATTAAATACATTTCAGTAAGCATGTTCAATACTTTGACTGCCTGTGTCATTCCACTTTATTACACATAACTTAATTTATGGACTTTTTGATTTCTTTGTATGTGTGGATTACTTCGGTTGCTACCCATATCTAGTGAAAATTTCATGTCAATAGCCCCATTAGAAATATATTTACTGAGAAAAATATTGGCGTGTTCAATACTTATTTTCCCCCATTGTATGTGTGTGTGTCTGCGTGTGTGTATGTGTAAGAGATGGCTATCATGTCCTGCTGTGGAAATCAGGGGTAGTATTAACACTTTAACTATCATAACTGTAGAACTTTTTGGCAGCGGTTATCTGGTGTGGGTGAGAGGTTTGCTGTAACAGAAGCAGAAGAGAGATGGAGCGTGACTGATGTGGCCTGGAGAGAGAGAATGGGGGGAGAGGGAGAAGGGGAATAGCAGGATGTGGGGAGGGGGGGACAGGGTTCAGTTTGTTGGATAGGGGAGGGCTCAGGACAGTGAAGAGCTTCAGGCGGCACTGAGGTCAGTGCTGCTGAGGGAGTTATCCAGTGTACTATCCTTGCATCAGGTCAGGGTCATAATGTAGATCAAGCAACAGAACTGTAACTGCACTGCCCTCCATTCCAAGCCTGCTGAAGACCCCTGCCCACCCTGTTCTGCTCTCCCAGGTGTCTAGACTGCTGTGGGACATCACGGGCGACGTCTGCCAGCCATTTTACTATGGTCCTCTGGGCCTCGACCATTCCACCAGTACCAGGAAAGCCCTGAGGGTAGGGTAATTCAGTTACCAGTTACTGCTGCTGTCATGATAGGTCCTGTCGTTCAGAAAGCTGCACAGTGACTCGTGATTCAGCAAGCAGCTGCTATGGCTAATGGTCCTGTAGCGTAGCTGCTAATGCTTCTGATCTGCTGTGCTACCCACTGGCAATGCCAGCAATCCTTTTAGCTAGCTGCTACAAATGCTAATACTCCTGCTAGCTACACGCTGCTAACATTATTGCTCCTGACAGTTAATTGATGCATATGCTGCCACACTGATTGACTAGTTTTCCTGCCTCAACAAGTTTTTAAATTAAATTTTTAAACTTAATTATTGGCCCCTGCATAGTGAATATTATAAACCACTCTCTTTTATCAGGATGTGTCCCCAATCATTTTAAACAGGTCATTATACATCCTCTTTTAACACTAGAACCGCGGCTGCCACTTTTTATGCGGCACTGATGTTAGTAATGCATGTTATTTCATGTCAGTAAAAGATATGAGTCCATCCGTCCATGACTTTTTCTAAATGTGTTTTCTACGTTATATCAAAGTTTTGAACTTCTGTTATAAAACGTAAGTGAGTATTGATATTAAATTACTTTTGAGCGCCAGAGCTTTTTTTGGCGGCAGTGGCTTTGACCATAAATACCCTGTCTGCAACGTATGAGAGAGAGAGAGAAATGTGTGTGCATGTGTGCACGTGAGTGCGTTTTTGGGTATGTGTCCTATAACATAACATAACATAACATAACGGAGATTTCCTTCAGCTGCTTTCACAATCGACCTTGAACAAATTTTTTCGCACGACAGATTACATTCAAAGTCAATGCAAAGACGCGAATACACACTTTTCGCGTGTATTCGCGTCTTTGCATTGACTCCGAATGTGATCTATCATGTGGAAAATTAGTTTCGCGTCCAGTGTGAATGCGGCTTTAGAAACACAGCCTGATCTGGGCTACATTGTACTTATTGTTGTGTACTATTGGCCTACTAAAGTTAGTCTATAGGCTTACACAGCTGTCAAGTGCATCCCTTGTTGGATTCGTTCTGGTTGCAGTAGGGATACGCAATTGGGCAAATGTTGACTCAAGTTGCTGTTTTCTCATATAACGTGTTTGTCAGCATAATTAATTATTGTACGTAATAAATTCACATGTATTTATTGGCAATTTTTTATTTCATTCGTTCAAAAACAATATATTGTTGATTCCCTCTTTATAATCCCACAATATTATGAAATGGCCTCACATTTGCACTGCCGTGAAAAAAGCGGCAGCCGCGGTTCTAGGGGGGTTTAGAATTCCGCGGCGCTAGTGTTAAAGAAACCAAACCTGGACCCCTCATTGCCTGAGAACTACAGACCTATTTCTAAACTCCCTTTTTTCTTTTTTTTTCTCATAAATTTGGCATCTCCAATCCCACCTGAATCTGGAATGTCCAACTGGGGTACTACGTACAAGGCTTTTCGCATATGCAGCCCCCTATTGCCAACTCAGGAGAGTGAGACAGCTCGTGGCTCTCCTCCGAAGCACGCACCCATCGCCACCGCTTCTTATACACTCATTGGTTGAAACTTCGCAAGCTCAGAATGAGGGCGGAGGATACCCGAACATGAACAAGCTTAGAATCTTCCCAACGAGCGCCCGTCTGGCCAACAGGAGGCGCCTGAGAACTTGTTATTTACAATACCCTATCCTGGCAGACCCTTCCCAATTTGCATCCCTGTTGCCCATTGGCCAATTGCATGCTACTCTGAAAAGAGCAGCTGACCACTGCCGGCTGGTACGAGGCGGGAATCGAACCTGCGCCGTGATAGTCACTTCTGCTTCGCAATGCGATGCTTTACCGAGTCAGCTATCCAGTAGCTCTCTAAACTCCCTTTCTTCTCCAAAATTTTATAAAAGGTTGTTGAAATGCAGCTTGCTCAAATAATGGAAATGCATGGAGTTTTTGATAAATTCCAATCGGGTTTCTGCAAACTGTATTTTACTGAAACGGCCCTTATTAAGGTCTCAAATGATATCTTAATGGGCTGCAGATCTTGGTGATTGTTCAGTTTTGGCTTTATTACACCTTAGTGCAGCCATATGATAACGTTGACTACAACATTCTAATTCAGAGGCTCAATCACCCAGTCAGTATTTCTGGGACAGCATTGCAGTGGTTCTCTTCTTATCTCACCGATAGGACCATGTCAATCTCTGTTGGTAAATTTGTGTCGGGCAGTGCTGCCCTGCCATGTGGTGTCCCTCAAGGATCAGTCTTGAGACCCATTTTATTCTATATATATATATATATATATATATATATATATCCTGCCATTAGGCTAGATTATAAGTCGTTTTAGTAACATCTCTTTTCATTTGTATGCTGACGACATCCAGTTGCATTTCTCACTCAAACCTAATAAGCTTCATAAACTTTCTGTTCTGAACAACTGTTTAAATGTATTTAAAGGAGACCTATTTTGCTATATTTCGAAGGTTATATTTTGATCTTGGACTCCCCTAGAGTACTCCTGATCATTCAAAGTCCTAAACAGGGTCCTTATTTAGCTCATACTGCCATCCTCAAAAAACCCCATTTGTAGTCCATTGTAGTCTCTGCCTGAAACGCCTCATTGGGGTGGCTCTTCCGCTATGGCCCCCACTCCCCGTGTGCCCACTTTCTTCTGACTGGCCAGCTATGTGGAGGGCGGATCTAGGCGGGAGGAGGCAGCAGAATGCAGTTTTCCGGGTCCGCTTCCTCAGTGTGAAACTGAGATGCGTCTCCCAAAAGAATCGACGGGCATATTCCGCAATCAAATGCAGTACATATGTATAGATGTAATGAAATTAACTTGTTCTAATAAACGCAACGGCGAAAGTGGAGGACGCAGCGCCAGTGTCTGGCAGCTCAAGCTCGAATTTGCTGTCTACCTACGGCTACTATGATGAGTACACCGGTGTTTCTACTCTATAGCTAGGATTGAGGGAAAGCTAGAATCCAACCCATATAGACACATTTGTAGAACGGGTCGACAAACCCAAGTGTAGACCGGAGACCGTAGAAATCCGGTGGGTCTGAGTTTAGAGGGAAACATGGACAGTGAGGAGCAGCAAAAAGTGGACCAACAACTTATGGACTGCTTCGGTGTGTATTATAAGGACCTGCTGGTTCGTGTGCATAGCTGTGGTGTGTCGTTTCCGTGGAGTAATGAACAGCTTCTGCGCTGGTGTATGACAAAGGGGCGAAAGCTCCAGGCTAAACGGCATTTTCAGAAATTGCCCATGGTAATGGTTACTTATTGCGTCGGAATGACCAGCGTTTGCTCGCAGAGAATGGATGCGATAAGCCGCTTTCACACCGGACGCGAAACGAATTTTTCGCGCGACAGATTACATTAAAAGTCAATGCATTGTCTTTGCATTTACTTGGAATGTAATCTCTCGCGTGAAAAATTTGTTTCGCGTTCAGTGTGAAAGCTGCTTAACGCGCCCATAACGCGTGTATTCGCGTCTTTGCATTGACTTTGAATGTAGCTAATCTGTCGCGCGAAAAATCAGTTTCGCATCTGGTGTGAAAGCTGCTTAACGCACCCATAACGTGTGTATTCGCGTCTTTGCATTGACTTTGAATGTAGCTAATCTGTCGCGCGAAAAATTCGTTTTGCGTCCGATGTGAAAGCAGCTTTATGGGTAGTATGCGACAGCTAGAGAGAGCTCGGTTATGTTATGAGCATAATACAGGTTTTCCAGACTATAAGTTCTGTTAGCGTGGACAAGTTGCTTATGTGGAGCTAGCCAATCGATCACTTCTACAGGAAAGAATTTTCTATTTGATCTCTGCCTTTTTCGGCTTTTTATTAGCCACAACAATTTCTAAAGGGGGATGAAATTATGTCACGGTAGTGCAGAGAAATCCTTTGTTATACCAGACACATTAGAGCTTCTGCGTTTCGCGATTGCTTTCACGGTAGAATCAGAGAGCTTGCCCAGATATTTGTGATAGGGACCCGGCTGATCCCGGTCATGGATAAGTGAAGCGATCACAAGCAGCCGCTTCAACTGTAGTGGCTACAATCGGGCAACGTTATGATGAAACTGCCACATTGATGCTTACCGAAGTAACACAAGCATACCGATCAGAATTACTGCATACAAGTTCACCAGGAGCATTTTTAATTAGCACGGTGGCACGCAAACTAACATGCAGTAGCTGTTAACCGAGCGGTCATAACCACAGAGACAAACCCTTGCAATACAGGTTTTACAGACAGCAAGTTCCGTTACCGTGGACAGTTGTACCAAGCATCCAAATTACAAACAAGTATTAAAAGTTAGCTTCAAATGAGGTTTATGTTCACACACCTTCTGTAGAATTTTCCCTGATATTACTCTTGCATATTTAGGACACAAACATTAGCAACAGTAACTTGGCTACGTTAGCCGCTGTGCTACAGCCGCAATCAACTGGCAATCACGCCAGGTTGGCTTATGCAGTAAAAGCAACTTACAGCTTCTGTGTCTGTGAGTCACGGACAGTCGCGACCAATGTAGGCTTTATCTTCAGATATTTTACAAAGCCTGCGTTTGAGGCCAGTTGTAAGTGCTAAATATCGCTAGCGGTCCTGCTAGCCACCCGTAACACGTTAGCTTCACTTACATTATTTGCTGTTATATCGTTACTTACAGCTTGTGGTTCCGAGCGCTTGATCGATGCAACTGCTTCAGGTTTGAGAAGCAGCTGAAACGCTTATCCTGTCGAATTATCCTTTATTGACAAAGCTGTCTTTGTTGAAATGCTGAGCACAAACAGCTAACGTTCCCTTTGGCCTTGGCTGTTTGCTGCCAGCATACAAAAAAGCTACCCACTGATTTCTGGTGGCATCCTCTTTTGGAAGAGAAATAGGTGTTTTTCTTCGCGTCCAAAAGTAAACGGACAAGCAGCTTTGGGAGAGATACTGACAAAACTGCAACTCAAATGATCTGCGGTTCTTCTTTTGTATTTCCAAATGTGTAGACGCTACTAAGGCATAGTATGATCTGCCGTTGTTAGTGCCTGCTAGAATAGTTTCCGGTGTGGGCAGGTCCAGCGCCGTGATTGGCTCTGGCTAGGTCTGTACTAATTGGACGGCACAACCTGACGTCAGCTTTTGCCCAGATCTCGCGAAGATCTCGGGAGGAGCTTTTCAGAGAGGAAATCACGTTCACGAAATCACATTCTTGGATTACGGCAAAACCTCTGTGTCTTATGTTTAGAAACTTTTCAAAGGTTGAGTATGGACAACCAACATTTTAACATTACTAATATGTATTACAATAAGGATCAGCATAATAGGTCCCCTTTAAGAGCTGGATGGCAAATAATTTCCTCCAGTTAAATGCATATAGAACCGAAGTTTTGATTATTGCTCCTGATAAACTTTACTCAACGATCAGACAGAACCTTAGTACCTTATCCTCATGTTGTCAGACCAGCCCGCAAAATCTTAGTGAGATTTTTGACCAGTCCATGAATTTTGATACTCACAGTAGAACGCTGCCTTGTTCTTTTTTCTTCACTTAAGAAACATAGCAAAACTCAGGTCTTTTGCGTCATAAAATCATTTAGAGATGCAAATACAAGCTTTTATTTCTTCACGATTGGATTACAGCAACTGTCTTTTTACATGCCTTTGTAAATCATCCTTACATCATTTACAAACAGTCCAAACCGCTGCTGCTAGGCTCTTAACTCATATTTTAACCTCTGCACTGGCTTCCTGTACATTTTAGGATCCATTATAAAATTTTAGTACTTACTTTTAAAGTCCTTCATGGTCAGGCCCCACAATATTTAATTAACCTTTTGCACCCCCCACGCTGCGAGGCAAGCTCTTAGATCCTCCACTCAGGGTCTTCTGAGTGTTCCTCAGACATTTTTTAAGACTCGGGGTGATCCTGCTTTCCAGTTGGCAGCCCCTAAGCTTTGGAATAGTCTCCCAGTAATTCTGAGGTCTTTTAACTCTGTGGATACTTTTATAAAATAACTAAAATCTCATCTACTCAGGTTGGCTTTTAGGCAACATTGTAGACCCTTTTCTTAACCTCTTGTTATTTGTATTTTATATTTATTTTCTTTCTGTAATTTTTTTGTTGTTTTATCCTGTTTGATGCATTTGATTGTATTTGGTTTTATCCTGCTTGATTCATTTGATTGTTTTGAATTTTATGTCTTTGCTTGTGAAGCACTTTGTGACTGGTGTCTGTGAAAGGTGCTACTGTATATAAATAACCTTTGCTTGCTTGCTAAATGTAGCGGTTTGCTTGGGAGAAAATCCAACTTCACTTCTCTCTCTCAGATGGTGAATAAGCTAATGGTGGGCGAGTGCCATTACAGAAACCAGCGCTGCTCGCATCCCTGGGCTGCTCTCTTCATCTGGGCCATCCTGCAGAACCGCAGCGAGATGGCCATGTACTTCTGGGAGAAGGTAACTGGGCCCCCAAACCTGATGCGGGTGTGACGGGGTGTCACGGGCGAAAATGACCAACTGTAACAGACAAAGCCTCCTCCCTCCCTTCTGCCCCTCCTCCCTCTCTCTCCCCCTCCCCCTCTCATCCTCTCTCGCACAGGAGGGAGAGTCAGTGCTTAGTGCCCTCAGTGGGTGTAAGATGCTGAGGGAGCTCTCCAAGCTGGATTATGAGACTGAAACCGCTCTGTCCATGAAAGAGCTGGCGCTGAAGTTTGAGAACCTGGCACATGGTGAGCTGGGGGCGGGGAGTCTGAGCCAGGGGGAGCAGCCTGTGAGCCAGGGGGCAAGATCTTTGAGTCAGGCAGGAGGGGTCTGTGAGACGAGGGAGCTGAGGGACAGGTGGGAGGGGCATGTGAGCTTGGTAGGAGGGGCCTGTGAGCCAGGGGGAGGAGGTCTGTGAGCCAGGTGGGAGGGTCATGTTAGACAGGAGGAAGGGGCATATAAGCTTGATGGGAGCGGCCTGTGAGCCAGGGGGAGGGGTCTGTGAGACAAAAATATATTTCTAAAAAATATTACTCAACTGGACATGTGAGGTAGCAGACCCTTACGTTTTAATGCTGTTGTGAAACATAATTGCCTGTTGTTGTGAAGGCATTATGTCTATAATAGGCCTTAGAAGTCTTGTGCAGCACTACTAAGGAAACCCTCCACCCATATCTGGATTGCCAGATCAAATCAGAGTTTTTTTTAATGGAGTTTCTTATTGCCATCTCTGTAGCAGTGTGTGATGTATGCTGGCCATAATACTGTTTATTTCATGAATATATGAGAATGTACACACCCATGCCTCTGTCAAATGGCACTTGATCCTCAGAATTCAAGTGATGCTTTAGCACCAAAGTTATAATGAGGCAAACAGAAGGATAAAACTGCTGCTTATTTTAAATTTGTCTCCTATTACAGTTTTGTGCTCAGCCTTGTCAAAGCTACTGTAAGAAAGCAAAGATAGTTGAAGTAACTACGTAAACTAACAATAAAGGTAAAGGACAACCAACCGTGATAACAATTAAGATATTTACAGTGATATATGCAGCTGTAAAGAACAGAAAAATACATCATTTATTCAATGGTTGACAGCAAATGGCAATGCGCAAATGGTGGCAGGAAACAGCACAGAATGTGATGTAGTGTACAGCTGGTTGCTACTTGCTAACATTCAATAAACAAAGGATGTTTTTCAAATATAAAAATTACATGAACAGCCTTCACACAAATATCCAGAATGGTAACTTAATTCACTGTTGATTTGGAAATTAAATATGCTATTGTGTTGAGCGATGCCCTAGTGAATGAGAATTTCCAACTAATTAAATGCGTTAACTCTTGTCTATTTTTGTTCTGATACCGTTCTTTAGTTCGGTTATCAGTTAGTCCCTACCATCTGTTACTACAGATGCCTCTGATTATATTCTCTTCTGTTGGCACTTCAATAATGAGACCTGATCTATCCTGTTTAGTGTAGAGGTGTGAAATCCCGGGGTCAGAAAGTGGAAAGTTTGTTTTTTTTTTTTTTTTTGTACTCATGAATTCCTCATGTTGATATTTCAGGATATGGTTTCTACATCCTGGTTAAAGTAGTGTAAGTTATTAAGTGTCAGTAGTGAGCCCCAATCTATCCTGTTCCCTCTGCAAGTGTGTTCAGCGTTACATGAGTGGTGATACCAAATCCATCCTGTTCCATCTGCTGGTGTTTGCAGTGCCACCAGATTAGAGAGACCCAATCCCTCCGCTGGTTTGTTCAGTGTTACCAGAGTAGTGAGCCCCAGTTTCCCTGTTCCTTCTGCAGATGAGTTCAGTGTTAGGAGTAGTAAGACCCAAACCATCCTTTTCCCTCTACTTTTTTCAGTGCTACCAGATTAATGAGACCCACTCCATCCTGTTCCCTCTGAAGGTGTGTTCAGCGTTACCAGATTAATGAGCCCCAGTTCACCGTGTTCCCTCTGTAGATGTGATTAGTGTTATCAGAGTAGTGAGACCCAATCCATCCTTTTCCCTCTGCAGATGTGTTCAGTGTTACCAGATTAATGAGCCCCAGTTCATCCTGTTCCTTCTGCAAATGCGTTCAGCGTTCCGATTAGTGAGATCCAGCCCATCCTGTTCTTTCTGCTGATGTGTTCCGTGTTACCAGAGCAGTGAGACCCAATGCATCATGTTCCCTCTGCAGATGTGTTCAGTGAGTGCTACCAGAGCAGTGAAAGCCGATCCTTCACCCTGCTGATCAGAAAATCTTCAGTCTGGGGTGGGGCTACTTGTCTGCAGATGGCCACAGCAGCCAATGCGCGGCACTTCTTCAGTCACGATGGTGTGCAGGTCTGTATCACCGTTTTCAGCATCCACTCTCTCCTAGTTGGTTAGATATTGTGTTACATTTTTCAGGTTCTCCTTGCAAATGATATATCAGCATTAACAGGTTAATTCTCATTAATAAAAGGTGAAATAGTGTGAATTTTATGACCATAAATGAAATTGAAATATATGTTTGAAGCCATTGGGCGGCCAGACATACCAGTGTCAGCTGATCTTTATAGCCAGGCAGTGCTTGCTGAATCTGTACGCCATCAGTGTTTTTCTGGATCTGCAGTTATTCACTGCAGTCAGTCTGCCTCTGCCCGTTCTTGTGTATTCTTGGTTCAGGGCCAAACAGCGCATCTGTTTGCTCGCTTGTCCAATTTTTCCAGTAGTTAATATAATTTTCTTTGCATTTTATTATAATTTGGTTGACTCTAATATGTTAATTTGTAGAAGTACTGTGCAGAAACTCAGCCAAATAACTATGTTTTAAAGGTCCCATATTATGCTGTTTTATTCAAGTTATTATATTCTTGGATCTCCAAAA
This sequence comes from Gymnothorax javanicus, assembly GCA_029692085.1. Taxonomy (NCBI): domain Eukaryota; kingdom Metazoa; phylum Chordata; class Actinopteri; order Anguilliformes; family Muraenidae; genus Gymnothorax; species Gymnothorax javanicus. The sequence continues at coordinate 21,265,439 of CM056206.1, forward strand.
TTGTGGTTTATAAACGTTTTAGCCAAACACCTGCGTTACACGATGGGTATGGAAAGGTGTGCAGGCTAAGCAACTCTGAGGATGGCATTTTCATACACCACCATGTGCGGCATGTATTGGCCAGTTCAACTATACATGGAATTCAATTTAAATATAAATACAAATCGGATATACTTCGCTTCAAGTTCCTGGTTTGCATTTATTACATGGCCACCTTCAGTCATAACTTTTTTGGTGTATCCAGCATTTTACTGGTCCTCTTTCAAAAAGCAGTCTGATGTAAGATTGAATGAACATAAAAAAGCTGACATGGATTAAAGGGTCCTATTATGCTGATCCTACTTTTAATACATATTAGTAATGTTATAATGTTAGTTGTCCATACTCAACCTCTGAAAAGTTTCTAAACATAAGATACAGGGGTTTTGCCGTAATCCAAGAATGTGATTTCGTGAACGTGATTTCCTCTCTGAACAGCTCCTCCCGAGATCTTCGCGAGATCTGGGCAAACCTGACGCCAGGTTGTGCCGTCCAATTAGTACAGACCTAGCCAGAGCCAATCACGGCGCTGGACCTGCCCACACCGGAAACTATTCTAGCAGGCACTAACAACGGCAGATCATACTGTGCCTCAGTAGCGTCGACACTTTTGGAAATACAAAAGAAGAACCGCAGATCATTTGAGGTGCAGTTTTGTCAGTATCTCTCTCAAAGCTGCTTGTCCGTTTACTTTTGGACGCAAAGAAAAACACTTACTTCTCTTCCAAAAGAGGATGCCACCAGAAATCAGTGGGTAGCTTTTTTTGTTTGTTGGCAGCAAACAGCCACGGCCAAAAGGAACTTTAGCTGCTTGTGCTCAGCATTTCAGCAAAGACAGCTTTATAAATAAAGGATAATTCGACACAGGATAAGCGTTTCAGCTGCTTCTCATACCTGAAGCAGCTGCATCGATCAAGCGCTCGGAGCCACAAGCTGTAAGTAACGATATAACAGCAAATAATGTAAGTGAAGCTAACATGTTATGGGTGGCTAGCAGGACCGCTAGCGAGCACTAACAACTGGCCTCAAACGCAGGCTTTGTAAAATATCTGAAGATAAAGCCTGTATCGGTCGCGACTGTCCGTGACTCACAGACACAGAAGCTGTAAGTTGCTTTTACTGCATAAGCCAACCTGACGTGATAGCCAGTTGATTGTGACTGTAGCACAACGGCTAACGTAGCCAAGTTATTGTTGCTAATATTTGTGTCCTAAATATGCAAGAGTGATATCAGGGGAAATTCTACAGAAGGTGTGTGAACATAAACCTCATTTGAAGCTAACTTTTTAATTCTTTGTTTGTAATTTGGATGCTTGGTACAACTGTTCACAGTAACAGAACTTGCTGTCTGTAAAACCTGTATTGCAAGGGTTTGTCTCTGTGGTTCTGACCGCTCGGTTAACAGCTACTGCATGTTAGTTTGCTTGCCGTGCTAATTAAAAATGCTCCTGGTTAACTTATATGCAGTAATTCTGATCGGTATGCTTGTGTTACTTCGGTAAGCATCAATGTGGCAGTTTCATCATAACGTTGCCCGATTGTTGCCACTACAGTTAGTGATCGCTTCACTTATCCATGACCGGGATCAGCCGGATACTTCACAAATGTCTGAGCAAGCTCTCTGGTGCTACCGTGAAAGCAATGCGAAATGCAGAAGCTCTACCGGTTTACAAATGATTTCTCTGCACTACCTTGACATAATTTCATCCCCCTTTAGAAATTGTTGTGGCTAATAAAAAAAAGCCCCGAAAAAGGCGGAGATTAAATAGGTAATTCTTTCCTGTAGAAGTGATCGATTCACTAGCTCCACATAAGCAACTTGTCCGCGCTAACGGAACTTACGGTCTGCAAAACCTGTATTATGTTCTTAACATAACCGAGCTCTCTCTAGCTCTCGTGTACTATCCATAAAGTTGCTTTCATATCGGACACGAAACGAATTTTTCGCAGGACAGATTAGCCTACATTCAAAGTCAATGCAAAGATGCGAATACACGCAGCGTTATGGGGCGTTAAGCAGCTTTACACGGACGCGAAACTAATTTTTTGCGCGACTGATTACATTCAAAGTCAAGGCAAAAATGCGAATACACGCGTTATGGGCACGTCAAGCCGCTTTCACACCGGACGTGAAACGAATATTTCGCACGACAGATTACATTCAAAGTCATGACCACTTATCAGCTACTGCATGTTAGTTCGCGTGCTCTGCTAATTAAAAATGCTCCTGGTTAACTTACATGCAGCAATTATGATCGGTATGCTTGTGTTACTTCAGTGAGCATCAATGTGACGGTTTCATCATAACGTTGCCTGATTGTAGCCACTACAGTTGAAGCTAACAGTTGAACAGCTGAAGGTGCTGTATGTGTCTGCTGAGTTGGGCTGCAGTTAGACCAGACGTAGGTTTTGCAGAGCTTGGGGTGTGTTTTTGGGTGCTTGTGAAACGATCGCTTTACTTATCCATGACCGGGGTCAGCCTGATACATCTCCAATGTCTGGGCAAGCTCTCTGATGCTACCGTGAAAGCAATAGGGAAGCGCACAGGCTATAACGTGCCGCATAACAAACGATTTCTCTGCATTGCCATCGATTGAATATTAAATTCTTTCCTGTAAAAGTGATCGATTCGCTAGCTCCACATAAGCAACGGTTCACGCAGACGGAACTTACGGTCTGTAAAACCTGTATTATGTTCATGACATCACCGCAGCTCTATCAAGCTCTCGCACACTATCCATAACGCGCCCATTTTCCGTGAGGAAAAGCTGGTCATTCCGGCTAACACGTAAACCATTACCACGGGCAATTTCGAAAAGGCCGTTTAGCCTGGAGCTTTCGCCCCTCCGTCATATACCAGCTGGAAGCTGTTCGTTTCTCCACGCTAACAACACACCACAGCTATGCACACGAACCAGCAGGTCCTAATACACACCGGCAGTCCATAAGCTGTTGGTCCACTTTTAGCTGCTCCTCACTATCCATGTTTCCCTCTAAACTCAGACCCACCGGATTTCTACGGTCTCCGGTCTACACTTGGGCATGTCGACCCGTTCTACAAATGTGTCTATATGGGGTGGATTCTAGCTTTCCCTGCATCCTAGCTACAGAGTAGAAAAACCGCTGTACTCACCACTGTTGCCGATTCGTGCTTGAGCAGCCAGACTTTCGCACTGCGTCCTCCACTTTCACCATTGTGTTTATTAGAACAAGTTAATTTCATTAGATCTATACTGTACTGCGTTAGATTGCAGAATATGCCCGTCGATTCCTTCAGGAGACGCGTCAGTTTCACTCTGAAGAGCCGGACCAGGAAAACTGCGTTCTGCTGCCTCGTCCCGCCTAGATCCGCCCTCCACAGAGCTGGCCAGTCAGAAGAAAGTGGGCACACGGGGAGTGGGGGCCATAGCAGAAGAGCCACCCCAATGAGGCGTTTCAGGCAGAGACTACTATGGACTACAAATAGGGTTATTTGAGGATGGCAGTATGAGCGAAATAAGTACCCTTTTTTTACTTTGCGCGATCAGGAGTACTCTAGGGGAGTCAAAGATCAAAATATAAACTTGGAAAAATAGCATAATAGGTCACCTTTAAATTCAGCGAGGATGTTGTTGTTGGTGAATGCGAAAGAGTAACGTCAGTGCCTTGAGGGACAAAGAGGTGGAGTGATCGATCAAGACTGATAGCAATTGAGAACGTTTTATACCAAAATTCAACTGGGAACCACCAGTTAACCGTACTGAAGCCAACAGATCAAGGATAGCCTAGATATTGGAAATCTAAAGGTATTAAAACAATTCTTCCCTTTCTGGCATGTCGCAAAGCACTTTGTAAAAATTTGAACATGAACAACTCCGCCTCCCTCCAAACTCCCACCTTCTTCTCCCCGATTCCCAGACTTCTCCTACGAAAAAAAATATAGCTAATACATGGTAGTTTGTCAGACTACAAAGGTAACTAAATGTTACGAGGGCATTTTATTTTATACCACATACAGAATTGAATATTATGTAATTACTGTTGCTTAGTTTTCACTTACCGTGCCTCTGAATCTGACTCCATTGACCCGTTTCACTCACGCTGCTCACTTCTTTTGCGCCAAGACGCTGTTTTTTTTTTTTTTCAGAGGAGAGTGAAACGGGTCAATGGAGTCAGATTCAGAGGCACCGGTAAGTGAAAACTAATCAACAGTAATTTCATAGTATTCAATTCTATATGTGGTATAAAATAAAATAAAATGCCCTCGTAATGTTTAGTTACCTTTGTAGTCTGACGAACTACCATTAACGTTGTTATCGTAATTATAGCATTTCAGCACCCGTTCGTTTACAGCCAAATGCGTCATTTTTTTTTCTGCCAGAGAGACGCACGACTCGCAAGCGGTGACAGCTGTGGGCAACTGGAAGGGGCACGGCGACGGATGACAGGCAGGACGCTCGGCAAATCATTTTATTCGGACCAAAGAAAATGATTTGTCAGACTTTTATCAGAAATATATGAGAATTGAATATTGAAGAGTTTCAACACCTGGTGGATTTCTTTTACATTTTAGTGTGCCATACGCTTATTAGGAGCATTTTAAGATTACAAAAGAAAAGCGTTACCCAATTTCGGGCTTTATAATTCAAGATCTGAGCATCACAGAGAACGGGCAAATGGCTTTAATGATACAGGACACTTGCATCATTTAGAATTCCATCGTATTTCAGTTTCTTTTCATAATTTTAGCTCAGAGTAAAGGCCAAACACAAAAAATCTTCATGAAAATTTGGCAATGAAATTATTAAAAAAAAACTGATACTGAAAATTGAAAAAATGGCTGAGAGTTAAAAAAAAAATACATTTCTGGGATCAAATACTCCGTGACCGCAAGTGCTCATCATCTGACAGTGATTTTCTTTAATTTAGTTACCATTGATAAGATGGATAAGATAGCTCTCCAGGTGGCTCCCCAAGCTGTCAGAGCTCTCAAAATTACGCACCGTAAAATCATTAAATAATCATATGTTCCACACAAATCAATTTTTCACTCATGAAGTTCAACATGACTTAATGATTTTCTGGTTTCGCATGAATTTATCAATATAGGTGCGGATGGACATCAGTAGTCACCAGTAACCTCTCCAAACCAAACACATGCCTTTTATCCATGATAAAGTGCAGAGTTTTGTTCTTTTTTTTTTTTTTACAAAGTCGCATCAGCAAGCACACATACTTATTAAAGGAACGGCTTATTTTACAGTCAGAATGTTCACCCTGCGACAGAAAGCTTGCCATTTACAATTCCGATCATCCACACGAAATGAAAGCTTGGATAAACATTCTTCACACCCTATAAGGAGCAAGTATAACTCAATAACACAGTAATATCTGAAATATACCTCATTTTAACAAAACAGACATTTCACTATCAGGAAAAGCAGACAATATGCTACTCTAGATTGAGCAGAATCGGTGCACTGAATATGGCAGGGGTTTCACCGCAGTCCTGGAGCTGTTCTCATTTTACACAAAACCTAGGCATTTAATTTCATTGAATGCAGTATAAATTCTAAAACATCACCACGTTCAGCAAAATCCGGCCATATACAATACAAGAGCCATCAGGAGATGGCACATCCCCCCAGCCCCACGTCATCAACTTTGGATCAGCAAAAGGCAGCACGTCAGGTCATGAACAATGTGCGCACCAAGTTTTGTGGAAAAATATTGAACGGGTTCCAAGTTATAGTCTGGAAATGAAATGTTCAGACAGACGGAAGGGCGGATGAATAGACGGACAACCGCACCCATGACTATATCCCCCGCATTATATGCCAGGGGGATAATAATTAGCAGAGGCTAACGGTTTCTTATACTTTTTTTGTAGTCATGTCATTCAGGTGAGCACTGTTCAGAGAGTTCAACCTAACTTGTCGTTATGCAAGGGTTTAAATACCTTTCTGAGGGTCCAATCAGAGTCTGTCATTTACTGTGGAAAGTTTATACTGTCTGGAATTGGGTAAAAACATGTCAATCAATAGATAATTATCGGGTTATAGTTCAGGTGGGCGTGAACTATAACTCTGCTTTATGCAGATACCGGTAAGCGTGAGCAAGCATTAGAGACACTGAATATTATTGAAGGATTGTATGGATTGTAATTCAATTGTAGGGAATCACGCGTTTTTAATATCTGATGACAACAATTGATTGTAGAATGATATAGTATCAATACCATGTTGAATTTTTGCTTCAGAAAACTGATTTTCTTTTTCACTTCTCAGAAGAGATACCTTTGACCTATTATTGCTGAGCTAGTTACAACAAAAGTCAACGATTTTTCTGTCACAAGAGATCATTTTTATTAACAGCAGGATCGATACTATGGGCAAGCATATAAGGCCGTTTTCACATCAGGCTTGGCTGAGGAGTTTAATTCATACGATTCCTGCGGAACCGGGATGGGACCTAACTCGTCCAAATTTTAAATTCTGTTCGAGCTTGGCTTGCTGGTGAATATTCAATAACTGCAGGCGTCTACATCTGCATTGAGGGGTTAAAAGACTGCCCCCCCCCCCCCAACCTTCCGTGACTGGAAAAAGTCAATCAGTTGTAATTGTAATCAATTGTTCTAAAACTGGCAGACAAGGGTATTGTAATTGTGATAACGGACAGAGAAAACTATGTCCAGAAATGCCAATCAACAGGTATTTCAAAACTGAACTGGAAAAGGGGGGTCTAAAGGCTTAAACTGGGGGTCCTTAAAGGCAAAGAAAACATTTGTTTCAGCTCTTGCCCAATATATATATACATGTTCTTCTCGTTCCATAAATATTTTTTGTGACTTTTTGTTATGAAGTGCTTGGACAATCAGCTGATCTCTGTGAAGTGTATGCAGATTAGTCTTGATTATCACTCGTGCTACAGCTTAATTTTACGCCAAATGATCAAGGTTGGATTTTATCAATCATTATTAGAACCTGAGCAACCAATCAGTCATAATGGCGCTGTGTGTGGCAGTCAGTTGCTCCAACAAAACGAGAAACTTGGATCTACCCGTGAGCATAAGCTTTCACAGATTTCCCTTGGTGAAGCCTGACTTGTTAAGACAGTGTTTGCAAATCGGACGACGGGACTTCGTCCCAATGAAGTGTCTCTGGTTATGTTCTGCACACTTTTTACCCAGTTGTTTTTAGGAGCATCTTTATGCAAAATATGGTATTGAATCACCCAGTAAATATTGTAAGAATTTGAAAGGTGATGCCACACCAACGGAATTCAGGCACCTGCAGGCCCCCAGACCCAAAGACCTGTCAACTTTAGCTAGGCTGGACAAATGACAGCATCTGTTACAGATAGAACAGGCAGGCTTTCCAAATTTTATGTCAGCTTATAAATTGTCATTGTAGTTATACCAATTCACAAATGATTCATTGGACAAACTCTTGCTTACAGTAGTCATGTTTAATTTCATTTATAACCTCTGGGCGCGGGAAAGTTCTGGTGTCCGGCTGACGTGACAAGCTACCCTGATTCCAATAAACATGGCGCACTACTAACAATGTATATATCTGATCTTCCCGAGCTGATTTAGCCATTAAAAAATTTTCAAAAATTACCCAAAAATATAGTTGAATAGGAGGGGCAGTGTACTTCTGCCTATATCCATATATGGTAATTATGAAGAACAGCCTGATGTATATTCGAAGATATCTCACTCTGCTGTGCCGTATGGCTCTCCCTAAAACAAAGGACGAAGGACGCTTGAAGGACGAAGGACAGCCCACTGTTTTACCGAAAACCACCGAAAGCTACTGAAAAGTGACAAGGGGTCAAATACTTTGTTGGGGGGAGGGCAAGTGGAAGGACACCCCTAGTAAGAAGAAGGACACCCCTGACTTCATCTAAACTCCCCCTAGCCCCCTATTATAAACAGAAGGACACTCAGTTGAAGTCAGGGGTGTCCTTCCACTTGCTAGGGGTGTCCTTCTGTTTAGAAAAGGGTGCAAGTGCAGTTTAGAAGCAGAAAGGGGTGTCCTTCTACTTGCATTGGGCGTCCTTCTAAATATTATGAGTGCCCTTCCGCTAAGAAAAGGGGGCTGATTGGGCCCCCAACACCCATTGAAGGTGCCCCCCCAACAACAAGGTGTTTGACCCCTTGTCACTTTTCAGTAGCTTTCGGTGGTTTTTTGTAAAACAGTGGGCGGTCCTTCGTCCTTCAAGTGTCCTTCGTCCTTCGTTTTAGGGAAATCCTGCTGTATCCGTCCATTGAAATGCATAGTATGGGTTTGCTAGAGTTCTTGCAATGATGTCACAGTCAAGACAGTTAAGCGTGACAAGACTCTTTCTGTGGCGCAAGAGAAATAATTTTGAATTGCTTGCTCTTTGTTATTATGTCTTTGTGGCTGGAGCAGCTATGACACAAACCTTCCAGTGCGTTACTAAAATTCTTGAGGTCTTTATATCCTTTTATTTTTGTGTCATAAGCATTTTAAGTGCCTGTTTGTTCTCTGTATATGCTTATTTGATGGGAACTCCTCCAGTAGTTTCTGTGCTGTAATTGGAGAGTCTTCAGGTTTTTGATCGTCTCTGCGTTTTCTTTTCATTTCTAACTCGCACTCCTACTCTCTCTCAGTCACTCCTGTCCCAGATCTGGTGGGGAGACATGGAGCGGAACACAGAGGTGTGGAAATTCCTCCTGTGTTTTTTCATTCGTCCTCTGATCTACACTGAACTCATCTCCTTCAGGTGGGTCTCCCCGGAATGCTGCAGTTTGCTTAACGAACATTTCTGCTGTCTTTCTCTCGCTGTTACTAATTTTCAGTGAACTCATTTGCTTTCTGACAGACTTAAATATGAAGATGCTTTATCATGTTACACGCTTTCTTTGACGAACCTATTTCACTGTAATTGACTGTCAGCATAGACTGCACAAAAAGATGGACGAAGCAACCGTGATGTCACCCATTGGTTTCAGCATACCATTTATAAAGCCTCGATTTTGGCAATTTGAACAGCGCCATTTAGTCATTTTGAAACTGGATGTGATTCCTATTGGACGAGAGCGTGAATTGAAGATCCAGGGAGAAGCGAGGGGTGGATCTACGAGTGGATCTGACTTTATCTGACGAGGACCAGAGGATAGCCACGTCCCTAAAGCATATTCTGGCTTTATCCTTGATTCTAGTCTATTTGGGACCAAAATTTACAAAAATGAAAATCATGATTGTTATGGTTCTGCCTCGTGTGTTGTCTTTGTGCTTGTGCCTTACTTTCGTTTTATTTTTCAGCTTTCATTCTGCCGTCTGGTGATCGATTCCCTCTCTGCCAATCTCCAGTGATGTCGCGTGACAGCCTCCAGCATGGCTGCGTCTCGTTGTCCAATCACGTTTCCTCTTTCGGTTTCGCTCGCGGTATTTCATTCATTGTTTTCCACCTGTGCTTAATTCTGGGTCTCGCTAAACTCTGAGTGAATGCGTTCTCTGATAGGATAATTACTAACCGTACTAACCAGCACTTATTTGAGGGTGATTGTAAATATTTCGTCACGTAGTGTTAACCTTAATTAACTCATTAGCGAGTGCGAGCGTTTCTAGCTTTTGTAATTCCTGCCTAAGCTTTCCCTGATTAACTGCGTTTAAAGCTGTGCTTTCCTTTGCATCTCTCGTGGTGCTTTTTTTACAAATCACGTTTAGATTACCTTAATCTAAACTGTCTAGTTTTGATTGATGGTCTCAGCGTCTTGTCTCGAGTCATTATGGTTTACCCGGTCCTCGTTAATTTGTTTATTAATCCCATGTGTTTCTGTTCCAGTCGAGATTGCTTTTTCGAGTCCCCGCCTCCTCTCCTGACTATGGCTGAATCCAAATCTCCACCCTCTGGACTTGCAGACTGAGCCCTCAAGGACTTCAGGCATGCGTATTGTGACGTCTTCACAGTCATCACGTACAGTCTGCTAGAGCGAGAGTCTACAGCATTTTAAAAAGAGCTAATAGACAGGCTTCGAGTCTGCTTCACTCGTTTCCGTGCAAATGCACATTGATTACCTCTATAGCCTATATTTCTGTATCATGATGTTGAATTTTACATCTGGCCTATGTTATTCAAGTAACGTTTCAATATTATAAATTTATAATAAGTTTATGTGGTTTTGTGTGTGTGAATGGGGTTTTTTTCTGTCAGCAATTTGGAAAAATGACAACGTCACGTCCGTATTGCAATGAATTGTGGGTAATTGCACTAGTGAAGTCTGCTGAAGTCTGCACCCCAAGCAGACTCTCTGGAAGTCCGCAGAAAGTCCGCTTGAGGCCCCTTGTGGACTAGCTCAATTGTGGATTTGGACAGACCTCAGCACTCCCGGACTTCCCGTGAATGCGCCCGCAAAGTCCGCGAGTCTGCAAGTGCGGTGAAGTGTGGTTATTTGGATTCAGCCTATAAATGTGGCAGAGATGGGAGGAGACATCAAACAGAACTTTGCTAGACTCTGCTCTGCATGGTGAAATTTCAGTTCCTTGTGCCTTCCAAGTATTTCCTTCGTATGATTCCCGAGTCTTGTTTTTTGCTGCGCCCACGTCTTGTCTGCCCCTTGTTTAAGTCTCCCAGTGTGTCCGTCAGTCTAGTTCGGTTCAGTTTTTGTTTTTCTAGTTTAGCCACTCTTGGAGTTTGTACTTCTGTTTCCCCCTGCCTTGGGCAGTGTACCTTAGTTTTCCCATTTGTTCAGTGCATGTGCATGGTGTTTTATTTCTGGCCTGTGTGCCTATTTTCTCCTAGTATTTTGTGTTTAAATAAACACTTCAGTTCCTGCATCTGGTGTTCCCCTGCCTACTTCCTAACAATGATATATCAAAGGAGACTTGAAACTTGCGATAGATACCATAAAGTAATGTGGAAAATCATTATTGAAATAATAAATCAAGTGGGAAAGTAGGGTCATTTTCCCATAGACCTCGATAGCATTGAGCTTCTTTCTGCAACCACTGGTGTCGCCATCTAATGGCCATTAAATAGAATGCAAATTTTAGAGATTTCCGCATTGGCCTTAGTTTTCCGACCTGAGTGCTGCGTCCATCTTTTTATACAGTCTATAGGCTGTGTCCAAAATCACTTGATACTCGCTATGTAGTGCACTATATAGTGGGTTCGCCATTTTGCAGCGCTGTCCAAATTGTTAGTAAGAATTTTTATCCCCTACATAGTGAACTCATTACATCCCACAATCCACCGTGAAATGTGGTGAACATCCGATGGTCACTAAGCTAGCCGTATGTCCCATCATGCACTGCACACAAACCGAAAAGCTCCGAAAGATGTAAGCAGCATTTTGTCAACGGAGTTTGGTTTATTTTACTTTGTGAAAACAGGCACGAGACATTTATTCAACTTCAGGCGCAAACATTTTTTAAAACTTTTTTTTATTGGAAACCGAGCAGTGCAGGGGATCTGTTTGCTGACAGAGAATATTTCAATAGGGACAAAGTGCATGTAAGGTTAAGATGAGAGTGTGATATCAAACAGACATTCAGGTACAATTAAAACGAATGATGACTTAGAGGACAAAAAATAGAAGATGATATTAAAAATTTAAGGCAAATTTTATTATTTAAACTATAATGGTAAACACAAACACGGTGGGAAATATACTCAGCTCGTTTATTGCATAAATACGTCCAAATCCTTCAACTGAAGTTGAACAGGTACGATTTAATTTTGCGACAGCAATGACGCTTTTGACAGCTGCTAAAAAACCAGCCAGGTAGTGTCCGAAAGCGTTTCTTCCCTCTGCCTATGAGCTCACCATATAGTCACCTACATTGTGAGTCCCCTCATAGTGAGTTGGGAATAGTGAATGAGTGAGTGATTTCGGACACAGCCTATGACTATCAGTCTGCTTCATCTTCTTTTTTTCCTTCTTCTGAATTTCCGGCTAACTTAATGCCTCGTGGCACAGTACTGCCCCTTGCAGGTCAGTCCAGTCAATGAGATTGTGTCAGTGAGTCAGGTAGGAAAGCGCTGCTTGTCCCAGATTCTCCACCGCTCCTCGAAGGGGCCCCTCGGGGGGTTTTTGATGCTGCAGCCAGCGGTGCAACCATAGTGCCTGAATGGAAGGTTTAAAGGTTTTTTGTTTTTAGCTGTCATTGCAAAATTTGCTGATGTGAGTGGCCATCAGGGGCCCCTTTCCCCAAATTTTTTTGAGGCTTGAACATGTGCTTGGTTTGCCTTTCCTGACGGTACATATTGCCAAAGCATTAAAAATGCAACAAAGATATATTGTTGCTAAACAGAATCTGTAACAGAAAATGTGCTATATTCCCAAAAGTAGATATGAGATCCACTTTTTTTGGTCTTCTGAGTACATGTGTTAACTTGATAAATATTAGTTTTCAATTTGGTGATGAAATGAATGCTTAATAACTACCACTACAGTGTGTTTATGCAAGGACTGCTGCCTCACAGCGAGAAGGTCATGGGTTCGAATTTGGCTTGGGGCCTCCCTGTGTGGAGTTTGCATGTTCTCCCCGTGTTCACGTGGCTTTTCTCCGGGTTCTCCGGTTTCCTCCCACCCAGAAAATCATGCATTATAGGAACCCTCCTACCAGTACACCTGACCAAGGAACTGGCTTTAGAACTGGAGTTAGTCCATGGGCATTGCTCTGTGGCTGCCCACTACTCCCAACTGTAGAATGGGTTAAATGCACGGCAAAAATTACCCCAAGGGGTTCAATAAAGTATATCTATCTATCTATCTATCTATCTATCTATCTAGTGTTTGCATCGTTCATTTTTGAGGGCATCTCTCTCTTCCTCTGTTAGGAAAGATGAAGATGAGGGAAAGAGCAATGACATCCCCCTGGCCAAAGAGATGGACTGTCTGGATGGAGATACTATCCTGTCCTTCCATGACATCGTGAAAACGTAACAGCCCCGCCCCACCTCACACTACCCACTGTTTGTTGACCTGTTGCATCCCTGTCTGTCTATGCTGGTCTTAGTTGTAGCTGCAAAAAGTTCCGTGGCACTACTGTTGTTTGCTCCCTGGAAACAAGGCATGTGACCCTTTGACCAATCAAATACCTAAATTAACCCCTAATGTTCCGGATCACATCAAAAATCGGCAGTCACAGCAGCGCACCAGGGTATGTGTTTGAGATTTGTAACTTAAACGGTTAAGCCTGTGCTTAAATATCAGATATCATACCCCACAGGGAAACTCGTTTGCATTCACTCCTCTTTCTCTGTCCCCCTCTCTTGATCTCTCTTCCTGTCCTCTACTTGCACTAGAGAGGAAGAAGCTGAGGAGTATCATGCACTAAGGTCCCAAAAAAACCCAAAAGGTGAGTTCTTATTATCCACTTTAAAGTGAACCTATTATGTGACTTTTCACTGGTCATTCTTGTATTCTTGAAATCTAGAAAAAGGTTTAAATGCATCATTGTTAAAAAAAACACTTGAGTTTTCTCATGCTGGCCATTTCTGCAGTACCTGTCTGTGAAAAGCTCTGTTGAGGTCCTGCCCCTGTCCTCCCGAAAACCCCAGTGTGCTGTCATTGGTCAACTTGATCACTCACTTGTGATTGGTCCATCGTTCAGGCGTGTGTTGGGAAATGTCATGCCCCTTACCATAAATGGATTTCCGCTCCAGAGTGTAAATGAGCTTTAGAAACAAATGCCGATGTAGCCTTGTTGACATAACCCTGATTAAAAGGCGTACCAAACTATCTGCTTGGCGCGAAAATTCTAATGGTGACATCACCAAATGATGGAAACAAATGGCCAGAAGCTAATGGGGGGTTTCAGTCAACATTGGAGCAGTTTGTTTTGTGGCAGACAACTGTGAGGATGCATTCAGGAACCAGAAGCCAGAACCAAAAGATCCAGCAAACTTGTTCTTTATTAATTCTGGGGTGGAAACCCCGGCAGGGCAGTATGCAACGGTACAGAGTCCACAATCCAAAATCAGAATCCAGTAGTCGTAATCCAGTTCGTAAACAGGGCAGCAAACACAAAACTCAGGGTCGGGCAAAACAGGTTCGTTACACGGGCACAGGTATATCAAAGACGAAGCCAAAATCAAAATCCCATAGACGTAATCCAGTTCGTAAACAGGGCAGCAAACACGAAACTCAGGGTCGGGCAAAACAGGTTCGTTACACGGGCACAGGAATATCAAAGACGAAGCCAAAATCAAAATCCAGTAGACGTAATCCAGTTCGTAAACAGGGCAGCAAATACAAAACTCAGGGTCGGGCAAAGCAGGTACGGTACATGGGCACAGGAATATCAAAGACAAAGCCAAAATCAAAATCCGGGACGTTCTAGTTAGAAGTATAACACGAAGAGTACAAGGCATGAACAACACAGCACAAGCAAAACGTTCTGACAAGAGCTGGCTGTGAATTGACTGCTTAAATACACGTGCGGGAAGTCACATGCTATAATAGGGAACAGGTGAGCTGGATCAGACTAATTACAAAGGAACGAACAAGAGGAAGTTCCTAACCACATGAAATTGGCGAAAGCCAAAACGCGGACAGGGATTACACAGACAGCCTATGACAAACAAACGGGTCCGGTTAGGGAGTTCTAAAGTGCACAGAGTGAGAGGCAGAACAGTGTTTAACAAGGTACGGAGAATCCGCCGAATTGCAGCAAAGTAAGTTGAGTGAAGGCAAGGGGCGGAGACTAGAGCAGAGCGAGTGCTGAGAGCTCGTTAGTCAATTAGTAATGTTCAGCTATACAATCCCTAGTGCTTGTTAGTAAGTTAGTACTATAAACAATGTTAGTTATTGTTAGTAATTTATCAAAAATAACAAACTGTTAGTATTTGTTAGTAAAGACAGAATAGCAAGGCAAAGGAAGCAAACGAGATTGGAAGGAATAATTGAAAACCCAGAAACCATGAAATCACCTGAAAACGTGGCACGCAATACTGGGGAATAAAACTGTCACATCACGTACGACCAGACAGGGGAGACAAAGTGCAATGCAGGGCATGAGAAATACATAAACCAGAATAATAACTAAACTGTGAATATGAGTAATGGCAGGCAAAAGACATGGCAAAGAAAAACAGGCAAAATACAAAACATGGCATGGACTTAATCAAAAAACATGGCTTGGAAGCAGAGTCATAGCGAAAACATGGTCAGGCATAACAGAATCATAACAACAGCGCTTCTTTTGACGGTGACTTCGAGTTTCTTTCCAACACAGACCTTTTAATTGCGTATAAAAATGATATGATTCACACTAAAACATTAAGATAATGAAAAACGATGATAGGTGCCCTTTAACATTATTAATATTTGCTGGATTAATACCAGAATTTCTGAATATTTCATATTCACAGTGGTGGGCAGAGGTAGCGAAAAAGAGCTTCAGTAACCGTTAATCCGCTAATTTAAAAGTTAACTTTGATAATGCTAAAACGCTAAACAAAAAAAAATAATTTAGTGGAAGCTAACTAAAACCATTATGTGAATTTAGCTTTGGTTTGTTTTTTTGGCTTCAAAATCCTTAAAAAGAGACCCCAAGAGCAGAAATTTTAACATGTTGTAGCTTTCACATACAGCTTTCCACAATGGTATAGCATGCCATACAGATACGTAGCCAGAAATAATTTGGGGGTGGGCGGATCGCTCACATGAAGTGCAGAACCTTTGTAATCTACTCATATTTTGGACCACAAATAGTGGCTCCTGGTAGAACATCCTTCAAACTATTTTGATCGTTTGTTTTATTACACTTAAAAAGTCGAAACTTTAAGATTATGACTTCCTGGGTTTGCAGGATATCATCAGATAATAAAACAATGTTTGTGACTGACTTACCAGTGGGAGTTCAATCAGTCATTCAACATACTGCATTTCATCATTAATCTCTTAAACCAGAAGGCCCCCGGTACCAGGGGCGGTCGTTAAGCATAATAAATACAGCATGTTTTCTAACCGCAACATCGTCATGCGGCTTATCCACTTTACGCAAAGAAACTCGGCAAAAGTTGACCATTTTTATCTCAGCCAAACACAATTCAAGCACCAAGCAAGTAAATAACCATGTAGCAAAACGCAGGATAAAATCAGCACTGAGTCGCTAGCATTTCTACTGAATTTGTGCTATGCATACAAAGGATACCTCAAATGAAAGAGGAAAGTCCACAGAATCCAACAATATAAGCTGTATCATTTTAAACCAACACCACACTCAAAGAACAGCAGACATACACTTTACAGTCTACAGAGATGAGCAAAAAAATTTTCTTAAGTTTGATATTTTGTAATAAAAAACATTTGGAGGGTAAATCTGTGCTTGCTATTGTCAGCCCAATGTGTCCATGTTATAACAAAAGTAGATCTGTCAGTCTTCAAGCATGTTTTTTTCCCGGGGCATTGCTTCAAAGATCTCACTTCCTCAGCATTCAGCTTGCTTGCAATGCATTTTCCTTTCTGTGGTGGGCTTGTGATGCTGTCAAGAAGACTTTGCTGGTAGCCATTTGATTCTATGTGTTCTGATGTTTCCAAAGAGCTCTAAACCACCTCAATCTGACAAACCTAGCCTGAGAAAGAGCCTTGCGTTCCCATTGCATCAAACTGAGTCCATGGGCCATTCGCATGTACTTGAATAGTGCGACAATATAAACGCTTAAAGGGGACCTATTATGCTGATCCTTCTTTTAATACATATTAGTAATGTTATAATGTTGGTTGTCCATGCTCAACCTGTGAAAAGTTTCTTAACATAAGATACAGGGGTTTTGCCGTAATCCAAGAACGTGATTTCGTCAGCGTGATTTCCTCTCTGAACAGCTCCTCCCGAGATCTTCACGAGATCTGGGCAAAACCTGACGTCAGGTTGTGCCGTCCAATTAGTACAGACCTAGCCAGAACCAACCACTGAGCTGGACCTGCCCATACCGGAAACTATTCTAGCAGGCACTAACAATGGCAGATCATACTATGCCTTAGTAGCGTCGACACTTTTGGAAATACAAAAGAAGAACCGCAGATCATTTGAGGTGCAATTTTGTCAGTATCTCTCCCAAAGCTGCTTGTCCATTTACTTTTGGACGCGAAGAAAAACAACTATTTTTCTTCCAAAAGACGATGCCACCAGAAATCAGTGGGTAGCTTTTTTTGTTTGCTGGCAGCAAACAGCCACGGCCAAAGGGAATGTTAGCTGATTGTGCTCAGCATTTGCACCAAAGACAGCTTTGTTAATAAAGGATAATTCGACACAGGATAAGGGTTTTAGCTGCTTCTCAAACCTGAAGCAGTTCCATCGATCAAGCGCTCGGAGCCACAAGCTGGAAGTAACGATATAACAGCAAATAATGTAAGTGAAGCTAACATGTTACGGGTGGCTAGCAGGACCGCTGGCGATAGTTAGCACTAACAACTGGCCTCAAACGCAGGCTTTGTAAAATATCTGAAGATAAAGTCTGTATCGGTCGCGACTGTCCGTGACTCACAGACACAGAAGCTGTAAGTTGCTTTTACTGCATAAGCCAACCTGACGTGATAGCCAGTTGATTGTGACTGTAGCACTGTGACTAACGTAGCCAAGTTACTGTTGCTAATGTTTGTGTCCTAAATATGCAAGAGTGATATCAGGGGAAATTCTACAGAAGGTGTGTGAACATAAACCTCATTTGAAGCTAACTTTTAATACTTGTTTGTAATTTGGATGCTTGGTACAACTGTTCACAGTAACAGAACTTGCTGTCTGTAAAATCTGTATTGCAAGGGTTTGTCTCTGTGGTTATGACCAGTCGGTTACCAGCTACTGCATGTTAGTTTGCGTGCTGTGCTAATTAAAAACGCTCCTGGTTGACTTACATGCAGTAATTCTGATCGGTATGCTTGCGTTACTTCGGTAAGCATCAATGTGGCAGTTTCATCATAACGCGTTGCCCGATTGTAGCCACTACAGTTAGTGATCGCTTCACTTATCCATGACCGGGATCAGCGGATACTTCACAAATGTCTGAGCAAGCTCTCTGGTGCTACCGTGAAAGCAATCGAAACGCAGAAGCTCTACCGGTTTACAAATGATTTCTCTGCACTACCTTGACATAATTTCATCCCCCTTTAGAAATTGTTGTGGCTAATAAAAAAAGCCCGAAAAAAGGCGGAGATTAAATAGGTAATTCTTTCCTGTAGAAGTGATCGATTCGCTAGCTCCACATAAGCAACTTGTCAGTGCTAACGGAACTTACGGTCTGCAAAACCTGTATTATATTCATAACATAACCGAGCTCTCTCTAGCTGTCGCGTACTATCCATAAAGCTGCTTTCACATCGGACACGAAAGCGAATTTTTCGTAGCGACAGATTATCTACATTCAAAGTCAATGCAAAGACACGAATACAGGCGTTATGGGTGCGTTAAGCAGCTTTCACACGACGACATAAAACTAATTTTTAGCGCGACAGATTAGCTACATTCAAAGTCAATGCAAAGACGAATACAGGCGTTATGGCGCGTTAAGCAGCTTTCACACCGGACCTTGAAACAAATTTTTTCGCGCGACAGATTAGCTACATTCAAAGTCAATGCAAAGACGCGAATACAGGCGTTATGGGCGCGTTAAGCAGCTTTCACACTGGGCCGGGTTTAATTTTTTAGCGACAGATTAAATTCAAAGTCATGACCGCTTATCAGCTACTGCATGTTAGTTCGTGTGCTCTGCTTATTAAAAATGCTCCTGGTTAACTTATATGCAGCAATTATGATCGGTATGCTTGTGTTACTTCGGTAAGCATCAATATGACAGTTTCATCATAACGTTGCCTGATTGTAGTCACGACAGTTGAAGCTAACCGGAGAGGTGCTGTATGTGTCTACCGAGTTGGGCTGCAGTTAGACCAGACGCAGGTTTTGCAGAGCTTGGGGTGCGTTTTTGGGTGCTTATGAAACGATCGCTTTACTTATCCATGACCGGGGTCAGCCTGATACATCTCCAATGTCTGGGCAAGCTCTCTGATGCAACCGGTGAAAGCAATAGGGAAGCGCACAGGCTATAACGTGCCCGGCATAACAAACGATTTCTCTGCATTGCCATCGATTGAATATTAAATTCTTTCCCGTAAAAGTGATTGATTCGCTAGCTCCACATAAGCAACGGTTCACGCAGACGGAACTTATGGTCTGTAAAACCTGTATTATGTTCATGACATAACCGGAGCTCTAGCTAGCTCTCGCACACTATCCATAATGCGCCCATTTTCCGCGAGGAAAAGCTGGTCATTCCGAAGCAATAAATAAACCATCATCACAGGCAATTTCCGAAAAAGGCCGTTTAGCCTGGAGCTTTCGCCCCTCCGTCATATACCAGCGCGGAAGCTGTTCGTTTCTCCACGCTAACAACACACCACAGCTATGCACACGAACCAGCAGGTCCTAATACACACGAAGCAGTCCATAAGCTGTTGGTCCACTTTTAGCTGCTCCTCACTGTCCATGTTTTCCTCTAAACTCAGACCCACGGATTTCTACGGTCTCCGGTCTACACTTGGGCATGTCGACCCGTTCTACAAATGTGTCTATATGGGGTGGATTCTAGCTTTCCCTGCATCCTACCTACAGAGTAGAAAAACCGCTGTACTCACCACTTTTGCCAATAGCAAATTCGTGCTTGAGCTGCCAGACATTCGCTTTTCGTCTTCCACTTTCGCCGTTGCGTTTATTAGAACAAGTTAATTTCATTAGATCTATACACATGTACTGCGTTAGATTGCAGAATATGCCAGTCGAATCCTTCGGGAGACGCGTCAGTTTCACTCTGGAGCCGGACCAGGAAAGCTGCGTTCTGCTGCCTCGTCCTGCCTAGATCCGCCCTCCACAGAGCTGGCCAGTCAGAAGAAAGTGGGCACACAGGGAGTGGGGGCCATAGCGGAAGAGCCACCCCAATGAGGCGTTTCAGGCAGAGACTACTATAGACTACAAATGGGGTTTTTGAGGATGGCAGTATGAGCGAAATAAGTACCCTTTTTTTACTTTGCACGATCAGGAGTACTCTAGGGGAATCAAAGATCAAAATATAAACTTGGAAAAATAGCATATTAGGTCCCCTTTAACTGGTTTCTTTGTGGTATTTTCCGTATAATTATCTGCTAAATATTCAACAGTCGTTTTCAAAGTCGTTTTATGACAGAACATTTGTGCCATTCCGCGTGAATACTGAGAGCACAACAGTACAAATGGGGTGAGTGACCTGTTTCCTTTACTCATTCTTTATATAGGATATTTGATGTGGGTCTCATAGTCAGCTGGCCTTGTGGTTAGTGTAAAGCGTTGCAATCTAAGCCACCAGGGTTCAAATCCTGGACTTGGTATGCATATGCTAAGGCAATAATATCATTTTTCTTGTATAATTAATTTCTGGAGTTTTTTTTCTTTTTACTTTTTTTTATACCTTGCCTTTGGATTTATAATTATATTTATTTGCTTTTTTAAATAAATCTGCTCCAGTGGAGTCAAACTTCATTTTCTTTGTATGTATCATCTTTGAATGGGAAATTGTATAGGCTACAGGACTGGCAGAAATAATAATTTTTAAAATATTTAAACATTAAAAAAGTGGTTGTATTTGAATGGAATGTATGCCTGTAGTGATATATAAGTGAAATTAAATGAGTTTTACAGTTTGGTATCTGAGAAATATGAAAGGGTACACAGTGTCAGCTTGGAGAGGTCACCTAGACATTCCCGAACTAACTTCTCTCTAATTTTGCTCTGATTTACTTGGTTAGAATAAACTTTGGCACAGATAATGGTGAGATTCTGTGCTTTTATCTTTTTGAGATTTCAGATTGCAACTGAATAATTTCAAAAAGAATTGAAGTAAAACTTTGTTTGGCGCACACAAGTTGTTTCATTTATGCTGTGTTCTATCTTCATTTACTCTGACTCAGTGACATATACACTAATTCATACACCATTACAAAAATCCCCAATGTGCTACCCATATTATGATACCAAGATTATTCAATTGCACTAAGTAGTCACAGAGATATACTCATTTCATTTTGGGCAAGTCATTTTCGAACAAGAGGCTCAGAGTTTAAGAGGTTAACGTAAACTTTCTGTAAGCCCGGAAGTGAACTGAACTTAAGAATTACAAAACCCAAAACCAGTGAAGTTGGCACGTTGTGTAAATCGTAAATAAAAACAGAATACAATGATTTGCAAATCCTTTTCAACCTATATTCAATTGAATACACTGCAAAGACAAGTTACTTAATGTTCAAACACGTAAACTTTGTAATTTTTTGCAAATATTAGCTCATTTGGAATTTGATGCCTGCAACATGTTTCAAAAAAGCTGGCACAAGTGGCAAAAAGACTGAGAGAGTTGAGGAATGCTCAGCAAACACTTATTTGGAACATCCCACAGGTGACCGGGCTAATTGGGAACAGGTGGGTGCCATGATTGGGTATAAAAGCAGCTTCCCTGAAATGCTCAGTCATTCACAAACAAGGATGGGGCGAGGGTCACCACTTAGTGAACAAATCGTGAGCTGATTGTCGAACAGTTTAAAAACAACATTCCTCAACGAGCTATTGCAAGAAATTTAGGGATTTCATCATCTACGGTCCGTAATATCGTCAAAAGGTTCAGAGAATCTGGAGAAATCACTGCACATAAGCAACAAGGCCGAAAACTAACATTGAATGCCCGTGACCTTCGATCCCTCAGGCGGTACTGCATCAAAAACCGACATCAGTGTGTAAAGGACATCACCACATGGGCTCAGGAACACTTCAGAAAACCGCTGTCAGTAACTACAGTTCGTCGCTACATCTGCAAGTGCAAGTTAAAACTCTACAATGCAAAGCGAAAGCCATTTATCAACAGCACCCAGAAACGCCGCCCTTCGCTGGGCCCAAAGCTCATCTAAGATGGACTGATGCAAAGTGGAAAAAGTGTTCTGTGGTCTGACGAGTCCACATTTCAAATTGTTTTTGGAAACTGTGGACGTCGTGGTCCTCCGGACCAAAGAGGAAAAGAACCATCCGGACTGTTATAGGCGCAAAGTTCAAAAGCCAGCATCTGTGATGGTATGGGGTGTATTAGTGCCCAAGGCATGGGCAACTTACACATATGTGAAGGCACCATTAATGCTGAAAGGTACATACAGGTTTTGGAGCAACATATGTTGCCATCCAAGCAACGTCTTTTTCATGGACGCCCCTGCTTATTTCAGCAAGACAATGCCAAGCCACATTCTGCACGTGTTACAACAGCATGGCTCCGTAGTAAAAAGAGTGCGGGTACTAGACTGGCCTGCCTGTAGTCCAGACCTGTCTCCCATTGAAAATGTGTGGCGCATTATGAAGCGTAAAATACGACAACGGAGACCCCCGGACTGTTGAACAACTTAAGCTGTACATCAAGCAAGAATGGGAAAGAGTTCCACCTGAAAAGCTTCAAAAATTGGTCTCCTCAGTTCCCAAAGCGTTTACTGAGTGTCGTTAAAAGGAAAGGTGATGTAACACAGTGGTAAAAAGGCCCTGTGCCAACTTCTTTGCAATGTGTTGCTGCCTTTAAATTCTAAGTTAATGATTATTTGCAAAAAAAAATAAAGTTTCTCAGTTTGAACATTAAACATCTTGTCTTTGCAGTGTATTCAATTGAATATAAGTTGAAAAGGATTTGCAAATCATTGTATTCTGTTTTTATCTACGATTTACATAACGTGCCAACTTCACTGGTTTTGGGTTTTGTACATAATGCTGCTAATTGCTGCTGCATTGACCCGATCTCAAATAGCGTTAGCCAACAGTGTAGCACACTGACTGTTGCAGACACTACAGATAGGAACAGACAAGCATGACTTCACGTACGTTTTTGACTGTAAAACTTTATTGACTTTACTGGCAAAAAAATTAGTAGGCTTAAAAGTAGCGGAACGAAATTTAGCAGCAGCTAACTGGTCCGCTAAGGGTTTTCAAAGTTAGCGGAAACACTGCTCAAGAAAAAATTAGCTTCGCTAATTAGCATTTAGCAGATTAGTGGAACCGTGCCCGCCACAGCATGTTCAGCTGTTAATAATCCTGCATTTTATTCTCGAGATACCCTTTGCACTATCGTCTTTTCCCCCATTTCTTTTTGAGGTCCCTCTGTCAGGCTCCTGCCTGCCCTTCCAGTGTAATGTCTCAGTGACCTTTATTTTGATGTAATCCTGTCCTCTATTACCTGTCCCTGATAATCCAGCGCAATGCTCAAGGATCTTGGACTATGCTTTATTATGCGGATGGGTCGACATTTTACGCTCCCCAAACATCGTCCAGCATGATGCGAAGTCGCGTGAACCTTGACGCGGGTGCTCAATTTTTGCTGGTTTCACTTTTCCATTGAGGACTCGCTCGCTGTTAGTACGGTTCGAAGTTCCTCCATTGCTCTCACTCAGGATTTTTGTCTGCTTGTCGATTTTTGCTAATATTGTTTGACAAATCTGTACTGTGGATCCACCCGGATAATTTTTAGACTCCCAAAGAGTTCCTCCCTGCGAGCTGGCGAATGAAAATAAGCCAGGGTTTCTTGGGCTGGGGCCCGAAAAGTTCCTGAGTGCCAAAAAATATTCCTGAATTGCAACACATCACGCAGACTTAAAGGATCCCTTCCAACCAGAATACCTTGCGCCCCTTTTTTGTCGTTTTCATTTCGGCCGCGGCCCTGACACATGAAGAAAGGTCAAGCGATCCGAGACAATTGCGCTAAAATGGAGGAAGTGGACTATGATATAAGCGTGGATGTAGATGTTGAAGAAATGGAGGCTGTGCGACAACCAACATCTATAAATATATACGGTTCACCTGTTGCACCATGCGGGTAAAGGAACTGGGAATCGGTTGAAAATAAGAATAAATAACGATAAAATGACTTGCCAGATATAAGCAACGATGATTTTAAAAAGCATTTGTGGCAGTTTAAGACCTCGGTAATGCAAACACACAAGGATGGATGAGGATTTCTTTTCAACATTCAAAATGTCAGAATTTAGATGGCAGATAAAATGGCGGATTATTGCACTTTGCGTGCACAAGATATTGTGGTTGCGAGGGATTCTTTAAGTTATCGATCAGTTCTTAGAGGCAGTAACCTAATGCAGAAATTTATTTACAAATCACATAAAAATAAATATAACATATATCAATATAACTGTGAAGGTTACTCCTTCATGAATGATCTCTGTGTTTGCATGTTGGGGGAGGGGTGGGTAAAGCACTGTCACTCACCAGCATTTACAGATGTTTGTTGTTACCATGGGAACATCCCTCTGTCTGTCCATCCTCTCCAGGATCCTCACAATCAAACTCCAAGCTTCCTTTCATTCTAAACCGATGGAGGCAGTTCTGGTTTGCGCCTATCACTTCCTTTGTGGGCAACGTGCTGATGTACTCCCTGTTCCTTATCCTGTTTGCCTACGTGCTATTGGTGGACTTCAAACAGGCACCCCCAACGGGCCCTGCCCCCACGGAGCTGGTGCTTTACTTCTGGGTCTTCACCCTCGTCTGTGAGGAGATCCGACAGGTAAAAGAGCTGGATCTCGTGCACTGAACCCTGCGATTCTACACTGCCCTCAGCCGTGTGCTGAAGTTAAGACTGCAGTCGACGAATACTGCGGCCACTCCTCCACTGAGCTGGCTGCCTCCTCTGTTGACTGAGTACCGCATGTTTCTTTTGGCCATCAACTCACATAGTACTGTACAAAAGTTTTAGGAACTTTTGGCAAAGATGCCCCCAAAAATCATGAAATCAAAGGTGTCTGAGAATTGAAAATGTACTATAAGGAGCTTTGAACTGTTATAGACTAAATCAAAACAATATTAGATGTGACCACCATTTGCCCAAATATTAGGAACAATCTTTTGCAGTTTTATGGATTTATATGACACCTGGCCGTTCGGTTCTTCTGAGCATATACGTGAACTTGTCGTAGTTCATCTGCAAACTCCGTCTCCTTTGTTTCCGTCTCTCCAGGTAATTCCAAACAGCCTTTATGATGTTGGCATCAGGGCTTCTTTATGTGTGCCTGTAATTGACTTTTATGAAGTGCCAACTTTTTTGTAAGATTATTTCTTAAATGAACATTTGGTGTCTCAAATTTGCATTTTGTCTACAGCAGCGCCAATGTGGAAAACAAAAAGTTAACTTCTGAGACTAAATTTAAATAAAAAAACTAGAGTGCCTAAAACTTTTGTACACTACTGTTTATTTAAAATAAAGCCAATGTGTGTCTGATTTGCTGTAAGCTCTGACTGCAGTGGCTATGTGTGTTTGATATTGGTTAATCCCTGCTATAGTCTCAGGACTTATATGTATTCGTTAGCTCCAAGTATCAACAGTAGGGGTAAATGTGTTTGTTAGCTTCCAGTATAAACAGTTATGGCAAGGCATTGTCCGCTATCTGTAAAATTTAGCAGTTTGGGCTATGGGTTCCGTTAGCTTTTCAGTGCAGTTTGGGCTAGGTGTACTTATAAATGCTTTGATGTCTGCCAGCTTTCAGCCTCTGCAGTAAGTGTCTGTTAGCTGTTAGCCCATATATTAGGAAAGGGCTTACCCCTAGATTCCACCAGGAGTGTCTTGGCCGTGTGACTGCTGCGATACGGTCGCCGGAACTGATCACGGCTGTTCTAGACAATGCTTGTGATTCCACCAGCTGCACTATAGCATGTCTCGGCAGCGTCCAAGAAGTGGCTCTCAGCTGTGCTCCACGGAGAATGCTCGGCGAGTCTATTTTTCACAGAGATGGACCAAGTTGAACAAGCTGAGCAGAGCAGTGGTATGTTTCCCAAACGCATAGTTGCTGACTACTTTAGCAGCCTACATAGTTCGACCATATAGAGTCAATGGGTGCGTTCCAATCCGAAAAAATGCTTGCTTCTTCGTGCTCACTTGCCCTCCAATGGAGAGGGGAAGCCCCAAAAATTCCGGATGTAAGATGGCCGCCACCAGAAGGGCAATTCCAATCCAGTTTTTGTTGCGGGAAGGGCGAATTTCCATTTGCTCAAGCCCTCCCTCGAACGGAGCCAACAAAAATCATCCCTCCAAACTTTGAAATTGCCCAGAATGCTCTGCTGATACTCCCTCTGTGAAATATTCACCTTCGCCATTTTAATTGTGCTGGCAAAACGGAGAATTATGGCAGAGAATCGGTGTTCAAATATGAGATTGATGGCAATTTCAACGCTCAAATTCCACCCTTTTCAAACATATTCCACACTGCCAGCATCAACGCAGGTTTACAACGCCTTTTCAAAACTTCAGTGACATGACCGAGTAACATTATATGCCCCACAGACAGGTTGTATTGCTTTCGGTGAGTTAATGGTGCTAGCTTATTGCTTTACAGGGAGCTCGCAATAAGCGATTAATTTGTGAACAGTGGTGTAACTACGGCATTTGCAAGTAACACATTTTTTGGATTACTGCATTTTTACAGAGAGATATATCACAAAATCATAAAAAATGAATTTTAGCCTTTTATCTTACTTAGTTCCTGAGTTAAAGGTCATAAAATGTGGTCTCGTTATTGGGCATTTTGTGTTTTCGGCTGTTTTGAGGGTTTACCATACAAAATTCGATCAAGATACACAGAATCTAAGGCCATTTTCAGATTCTAGGGGATGAATATGGTTAGTATACCCAATTTCAGCCTTGTATAAGCAATCCATTTGGAGCAATAAGTTGCCAAAGTTGGCTGAAAATGGGTTCGCAAAAAAACTTTAAATATTATTCAAATTTCAAAGGGCTGTGACTTGAAAACTATTTGAGACACTGGCCTAATATTTGGCATTTTTTCATTTGGTGTGAATATTTACTCGTGAATTTTTTCAAAGAATTTTGAGGAGGTGACCTGGCACCCCCTGGGTGATTTGACGTGGAATGACCCGTTTTTAAACTGCTGCTCTGCTTGACGGGAGAGCGTCAAACTGAACTTCCACAAACTTCAACACCCCAGAATTTATTATTATGAAGTAGTCAGAGCTCCAGGAGTTGTTCATTTTTCAAGCGATTTAACAATTCCAGGAACATTTTCAGTTCAGTACAACAATGGATTTAAGGCTGTTTATTGAAGCTTGCACGAGTAATATACCTAACCTAGCTTACGTCTGTGTTATCCCTGCTGGAAAAACCAGCACCGACCAGCATAAGATTCCATGCTGCTCAGTGCCGGTTGATGCTTGTTTTCTTGGCAAAACCAGCATAGCTGTTCAACGTTGGTTTTGCGGGTGACCAGCATAGTTGTGTTGTGGACTATGCTGGTATTTTACTGGCTGAGTGACGAGCACAAACCAGCGTGACCAGCATAAACCAGCACTGCCCATCATGCTGGTCGGCGCTGGTTTTTTTCAGCCGGGATATATCTATGTATATCTACTTGTGTATTTTAAACAAATCAGATTTAACTACCTAGTTCAGCTGTGCTTCTCTCAAGTCGCAAATTGCGAGCTCTCTGAAAAGCAAACTACCTCTATTAACTCATCGCGAGCATTCCACCTGTCCTGCAATGCACATTATGCTAGCCGGTTAATTCGCTTAAGTTTTGAAACGGTGTCGAAAACCTGTGTCGTCACCGGGCAGTGTTGAACATGTTCAAAACGGATCGAACTTGTGCGTTGAAATTGCCATCACTAATTCTTACATTACCATGCCACAATTCTTCCTTTTGCCAGCACGAATAATACTAGAAAAGGCAAAATTTTTTTACAAAATTTGAGTGATTGCTTCAGCAAGAAAAGTTGAAGAGATTGGCTTATGAAATGAAGGTGCTTGGAAACTGAGAGGCAAATTGCTGAAGTAATGTTGAAAAGCTGCTGAAATGTAAACACAAGCTGAAAGTAATTGTTTTGGAATTCTGACTTTTCAGCTGCATCATGACTAGTCTACTCTGCTTCAACCCAGCTGTAAAAAAAAGGTCAATTGGAGTCAATGAGGTTGACGCATCTCTATCTATGGCTCTGTGCGTATCTAGGTCAACGCAGTGCACGCTGAGAAATTAGCTTTATGGCGGAGCAAACATGGCAGGCCACACTGGCAGACTGCTGCAGCTGTTGTTGCTTATAGCTCATTGTCAGTGTCTCCCCCAGTCCCAAACTGTACCACGCTGACCTGGCCAAGTAGTGAAATGCTACTATTTGCGGCTCTCTCTTCATTTCTGGGCACTGTGTGTTCACTAGCTAAATAGCAAAAAATAGCAAGCTGCAAGATATTGTTAACACATGTTGTGATATTATTCATGGCCCCCTTTTTATTTCTGTGCTATTATTAGCTAGTTCGCTCATTAATACACAGTGCACAGAACGTGTTCAAAATGAGTCAAACTCCTACCTCAAAGATAGTAAGTCCAATCTACGAAATGGAGGTACCATACTAAAGAGGAGAGTCTGCTGAGCCAAATATGTCAAAATTGTGCGTGTAGTGCCAAAAATCTGGGAACATAAGCAAGTTAGAAAACTGTGTGTTCAGCTTCCTAACCGGAATTTTCTGGTCTCATTTATATTTATGTGGAGTGAAAACTGTGGGAGTTAGAGCAAGTTTATGAGAAGACTTCTTGATGATTTTACTGCTGTTCACCACTCTAACAGTGACGTCACCACACTGCAAGTTTCCAGAATTTATTGGAAAAAAAAAATCATTTTTAAAAATTATAATTAAAAAATGATAGAAGTTACGAAAAATTTGAACTGTGTAGAAATTATGCAAGCTTAACTTAACATTTTGCAGTTTGAATGACATTTTTAGCTAAAAGTATGACAGAGTAAAAAAATAGCAGAAAATAGCTGAATCTACTGAATCAGCACAAAAATGGCTTGATTTAATAGGACCCTAAAAATGACATTTAAAATTAATTATCTCAAAAACTAAAAAAAAAAAAATCAAAAATCTGTACAGATGCAACGTCTTGAGGCTCCTTCAGTTTGAAGTTCTAAGATTAGGCAATAATTTAAAGCATGAACATCATAGGGGTCATAGTTAACTATATTACAGAAAAAACTTAAACTGGAAGAAATAAGCGAGAGCTATACTCACACAATCCATTTCGTATCAACACACCCCATTTTAGGGTTTACAACGCTCGGTTGATGCAAGTGTTCGGATGAAGATGTTACCGGTGTCGACAGATCCTGGTTTTTTCATTGAATGTTGGCCATACCCTAGGGCAAATTTCAGCAAATTCCCTTAGTGTGTCATGGCCGGGAACTTTGTCAAATGTACCGTCGTTTACACACGTGGCCGTTGGAAATCTCCATTTCAGAACATATTTTTTTAACAAATATCTTCCTATCTCGGCAGTATGACATCAATTTCAACAAATCCTTTTTTTATTCATGAGGAAAATATATCATCTACAATGTACATTGATAAGCATATGATTATAATCACTGGTGACACTTTGTGGGGCCCCACAATGGGTGGCCCCTCCCAAAAATGAAAAAATGTAAAAAATATAATTTCTGTCATAAAGAAAATTCATATCGCAAGTTTCTCTGGTGGATTCATGAACCCCATGGGGTGGTTTATCAATGCTGAAAATTATTTTGAATTCGGTGGTTTGGGCCAGAAAACTCCCTTAATGGGACTCCACCTTTCACTTTGTCTTTTCTTCTGCTACAGGGCCATTAGTCCTTTTTTCCCCAAAAGCGTCCGACACAACTTCACACAGTGTTCCAACACATTTGGTGCTATGACAAACCTCAAATAACGAGCCAGTGTAATCTATGATACTGTCAAATTCATTTGCCATCCATTGCTTATGGGTTTTTACCATTTGAACATGTATTTTACCCAAAACAAACAAACTAAATTAGCCAAAGGTTCTCACTGTTGCCGCCATCTTATTCCACTCAACTCACAATGACCCTGCCAAAAGTGCAGAGCACCGAGGTCGAGTTTCAGTGTGACCCGAGTCCAAAATTGTGGCCTTTCAATTGATTGACTCGAGAAACCCGAGTGACACAAGTTGCACAGTCGAACGTAACCACAGAAACTACGCTAGTGCCCAGTCGCTCACGGTCTTGTTACTTCCAATGAAGTGTGACATGAAAGTACCGTGATGATCAGAACATAATCAGAACATGAGCAGAAGTTGATCAGAGTTTGAAATCCAAGAACACCTGAAACTGCGCAAGTACTCCCATTATTTTGGACTTGCACAAAATTTACGTGACAAACGTGACAATGTCGTGAACAGCCAGGCAGCCAGTGGAGTGAAGCCAGCACAGGAGTTATGTGATCCTTCCTCTTCATTACAAGTTAAAAACCTTGCTGCCAAATTCTGCACAGGGCTGTGGTATCTGTTATGTATTGGAATCTATTGTAAGGTTTTTGTTTGTCTTTTGATTTTGTGTCTGCATTAAGCTCCAAAGTATTTGTTAGCCGTTTGTGTCTGATTTCTAGGGCATTTTTGTGGGCGCCACCACAGTGTATCAGAGGATGAGGCAGTACTTCCAGGACATATGGAACAAGTGTGGCGTCATCGCCATTTTGCTCTTCATCATTGGTTTTTTCTGCAGGTAAACAGGCTCTACTGTGGCCGAGGCCCATGCTGGCCACACTACACCCTGCACACATTGTGCTAACATTTCTCTCTCTCTCTGTCTCTCTCTCTCTCTCTCTCTCTCTCTCTCTCTCTCTCTCGTGTGCATGCGTGAGTGTGTGTGAGGACGGGTGAGTGTTCTACGGAGCGAGTGAGTTTCTATCTTTACTATATTTCTATTGCTGTTGGTTTTTTGTATGTTTTTTGTGTACTTTTGTTGTGGTTTATTTGTGTTTGTTGGCATTGGTTTGGTAGTCAGGCATTATGCCCGTTGTCAGCAGTCATGCTGAACTTGAGAAACTGACACGCCGACATGGGGTGAAGATCTTGCCGAATGTCGGCTGTTCAGTGGAGAAGGTGAGCTATGCTGTTGGAGAGGTTGTCGGGTTTGACAGTGTGAAATCCGCCTCTCGGATGAACAGCGCTATTGTTATTTTCCTTTGATGGGGCCAAAGTTGAAAAGATTGTTGAAAATGGCACTGTGGTTCACGATACGTTTACACCTGTTCTCCCGCTGGCGAATCCGGCTAAGAGAATCATGATTTCGAACGCACCTCCGTTCATAAAAAATGATGAGTTGGCCAAAGAACTGTCACATTATGGGCAGCTGGTGTCACCTATTAAAATGGTTTCGCTGGGATGTAAATCGCCTGAATTAAAACATGTTGTTTGTCATCAAAGACAGGTGTTTATGATTCTGAAAGATAACTCATCTGATTTAAACCTGACGTATAATTTTAAAGTCGATAATTTCAACTAATTTCAACTTTTTTCGGAACTTCTGATACTTTGAAGTGTTTTGGCTCTGGGGAGGAAGGGCACTTGGTTCGGTCCTGCCCTGAGGCCAGAGATCGGGCAGGTTCGACCGAACCGACCGGATCGGCCGTGCAGACCAATGGTTCATTTGAGCAAGCCGAGATGCAGCCCGCTGTAGCACCTGTAGATAGACATCAGCAGCTGCTGGGACACATTTCCCCTCTTCAATGTTCTTGAAAAGTACAGCCTCTGTTGTGCCTTTTTCACAAGAGAGGTGGTGTTAACTGTCCATGTGAGGCCCTGTAAGATGTGCGTGCCCAGGAATTTGAAACTGCTCACTCTCTCCACCATGTCTCCATTGATGTAGAGAGGAGCAGGCTCTGCTCTCTTCCTCCTGAAGTCCAGTATTAGTTCTTTTGTTTTGGTGGAGTTGAGTGCCAGGTTATTGACAGAGCACCATGCTGTCAGTCTTCGGACTTCATCCCTGTAGGCGGTCCCATCGTTGTTCTGGATCAGCCCCACTACAGTTGTGTCGTCCGCAAACTTGATGATGGTGTTTGGTGAGTGGGTAGATGTGCAGTCGTGGGTGTACAGAGTGTAGAATAGAGGACTCGGCACACGTCCCTGTGGGGCTCCAGAGCTGGGCGTCAGGATCAGGGAGTGATGGGACCCCATCCTGACCGACTGTTGACGGTCTGTTAAAGAGCTGGGAAAACTGGGAAAATGTTTTCGTGAAAATAGAAGGCAGACTTAAAAAATGGAAATGGCTTCTTCTAAGTATGTCTTATAGAGGGCGCACACTGGTGATTAATAACTTGGTGTCCTCTTCGTTGTGGCACAGACTGGTGTGTGTAGACCCCCCCCCCCCCTTAAAATTGTTTTAAAAAATTCAGGCTGTTTTGTTTGATTTCTTTCGGGAAGCTACACTGGATTCCGCATGCTGTTCTGTTTCTTCCAAAGGAAGAGGGAGGACAAGGACTGATTCATCTGGCCAGCAGAGCGCTGCTTTCCGCCTCCAGTTCATTCAGAGACTGTTGTTTGGTCCAAAGGATTTGGTGTGGTGGCCAGTGGCACGATTAATCCTCCAGCAGTTTGGTGGTCTCGGACTACAAGAATCAATGTTCCCGATAAACTTACAAACTGTCAAGTTTCAAACACTGCCATCATTTTACCGTGGAATTTTCACAGCTTGGAAAATGATGGTAAAGGAGAAAGCAAAACAAGGTGATTCCCTCTTCTGGCTGTTGAAGGAGCCGATGGTGTATGCTGGGCGTTTTAACACCCCCTGCTGGGCCGGATCAGCATTGACAGAGACGTTGCGCAGATCAAAAATTCTGACACTGGGGTCTGTCGTGGACGTCACTTGCCCAGACTTGGACAGTGCAGCTGCTTTGGCATCGAGCCTGGGTGTGAGGTCGGTAAGGCTCATCAACCAGCTGCTCGGACATTGGAGAACCCAGCTGACTGAACAGGAGCTTATCCTGTTAAAAGACTACTGCAGTGGTGTGACTGTGCCTGATCTGAAGGATTTGTTTCCCTCGTTAGATCGTCGTCCCAATTTTGATAACTGCGCTGGTTGTTTTTTAGATGATAGCTGTGCTGTGGTGAATTTGGAGGAGGCTAAAGGTAAAGCTCTCTATAAAATTATGGTGAAATGTTTGAATAAAAATAGGCTGCAAAAGCGCAGTGATACACCTTGGCGAGCTCACCTGCCCTGGAGGGTGATGTAAAGCCTGCATGGAGGGGTCTGTACAAACCCACGTTAACAAAGAACAACGAACAATGCTGTAATCCCAAACTGGCAGTCCCTCCCAACTTAAATCCCTGCTAAACCAAGCCTTTTGTGCGCTACTCTGAAAAGGCTACCAGACACTGACGTTACCAGGCTCCAACCTGGGCCGTGGTGCTCACTACTATCCCACAAGGCGACGCCTTAACCGGGTGAGCTAACCCGGTAGCCAAACAACTGCATACTTTTTGACAGTCATAAATCTAATCCACTAGTAATATAGAATAAAATGAGACAGAGAAATTAACAAATTAGGACAGGCAGACGATGGCCGATGCACTGGACTTCCTTTCCATGTGTCCCTGTTTCCCACAAATTACGCCATCAGAAAGTAACTGTTTGTGCTCGAGTTTTTGGGGGTTGTATGCGAATTGAAAATGTGTTCAAAATGCCCATTTACCTCTCTTCCTGTTTGAGTGAGTGACCAGAGAGTGTTTTATTCATCATCTCCATGACATTAGCTTTCCGTATACAAAAGGTATACGGAAGGTATAATTTGCCCTTTTTTTTCCTTCAATACATGTCTACTTTAAAAGGGGTATTGTAGGGATGGAAAAAAAACAAATAGATAATTAATTCAATTCTTTCCCAAAATTCCATCTCCTGTTCTAGCATTTTCAGCAGTTCGACCTAATTTATTTTAATATTGCACTTCATCAAAATGTGAATAGGCTGCATTTGTGGGGAAGCACAGTTGCACTGGGGTTGCCGTGAAGCGATGATGATTAATTTATTAAATTATCAAGTCTTACGTTGAAGCATTGGTAATTGATAATTTAGAAAATTGGTTGTTAGCGCATCGTGCAAGCTCAACAAATGGCAATTTAAAATGCATACTATGCGTCAAACTTTCATGGTGGCCGAATCATTTTTGAGCTCGTTATTGTCTAACTTCTAGGAAGGTTATCGGAGGGCTACAATATGAGATTGCATGAACAGCAATTATATGATTAATTGATTATAAATGAAATCTAAACCTTATCTTAGTACCATCTTCAGCAGCATTTACTATGAAGCATTCCACTTCTAGGTGGAATTTCAAGAAATTTCAGGTGATAGCCGTCCATGCGATCTCATATTGTAGCATTCCTCATTGACGCAAAGCTGTATGTCTCACCCATTAATGGCAACGCAGCTTATTGGTTGCCTATTTGCACCATAAATTAATTCAATTAATTGTCCGATGCTTCATCAGAAACAGGTAGAGAGTTAACCAGCATTATAGTAATGTCACTGGTTGTAGACAGAGCTTTCATTTTACGTAAGCGAACTTAACATGCAGACCTGGGTCAGAAAAACCGCATTGTTTTCTTTTGCATATCAAGCTGATATGGTTGCAGAAAAAAATATACCATTTTATGTGCTACAGGAATTCAGATGCTTTGAAAGACATTGATGTTTCATGTCACCATTAATGTGAATAGGAAAATGCTTGATAATTATTGCAATGAACAATAATGCAAGCTGAGGGGAAATGGACAGTAATTGATCAATAATTCATCCTCACAACTGGGCGAATTAATACTTAGTTGCTAAATGGGAAACATAAATGGGAGCTAGTTTTGAGAAGTAATAAGCTTTAAGGTGAGGTGAGAGGGAAGATTATCCTCCGAATGCAAATCCCGAGTGGAAGAGGTTAAGGGTGCCATTAATTGTGAAACCTTGATTTGAAGAAAATTGATTTTTAATCAAATCAGTAAATGACTCTAGTTGGTTCCATTTGAACATTAACATCGTTCAGTATTGTTATTGAGTATTGTTTGAGTACTGAGTATTGTTTCTGCATTGCCAGGCAGGGGTGCCAGTCATTTTAGAGCCCATTGTAGATATGCTTCATTTGGTGTAATACTGTGGCCATTAAAACGGGGCATGCTGGGTTTGAATTTTGTCAATATATAGTGAAGTAGCTTCAGGGGAAGCGCTGCAACCAGCAGATACTGAATTGTCATACCTGAAGGGTCCCTCTGCTATTCGCAGAGAGATATTTTATATTTGAACGTGAATTACCAAAAATAATAAAAAGTTACCAGGGTTAGCTTTATCCAACTCAAGAGGCTAGTCTAGGGGTAACACCTTCTGTATGACTTTCCCTGCAGTGTGCGTAGTTCCGTGAGGCGTGATGCTAAGTCAGTGAGTGTAATGATGTGATGCATAAGTTGGTTGGCAGTCCAGTAAAACACAAACCCAGCCTCTCTCCACTTTTCCCAGATCTTAAAGATATCGCTGTTACGGTGCCAATCGATATATCCCATTATATTCATGTCATTCATTATCTGAATGCACACAGTCGCCTCTCCTCCCTCTATGAAGCGATTCACCCCTTAATTGAACAGGCGCAGACGTAGTTGAATATTCTGTTCGGGGCATTTTCCGATTAAGGTGTATACATGAGCCAATATTCCGATTAAAACAGGCATATGCCAGGGGTCTTATTCGGAATATTTCGAATTGGAAAATGACCTTAATCGGGTTATTGCACGCGTTTACATGACAGGCACGCAATCGGAATATTCTCATACTCCGATTAATACAGGAATATGGTGTGCATGTAAACGCAGTCATTGTGTCCCAAAAGAGCTGCGGGTGACATGTATTTGAAAATGCAATGGACTGGGAGGCGCCTGCTTTCCCTATCATGCTTGAATATTGTCCCATGAATTGCAGGATAAGTCTTTTTGACAGGGGTGCACATAACTTTTGGTGTGGCGCCCTTAAGGAGCACCTGGAGATGCTCCCCCTGGTGCTCACTTTAATAGCGCCTATCCTACAAGGTGTCATCATCGCAGTCATTCTTTCCCTGCAGAGCACTCAATACGCATGCGTTTTCGATGCAAATCAGCCCACAAACGAGGGAGTTGAGCAAAACAAAAAAATTAAAATATTTCTTAATGTATATTTACTTTTACTTAGAAAACAGTAAATCTTTCTATGTTCAATTTCATCAAGCAAGAGGAGGCCTTGTGAATGCTAACTTTCGTGGCCTTTTCCCCTCAGCATGACCACTGTCAGACAATCGCGTTACATGCCAATTTATTGGAGCAATTGTGCTCTGGATTGTTTAACTGAACAATGAACTGAGCAGACAAATAAATGAGTTTACGCTATTAAACCTTTTCTTCTTAATTATTTCTATTCTTAGATCTTTCGTTGTAATATTTATGTAAGCTAATTTAATTAAAAAGACACTGAATCAATTTAATCATATACTAATGATGATGACAATGTGTTTTTAAAATATTGTATTTCAGTGTTGATTGGTTAAAACGAGGACGCTCAATCAGTTACAGCATCGCATTTATTAACAACTAATGCTTTAGCTTAGGACTCAAGAAACTCTCCCGCAAAATTCCTTAGGGGCCCGCTAATCCACTGTGTTTGGGAAACCTACTTTAGGAGAATGGACGAATATGAGAGAATGTTCGTTGCTTAAGAATCTCTTTGTCACTCTTATTAATCCTGAGATCCAACATTATCGGAAAACCCACTGCAGTGCAGTCAAACTGTCGGCTGTGTATCAACCTGACTTCTGCACAACACAACTGATGGTCCCAACCCCCATTGATAAGGCAAGAAATTCCACTAATTAACCCCTGACAAGGCACACCTGTGAAGTGAAACCATTTCAGGTGACTACCTCTTGAAGCTCATCAAGAGAATGCCAAGAGTGTGCAAAGCAGTAATCAGAGCAAAGGGTGGCTACTTTGAAGAAACTAGAATATAAGACATGTTTTCAGTTACAGGTATTTCACACTTTTTTGTTAAGTACATAATTCCACATGTGTTCATTCATAGTTTTGATGCCTTCAGTGAGAATCTACAATGTAAATAGTCATGAAAATAAAGGAAACGCATTGAATGAGAAGGTGTGTCCAAACTTTTGGCCTGTACTGTACATCTCATTTTGTTCATTATTGCCTACAAAATTGTGATTTTTAATCTTTTGTTTGAATATTAAATTTTTTGTTGTTAAGGAGTTGTTTTTGCCTGTTGGGCAAAACTGGAAGGCCAACTAGTTCTGCATTTAGAACAAGTCAATCTTGCAATTCTCATCTGTGCTATATTTTCCTATACTTGGAATGATTTTCTGAGGTCGTCAAATGAAAAAACTAATTAGAAAATGAAAAGTGTTTTTGTAGACTTGGAGAAATGTTAGCATGCCACTTCATCTTGAGGGTTAAGTGAATGAAAAGGGTCATAGGCCACATTGAAACACTAAACAGAGTTATAAGTTCAAATGGTTTTACGGAACTATATCGCAGCAATTTGTCTTAGAAGCCATAATTTAGTTATCTAGTTTTACTATAGTTTCACTTGACTAAATTTACCAGCATTGATTATGAGATGTCGCAAATTTGTTTACTGAAACACTAAATTGATGTTAATCTATGCAAAGTTTTAGTGGATATTTCTTGCAAGATTTCTAATTTTGATAAGTATAAACAAGTGAATGATACTGGGATTAATTGGCAGACACACTAGGCTCTGCAATTATTAGTACCTCAGACTGGAAGTGCACTAAAATCAATTAAAAAAAAATTATGGAGAGAAACACAAAATGCCAAGATGCAAGGAAATTGTATTTCATTACGGTTCCAGTGGAATAAATCAATGCATCATAATTAGAGTTTAATAAATATTGGCAACTCTTTTTTCAGTAATGCCCGCAACCACATCTGGCAAGGGTAACAGCATGGAGTCTTTTACAGTTCTGTTTGAAAAGATTAGGGGACACCTCTGACAGAGGCAACCAGATTATCAATCAAAATTGCCTCATGCGTAGTGATATCAATTTCAGCCGTTGATCTTAATCAGATTGCCCTGGATTTGTGGAATCAAAACGGCCCCAAGACCTCCCTGATCTACCAGGATATATACTGAATTAGGTGCCTTTCCTTGCATATGTCTTTGTTTCAATGCCAAGCATGCTGATGATGTATGTGACCAAATGGTTGTGTGTCTCTGGGTCAGAAAAAAGGGCTGTACTCTTGCAACCCTTCTATTAAGCGTGGGGTTATGATATGGAGGTGACATCTGTTCGGGCTGGACCCCAAGATTCAATTAAAGCCTTTGATTCTTTCACAGTGATTCTTGGGAATTTTTTTGCTTCTCTTAACACGCTGCTCCATACATGCATTTTTGAATAACTGCTCTGCCTGTGCTCATCAGTATGTTGAATCTTTCTTCGATCATCCTTTAGTCATAATCAGATTTAAGAAAAGGTGTATGACCATCTTTCCTTCAAGCCGCCAGTTCTTTATGGAACTGGATGACAAAGGGATTCTGCTTGCATGTTACCTCCTTTTTATATCCTAGAGAAACCAGAAATGATGGGATGACACAATATAGTTCCTTAAAACTTGGATGAATGTAAATAAATCAGATTTTATTGCTTGTTTTTAAATAAATTGGATTTCATTCATTGTATTTACTGTATGGGACACATACAGTATGTCCCATAATATTTCTAAATATCCTGGTGGGACATGAGTCCCAGAAACCCCTGCAGTTGGGCCAATTCCATATTATAATCACAAAAATGACATATTACAGTGTATATCCAATGAGTAACTCTTATTATTATTATCCCCTTGCCGACGAATTAGTCGGAGGGGGATGTAGTAATGCTACCATCTGTCTGTCCTTCCGTCTGTCCGTCCGTAACAAATCTGGTTTCCGTTCAATAACTTCAGTAATGTTTGACGGATTTTAATGAAATTTGATAGGAAGGTAGTTGGTATCAAAATACAGGCTAAGTTCGATTTCAGAGTATGTAGGTCAAAGGTCATAGCTCATTAAATATGTGAAAATGGTTTCCGTTCGATAACTTGAGTAATGTGTGACGGATTTTAATGAAATTTGATGTGAAGGTACTTTATATCAAAATACAGGCTAAGTTCGATTTCGGAGTATGTAGGTCAAAGGTCAAAGGTCACAGCTCTTTAAATAATCAAATATGGTTTCTGTTCAATAACTTAAGTAATGTTCAACAGATTTTAATGACATTTGATATGAAGGTATGTGGTGTGAAAATATAGCCTTAGTTCGATTTCAGAGTATGTATATTTAATATGCTAAAATGATTTCTGTTCGATAAATTCACTAATGTTTGACGGATTTTAATGAAATTTGATGTGAAGGTTCTTTATCAAAAAACAGGCTAAGTTCAATTTTGGAGTATCTAGGTCAAAGGTCATAGCTCATTAAATATGCAAAAATGGTTGTTAGAAGATTTAACAGTATAACGTGATGACTGTCCCATTGGACCTTATCATTTTGTTGCATGAATGCTGCTTCTTAATCACATCCAAGATTTCTTTAATGCCATTAGACTGTTTCAAATATTATACAGTACTAACCCTTGAAAGTTCAAGGATAACTTCATATTATGTTTTAACTTTTCACTCTAATTTTGTCACCTTCTCATACAGTACAGGCCAAAAGTTTGGACACACCTTCTCATTCAATGCGTTTCCTTTATTTTCATGACTATTTACATTGTAGATTCTCACTGAAGTCATCAAAACTATGAATGAACACATGTGGAATTATGTATGTATCTAACAGTTGTCCAATAGGGCTGTCGGCTGTGTATCAACCTGACTTCTGTACAACACAACTGATGGTCCCGGCCCCATTGATAAGGCAAGAAATTCCACTAATTAACCCTGACAAGGCACACCTGTGAAGTGAAAACCATTTCAGGTGACTACCTCTTGAAGCTCATCAAGAGAATGCCAAGAGTGTGCAAAGCAGTAATCAGAGCAAAGGGTGGCTACTTTGAAGAAACTAGAATATAAGACATGTTTTCAGTTACAGGTATTTCACACTTTTTTGTTAAGTACATAATTCCACATGTGTTCATTCATAGTTTTGATGCCTTCAGTGAGAATCTACAATGTAAATAGTCATGAAAATAAAGGAAACGCATTGAATGAGAAGGTGTGTCCAAACTTTTGGCCTGTACTGTATATGCTTTAATCTTCTTCTTTAAATCCCTGATTTTATTTGCATTCTTTTCTTAAATCTTCATACCAATTAACATAAAGTTTATTTTCAGATCTTCTCATGGGCCATTCCATAAAGTAGTAAACTTTCTGCACATCCAATCCCCAGGTATTAATAACTTCCTTGCCTAGTAATACAGTATAGTTTAATGAAAGTAACTTTTCTGACGATATATACACATGTACATGTACAACGTTTGTACTTTCGGCGTGGGGATGCTACACTTATGTTGCCCTTGTTATTACTGTAATTCTCATGACTGTATTCAGTATTGAAAGTGTTAAATTTGGCAGATTTTATTAACAATAACATCGAGATGCACCATAAATTTTGAAACCTTGGTTTGGCAGAAAATAGATTTTTAATTTAATTTAATAGTTATTTTCAGT
Source organism: Gymnothorax javanicus (assembly GCA_029692085.1). NCBI lineage: Eukaryota > Metazoa > Chordata > Actinopteri > Anguilliformes > Muraenidae > Gymnothorax > Gymnothorax javanicus. The sequence continues at coordinate 21,305,940 of CM056206.1, forward strand.
GTATTACACTGAACAAAAAATATAAACGCCCATGTCAAATATTGATGCCACATGGAGTTAACAACTCTAAGTGAGCATATGCTGACCTTTACTTGTACAATAGGGATATTTCTCTTGATTTTGTACCATTTTTTAATCCATCTCTCTGTCAGTGAGCATTTGCTCAGTGATGCAGTGATTTCACTCAGTACATGGGTGTGGCATTTCCAGGCGGTGATCAGACAGAATGAGCAGTACCCAGACACTCCTTATACTGGGGGACAATAAAGGCCACCCCAAAATGTCAAATTTTGTCAAAAGTCATCATGCCTCAGATGTCTCAGGTCATGGGGAACGTGCCATTGGCATGCTGGATGCAGGGATGTCCACCAGAGCGGTCAATGTGCAGCTGAACATTAACTATCAGGACGATAGGCCGTTTGAGAGTTTGTTTCCGACAGGAGCCGGGCAGTACTGCAAATCGACCCCATCCACGCGGCCACGTGTCACCACACCAGCACAAGATTTCTACATCCGGCTTGTCAACCTGTGGGATCGGCTCTGATCAGCGACACGCTCAGGGGATGAGACCGTTAGTCTGCACAACAGACGCATCACACCACAGACAGTCCGTAACCGCCTGCGAGAAGCCAACTTGCACGCCGGGCGTCCTCACGTGGCCTGGATCTCACCGCTGTCTGGCGTTGGAACCCGATTCGCATGGGCAAAACACACATGTTCGATGGCCCCTGGCACGCTGGAGAAGAGTGCTATTCACAGGCGAATCCGGTTCCAGTTTTTTGTTAATAAAAACTCAAAAATTTGACAAAGGGCGTTTATATTTTTGTTCAGTGTAGTTTCATTATTTCCACTTTTTGAAATTTTTAGTATATCTGTATAATGCTGTTATTCACTGAAGAGTTGCTTGTTCAAGCCCCCATTTTGACTTACTCTTGAGAGAAGTTGGAAAAACTCTGTCTTTGGGCCCTTGAGCAAGGCCCTTAACCCCAGAACTGCTCCAGGGGCTCTACCCTCTTTCTATCCCACCTCATTTGAAACATGTTCTCAATGGAATTTCGCTGGTTAAATAAGGGTTAAAAAAGGCACTAATAATTCTTGAGCCCATTTCGTGTGATTTTGGGCCGATGGCGTATAATCTTGTCAACTCCAGCAAATCTTGTACTGAAACTGGACTGAAATATGGAGGAGTTTAGTATGGCCCTGTTCACAGATGACTTGAATAATTGTGAAGTGTTTCAATTTACTAAAAATGAAATTCTAACATATGGAATTCCAGCATATGGAAATAAATCACTGTGTGTTTGATGTCGTAAGTCAATGAAAGAAGGAAAAAATTGTAATAATTCAGTATTTGGCTAATTTGAAATGTATTGTGCCTTTTTAGTGTAGTTAATTCATATATTTCGTTCTCACACCTGGATTAATTTGGTTTTTTGCCTTTGCTGCTACCCTGTGAATGATTATGGTAGAATACAAATTCCTCTCAGTTGGTGCATACTGAATGCCCAGTTGCTGGTAGGGTTTGTTATCTAGCTTTCTAGTGTAGTTTAGTGTCATGTTGTGTAGTCCCTGGAGCGGGCTGGCCTATACTCGCCAGTATCCCCTGTTGACTGATTGATTAAACTTGTTGAAATGGGCGCCTATGAGAAGGGTTACCCCAAGTCTACACTGGGTATGACTCAGCCACGTTTTTAGTCATCAGTCTCTTGGCACAGAAATACTCCCAGTCAAATCAACGGCAATGCCTACACTGATCACATACTGGCCCGGCACAGACATCTGACTGGCTACAGGTGAAATGTATTTGTGATTTGAGCAATGTAAGGTGAGTCCCAAAAACCCCGCACACATTTTTGAACTGCAGTGCTGTTCAAAAATGACTAGCAGTTTGTAAATGCAGGTTCTAAAGTCTGTATACAAATGCAACAACCTACAAATTTGTTTTTGATGAAAATTGCTGATACTTTCAAATGTATATTTGTGGGTTTTCATTACGGACATTTTTTACAGTCTCCCCTACATTTGTGAAACTTATTTTATTGTTTTCATATTTATGTACAGTCCAAAAATTGGCGTAGATTTTGGTATGCATAGATTTGGGTTCGAACATGGCAAGAATATCCCAACCAACTTTCAATCAATGGGGAAAATGGAAGAAACGCAAGATTGTAAATGTAACTTGCCTCAGTCTAATGCATCCACGGTTTACGGGTTTGTCCAATTCATAGACAGTCAGTGGTTTAATCAAAAGTGTTTATCTCAGCTGTAGTCGTGCAACTAATTTAGTTTCAAGAAAACACTACAGTGCACAGAATAGACAAGATTGCAAACTAGCTAGCTAGTTAAAGCGGACCTCGGATGCTGATCCTTCTTTTAATACATATTAGTAATGTTATAATGTTGGTTGTCCATGCTCAACCTCTGAAAAGTTTCTAAACATAAGATACAGGGGTTTTGCTGTAATCCAAGAACGTGATTTCGTGAGCGTGATTTCCTCTCTGAACAGCTCCTCCCGAGATCTTCATGAGATCTGGGCAAAACCTGACGTCAGGTTGTGCTGTCCAATCAGTACAGACCTAGCCAGAGCCAACCACTGCGCTGGACCTGCCCACACCGAAACTATTCTAGCAGGCACTAACAGCGCAGATCATACTATGCCTTAGTAGTGTCGACACTTTTGGAAATACAAAAAGAAGAACCGCAGATCATTTGAGGTGCAATTTTGTTAGTATCTCTCCCAAAGCTACTTGTCCGTTTACTTTTGGACGTGAAGAAAAACAAATATTTCTCTTGAAAAGACGATGCCACCAGAAATCAGTGGGTAGCTTTTTTTGTTTGCTGGCAGCAAACAGCCACGGCAAATGGAGCGTTAGCTGTTTGTGCTCAGCATTTCACCAAAGGCAGCTTTGTCAATAAAGGATAATTCGACTCAGGATAAGCGTTTCAGCTGCTTCTCAAACCTGAAGCAGCTGCATCGATCAAGCGCTCGGAGCCACAAGCTGTAAGTAACTATATAACAGCAAATAATGTAAGTGAAGCTAACGGGTGGCTAGCAGGACCGCTAGCGATAGTTAGCACTAACAACTGGCCTCAAACACAGGCTTTGTAAAAATATCTGAAGATAAAAGCCTGTATCGGTCGCGACTGTCCGTGACTCACAGACACAGAAGCTGTAAGTTGCTTTTACTGCATAAGCCAACCTGACGTGATAGCCAGTTGATTGTGGCTGTAGCACAGCGGCTAACGTAGCCAAGTTACTGTTGCTAATGTTTGTGTCCTAAATATGCAAGAGTGATATCAGGGAAATTCTACAGAAGGTGTGTGAACATAAACCTCATTTGAAGCTAACTTTTTAATACTTGTTTTGTAATTTGGATGCGTGGTACAACTGTTCACAGTAACAGAACTTGCTGTCTGTAAAACCTGTATTGCAAGGGTTTGTCTCTGTGGTTATGACCATTTCGGTTACCAGCTACTGCATGTTAGTTTTGGCGTCGTGCAAATTAAAAATGCTCCTGGTTAACTTACATGCAGTAATTCTTATCGGTATGCTTGTGTTACTTCGGTAAGCATCAATCTGGCAGTTTCATCATAACGCGTTGCCCGATTGTAGCCACTACAGTTAGTGATCGCTTCACTTATCCATGGCGGGATCAGCGGATACTTCACAAATGTCTGAGCAAGCTCTCTGGTGCTACCATGAAAGCAATGCTGGCGAGAAGCTCTACCGGTTTACAAATGATTTGTCTGCACTATCTTGACATAATTTCATCCCCCTTTAGAAATTGTGGCTAATAAAAAGCCGAAAAAGGCGGGGATTAAATGGGTAATTCTTTCCTGTAGAAGTGATCAATTCGTTAGCTCCACATAAGCAACTTGTCCACGCTAACATAACTTACGGTCTGCAAAACCTGTATTATGTCCATAACATAACCGAGCTCTCTCTAGCTGTCGCGTACTATCCATAAAGCTGCTTTCACATCAGGCACCAAACAAATTTTTTGCGCGACAGATTACATTCAAAGTCATGACCGCTTATCAGCTACTGCATGTTAGTTCGCATGCTCTGCAAATTTAAAATGCTTCTGGTTTACTTATATGCAGCAATTATGATCAGTATGCTTGTGTTACTTCGGTAAGCATCAATGTGACAGTTTCATCATAACGTTGCCTGATTGTAGCCACTACAGTTGAAGCTAAACGGAGAGGTGCTGTATGTGTCTGCCGAGTTGGGCTACAGTTAGACCAGACGTAGATTTTGCAGAGCTTGGGGTGCATTTTTGGGTGCTTATGAAACGATCGCTTTACTTATCCATGACCGGGGTCAACCTGATACATCTCCAATGTCTGGGCAAGCTCTCTGATGCTACCGGTGAAAGCAATAGGGAAGCGCAAAGGCTATAACGTGTCTGGTATAACAAACGATTTCTTTGCATTGCCATCGATTGAATATTAAATTCTTTCCTGTAAAAGTGATCGATTCACTAGCTCCACATAAGCAACAGTTCACGCAGACGGAACTTACAGTCTGTAAAACCTGTATTATGTTCATGACATAACCGAGCTCTATCTAGCTCTCGACGCTATCCATAATCGCCCATTTTCCACGAGGAAAAGCTGGTCATTCGAAGCAATAAGTAAACCATTACCACGGGCAATTTCCGAAAAAAGGCTGTTTAGCTTGAAGCCCCTCCGTCATATACCAGCCTTGAAGCTGTTTTGTTTCTCCACGCTAACAACACACCACAGCAATGCACCACGAACCAGCAGGTCCTAATACTCACGAAGCAGTCCATAAGCTGTTGGTCCACTTTTAGCTGCTCCTCACTGTCCATGTTTCCCTATAAACTCAGACCCACCGGTTTCTACGGTCTCGGTCTACACTTGGGCATGTCGACCCGTTCTACAAATGTGTCTATATGGGGTGGATTCTAGCTTTCCCTGCATCCTAGCTTTAAAGTAAAAAAAAAACACTGTAACTCACCACTGTCGCTGTAGAAAACTGTAGCCGATAGCAAATTTGAGCTTGAGCTGCCAGATTTTAGTGACTCGTCCTCCACTTTCGCCGCTGCCTTTGTTAAAACAAGTTCATTTCATTAGATCTATATTCATGTATCAGGTTAGATTGCGGAATTTTCCGCCCGCTTCCTTGTCAGATTTCAGGCGTGTCTCACGTTTCACTCTTACAAGCCAGACCCGGAAAACTGGGCGTTCTGCAGCTTCGTCCCGCCCGACTCCGCCCTCCACAGAGCTGGCCAGTCAGAAGAAAGTGGGCACGGGGAGTGGGGGCCATAAGCGGAAGAGCCACCCCAATGAGGCGTTTCAGGCAGAGACTACAATGGACTACAAATGGGGTTTTTGAGGAGGGCAGTATGGCTAAATAAGGACCCTGTTTGGGCTTTGAGCGATCAGGAGTACTATAGGGGAGTCCAAGATCAAAATATAACCTTGGAAACATAGCATCCGAGGTCCCCTTTAATGTAACTTTATCCATGCAGTTACACCCCGTTTACACTGGGCTTACGACCCAGTTGCAGCCGAAAAATGGTCTCTGCTCGCCCTCACTCCTACTGACATGCACTGGGGTTGCAAGCTCGTCTCTATGCGGTCTCCATGGTCTCCATCACTCTCCATCGGTCTCATAGAGGTTTGCGAGTGCATGGAACTGCTCAAAACACTTGCAAAGGTTGTGCAACCAGATAAAAAACACAAGAGGGTATCATAATTGGTCATAATAAGCTCGCACAAGTCTCAACTCACTCTCAACTCGATATCTCAGGTCGGCTCGGCATGCTGTTGCATCAATGATCGCAAATTTTTAGGAATTTTTTACCTTAAACTACACTCATAGTTAATCACCGATGCTCCTTCGCTTCGCCGTCGGGTTAAAGTACAGCACTTTTAATGCGGTAGCAAGTCGATCTCTAATGGTTGTGTTGGGATCTCAACTTGCCTGTAGACTCATAAACTAAATGCGACTCCATTGAGACCTATGAGAGTGGTCGTAATCAGGTTGCAATAAAAATGGATAATTTCTATTAGTTTTCAGTCACGATTCGGTTGCAATTGAGGTTGATTGTTACCGCAAATAAGCGATCAAAGTAGGGAACGGCCGCGACCTGTGTAAGTGACCAAAATTTCACGATCGCACTGGTTGTATTGTGGTCTTATCAAGGTCGTGGTTCAGTGTAAATGGGGCATCAGTTAAGCCCCTTTCACAACTGGGGCGCAACTGCTTTACTGACCATTTGGTTGTACAACAGGGAAAAAAAACTTCTATCACACTTGATCGTAGAAAGCTTTCACAAATGCAACAGGGGTCGTATGACAAGAGCAATGATATCGCCTCACTCAGTCGTACAATGGCAGCACAATGTCGTAAAAGCTTTCACAATTGAAAAAGGAGTTATGCGATAAGAGCAATTATATTGCCTCTGCAGTAAATATAATGGTGGCACAACGTTGCACAACTCGCGAGACATCCTAGCACACGCGTCTGAGTGTTGCCGCGATTTCCTATCCATCAAGTGCGACTTTTTAATTCGTGCGAACTCTTGCATCAAGTCAGGCAACTGTGTGCAACGTTTGCAATGTTGCCTGCACTGTTCAATAGCCAGCCAACTCGCTCTTCAGTGTGATCTAGCCAGCTAAGTAGTGAAATTATACTATTCACGGCACTCTTTTTATTTCTGTCCATGAGTTTGCTAGCTTACTACTTCATAATAGCAAGCTGCAAGATATGGTTTACACATGTTGTGATATCATTCACGGCTCTATATTTCTGCGCACTGCGTGTGTTCGCTCGCTAACTAGCTAATAATAGCAAGCTGCGAGGTACAGCTTACACGCTTGGTTTCGAGAGCTCATGAAACAGTGCACCGAAATGAATAGAGCTGCGAACATTATCATTTCACTACTGGCTACTTCAGGGGTGAGTTCATCCACCAATAATGCTATTCTTTGCCTAATATATTATATATGGTCTTGTGAGGTAAGGTAACCAAACATCAGGTCTATTGAACTCACTTAAGGTTGAAAAGTGAGTAGGCTGTTTATCCAACATGCAGTGCACAGAAACAATTGTAGAATTGGAATAATAATCATTCCGCTACTTGGCTGGTAAGCGTTGTACAGTTCGGGACAGGCGGAACACTGACAATTAGCTGTCTTCATTGCTCGAGTACTCAGGCTGAAATCTGTATGGTTCTATGGTTCTGAATCCGTGTAAAGCTGCTTTCACACGGACACAAAACAAATTTTTTACCGCATGACAGATTACATTCAAAGTCAGTGCAAAGATGCGAATACGCTTGAAAATGTATTGGCGTCTTTGCATTGATGAGTGTAATCTGTTGTCAAAAAAATTGTTCAATCCAGTGTGAAAGCAGCTTTTTGTTGATTTCCTCATCTTCCATAACAAAGTGCTCATCTTCATCAAAATGAACAGATTCAATTGAAAATTCTGAGAACTATTGGAATCTGACTCGGATGCCATCGTTGTTGGGCCAATCGCCCATCGTGTACTACTTATGACATGACCACACAGGGGACTGCCAGAATCGCTTTTCTGTGTTGCTCAGAATGTTTGTTGCTGAGTGGGGGCGGGGCAAGTAACAAAATATTGCGATTTTTGTTAAAAAATTATTTTCTACATTTTTTTTTTTTAGACAGGCGATGGGAATTCTTTTAATTGTACCCTTTTATATTCATAAACTTGCTCAGTGCATGTCCTAAGCTCCTTAAGCTTTGTCCCATGTACAAACACATCAGGAACTATGTCATCATTTGCCTTCTTAGAAAAAAAAACATGCAGAGTTTTTGACACAATATATGTAACGGAGAACATTGCATCCAGTTAGACGCATTAATCATAGCAGCTGATAGATCTTGTGCAGCTTGATGTTTGTTTTTAGCATGTACATACACGACTGTATCATCAGCATACATCTGGCAAGTTATATTGGATGGACAGCTATTTGGTAAATCATTAATGTAGAGACTAAATAACAGCGGTCCCAAGACTGAGCCTTGAGGTACACCAAGAGTATTATCAGAAGTTGCAGATGTAACATTGTGTACTCTAACACACTGTTTTCTCTGTACAATATATGACTCTATCCATTTCAGACTGCTCAAGCAGAACTTAAAGTAAGATGGTTTGGTCATCAAAATCTGATCATTTACAGTATCAGATGCTGTTTTCAAATCAAGAAAGACAGCTCCTATGATACCACCCACATCAATCTTAGATTTTATGTTTTCCAAAAAGAAACAGACTTCCGTCTCAGTGGATTAGTATTTTCTGAAGACAAGCTGCATTGGATTTATGATGCATGGACTACTGTTCAAATGCTGCATGAGTTGCTCTGCGACCCATTTTTCAGCTATTTTGGGAACTGCAGGAAGAATGCTTATTGGTCTGTAGTTGCTACTGAATGCTGGGTCACCTGATTTAAATATTAGTGTAATAACTGCAGATTTCCAGGAATTGGGGAATACCCCTTCATTTATGGACCTATTAATAATAGTGGTAATTGGAGCAATGAGTGACTGTTTATGAGCTTTAAAGGGGACCCTATTTTTGCTATTTTTCCAAGTTTATATTTTGGTCTTTGACTCCTTGAGTACTCCTGATGGGCATAAAAGTGAAAAAAAGGGTATTTATTTCGCTCATACTGCCATCCTCAAAAACTGCATTTGTAGTACATTGTAGTCTCTGCCTGAAACGCCTCACTGGGGTGGCTCTTCCGCTATGGCCCCCCCTCCCCGTGTGCCCACTTTCTTCTGACTGGCCAGCTCTGTGGAGGGCGGAGTTGGGCGGGACGAGGCTGCAGAACGCAATTTTCCGTGTAAGGCTCCCCAGAGTGAAACCTGAGACACGTCTGCAATCTGATAAGGAAGCGGCGGGCAAATTCCGCAATCTAACGTTATACTTGAATATAGATCTAATGACATGATCTTGTTCTAACAAACGCATGGCGAAAGTGGAGGGGCGAAAAGTCGAATATCTGTCAGGGCAAGCTCAAATTTGCTATCGACTACAGTTTGCTACGGCAACAGTTGGTGAGTACCGCGGTTTTGCATACCGAATACATCTTTGGCTTTAGAAGTTTTGAGACCTCAGATGATCCTATCCACACTTGACTGAGACACGTCATGTAAAATAAAAACTGGAGTAGCAGTGTTCAAAGGCATTGCAGATTGGATTTGGGAGCAGGAGACTGCTGAGAGTTAAGTTTGCCACAGAATTTATAAAGTATGTGTTAAGAGCTGTTGCAATCTCATTGGGATCATGGGTTAGATTTTCATTTAATTGCAACTCCCAAATGCTCTTATTTGTAGAATTATTTCCATATTATATCATACATAGCTTTTTTCACAAAGTCTGTAATTTTCAGTCATTGTTTGTGTATAGAGAAAGACACACAGATGCAGCAGAAAACATCAGGATCATGTTTGCATTTTCTTCTGTTAGGGATCATATCACTAAGCCTGAAATCAGGATTAAGCTAGTATGCACACCTGTTTTTGCAGCACAGTCAAGCAACTTGCTGTAAAAGAATAGGCAGAAGTCCGATTGGAAAACATAAATGGACGACGAGCGGCACCACGCACGTGTCACGAAATTACCTTCATTAAGCTGAAAAGTTCTGAAATGCCACTCTCTGTAATGGTCGGTAGTGTAGGAGGCCAGGAGCAGCGAAAAGAAGAGCGTGAGCAGCGAGTAAACAGTACAAACACAGAGAACAACTCAGACCAAACGCAAGAACTCGCGCCTCCAAAGGGTGTCCAATAGTCCGAACACCGGAGGCAACGCGAGAAAGAAAAAGGGAGAAGAAACTCCAAAATTAGAGAATAGAAAGTCTTTCAAAATCTAACGAAAGATTTCTTCAGCTATAGTGCGTAGCTAAACACAGGCACTCTAGCGAAGGAGGCATGCCGGACTTCCTGCTTATATAGATTCTGGGGAAGCGCCGCCCCTGCTCAATCAGCCAGCTGGGCAAAGAATCCGATAGCCCAGGAAACAATATCATCTCGGGACGAGAGCCACAAAGAAAAGTCCAAAACACACGCACAAACATCCAGAACCATGACACTCTCGCTGTAGATACTGCAGTGTATTGACGACTCGGTTCAAAATCAAATGGAATTTTTTATTTACATTGCAATGCTGCCCTATTCTATATGAACAATATGATACTTCTCTTTATGAAATGGACAGTTTCCGGGAAAGCTGTTGCAGTGGCTATAGAGAGGTATTATGAAAATATATGCGAGATAATTGGGGTTTGCTGTTGCTAATGATACTAAACCAGCTTGCGTTATAGGTTTTTTATGGAATCATTTTGCTTAATGCTCATTAATCATCATCCTCTGTAGTCTCTAGATTGGATTCCATGTTTCTTACATACTCCTCATAGTTACAAAAGGGTCCAGTTAAACCAGGCTCACCTGGTGTTCTACTTTTAAAGAAGTCATGAATATAATGTATAACCTGTGAACTTGAATCACAAAGTGCTAATGTTTGGGAGCACTGGACCGATTCATGAAGAGCTTTCGCTTTGCTATGGCCTGTTGCTGTCCAGTGCGGAATTTTTACCATTTTTGTGTTCAGTGTGAATTTGCAGGTAATCCCCCAAATGACTTATCTCACCATTACAACCCCATCTCTTTGGCTTACTGTTTGATGGCTGACTTTCTGATCACTTGATTACTCGTCGATTAACATTTCTGGCTGTGTGTTTCGGCTTTTGCATTACAAGACGGTCACACTCAAAAGGCAAGAAAATGACAATAAGACCTCTTCAAATGCTTTGAAACAAGCTGTTAAGATTCTGGATTCAAAGATTTTGCAAACTTCCCTGATTCCATCGTTATCAAATCTAACCATATGCAGCTTTAACATCCTAAACAAGGAAATATTCTCATCTCATATAAATAAAATTACACATGAATTTGCTCCTTCATTACTCGCAGAGGTCTTATTTCACTGCTCCTCCCATAATACCAGTGTCATTCAGACTTCCTTCAGAGGTAATTGTGTCTGTCTTCGCTGTCGAAATGCATTTGGATAATCCTGTTTTTCCAAGCAATTTCCATTTTTAGCTTTCTTCCTTCTGAAATAAAAAACAGCATTAATTTTCAATATTTACACGCCCAATGTCCTCAAAACACACAAGAGGACACACACACACACATACACACACACATACACACACATGCGCGCACACGCATGCACTTGCTCTGAGACCTGACACGTACTCTTTAAACGACCAAATGTTTCTTCTGTGAACTGTTCATTCACACCTGAACCTACTGTGTCTTACTGTTGTAAAATCTTGTAGCTGTGTTGCATTTTTTTTTTTTTTTTTCTGTTTGATTTTTTTTTTGTATTCAGTGTGTGGTTGTCTTTTTTTTTTTTTTTTTACAGTTGTAAATGCATGCCCAGGGACTATAGATAAAAATGAGCTAACTGCTAGCTAACTGCTACAATGTCTAGGATATTGATTGGTATAATTTGTGTCATAAATTGTAAATTGTTTTTGATAACTGAAACAATCTAAAAACTGAATAAACTAAAATGATTTACAGTGTTCATATTTGTATTTGTAATACCAGAAGGAATACTTACTTGGCAGCTGAAGTTTATGAATGACCTTGATTTTATAGTAATTGCATTTTATAAATCACAAATATGAAAAGACAGATGAGTGACAAATTTAAGGAAAAAACCAAAATAAATGCATGGGCAAACATAACAAATTGAATCACTTCTGTTTATTTTCCTGGCATGGTCTGGGTCCACTCATTCTCAGAAAGGTCACAGCAAATCGATGCAGGTTTTCTGTATGATCACCTTTACATCCAATGATGAAGCAGTCCTACCATAATGGGATTGGTCTCTTCTTGGATGACAATGGCCCAAACCCCACGGTGCTAAAGGGGTCACTGAATGTTTTTAAGCGCATGAAAATAATCCTAAGCATATACCACCACCTTCACAGTCACCAGATCTCAAACCAACTGAACTCATTTAGGAGATTTTGGAACAAGTTAACAGACAGCAATTCCTGTCACCATCATTAAGACACCAAATGAGGGAATATCTCTTGGAAGAAAGGTTCTCCATCCCTCAAGGAAGGTTTTACACTTGTGTAGACTCTATGCCACATTGTGCTGAAGCTGATCTGGTAGCTTGTAGTGGCCCAACACTTATGACTGTATTGATTATTCCATTAATTTGTCACTTGTCTGTATGCAGTCATCTCTCTCTCTCTCTTGTTCTCTCTCTTTCTCCTGCCCTACTCCTCCTCTAACACTTTCCCTCTTTTTCCTGTCTCTCTCAGGCACTGGCACTATTGAGATCCCTGTGTTCTGCATGCTGGTCGCAGGAAATAAACACACGTTAAAGGTAACATGTTTCAGCACTAAAATTTAGCTGTGGACAATTTAACTGTCTCAGTCCTGCCAAGATTACTGTGTCATCATCTCTCTGCCTCTCTAATGCTTACTTTAACAAAATTAGCTGATTTAGAATGAATGGAGTGGATTTTATTTTTATTGACATTGCATACAGTATTTAAGACCAAATCTGCCTTCAGGACCTCTTTGACATGCAGCGGTAAGCTCCTCCGACAAGCCTTGGTTGTCACTGGGGCAAGTACCCTCAAAAGGTACTGCTATTGTACCTTAGAAGTGGGTTTTTATTTGTTTTGGGAACGTAAAAGTACCTTTTAGTCCCTAAAAGGTTCACACAGGTACCTTGAGGTCCTAAAATTAGCCCTAGGGGGTACATAAGTGCTGAATGTACCTTGGGAACAGAAATGGACTCCTGCTGTGCCCCTATTTCTGAGAGTGTACCTAAGTAGCCAGCTGGCTAACAAAGCCACATAACTTCTCCAGCTTGCCTAAGACAGGACATCGCTGTTTACAAAGGCTGTCCTTTAATCCAAACACACTGCATGAGTAAATAATCTGCGATGTAAAGCCAACAATCATGGTTTATGTGCTCACATTGTATGACCTGATCGTCAAGCCATGACCAGAGTGCTCGCTGTACGTTGCATCAGCTCCTGTAGACCGTTGTGGCCATTGACGAAGTGAGCAACCTTGTCTATTACACACAGCTTATGATCGCTTTTACTAAGGGACAATATGGCGGCACTATCGGGTCAGGCGGGCGTTTAAGAAGGCTATCTGATTATTATTCAAAGCTTGATTGACAGGCTGGAAAGATCGATTAGATACAGTGACAAAAAATGTGCTCTACCAAAAGGTGGAGCAGGCATTTAATTAATATGTGAAAAATTGCTCTCATATTGCTTTGCTGTGTTTCCGTCTCGTTTTTCACCAGCGAGTGGACCTCTCTCTGCAAAAGGCCACGCCCTGGATGGTGTTGGCTGAGTCAGGGGGGCTGCTGACCTGATCTGTGAGATTTTGGGGACCTAGCCAGCCTGGCCTTCCCTCCTCCGCCAATGAAGCAGAAGGTGAGGGACGTGGAGCTGAAGGGCGTGTGCAGGGGCGTGTGAAGAAAATGCTTTCCCTCCGCGGAGGAGAAGGACCTGGAGGAAATGACTGACAGGGTGAGAGGAGGATGTACTTCCTGTTTTGACAGACATTCTGGGAGCCTGGGGACATTTGCATGTATTGAATTGCACCCTGGGTATACTTTGCTGGCGACCAGGTCTAAGATGAGCCTACTTGCTGAAGTAACTGCTCTGTGTAGAATGTGCCTGACTAAAATGTAATAGTTGATCCAAATTTTTTGGGCCAGTCTAGTGTCAGATCCATAAATATTTGGAAATTGACAAAGCCATTGTTGTTTTCATTGTTTACGGCAGCATTTTGGAGATTAAGGTATAGATATGAGCTCAAAGTGCAGTCTGTCAAACTACTTTTGAGCCCCTGAAATTGAGGTACTTTATATAAAATGGTTGTATTTCCTACTCACATATTAGTGTTTTAGAAAAAACCAAAGTGACAGGTGACATTTTGTCCTTGCTTGCATTATTGAACAGCAGTGTCAGCTATAACTGACATTATGTTAGTTTACAGAAAATATAGATAGAGTGCCATGTATACCTTTGAATCAACTAAGCGATTGGCTGATTGGAGGAAGCTACCTAGCGGAAAATTTTGCCGATCATTTTGGCAATATAAACTTACTGTTTTGTCACTGTTAGCTTAACCCCTTTGAACAGAAGCCAAATATGGATATTTATGTGTTACCCTGTTTAAGGCTTCATAATCCAAGATTTCAGCTTCACAGGGAGGGGAAAGTGGCTTAAATGAAACAAGACACTTGTAGCATTTAGAATTCTTGTTAGAAAAGGTCAGGGGGACACCAGATGCAGGATCCAAAGTGTTTATTGAAACACCAAACACAAAGGAGAAAATAGGCACAGAGGCCAGAAACAAAACACCGTGCACAGGCACTGAACAAATGGGAGAAACTAATGTACACTGCCCAAGGTAGGGGGAAACAGAAATACACACTCCAAGAGTGGATAAACTAGAAAAACAAAAACTTAACCTAACTAAACTGACGGACACACTGGGACACTTAGACACAGGGCAGACAAGACGTGGGCACAGCAAAACAAAAGGCTCGGGAAGGCACAGGAGCAGTGATTTCACGGTGTACAGCAAAGCCAATACAAAGTTCCGTCTGATGTCGCTTCTCAATTTGCCATGGATATAGCCACGAGAGGAGGCGGGGACTCGGAATGCAATCTCAAATGGAACAGAAACACATGGGATTAATAAAACAATTACACGAGAACCGGATTAACAATAATGACTCGAGACAAGACTCTAAGACAATCAATCAAGCTAGACAGTTTAGATTGAGGTCATCTAAACATGAAGAGTAAAAAGCACCACGAAAGAAGCAAAGGAAAGCACAGCTTTAAACGCAGTTAATCAGGGAAAGCTTAGGCAGGAATAACAAAAGCTAGAAATGCTCGCACTCGCTAATGAGTTAATAAGGGTTAATACTACGTGACAAAATATTTACAATCACCCTCAAATAAGTGCTGGTTAGTACGGGTTAGTAATTAACCTATCAGAGAACGCATTCACTCAGAGTTTAGCGAGACCCAGAATCAAGCACAGGTGGAAGTAATGAATGAAATACCACAGCCGAAACCGAAAGAGGAAACGTGATTGGACAACGAGACTCAGGCACGCTGAAGGCTGTCACACGACATCACTGAAGTTTGGGCAAAGAGAGAATCGAACATCAGCTGGCGGGAAAAGCTGAAAAAATAAAGCGAGAGTAAAGCACAAGCACAAATAAGCACAAAGACAACACACATGAGGCAGAACCATAACAATTCTAGTGCATTTCAGCCTCTTTTCAAAATTTATGTTCAGAAAAAAAATCTTCATGAAAATTCAGCAATGAAATAATAATAAAAAATACTGACAATTGAAAAATGGCAGGCAGTTAAAATAATACATTTCTGGGATCATAAACTCCTTGACCACAAGTGTATTTCACCTGACAGTGAATTTTTAAAATTTTCTACTGCTTATGAGCCAAATAAAATAGCTTTCCAAGTGGTTCCCGCAGCTGTCAGAGCTCGCAAAATAATGTGTTGTCAAAATAATAATAATAATAATAATAATAACTAGGACTGCCGTGGCAGTACTTAGGTCTTCAAGACCCCCGCTTTGACTCAGACCCCACATTTCATCGCATAATATTCTTCAATCTTCACAAGTAACCTAACACTGTTTCACTTACAAGGTATCGTACATTGCGAAAACAGGGCAATTTCACCTTTTCTCAATTTCTGGTGGATAGTGGTAATGTTCAGGGAGATAACTCCAAAACTATAAGAGGTAAATTTTTTTTACAAATTTTCTGCAATGTCAAATATAATTCCCTAAAGATTTCCTGTTGACCAAAAAGTTATATCATGTATAGTTGTGGCAGGAAAAATTCAAGAATGGTGAAATTCACAAAATTTTCAAATTTTGAGGATTTAATTTTTTAATAAATTAACTATAAACTTTTATATGATAATGTTCTTAAACAGATTTTTACAAATGTTGTCCTGAACAGATAGCAACAATCAGATTCAAAATCGAATGATTCTTGTTAGAGTTATGTCCCTTTGAAGATGCGGCCTAAAAAGCACCTTTTCAAAATGACAAGCACTTCAAGGGCAGATAACTGAAAAACTAAGACGAAATTGCAAAAAATCGGGCTCTTACACGTTGTTGGAAATGTAATCGTTGTGAAAATTAGCTATAATATAAAGCTGTAGGTATTACCGTTCAGGAGAAGAAGTCTTTCAAAAGGCGATAGGGGTAAAAGCAGGAGGAAAAATTCACTGAACTTTCACATTTTGATTTTCACGGAAAACTACCATACCGGCGAAGTTGGTCATACGATAAAGTTGATAGAGGATGACGTGGGCTACATTTAAAAAAAAATTAGAAAATTCTATCTCTTATAGTTTTCGAGATATTAGCGGTTGAAGATTTTTACGTTTTGAGTTATCTCCCCTTTTTGAGGCCAAAAATCGAAAATCGGCCGACGTTATGCACAACTTCAGCCTACAAGCTATCAATGCTGAAAGTTTCATTCAAATTGGTCCAGCCATTACTTCAGAATCGGTGGGACAAAAACGTACAAAGAAAAATAATAATAATAATAATAATATAATAATAATAATAATAATAATCAAAAAAAAAAAAAAATTGTGTTTAACACTAGTCAATTTTTGACTCATGAAGTTCAATATGAATTAATGATTTTCTAGTGGAATTTAACATGAGTTTATCAGCATAAGCACAGATGGACATCAGTAGTCACCAGTAACCTTTCCAAACCAAAAACATGCCTTTTCTGCATGATAAAGTTTAGACTTTTATCCATTTTTCTACAAAGCTGCATCAGCAAGCATACATTCTTATTAAAAAAAAAAAAAAATCGTTTCGCCATGCTCTTCTTCCAACTCCTCTCCGTCTGAAATGAAGCATAGAACAAAAATCCCATTTTAGAAAAATAAAATTAGGGTATATGCACTGGCGCTCAGCGGCGTAACTTTCCCCCAGCGAGAGCAACATTTCAGAACTCTTCAGCGAATGAAGGTAATTCTGGTGACAAGTATGGTTTCGTCTGTTTAAATTTTCCAATCGGACAGCTGTCTATTTTTTTACAGCAAGTTGCGTGACCATGCTGCAAAAACAGATGTACATACTTGTTGCCGAAATTACCTGAAGTTCTGAAATGCTGCTCTCGCTGGAAAAAAAAAAAATTTTCCGTTGCTGAGTGCTAGTGCATAGCGCTCTTGTGAAAGCCCAAATGCGGGTAGCGGGTGGTTTTAGGACCCGATATCGCTTTCTAACGTGTGTGGTCAAGATAGCAATTGTAGGAAAGCGCATAAAACGCATACGGGCACACCTCCAGGCGCAAATAAAGGATTCGGCATAATGCATAGCGGGTAGTGTGGCCGTAAGATATCGTTTAGGGATAGTGGAAGCTGCTAAATGCGTAATTCACGGGTTGCGGGTAATGGCAACAGGTAAGGCAGTGTGAAAGATAGAGCACGAAGTGTAAATTGTGAATAAAATCAAAATGCAATGACTTTCAGATCACATGAGCCAATATGTTGTTAACAGCAGAACATAGATAACATTTCAAATGTTGAAACTGAGACATTTTACATTTTTATTCACAAAATGAGCTTATTTCAAATTTTCTGGCTGCAATGGGTCTCAAAAAAGTTGGGACACGAGCAAAAAAGGGCTGAAAAAGCAATCAATGTATAAGAGAATCAGCTGAAAGAACATTTAGCAAGTAATTAAGTTAACTGGCATCAGGTGTGGAACATGATTGGCTCTGAAAGGGATGTCTTAGAGAGGCTGAGTCTCTCAGAAGTAAAGATGGCTAGAGGCTCTCCAACCCGTGAAGGCTTGCATAAAAAGATTGTGAAATACTTTAAAAACAATGTTCGTCAGCGTCAAATTGTAATGGCTTTGAAGGCCTCATCATCGACAGTGCATAACATCATCAAAAGATTCAAAGAAACTGGAAAAATCTCTGTGCATAAGGGACAAGGCCAAAGACCTTTACTGGATGCCCGTGATCTTTGGGCCCTCAGACGCCACTGCATCACTCACCGGCATGATTCTGTCATTGACATTACTAAATGGGCCCAGGAATACTTCAAGAAACCACTGTCTGTAAACTCAGTCTGCCATGCCATCCACAGTTGCCACCTAAAACTCCATTATGCAAAAAGAAAGCCATTGTTTAGCATGATCCAGAAATGCCGCCGTGTTCTGTGGGCCAAGGCTCATTTTAAATGGACTGTAGCAAAGTGGCAAAGTGTCCTGTGGTCAGGCAGAGTCCAACTTTGGACATTCTTGGTGGAAATCATGGGCGTTGTGTCCTCTAAAGAGGAGGAAGACCACCCCTCCTGTTATCAGCATTCAGTTCAAAAGCCAGCATCTCTGATGGTATGGGGATGCATTAGTGCATATGGTGTGGGACACTTGCATGTTTTAAAAAGCACCATGAATGCTGAAAGGTATATAAAGGTTTTAGAGCAACATATGCTCCCTTCCAGATGACATCTATTCCAGGGAAGGCCTTGCGTATTTCAGCAGGACAATGCAAAAACCAAAACTGGCCTGCCTGCAGTCCTGATCTTTCACCGATTGAGAACATTTGGTGCATAATTAAAAAAAATTCCGTCAAAGGAGACCCAAAACTCTCCAGCAGCTGGAAGCCGGTATTAAACAAGAGTGGGATCGAATTCCAATGGATGAACTCAAGAAACTTGTCTCCTCAATGCCCAGACGCCTCCACTCTGCGTTAAAAAGAAGAGGGATGCTACACCATGGAAAACGGGCCCTTGTCCCAACTTTCTTGAGACCTGTAGCAACCATCAAATTTGAAACGAGCTCATTTTGTGGATAAAATTGTAAAATTTCTCAGTTTCAACATTTGCTATGTTATCTCTGTTCTATTGCGTATAAAATTCTGGCTGGTCTGATTTTAAAGTCATTGCGTTTTGATTTTATTCACAATTTACAATTTTTCCTATTTCAGAATTGGGGTTGTATTATACACCATTGTACTTACATATAATAAGGAAGAAGTCTCCATCATTTAATTCCTCCTCCAGAGAAAGCACAACACAGCAATGTGGTAGAACGAACCCTCCAGTGCTGCTCCATTTGGAATAACTCCCATTGTCAATGTCCGTATCACTTTGCCATCTTGTAAATGTAACCTGAGCATGACTAAGTTGGTTTTGGAAGTCTTTTTTTATGTACTCCTGTCATTCAGCTGTGCACAGTTGAGAGAATACAACCTAACATGCAATTACGCAAGGGTTTAAATACTTTTCTGAGGGTCCAATAAAAGTCCTTCAATTACTGTGGAGAGTTTATACTGTCTAGAAGTGGATAAAATGTGTCAATCAAAAAATAATTACCAGGTTATAGTTCACATGGGCGTGAACTATAACTGTGCTTCACGCAGATAAGCCTGAGCAAGCATTAAATTGACTGGATCTCACTGTGAAAGTGTTTGAGAATGTAAGGAGCCACTGAATTTGATGAGAGATGAATCTTTGTGGAAATCAATGCTAGGGTATCACACATTTTTTATATCTGATGGCAATAATTGATTGTAGAGTGATATAGTAGCACTACCACAGTGTTTCCCACAGAGTAGGAAGCAATGTGTGGTGGCAGACGGTAGGGTACATGCTTATTATTTTTTTGAGCGGGGTTTGATGCTTCTTATTTTGTTCAGCGGGGGGCAGAATAGATGCTTTTCCTTTTGTTCACCAGGGGAGGATGGCACTAATATTGCGCAAACTACTTTTAATTTTACCGTTTTTTTTTTCCCATGCATGCAGATGAGAATGCGATAGAGAAAATCGTGCTGAGACGGAATCAATTTCTTGCGGTCCGAGTTCATTCTGTGGTGGCCTGCCACTCAATGGTCTGTGTGTGGGAAACCTTGCTACCATTTTTGAATTTTTTTACTTGAGAAAACTGATTTTTTGACTACTTAATTGAGATTCCTTTGGCCTATTGTAGCTGAAGTGTTTGCTACAAAGGACAATTATTTTTTTCTGTTGCAAGAGATCATTTTTATAATCTGTTGGACGGTACTATAGGCACGTATATTAGGCAGTTGGCACATCAGGCCTGGCTGAGGAGTTTAATTCATACAATTCGGGAAACAGGGATGGAACTTAACTCATCCATATTCTTAAGTGTTCACAGGCACCGCCTCATTGAGAATATTCAATAACTGTTGGGTGTGCCACCTATTGATGGAATAGTGCAACTTCGTTGCATAAATGGAGCAGCTCCGTCCGCGAGGCATCTACAACTACGTGAACATTTTAATGTCTATCAAGTATGTTGAAGTTCGCTAACAGTTGTAATATTAGCTAGCAGGAGCTAGTTAGCTAGTGGATTCGGTCAGTCATAAGCTCAGTTGCAAACTGTTGTGTAATCATTGCATTGTTGTTTTAGAATTTCGAAAACCATTACCTGGCTGGCTAATTTACTCACATTCAACTCCGTCGGTCTTCTCCAGTGGCGGTTTCCAGGGTGAAAGTGAGTGTTATTGTTTGGGTGTCACAACGGAGACACAAAAATATGACCATGCCTTTCAGCATTCATCGCAAAGGACACCTATTATCTCTAATTAGAGATCACTGTCATTATCCTCAGGACGAAAATGGTTAATTCTTACAACAAACTATTACACATACATACTAATTTGCTTGCATAGCTTTTTCTGTCGGGCTTGCACCTGCCTGAAGCAAGTCTATTGCCCACTCTGTAATTTGCTGGTAAAGTGTAAAAAATTATATAAATTGAGCCTTTGACCTTTTTTTAGCTCTTGCACACACACAAAAGAAAATTAATATCATAATCAATCCTTTTTTTTTTGGATTGGGGGGAGTTTAAGGCGTGTCTTGAATAGCTAGTTTGTGCAATGCATAGTGGTGGCTGTTGGCTTCACAGCAAAAGCCTAGGGAATCCATGGGAGGGACAACGGTGCAATTACAACCCCAATTCCGAAATAGTAGGGACAAAGTGTAAATTGTGAATAAAATCAAAAACGCATAATGACTTTCAAATCACACCAGCCAGTATTTTATTCACAATAGAACAGAGAAAACGTAGCAAATGTTGAAACTGAGAAATTTTACAATTTTAGCCACAAAATGAGCTCATTTCAAATTTGATGGCTGCTACAGGTCTCAAAAAAGTTGGGACAGGGGCCTGTTTACCATGGTGTAGCATCCCCTCTTCTTTTTAACACAGAATGGAGGCGTCTGGGCATTGAGAAGACAAGTTTCATGAGTTTAGCCATTGAATTTGATCCCCTCTTGTTTAATACAGGCTTCCAGCTGCTGGAGAGTTTTGGGTCTCCTTTGGCCGGACTTTTGTTTAATTATCGCCAAATGTTCTCAATCAGTGAAAGATCAGGACTGCAGGCAGGCCAGTTCAAGCACACAGACTATTCTACTACGAAGCCATGCTGTTGTAGTAGCTGCAGTATAATGGTTTTGCATTGTCCTGCTGAAATACACAAGGCCTTCCCTGGAATAGATGTCGTCTGGAGGGGAGCATATGTTGCTCTAAAACTTTGACATACCTTTCAGCATTCATGGTGCTTTTTAAAACAAGCAAGTGTCCCGCACCATATGCACTAATGCATCCCCATACCATCAGAGATGCTGGCTTTTGAACTGAACGCTGACAACAGGAGGAGTCGTCTTTCTCCTCTTTAGCCCGGAGGATACGACGCCCATGATTTCTGATAAGAATGTCAAATTTGGACTCGTCTGACCACAGGACACTTTGCCACTTTGCTACAGTCCATTTTAAATGAGACTTGGCCCACAGAACATGGCGGCGCTTCTGGATCATGCTCAACAATGGCTTCCTTTTTGCATGATAGAGTTTTAGGTGGCATCTGTGGATGGCACGGCGGACTGTGTTTACAGACAGTGGTTTCTTGAAGTATTCCTGGGCCCATTTAGTAATGTCAATGACAGAATCATGCTGGTGAGTGATGCAGTGGCGTCTGAGGGCCCGAAGATCACGGGCATCCAGTAAAGGCCTTCGGCCTTGTCCCTTACGCACAGAGATTTTTCCAGTTTCTCTGAATCTTTTGATGATGTTATGCACTGTCGATGATGAGACCTTCAAAGGCTTTGCAATTTGACACTGAGGAACATTGTTTTTGAAGTATTCCACAATTTTTTTACGCAGGCCTTCAAAGGTTGGAGAGCCTTTGGCCATCTTTACTTCTGAGAGACTCAGCCTCTCTAAGACATCCCTTTTACAGCCAATCATGTTACACGCCTGATGCCAGTTAACTTAATTACTTGCTAAATGTTCTTTCAGCTGATTCTCTTAATATATTAATTGCTTTTTCAGCCCTTTTTTGCCTGTGTCCCAATTTTTTTGAGACCTGTTGCAGCCAGAAAATTTGAAATAAGCTAATTTTGTGGATAAAAATGTAAAATGTCTCAGTTTCAACATTTGAAATGTTATCTATGTTCTATTGTAAATAACATATTGGCTCACGTGATCTGAAAGTCATTGCATTTTGATTTTATTCACAATTTACACTTCATCCCAACTATTTCGGAATTGGGGTTGTATATTAGTTGGTGTGAAACTGATATGTTAAGAGTCAATACTTCAGAATGAGAAAGCTCTTCGGCAGCGCATACCTCTACTGATGCATTTGAAACTTTACTACTATCCAGTGGATTTTAAGATGCGTGGCATTTATTCCAATCTTGAAATCGTACAATGGTGAAGAATCCTTTAAAAATTCCTGGATCCAGATGGTGATCCAGATCACCACCAAAACTTCATAAATTGTTCTTTGGGCCATGGCCCACACTTCCACTTAATATCATCAAAATTGAATGAGAAATATGATATTGTCTGGACAAACAAACTAACAGACAAATAAAGAGAGATGGGTGAATACATAGCCTCCGCCCAACTTTGTTGGTTGTTGGCGGAAACTATGTATGGCGAAATATTGGCAAGCTGCTCCTCAAATCAGTAGTGTATAATGCAAGCTGAATTTTGTTTTCTGTTTGACTTCCGCTTTAATGAAATGAAAGGTTACCTTCCTCTGATGTTATATACTTTGTTGTTCTTAGTTCACCCCAGTAATTTTCAAGCCTGCTTTGCACATTTGCTGTAGCTCTGCAACCTTGTTTGTTTGTCCCAGGTACTCAGCATCTACCAGAACAAAGACCTGATCACAATCTTCCGCGGAGGACAGGAGGGGCCAGATGACTTTGACAAAAAGCTGCTCAAAGCCCTGGTCAGAGGTACATAATCCTGTCCTGTCTTCATAGGATGGATTGGGGGATTTTATGATCCACAAATAAAAGCTTACCTGTATGATTACAGTAAGCTTAACTGCTTGATTTCATTTAAAATAGAACCAAGAATCCTGTGTGATTATACAAGTTATGAAAATTTCATGTCAAGTTTGAATCATTGAAGGTCAATGTCAAGGTCATTAAATAAAAGTTAAGATACATTTATAAGACCCCCTGTAATACAATAAACTCTGAAGCAGTTTTGGAGATAGAAGTTATATCATGTTGTGTAATGACAAACTAACTCTCTTTAAACCACAACACCTTGTTTTGGTAGAAAATTCTTCCCAAAGGTTAACCTGGTACAGTCTGACATAATCACCATTATTATGAGCACAGCGCAGGTGTGTAAGAGCGGTTTTCATACTGACAATGTTAGCGCTTTCAAGGCAATGACTCTGACTGCCGGTCTAATTGTCTGTCTGTCTGTCTGTGTTTCTATTCAGCCAGTAAGAGATTGTTCACCAGCGCGAGCGAGTACACTGAGGAGCTGAAGCTGGCTGTGGCCTGGAACAGAGTAGATATCGCCAAGAGTGAGCTCTTCAACGGCGATATTCAGTGGCGGGTGAGACAGACCCCTTGCCAGAGAGCCCTGTATGTTTCAATAGGTCGCAGCAGAAGGTCCTGTCATGTTAGGGCTGACTAACCAAAGCCCTAAGGGCTACTTTGTGACCACTATTTTTGCATTTAAAGGTGCACTATGCAAGTTTGTTTATTTACTGCGCGATTATATTTTTGTCTCAATTCGCCGACATCTCTCCACGATTCGCTAGCTGCCTGCCCCTAAATTCGCTGTAAAAAAAACCCGGGTTCTGGAGACCGCACAGGCGTCACAAACTGCAAATAAACACAATAACATAACAAACCGCCCTGGCCAATCACCGATAAGATTTGACGGTTATGGAAGCATGGGAAGGAGGGAACTATGGGAGGGAGGGGCAGGCTACCTCTGTTTTGTAGTTTGAATGTCAACAGAAGTGAAAGTTTACAAACTTGCATAGTGCACCTTTCAGTGTTATATGCAGTCAGCACGTGATTGGCTACTCCAGTCTAGGAGATTGGATAACAAGGTAGTAAATGCACAAAACATGGAACCCACACACTCAGTCTTGTGAGTTCATCACAGGTTGCTTAACATCTTAAACCCAAAGACCTTGGTACCAGGGGCAATCAATAAGCATCATATATACAGCATGCTTTCTAATAACAACATCATCATGCAGCATATCCACTTAAAGGGAAGAAACTTGGCAAAAAGCCCATGACCATTTTTACCTCAACCAAACACAATTCAAGCACTAAGCAAGTACATAAGCATGTAGCAAAACATAGGATAAAATAATTTCAGTGCTCGATCGCTAGTGTTTCTTCTGAATGTATGCTATGCATACAAATAGTACATCAAATGAAAGAGGAAAATCCACACAATCCAACAATATAAGCCATGTCATTTTAAATCAATACCACACTCAAAGAACAGCAGGCATACACTTTAAATTCTACAGCGATGAGCAAAAATTTTTCAGACCTTTGATATTTTGTAATGAAATACTGTGTTTGAGGGTAAATCTGCGCTGGCTATTGTTATCCTAATGTGTCCGTGTTATATTGAAACTAGATCTTCCAGTCTCCATGCATGTTTTTATTTCGGGGCACTGCTTCCAATGAGATCAGGTGCTGAGCATTCCACTTGCACCAATGTATTTTCTTCTCTGTGATCTGCTTGCAATGCTGTCAGTTTGACTTTTCAGGTGGCAAACTGATTCCATGGGCTCCGACGTTTCCAATGAGCCCTGAACCACCTTAATTGCACAAACCTAGCCTGAGATAGAGCATTGCATTCCCGGTGCGTCTAAGTGAGAGTCAATGCACCATTACGCAATAGTACTAAGAACGCAGCAATACAAACGCAAAATTATGGTGCATGACGTGTTTTGTCGACTCAATCTTCATATTTGCAATGAGATTAGTCTATTGATGTAGCTTAGTGGCTACGATGCTGCGGTCTCCCGTGTCAGACCCGGGTTCAAACTTGGGGTAGGTATGCATTTTTTATTAAGCAGTTGAAGCATTTTCCTTGTATAAATAATTGCTGGGGTGTTTGTTCTTTTTACTTTTTACCATTTTGACCTTATCGTTGTATTTATAATTTTGTTAATTTACTTGTTTTTTGAGAAAAAAACTGCTCTAGTGGGGTCAAACTTCATTTCCTTTGTATGAATTGGATAATGTATACAGGACTGGCAGAATTTAAAAAAAAAAATTTAAATAAAAAAGTTCAAAGTTACAAAATAAAAAAATGTTTGTATTTAAATCGAATGTATGCCTGTAGTGACATTTAAGTGAAATAAAATGAGTTTTTCAGTTTGGTACCTGACAAATCTGAAATGGCACACAGTGCCCAAAAAGATGCCAAAATTGCTGAACTGAAATGTGAATAATTTTGCTGTGATTTACTTGGTTAGAATAAACATTGACACAGATAATGGTGAGATACTGTGCTGTAATATTTTTAGAGGTTTCAGACTGCAACTAAATAACTTCAAAAGGGATGAAAGTACATTTTTGTTCAGCGGAAATTAGATCTTTCATTTGTGCTGTATTCCATCTTCATTTACTCTGACTCAGTGACATATACACTGATTTTACACCACAATACAACTCACCAAGGTGTTACCTTTATTATGATACCAAAATTATTCAAATGGGCAAGGCAGTTGCAAAGATTTACTCATTTCATTTTGGGCATGTCATTTTTTGAGCCATAGGCTCAGGGATCAAGAGGTTAAATATAAAGTTCACCTGGCAGGCTGCCCACTTTGGCTTCAACAGAAAGATTTTGCTATTCTTCAGTGCCACTGGTCCTCATTGTTTTGTGTAGTGTGAGTCTTTACAGTGCATTAAGGTGACTTAATCACTGAAGGAAAATATTTTTCTTTCTCATGAGTATCATTAACTTTGTGCAATTATAGCCTTTGTTGCATTCATTTTGCACTTGCACATGTACTAGAGTGTGTTTTTTCAACAACAATTTACTGAGTGTTTGTTGACATTTTATATCTTGTACCATATCAGATGTGGTCCTCAGCTATTCTGAAATCCCACGAAACATCACAATAAATTATTCATTCACTAGTTGAATAAATTTCTCATGGTTTTGTGGGACTATCTATTTGAACACTGATGCAACAGACCTCATTAATGATCCACATATTGTCCAGTCTCATGTCTTAAAAGGCATTTGGGCAATACTTTATGCTCTTTTAAAGGTGCACGACCAATTAGCCATTACAAGAAATTTTAAACTCCTTCCTTTGTGACATCACAAGGGGAAGACACCACCCAAAGTAATGACGGAGCTGGCAGAAGCTGATCAGTCCTTCATGCCTCTGTACAGTCACTTTGCCATAAGATTCCACAAAGGAACAAATTTTGAAATGGCTTGTAATGGGTAATTGGCTGTGCTCTTGGTGACATGGTGTGGGACGTCCGGCATCCATGTGGGTGGTGACATTTGTGAGCGCTCTTTGTTTCTGTCAGTATGATGACCTGGAGGATCCAATGACGGATGCCCTGGTGAACGATAAACCACAGTTTGTGCGGCTCTTCACGGAGAACGGGCTCAATATCCTGGACTACCTGGCGATCCGGCGTCTGGAGATGCTGTACCGGTCAGTTTGGACAGCACGGTGGCATACTCTCTGCTGCAGAAAGCTCGGCGGCGACAGAGCGTCTTGGACTGCCTGCCCGCTCCAACTCAGTCAGATACGGCCTTCACCTTTAAGGCTCCGGAGAGTGGCTTGCTGGGGGCTGGTTCTTTCAAAGACCTCAGCCTGTACGAGGTGTGTGGGTGCGTGTGTGTGTGTGTTTATGCGTGTGTGTGTGTGTGTGTGTGTGTGTGTGTGTGTATGCGCGTGCGTTTGCATGCATACAGCGGGGAAAATAAGTATTGAATGTGTCAACATTTTTCTCAGTAAATATATTTCTAATGGGGCTATTGGCATGACATTTTCACCAGATGTCAGTAACAACCGAAGTAATCCACACATACAAAGAAATCAAACAAATAAGTCCATCAATTAAGTTATGTATAATAATGTGGAATGACACAGGGAATAAGTATTGAACACATGACTGAAAGGAGGTGCAAAAAAAGGCATGGAAAGCCAAAAAACCAGCTGAAATCTGACAGTATTTAGAAAGCAATCCTGCCACCTATCAGTGCAAATTAATATCAGCTGGTTTAGTCCTAATTGATGGCCTATAAAAAGGTTTCTCATTACCAAGGTGTCACACAAGAAGCATCTCATGATGGGTAAAAGCAATGAGCTCTCTCAAGACCTTTGCAACCTTATTTTTGCAAAACATACTGATGACATTGGTTTCAGATGTATTTCTAAACTTCTGAATGTTCCAGTGAGCACCGTTGGGGCCATAATCTGGAAGTGGAAAGAACATCATTTCACCATAAACTGACCACGGCCAGGTGCTCCTTGCAAGATTTCTGACCAAGGAGTCAAAAGAATAATCAGAAGAGTTATCCAAGAGCCAAGGACCACTTGTGGAGAGCTTCAGGCGGACCTGGAATTAGCAGGTACAGTTGTTTCAAAAAAAAATAATAAGTAATGCACTCAACCGCCATGGCCTTTATGCACGCTCGCTGCGCAAGACTCCATTGCTGAAGAAAAAGCATGTTGAAGCTTGTTTAAAGTTTGCTGCCCAACATTTGGACAAGCCTATGAAATATTGGGGGAATATAGTCTGGTCAGATGAGACAAAAATTTAACTCTTTGGATGTCACAGCAAGCACCATGTTTGGAGGACAAATGGCACTGCACATCCCTCCCAAAACACCATACCAACAGTGAAGTTTGGAGGTGGGAACATCATGGTGTGGGGCTGCTTTTCAGCATAATTTTGGTACTGGCCGACTTCAGATAATTGAAGGAAGGATGAATGGCGAAATGTACTGCGACATTCTTGATAAGAATCTGCTATCTACCAGGATGCTGAAGATGAAATGAGGGTGGACATTTCAGCAAGACAAGATCCTAAACACACAGCCAAGGAAACTCTCAATTTAATTTCAGAGAAAGAAAATAAAGCTGCTAGAATTGCCCAGTCAATCACCCGACTTGAATCCAGTTGAAAATCTATGAAAAGAACTGAAGATCAGAGTTCATAGAAGAGGCCCCCGGAACCTTCAAGATTTGTAGACAGCTTTTGTGGAAGAATGGGCCAAAATCATACCTGATCTTGCATGCGACTAGTTTCTTCATACAGGAGGCATCTTGAAGCTGTCATTACCAACAAAGGCTTTTCTACTCAGTATTAAATACATTTCAGTAAGCATGTTCAATACTTTCTCCCTGTGTCATTCCACTTTATTACACATAACTTAATTTATGGACTTTTTGATTTCTTTGTATGTGTGGATTACTGCCGGTTGCTACCCATATCTAGTGAAAATTTCATGTCAATAGCCCCATTAGAAATATATTTACTGAGAAAAAATATTGGCGTGTTCAATACTTATTTTCCCCCATTGTATGTGTGTGTCTGTGTGTGTGTATGTGTAAGAGATGGCTATCATGTCCTGCTGTGGAAATCAGGGGTAGTATTAACACTTTAACTATCATAACTGTAGAACTTTTTGGCAGTGGTTATCTGGTGTGGGTGAGAGGTTTGCTGCAACAGAAGCAGAAGAGAGATGGAGCGTGACTGATGTGGCCTGGAGAGAGAGAATGGGGGGAGAGGGAGAAGGGGAATAGCAGGATGAGGGGAGGGGGGGACAGGGTTCAGTTTGTTGGATAGGGGAGGGCTCAGGACAGTGAAGAGCTTCAGGCGGCACTGAAGTCAGTGCTGCTGGGGGAGTTATCCAGTGTACTATTCTTGCATCAGGTCAGGGTCATAATATAGATCAAGGTACAGAACTGTAACTGCACTGCCCTCCATTCCAAGCCTGCTGAAGACCCCTGCCCACCCTGTTCTGCTCTCCCAGGTGTCTCGACTGCTGTGGGACATCATGGGCGACGTCTGCCAGCCATTTTACTATCGTCCTCTGGGCCTCGAGCATTCCACCAGTACCAGGAAAGCCCTGAGGGTAGGGGTAATTCAGTTACCAGTAACTGCTGCTGTCATGATAGGTCCTGTCGTTCAGAAAGCTGTTGTTGTGCACAGTGACTCGTGATTCAGCAAGCAGCTGCTATGGCTAATGGTCCTGTAGCCTAGCTGCTAATGCTTCTGATCTGCTGTGCTACCCACTGGCAATGTCAGCAATCCTTTTAGCTAGCTGCTACAAATGCTAATACTCCTGCTAGCTACACGCTACTAACATTATTGCTCCTGACAGTTGATTGATGCATATGCTGCCACACTGATTGACTAGTTTTCCTGCCTCGACAAGTTTTTAAATTAAATTTTTAAACTTAATTATTGGCCCCTGCATAGTGAATATTATAAACCACTCTCTTTTATCAGGGTGCGTCCCCAGTCATTTTAAACAGGTCATTATTCATCCTCTTTTAACACAAGAACCGCGGCTGCCGCTTTTTATGCAGCACTGATGTTAGTAATGCATAATATTTCATGTCAGTAAAAGATATGAGTCCATCCGTCCATGACTTTTTCTAAATGTGTTTTCTACGTTATATCAAAGTTTTGAACTTCTGTTATAAAAGCGTGAGTATTGATATTAAATTACTTTGCGCCGAGGCACCGCTTTTTTTCTTGACAGTGGCTTTGACCGCATAAATACCCCTGTCTGCAACGATGAGAGAGAGAGAGAGAGAGAAATGTGTGTGCATGTGTGCACGTGAGTGCGTTTTTGGGTATGTGTCCCATAACATAACATAACATAACATAACATAACATAACATAACATAACATAACATAACATAACATAACATAACATAACATAACATAACATAACATAACATAACATAACATAACATAACATAACATAACATAACATAACATAACATAACAGAGATTTCCTTCAGCTGCTTTCACACCGGACGCGAAACAAATTTTTCGCATGACAGATTACATTCAAAGTCAATGCAAAGACGCGAATACACGCTTTTCGCGTGTATTCGCGTCTTTGCATTGACTCTGAATGTGATCTATCATGCGGAAAATTTGTTTCGCGTCCAGTGTGAACGCGGCCTTAGAAACACAGCCTGATCTGGGCTTCATTGTACTTTTATTGTTGTTTACTATTGGCCTACTAAAATTAGTCTATAGGCTTACACAGCTGTCAAGTGCATCCCTTGTTGGATTCGTTCTGGTTGCAGTAGGGATACGCAATTAGGTAAATGTTGACTCAAGTTGCTGTTTTCTCAAATAACGTGTTTGTCAGCATAATTAATTATTGTACGTAATAAATTCACATGTATTTATTGGCAATTTTTTATTTAATTCGTTCAAAAACACTATATTGTTGATTCTCTCTTTATAATCCCACAATATTATGAAATGGCTTCACATTTGCACTGCCGTGAAAAAAGCGGTAGCCGCGGTTCTGGGGGGGTTTAGAATTCCGCGGCGCTAGTGTTAAAGAAACCAAACCTGGACCCCTCATTGCCTGAGAACTACAGACCTATTTCTAAACTCCCTTTCTTCTTTTTTTTCTTATAAATTTGGCATCTCCAATCCCACCTGAATCTGGAATGTCCAACTGGGGAACTACGTACAAGGCTTTTCGCAAATGCGGCCCCCTATTGCCAACTCAGGAGAGTGAGACTGCTCGTGGCTCTCCTCAGAAGCACGCACCCGTCGCCACCACTTCTTATACACTCATTGGTTGAAACTTCGCAAGCTCAGAATGAGGGCGGAGGATACCCGAACATGAACAAGCTTAGAATCTTCCCAACGAGTGCCCGTCTGGCCAACTGGAGGCGCCTGAGAACTTGTTATTTACAATACCCTATCCCGGCAGACCCTTCCCAATTTGCATCCCTGTAGCCCATTGGCCAATCGCGTGCTACTCTGAAAAGAGCTGCCGACCACTGCCGGCTAGTACGAGGCGGGAATCGAACCTGCACCGTGATAGTCACTTCTGCTTCGCAATGCGATGCTTTACCGAGTCAGCTATCCAGCAGCTCTTTAAACTCCCTTTCTTCTCCAAAATTTTATAAAAGGTTGCTGAAATGCAGCTTGCTCATCTTAATGGCTGCAGATCTTGGTGATTGTTCAGTTTTGGCTTTATTACACCTTAGTGCAGCCATATGATACTGTTGACTACAACATTCTAATTCAGAAGCTCAATCACCTAGTCATTATTTCTGGGACCGCATTGCAGTGGTTCTCCTCTTATCTCACTGATAGGACCATGTCAATCTCTGTTGGTGAATTTGTGTCGGGCAGTGCTGCCCTGCCATGTGGTGTCCCTCATGGATCAGTCTTGAGACCCATTTTATTCTATATATATATATATATATATATATATATATATATATATATATATTTGCTGCCATTAGGCTAGATTATAAGTCGTTTGAGTAACATCTCTTTTCATTTGTATGCTGACGACATCCAGTTGCATTTCTCACTCAAACCTAATAAGCTTCATAAACTTTCTGTTCAGAACAACTGTTTAAATGTATTTAAAGGGGACCTATTTTGCGATATTTCGAAGGTTATATTGTGATCTTGGACTCCCCTAGAGTACTCCTGATCATTCAAAGTCCTAAACAGGGTCCTTATTTAGCTCATACTGCCATCCTCAAAAACCCCATTTGTAGTCCATTGTAGTCTCTGCCTGAAACGCCTCACTGGGGTGGCTCTTCCGCTATGGCCCCCACTCCCCGTGTGCCCACTTTCTTCTGACTGGCCAGCTCTGTGGAGGGCGGATCTAGGCGGGACGAGGAAGCAGAACGCAGTTTTCCGGGTCCGCTTCCTCAGAGTGAAACTGAGACACGTCTCCCAAAGGAATCGACGGGCATATTCCGCAATCAAATGCAGTATATATGTATAGATGTAATGAAATTAACTTGTTCTAATAAACGCAACGGCGAAAGTGGAGGACGCAGCGCCACTGTCTGGCAGCTCAAGCTCGAATTTGCTGTCTATCTACGGCGACTATGATGAGTACACCGGTGTTTCTACTCTATAGCTAGGATTCAGGGAAAGCTAGAATCCACCCCATATAGACACATTTGTAGAACGGGTCGACAAACCCAAGTGTAGACCGGAGACTGTAGAAATCCGGTGGGTCTGAGTTTAGAGGGAAACATGGACAGTGAGGAGCAGCAAAAAGTGGACCAACAACTTACGGACTGCTTGATTGTGTATTATAAGGACCTGCTGGTTCGTGTGCATAGCTGTGGTGTGTCGTTAGCGTGGAGTAACGAACAGCTTCTGCGCTGGGGTATGATGAAGGGGCGAAAGCTCCAGGCTAAACGGCATTTTCGGAAATTGCCCACGGCAGTGGTTACTTATTGTGTCGGAATGACCAGCGTTTGCTCACAGAAAATGGATGCGATAAGCCGCTTTCACACCGGACGCGAAACAAATTTTTTGCGCGACAGATTACATTCAAAGTCAATGCATTGTCTTTGCATTTACTTGGAATGTAATGCTCGCGAAAAATTTGTTTTTATGCTCGTGTGAAAAGCTGCTTAACGCCCCCATAACGTGTATTCACATCTTTACGTTGACTTTGAATGTAGCTAATCTGTCGCGCGAAAAATCAGTTTCGCGTCCGGTGTGAAAGCTGCTTAACGCACCCATAATGTGTGTATTCGCGTCTTTGCATTGACTTTGAATGTAGCTAATCTGTCGCGCGAACAATTATTTTCGCGTCCGGTGTGAAAGCTGCTTAACGCGCCCATAACGCGTGTATTCGCGTCTTTGCATTGACTTTGAATGTAGCTAATCTGTCGCGCGAAAAATTCGTTTTGCGTCCGATGTGAAAGCAGCTTTATGGATAGTACGCGACAGCTAGAGAGAGCTCGGTTATGTTATGAATATAATACAGGTTTTGCAGACCGTAAGTTCTGTTAGCGTGGACAAGTTGCTTATGTGGAGCTAGCGAATCGATCACTTCTACAGCAAAGAATTTTCTATTTGATCTCCGCCTTTTTCGGCTTTTTATTACCCACAACAATTTCTAAAGGGGGCTGAAATTATGTCACAGTAGTGCAGAGAAATCCTTTGTTATACCAGACACATTAGAGCTTCTGCGTTTCGCGATTGCTCTCACGGTAGAATCAGAGAGCTTGCCCAGATATTTGTGATAGGGATCCGGCTGATCCCGGTCATGGATAAGTGAAGCGATCACAAGCAGCCGCTTCAACTGTAGTGGCTACAATCGAGCAACGTTATGATGAAACTGCCACATTGATGCTAACCAAAGTAACACAAGCATACCAATCAGAATTACTGCATATAAGTTAACCAGGAGCATTTTTAATTAGCACGGCGGCACGCAAACTAACATGCAGTAGCTGGTGACCGAGCAGTCATAACCACAGAGACAAACCCTTGCAATACAGGTTTTACAGACAGCAAGTTCCGTTACCGTGGACAGTTGTACCAAGCATCCAAACTACAAACAAGTATTAAAAGTTAGCTTCAAATGAGGTTTATGTTCACACACCTTCTGTAGAATTTTCCCTCATATTACTCTTGCATATTTAGGACAGAAACATTAGCAACAGTAACTTGGCTACGTTAGCCGCTGTGCTACAGCCACAATCAACTGGCTATCACGTCAGGTTGGCTTATGCAGTAAAAGCAACTTACAGCTTCTGTGTCTGTGAGTCACGGACAGTCGCGACCAATGCAGGCTTTATCTTCAGATATTTTACAAAGCCTGCGTTTGAGGCCAGTTGTTAGAGCTAAATATCGCTAGCGGTCCTGCTAGCCACCCGTAACACGTTAGCTTCACTTACATTATTTGCTGTTATATTGTTACTTATAGCTTGTGGCTCCGAGCGCTTGATCGATGCAACTGCTTCAGGTTTGAAAAGCAGCTGAACGCTTATCCTGTGTCGAATTATCCTTTATTGACAAAGCTGTCTTTGGCGAAATGCTGAAAACAAACAGCTAACTTTCCCTTTGGCAGTGGCTGTTTGCTGCCAGCAAACAAAAAAGCTACCCACTGATTTCTGGTGGCATCCTCTTTTGGAAGAGAAATAGGTGTTTTTCTTCGCGTCCAAAAGTAAACGGACAAGCAGCTTTGGGAGAGATACTGACAAAACTGCACCTCAAATGATCTGCGGTTCTTCTTTTGTATTTCCAAAAGTGTAGACGCTACTAAGGCATAGTATGATCTGCCGTTGTTAGTGCCTGCTAGAATAGTTTACGGTGTGGGCAGGTCCAGCGCCGTGATTGGCTCTGGCTAGGTCTGTACTAATTGGACGGCACAACCTGACGTCAGGTTTTGCCCAGATCTCGCGAAGATCTCGGGAGGAGCTGTTCAGAGAAGAAATCACGTTCACGAAATCACGTTCTTGGATTACGGCAAAACCTCTGTATCTTATGTTTAGAACTTTTCAAAGGTTGAGTATGGACAACCAACATTATAACATTACTAATATGTATTAAAAGAAGGATCAGCATAATAGGTCCCCTTTAAGAGCTGGATGGCAAATAATTTCCTCCAGTTAAATGCATATAGAACCAAAGTTTTGATTATTGCTCCTGATAAACTTTACTCAATGATCAGACAGAACCTTAGTACCTTATCCTCATGTTGTCAGACCAGCCTGCATAATCTTAGTAAGATTTTTGACCAGTCCATGAGTTTTGATACTCACATCAGAATGCTGCCTTGTTCTTTTTTCTTTCACTTAAGAAACATAGCAAAACTCAGGTCTTTTGTGTCACAAAATCGTTTAGTGATGCAAATGCAAGCTTTTATTTCTTCTCGATTGGATTACAGCAACTGTCTTTTTACCTGCCTTTGTAAATCATCCTTACATCATTACAAACAGTCCAAACCGCTGCTGCTAGGCTCTTAACTCATTTTTTAACCTCTGCACTAGCTTCCTGTACATTTTAGGATCCATTATAAAATTTTAGTACTTACTTTTAAAGTCCTTCATGGTCAGGCCCCACAATATTTAATTAACCTTTTGCACCCCCACGCTGCGAGGCAAACTCTTAGATCCTCCACTCAGGGTCTTCTGAGTGTTCCTCAGACATTTTTTTAGACTCGGGGTGATCCGGCTTTCCAGTCGGCAGCCCCTAAGCTTTGGAATAGTCTCCCAGTAATTCTGAGGTCTTTTAACTCTGTGGATACTTTTATAAAATAACTAAAATCTCATCTACTCAGGTTGGCTTTTAGGCAACATTGTAGACCCTGTTCTTAATCTCTTGTTATTTGTATTTTATATTTATTTTCTTTCTGTAATTTTTTTGTTGTTTTATCCTGTTTGATGCATTTGATTGTATTTGGTTTTATCCTGCTTGATTCATTTGATTGTTTTGAATTTTATGTCTTTGCTTGTGAAGCACTTTGTGACTGGTGTCTGTGAAAGGTGCTACTGTATATAAATAACCTATGCTTGCTTGCTAAATGTAGCGGTTTGCTTGGGAGAAGATCCAACTTCACTTCTCTCTCTCTATCTCTCTCTCAGATGGTGAATAAGCTGCTGGTGGGCGAGTGCCATTACAGGAACCAGCGCTTGCGCATCCCTGGGCTGCTCTCTTCATCTGGGCCATCCTGCAGAACCAAGAGTGAGATGGCCATGTACTTCTGGGAGAAGGTAACTGGGCCCCGAACCTGATCACGGGTGTGACGGGGGTGTCACGGGCGAAAATGACCAACTGTAACAGACAAAGCCTCCTCCCTCCCTTCTGCCCCTCCACCCTCTCTCTCCCCCTCCCCCTCCCCCTCTCATCCTCTCTCTCACAGGAGGGAGAGTCAGTGCTTAGTGCCCTCAGTGGGTGTAAGATGCTGAGGGAGCTCTCCAAGCTGGAGCTGGAGACTGAAACCGCTCTGTCCATGAAAGAGCTGGCGCTGAAGTTTGAGAACCTGGCACATGGTGAGCTGGGGGCGGGGAGTCTGAGCCAGGGGGAGCAGCCTGTGAGCCAGGGGGCAAGATCTTTGAGTCAGGCAGGAGGGGTCTGTGAGACGAGGGAGCTGTGGGACAGGTGGGAGGGGCATGTGAGTTTGGTAGGAGGGGCCTGTGAGCCAGGGGGAGGAGGTCTGTGAGCCAGGTGGGAGGGTCATGTTAGACAGGAGGAAGGGGCATATAAGCTTGATGGGAGCAGCCTGTGAGCCAGGGGGAGGGGTCTGTGAGACAAAAATATATTTCTAAAAAATATTACTCAACTGGACATGTGAGGTAGCAGACCCTTACGTTTTAATGCTGTTGTGAAACATAATTGCCTGTTGTTGTGAAGGCATTATGTCTATAATAGCCCTTAGAAGCACTACTGAGGAAACCCTCCACCCATATCCGGATTGCCAGATCAAATCAGAGTTTTTTTAATGGAGTTTCTTATTGCCATCTCTGTAGTAGTGTGTGATGTATGCTGGCCATAAGACTGTTTATTTCATTAATAAATGAGAATGTACACACCCATGCCTCTGTCAAATGGCACTTGATCCTCAGAATTCAAATGATGCTTTAGCACCAAAGTTATAATGAGGCAAACAGAAGGATAAAAGTGCTGCTTATTTTAAATTTGTCTCCTATTACAGTTTTGTGCTCAGCCTTGTCAAAGCTACTGTAAGAAAGCAAAGATAGTTGAAGTAACTGCGTAAACTAACAATAAAGGTAAAGGACAACCAACAGTGACAACAATTAAGACATTTTCAGTGATATATGCAGCTGCAAAGAACAGAAAAATACATCATTTATTCAATGGTTGACAGCAAATGGCAATGTGCAAATGGTGGCAGGAAACAGCACAGAGTGTGATGTAGTGTACAGCTGGTTGCTACTTGCTAACATTCAATTAAAAAAAGGATGTTTTTCAAATATAAAAATTAGATGAACAGCCTTCACACAAATATCCAGAATGGTAACTTAATTCACTGTTGATTTGGAAATTAAATATGCTTTTGTGTTGTGCGATGCCCAAGTGAATGAGAATTTCCAATGAATTTAATATGTTAACTCTTGCCTATTTTTGTTCTGAGACTGATACCGTTCTTTAGTTCGGTTATCAGTTAGTCCCTCCCATCTGTTACTACAGATGCCTCTGATTATATTCTCTTCTGTTGGCACTTCAATAAAGAGACCTGATCTATCCTGTTTGGTGTAGAGGTGTGAAATCCCGGGGTCAGAAAGTGGAAAGTTTGTTGTTGTTGTTGTTTTTTTTGTACCCATGAATTCCACATGTTGATATTTCAGGATATGGTTTCTACATCCTGGTTAAAGAAGAATAAGTTATTAAGTGTCAGAAGTGAGCCCCAATCTATCCTGTTCCCTCTGCAAGTGTGTTCAGTGTTACATGAGTGGTGATACCAAATCCATCCTGTTCCATCTGCTGGTGTTTGCAGTGCCACCAGATTAGAGAGACCCAATCCATCCTTTTCCCTCCGCTGGTTTGTTCAGTGTTACCAGAGCAGTGAGACCCAATGCATCATGTTCCCTCTGCAGATGTGTTCAGTGAGTGCTACCAGAGCAGTGAAAGCCGATCCTTCACCCTGCTGATCAGAAAATCTTCAGTCTGGGGTGGGGCTACTTGTCTGCAGATGGCCACAGCAGCCAATGCGCGGCACTTCTTCAGTCACGATGGTGTGCAGGTCTGTATCACCGTTTTCAGCATCCACTCTCTCCTAGTTGGTTAGATATTGTGTTATATTTTTTAGGTTCTCCTTGCAAATGATATGTCAGCATTAATAGGTTAATTCTCATTAATAAAAGGTGAAATAGTGTGAATTTTATGACCATAAATGAAATTGAAATATATGTTTGAAGCCATTGGGAGGCCAGACATACCAGTGTCAGCTGATCTTTATTGCCAGGCAGTGCTTGCTGAATCTGAACCCCATCAGTGTTTTTCTGGATCTGCAGTTATTAACTGCAGTCAGTCTGCTTCTGCCTGTTCTTGTGTATTCTTGGTTCAGGGCCAAACAGCGCATCTGTTTGCTCGCTTGTCCAATTTTTCCAGTAGTTAATGTAATTTTCTTTGCATTTTATTATAATTTGGTTGACTCTAATATGTTAATTTGTGTAAGTGCTGTGCAGAAACTCAGGCAAATAACTATGTTTTAAGGGTCCCATATTATGCTGTTTTTTTCAAGTTATTATATTCTTGGATCTCCAAAATTGTGGTCTGCGTTACACGATGGGTATGGAAAGGTGTGCAGGCTAAGCAACTTTGAAGATGGCACTTTCATTCAACACCATGTGCGGCATGTATTGGCCAGTTTAACTATACATGGAATTCAATTTAAATATTAATACATATCGGATATACTTTGCTTCAAGTTCCTGGTTTGTATTTATTAGATGGACACCTGGAATGGAGGCCACCTTCAGTCATAACTTTTTTGGTGTATCCAGCATTATACTGGTCCTCTTTCAAAAAGCAGTCTGATATAAGATTGAATGAACATAAAAAAGCTGACATGGATTAACTTCAGCGAGGATGTTGTTGTTGGTGAAAGCGAAAGAGTAATGTCAGTGCCTTGAGGGACAGAGAGGTGGAGTGATCGATCAAGACTGATAGCAATTGAGAACGTTTTATACCAAAATTCAACTGGGAACCACCAGTTAACCGTACTGAAGCTAACAGATCAAGGATAGCCTAGAGATTTGAAATCTCAAGGTATTAACCCCTTTGCGCAGAAACCAAATATGGCTCTCTCTTTTTTGCGTTTCCCAATTTCAGGCTTTATAATTCAAGATCTGAGCATCACAGAGAAGGGGCAAATGGCTTTAATGATACAGGACACTTGCGTCATTTAGAATTCCATCGTATTTCAGTTTCTTTTAATAACTTTAGCTCAGAGTAAGGGCCACAAACGCAAACAATCTTCATGAAAATTTGGCAATGAAATGGCTGGGAGTTTAAAAAAAAATACATTTCTGGGATCAAATACTCTGTGACCACAAGTGCTCATCATCTGACAGGGATTTTCTTTAATTTAGCTACCACTGATAAGACAGATAAGATAGCTCTTCAGGTGGCTCCCTAAGCTGTCAGCGCTCTCAAAATTATGCACTGTAAAATCATTAAATAATCATATGTTCCACACAAATCAATTTTTCACTCATGAAGTTCAACATGACTTCATGATTTTCTGGTTTGGCATGAATTTATCAATATAGGTGCGGATGGACATCAGTAGTCACCAGTAACCTCTCCAAACCAAACACATGCCTTTTCTCCATGATAAAGTTCAGAGGTTTGTTCATTTTTTTTTTTTTTTACAAAGTCACATCAGCAAGCACACATACTTACTAAAGGAATGGCTTATTTTACAGTCAGAACGTTCACCCTGCAACAGAAAGCTTCCCATTTATAATTCCGATCATCCACACGAAAGGACAGCAGGGATAAACATTTTTCACATCCTATAAGGAGCAAGTATAATCACTAACACAGTAATATCTGAAATATGCCTCATTTTAACAAAACAGACGTTTCACTATCAGGAAAAGCAGACAATATGCTACTCTAGATTGAACAGAATTGGTGCATTGAATATGGCAGGGGTTTCACCGCAGTCCTGGAGCTGTTCTCATTTTACAGGAAACCTAGGCATTTAATTTCATTGAATGCAGTATAAATTCTAAAACATCACCACGTTCAGCAAAATCCAGCCATATACAATACAAGAGCCATCAAGAGATGGCATAACCCCCCACCCCGACGTCATCAACTTTGGATTAGCAAAAGGCACCACGTCAGGTCATGATTAATGTGCGCACCAAGTTTTGTGGAAAAATACTGAACGGGTTCCAAGTTATACTCTGGAAATTAAATGTTCAGACAGACGGAAGGGTGGATGGATAGACGGACAACCGCACCCATGACTATATCCCCCGCATTATATGCCAGGGGGATAATAATTAGCAGAGGCTAACGGTTTCTTATACTTTCTTTGTAGTCACGTCATTCAGCCGTGCACTGTTCAGAGTTCAACCTAACTTGCCGTTATGCAAGGGTTTAAATACTTTTCTGAGGGTCCAATCAGAGTCTGTCATTTACTGTGGAAAGTTTATACTGTCTGGAATTGGGTAAACATGTCAATCAATAGATAATTATCGGGTTATAGTTCAGGTGGCCGTGAACTATAACTCTGCTTTATGCAGATACCAGTAAGCCTGAGCAAGCATTAGAGACACTGAATATTATTGAAGGATTGTATGGATTGTAATTCAATTGTAGGGAATCACGCATTTTTAATATCTGATGACTACAATTGATTGTAGAATGGTATAGTATCAATACCATGTTGAATTTTTGCTTCAGACAACTGATTTTCTTTTTCACTTCTCAGAAGAGATACCTTTGACCTATTATTGCTGAACTAGTTGCAACAAAAGTCAACGGTTTTTCTATCACAAGAGATCAGTTTTATTAACAGCAGGATCGATACTATGGGCAAGCATATAAGGCCATTTTCACATCAGGCTTGGCTGAGGAGTTTAATTCATATGATTCCTGCGGAACCGGGATGGGACTTAACTTGTCCGAATTTTAAATTCTGTTCGAACTTGGCTTGCTGGTGAGTATTCAATAACTGCAGGCTTCTACATCTGCATGGAGGGGTTAAAAGACCCCCCCCCCCCAAACCTTCCATGACTGGTAAAAGTCAATCAGTTGTAATTGTAATCAATTGTTCTAAAACTGGCAGACAAGGGTATTGTAATTGTGATAACGGACAGAGAAAACTATGTCCAGAAATGCCAATCAACAGGTATTTCAAAACCGAACTGGAAAAGTGGGTCTAAAGGCTTAAACTGGGGGTCCTTAAAGGCAAAGAAAACATTTGTTTCAGCTTTTACCCAATATATATACATGTTCTCCTCATTCCATAAATATTTTTTGTGACTTTTTGTTATGAAGCGCTTGGACAATCAGCTGATCTCTGTGAAGTGTACGCAGATTAGTCTTGATTATCACTCGTGCTACAGCTTAATTTTACGCCGAATGATCAAGGTTGGATTTTATCAATCATTATTGGAAACTGAGCAACCAATCAGTCTTAATAGCGCTGTGTGGCAGTCAGTTGCTCCAACAAAACGAGAAACTTGGATCTACCCGTGAGCATAAGCTTTCACTGATTTCCCTTGGTGAAGCCTGACTTGTTAAGACAGTGTTTGCAAATCGGACGACGGGACTTTGTCCCAATGAAGTGTCTCAGGTTATGTTCTACACACTTTTTACCCAGTTGTTTTTCGGAACATCTTTATGCAAAATATGGTATTGAATCGCCCAGTAAATATCGTAAGAATTTGAATGATTGATTGATTGATTGATTGATTTGTTTTTATTTCGGCATGATTGTATACTCATTTCATGACAATTTCAATACAACATGTATCATAACCGAAAGGGTCATGCGGGAGAAGCGAGATCGCTTGTCAAAAGTCCCCCCAACTTCCAGAAAAACAGTTTGATTATGGTTAAGATATCATAGAGATTCATAAATCACAACAGAGCTGAGCGCCCATTTACACTACGATTTAAGCGCCACAACATAAGATAAGATGATGACATAAGATGATGATCCCACACCAACGGAATTCAGGCACCTGCAGGCCCCCAAACCCAAACACCTGTCAACTTTAGCTCGGCTGGACAAACGACAGCATCTGTTACAAATAGAAAAGGCAGGCTTTCCAAATTTTATGTCAGCTTATAAATTGTCATTGTAGTTATACCAATTCACAAATGATTCATTGGACAAACTCTTGCTTACAGTAGTCATGTTTTATTTCATTTATAACCTCTGGGCGCGAAAAAGTTTTGGTGTCCGGGTGACGTGACAAGCTACCCTGATTCCAACAAACATGGCGTACTGCTAACAATGTACATATCTGATCTTCCCGAGCTGATTTAGCCATTAAAAAAAATTCAAAAATTACCCAAAAATATAGTTGAATAGGAGGGGCAGTGTACTTCTGCCTATATCCATATAATTATGAAGAACAGTCTGATATATATTCAAAGATATCTCGCTCTGCTATGCCGTATGGCTCTCCCTAAAACAAAGGACGAAGGACACTTGAAGGACGAAAGACAGCCCACTGCTTTGCCGAAAACCACCGAAAGCTACTGAAAAGTGACAAGGGGTCAAACACCTTGTTGGGGGCAGGGCAAGTGGAAGCAAGTGGAAGGACACCCCTAGCAAGAAGAAGGACACCCCTGACTTCATCTAAACTCCCCCTAGCCCCCTTTTATAAACAGAAGGACACTCAGAGCAAGTGGAAGGACACTCAGATGAAGTCAGGGGTGTCCTTCCACTTGCTAGGGGTGTCCTTCCACTTGCTCTGAGTGTCCTTCTGTTTAGAAAAGGGTGCAGGTGCGGTTTAGATGCAGAAAGGTGTGTCCTTCTACTTGCAGGGGGTGTCCATCTAAATATTATGAGTGCCCTTCCACTAAGAAAAGGGGGCTGATTGGGCCCCCCCCCTCCACACCCATCGAAGGTGCCCCTCCCCCAACAAGGTGTTTGACCCCTTGTCACTTTTCAGTAGCTTTCGGTGGTTTTTGGTAAAACAGTGGGCGGTCCTTTGTCCTTCAAGTGTCCTTCGTCCTTCATTTTAGGGAGATCCTGCCGTATCCCTCCATTGAAATGCATAGTATGGGTTTGCTAGAGTTCTTGCAATGATGTCGCAGTCAAGACAGTTAAGCGTGACAAGACTCTCTGTGTGCATAAGAGAAATAATTTTTGAATCGCTTGCTCTTTGTTATTATGTCTTTGTGGCTGGAGCAGCTATGACACAAACCTTCCAGTGCGTTACTAAAATTCTTGAGGTCTTTTTATCCTTTTATTTTTGTGTCATAAGCACTTTAAGTGCCTATTTGTTCTCTGTATATGCTTATTTGATGGGAACTCCTCCAGTAGTTTCTGTGCTGTAATTGGAGAGTCTTCAGGTTTTTGATCGTCTCTGCGTTTTCTTTTCATTTCTAACTCGCACTCCTACTCTCTCTCAGTCACTCCTGTCCCAGATCTGGTGGGGAGACATGGAGCGGAACACAGAGGTGTGGAAATTCCTCCTGTGTTTTTTCATTCGTCCTCTGATCTACACTGAACTCATCTCCTTCAGGTGGGTCTCCCCGGAATGCTGCAGTTTGCTTAACGAACATTTCTGCTGTCTTTCTCTCGCTGTTACTAATTTTCAGTGAACTCATTTGCTTTCTGACAGACTCAAATATGAAGATGCTTTATCATGTTACACGCTTTCTTTGACGAACCTATTTCACTGTAATTGACTGTCAGCCAGGCGCGTCGTTAGATCTGAAAATTCTGGGGCTAACATCCCTCCCTTTATTGAAAATAATTAGTCCTGGCTAATTCTGGACGGGTTTCCTTTATTAACACGTTTTCCAATTCAAGAATAATCAAGTGGCAATTGAAGACACGGCTTCTCTCCCCCATGCGATCTAAAAGCAACAAAATAATGGGCTACATTCAGTACAGAAAAATAATTTAATTATAATTAGGTCTATGCACCGTCGCTCGGTGACGGGATTTCAGAACTCTTCAGCGAATGAAGGTAATTTTGGTGACTAGTACGTGGTTTCGTCTGTTAACATTTTCCAATCGGACAGCTGTCTATTTTTTTACAGCGAGTTGAGTGACCGGGCTGCAAAACAGGCGTCGTACTTTGTCTTGAAATTACCTTCATTCAATGAAGAGTTCTGAAATGCCGTCGCCGAGTGACTGTGCATAGACCTAATTATAATCAAATTATTTTCTGTACTGAATGTAGCCCATTATTTTGTCGCTTTTAGATCGCATGGGGAAAAAAGCCGTGTTTTTCAATTGCCACCTTGATTATTCATTGAATTGGCAAAACCGGTGCTAATAAAGGAAACCATCTAGAATTAGCCATGACAAATTTTTTTCAATAAAGGAGGATATTAGCCTGAATTTTCAGGTTTAACAGACCTGGTGGGTGCTAGGTCCATTTTTTATACAGTCTATTGGGTTGTTTTCAAAACCACTTGTGTCGCCATCTAATGCCACTTAAATAGAATGCAAATTTTAAGCCATTTTATTGGCCTTTGTTTCCAGACCTGAGTTAGTCCATCTTTTTTATCAGTCTATAGGCTGTGAACTCATTGATCCCACAATCCACTGTGAAGTGGGTC
Organism: Gymnothorax javanicus; assembly: GCA_029692085.1. NCBI lineage: Eukaryota > Metazoa > Chordata > Actinopteri > Anguilliformes > Muraenidae > Gymnothorax > Gymnothorax javanicus. Next base: position 21,350,579 of record CM056206.1, read on the forward strand.
GCCATTTTGTTGAACATCCTATATAGTGAACTCATTACATCCCACAATCCACCGTGAAATGTAGTGAACATCCGATGGTCACTAACCTAGCCATATGTCCCATCATGCATTGCACACAAACCGAAAAGCCCCGAAAGATGTAAGCTGCATTTTGTCAACGGAGTTTGGTTTATTTTACTTTGTGAAAACAGGCACGAGACATTTATTCAACTTCAGGAGCAAAAATTTTTAAAAATTCTTTTGATTGGAAACCGAGTAGTGCAGGGGATCCGTTTGTTGACACAGAATATTTCAATAGGGACAAAGTGCATGTAAGGTTAAGAAGAGAGAGTGATTTCAAACGGACATTCAGGTACAATTAAAACGAATAATGATGACTTAGAGGACAAAAAATAGAAGACAAATTTGCGCCCCAGTTTCTCATCGGTCTAAGTGCACGTACCATGAAGGCTGCGTCCTTCCCGCAGCAACCTGGGTTTGAATCCGGCTTGGGTCATTTGCTGCATGTCTTCCCCCATTCTTCTCCCCAACTTTCCTGTCTCTCTACACTGTATAACTATCAAATAAAAAAAAATAATCTTTAAATAAATAAATAAATAAATAAATTTAAGGCAAATTTTAATATTTAAACTATAATGGTAAACACAAACATGGTGGGAAATATACTCAGCTCGTTTATTGCATAAATACGTCCAAATCCTTCAGCTGAAGTTGAACAGGTTAATTTTGCGACAGCAATGACGCTTTTGACAGCTGCTAAAAATCCAGCCAGGTAGTGTCCGAAAGCGTTTCTTCCCTCTGCCTATGAGCTCACTATATAGTCACCTACATAGTGAGTCCCCTCCTAGTGAGTTGGGAAAAGTGAATGAGTGAGTGATTTCGGACACAGCCAATGACTATCAGTCTGCTTCATCTTCTTTTTTTCCTTCTTCTGAATTTCTGGCTGACTTGATGCCTCGTGGCACAGTACTGCCCCTCGCAGGTCAGTCCAGTCAATGTGTTAGTGTCAGTGAGTCAGGTAGGAAAGCGCTGCTTCCCCCAGATTCTCCACCGCTACTCGAAGGGGCCCCTCGGGGGGTTTTTGATGCTGCAGCCAGCGGTGCAACCATAGTGCCTGAACGGAAGGTTAAAAGGTTTTTTGTTTTTAGCTGTCATTACAAAATTTGCTGATGTGAGTGGCCATCAGGGGCCCCTTTCCCAAAATTTTTTTGAGGCTTGAACATGTGCGTGGTTTGCCTCTCCTGACGGTACATATTGCCAAAGCATTAAAAATGCAACAAAGATATATTGTTGCTAAACAGACTCTGTAACAGAAAATGTACTGTACTCCCAAAAGTAGATATGAGATCCACTTTTTTTGGTCTCCTGAGTACATGTGTTAACTTGATAAATATTAGTTTTCAATTTGGTGATGAAATGAATGCATCGTAACTACCACTACAGTGTGTTTATGCAAGGACTGCTGCCTCACAGCGAGAAGGTCATGGGTTCGAATTTGGCTTGGGGCCTCCCTGTGTGCAGTTTGCATGTTGTCCCCGTGTTCACGTGGCTTTTCTCCGGGTTCTCCAGTTTCCTCCCACCCAGAAAATCATGCATTATAGGAACCCTCCTACCAGTACACCTGACCAAGGAACTGGCTTTAGAACTGGAGTTAGTCCATGGGCATTGCTCTGTGGCTGCCCACTGCTCCCAACTGTAGAATGGGTTAAATGCACGGGAAAAATTACCCCAAGGGGTTCGATAAAGTATATCTATCTACCTATCTATCTATCTATCTATCTATCTATCTATCTATCTATCTAGTGTTTTCATTGTTCATTTTTGAGGGCATCTCTCTCTTCCTCTGTTAGGAAAGATGAAGATGAGGGAAAGAGCAATGACATCCCCCTGACCAAAGAGATGGACTGTCTGGATGGAGATACTATCCTGTCCTTCCATGACATCGTGAAAACGTAACAGCCCCGCCCCACCTCACACTACCCACTGTTTGTCGTCCTGTTGCATCCCTGTCTGTCTATGCTGGTCTTAGTTGTAGCTGCAAAAAGTTCCGTGGCACTACTGTTGTTTGCTGATGGCAACGGTGCTCTTTTTCTAGCAGTTTTAAGGTATGTCTCTTGTCCTGATTATGGAAAGTGCTTTATTCAGCAGCATTAAGGTTCGATTGTACTGACTGGGGGACATGCTCACAGTATCAGTCTTTTCATTCTGTTATATTTACTGAGGGCAGTATGTAGGTACTGTAGCTGTGTCAGGTGCCCTTGTTCTAGTGGAGGACACTGGTCACTGCTGCTAATTTAAGGTTCTGTTTTGTTTGCTGCAGACCGTACTCAAAGTAACAGTTTTAAGGAGCTCTCGTTATTGCAGGAAACGGTGTGCAGTGTGGCGGGGGTAAGGTTCTAGTTAACTGGCTGGTAATTGTGCTCATTGTTGTAAAGTTAACATTCTAGTTTACTGGCTGGTAACGGTTTTCAGTGTAGTAGAGTTCAGGGTCCTAAGTACTAGCTGGTAAGGGTTCATAGTATAGTAGAGTGAAGGGTGGCCAGTCACGGTCTCATTGCTGGAGAGTTAAGGTTCTAGTTTACTGGCTGGCAATGATTCTCATTGTTGTAGAGTGAAAGTTCCAGTGGCTGGTAAAGGTTCTTAGTGTAGTAAAGGTTAGGTTCTGATGTACTGTCAGGTAATGGTTCTCATTGTTGTAAAGGTAAGGTTCTAAATATTTGCTGAGATCCCAGAAAATGGTTAAGCCCATGCATCTCAAGCAGAAGTCTGTTTAATCCCTGGAAACAAGGCATGTGACCCTTTAACCAATCAACTACCTAAATTAACCCTAATGTTCCGGATCACATCAAAAATCAGCAGTCACAGCAGCGCACCAGGGTATGTGTTTGAGATTTGTAACTTAAACGGTTAAGCCTGCGCTTAAATATCAGATATCATACCCCGCAAGGAAACTTGTTTGCTTTCACTCCTCTTTCTCTGTCCCCCTCTCTTGATCTCTCTTCCTGTCCTCTACTTACACTAGAGAGGAAGAAGCTGAGGAGTATCATGCACTAAGGTTCCAAAAAAACCGAAAAGGTGAGTTCTTATTATCCACTTTAAAGTGAACCTATTATGTGACTTTTCACTGGTCATTCTTGTATTCTTGAAATCTAGAAAAAAAGGTTTAAATGCATCATTGTTAAAAAGAACACTTGAGTTTTCTCATGCTGGCCATTTCTGCAGTACCTCTCTGTGAAACTCTCCGTTGAGGTCCTCCCGAAAACCCCAGTGTGCTGTCATTGGTCAACTTTATCACTCACTTGTGATTGGTCCATCGTTCAGACGTGTGTTGGGAAATACTTTGTATCATGCCCCTTACCATAAATGGATTTCCGCTCCAGAGTGTAAATGAGCTTTAGAAACAAATGCCTAGCCTTGTTGACATAACCCTGATTCAAAGGCGTACCAAACTATCTGCTTGGCACGAAAATTCTAATGGTGACATCACCAAATGATGGAAAAAAATGGCCAGAAGCTAATGGGGTGTTTCAGTCAACATTGGAGCAGTTTGTTTTGTGGCAGACAGCGCTTCTTTTGACGGTGACTTCGAGTTTCTTTCCAACACAGACCTTTTAATTGCGTATAAAAATGATATGATTCACACCAAAACATTAAAATAATGAAAAACGATGATAGGTGCACTTTAACATTATTAATATTTGCTGGATTAATACCAGAATTTCTTATTATTTCATATTCACAGTGGTGGGCAGAGGTAGCGAAAAAGAGCTTCAGTAACCGTTAATCCGCTAAGTTAAGAGTTAACTTTGATAACGCTAAAACGCTAAACAAAAAATAATAATTTAGTGGAAGCTAACTAAAGCATTATGTGAATTTAGCTTTGGTTTGTTTTTTTGGCTTCAAAATCCTTAAAAAGAGACCCCGAGAGCAGAAATTTTAACATGTTGTAGCTTTTACATACAGCTTTCCACAATGGTATAGCATGCCATACAGATATGTAGCCGGAAATCATTTGGGGGTGGGCGGATCGCTCACGTGAAGTACAGAACCTTTGTAATCTACTCATATTTTGGACCACAAATAGTGGCTCCTGGTAGAACATCCTTCAAACTATTTTGATCGTTTGTTTTATTACACTTAAAAAGTCAAAACTTTAAGATTATGATTCCCTGGGTTTGCAGGATATCATCAGAAAATAAAACAATGTTTCTGACTGACTTACCAGTCAGAGTTCAGTCAGTCATTCAACATAATGCATTTCATCATTAATCTCTTAAACCAGAAGGCCCCCGGTACCAGGGTTGGTCGTTTTGCATAATAAATACAACATGTCTTCTAACCGCAACATCGTCATGCGGCTTATCCACTTTACGCAGAGAACCTCGGCAAAAGTTGACCATTTTTATCTCAGCCGAACACAATTCAAGCACCAAGCAATTAAATAACCATGTAGCAAAACACAGGATAAAATCAGCGCTGAGTCACTAGCATTTCTACTGAATTTGCGCTATGCATACAAAGGATACCTCAAATGAAAGAGGAAAGTCTACAGAATCCAACAATATAAGCCGTATCATTTTAAACCAACACCACACTCAAAGAACAGCAGGCATACACTTTACAGTCTACAGAGATGAGCAAAAAAATTTTCTGAAGTTTGATATTTTGTAATAAAAAACTGTTGGAGGGTAAATCTGCGCTTGCTATTGTCAGCCCAATGTGTCCGTGTTTTAACAAAACTAGATCTGTCAGTCTTAAAGCATGTTTTTTTTTCCAGGGCATTGCTTCAAAGATCTCAGCTCCTTAGCATTCAGCTTGCTTGCGATGCATTCTCCTTTCTGTGATCGGCTTGTGATGCTATTATGAAGACTTTGCCGGTAGCCATTTGATTCTATGTGTTCTGATGTTTCCAAAGAGCTCTAAACCACCTCAATCTCACAAACCCAGCCTGAGAAAGAGCCTTGCGTTCCCACTGCGTCAAACTGAGTCCATGGGCCATTCGCATGTACTTGAATAGTGCGACAATATAAATGCTTAACTGGTTTCTTTATGGTATTTTCCGTATAATTATCTGCTAAATATTCAACAGTCGTTTTCAAAGTCGTTTTATGACAGAACATTTGTGCCATTCCGCGTGAATATTGAGAGAACAACAGTACAAAAGGGGTGAGTGACCTGTTTTCTTTACTCATTCTTTTCTAGGATATTTAATGTGGGTCTCATAGTCAGCTGGCCTTGTGGTTAGTGTAAAGCGCTGCAATCTAAGTCACCAGGGTTCAAATCCTGGACTTGGTATGCATATGCTAAGGCAATAATATCATTTTTCTTGTATAATTAATTTCTGGAGTTTTTGTTCTTTTTACTTTTTTACGTTTTTTATACCTTGCCTTTGGATTTATAATGAGGTTGTTGCAAGTTACGTAGGTGGTCACATGATCCCCGAAGCAAAATGTACACAGAGGTTGATCGCAGCATAGAGAAAATGGGGAAATCTTGTGCTGCTGTTGCTTGCATCAATAATGATGCCATTCAGTCGTCTGGAAAATACGGCAAAATAAGTTTCCATAAATTTCCACAAAATAATGAAGCCCTTTTGAAGGATTGGCTTGTTAAATTAAGAAGAATTGACAGTGGAAAGCCTTACAAACCAACAAAACATTCAGTTCTTTGCTCAGAGCACTTCGAGAAAAGCTGTTTCACGTAGCCTACCAGAAGTTCACAAGTAAGTCAACGGTTTTGTTGCAATGAAAACTGGTTTTAAAGTGAAGATATAAAGAAATTAGTGGAAAATATATTTTTAATACAAATATTAACCTTAAGCCGAACGCCCCTGTAACGGGGGCAATGAATTTGCAAAATAAATACAGCATGTTTCCTAATAGCAACCTCCTCATGCGGCATATCCTCTTAAAGCGAAGAAACTCGGCGAAAAGTTTGTGATGACCGTTTTTACATAAACCAAACACAATTCAAGTACCAAGCAAGTAAATAAGCATCTAGCAAAACATTCAATAAAATAAGATTAAATAATCAGTGCTCTATTGCAAGCATTTCTACTGAATTTGTGATATGCATACAAAGCGATACCTCAAATGAAAAAAGGACAGTCCACAGATTCCAACGATATAAGCTTTGTCATTTTAAATTGACACCACACTCAAAGAACAGCAGGCATACACTTTAAATGCTACAGAGATGAGCAAAAATTTTTCTTACCTTTGATATTTTGTCATAAAAGCTGCCTGTGGGTAAATCTGCGCTTGCTATTGTTTTAGCCAGTCTATCTGAGAGTCCTCTCGCTATTATGCTATGCACTGGAAGACCTCAGCAGTATAATCACTTAAATGGTTTGTTTTTTGTATTTACGCTATAATTAACAGCTAAATATTCAAGTGTTGTTTTCAAAGCCGGTTTATGACTGAGAAACCTTGCGCCAATATACTCAAGTTCAAACATAGCACAGCTATACAAGTGCTAAATCGACCAGCGAATATATAGTCTGTTGAGCTAGTGTCATGGATAAGGCAGAGCATTTGGACCTGAGGTTCAATATCCGGTTATACATGCGACATTTCAGAGCAAGGAAATACATTTTTTTGTATAAATAAATAATAATTAATTGATGCATTCCCATTCAATTAAAGCCATCTTCCTGGGTTACTTCGGGGATCACGTGACTTACACTACGGTTTCTGCATCCAGTGCAACGCCTCCATTATATTTATTTGCTTTTTTAAATAAATCTGCTCTAGTGGAGTCAAACTTCATTTTCTTTGTATGTATCATCTTTGAATGGGAAATTGTATAGGCTACAGGACTGGCAGAAATAATAATTTTTAAAATATATAAAAATTTAAAAAGTGGTTGTATTTGAATGGAATGTATGCCTGTAGTGATATATAAGTGAAATTAAATGAGTTTTACAGTTTGGTATCTGAGAAATATGAAAGGGTACACAGTGTCAACTTGGAGAGGTCACCTAGACATTCCCGAACTAACACCTCTCTAATTTTGCTCTGATTTACTTGGTTAGAATAAACTTTGGCGCAGATAATGGTGAGATTCTTTGCTTTTATCTTTTTGAGATTTCAGATTGCAGCTGAATAATTTCAAAAAGGATTGAAGTAAAACTTTGTTTGGCGCACACAAGTTGTTTCATTTATGCTGTGTTCTATCTTCATTTACTCTGACTCAGTGACATATACACTAATTTGTACACCATTATAAAAATCCCCAATGTGCTACCTTTATTATGATACCAAGATTATTCAATTGCACCAAGTAGTCACAGAGATATACTCATTTCATTTTGGGAAAGTCATTTTCGAACCAGAGGCTCAGAGTTTCAGAGGTTAATGTAAACCTTCTTTAAGTCCAGAAGTGAACTGAACTTAAGAATTACATAATGCTGCTAATTGCTGCTGCATTGACCGATCTTGTAACGTTAGCCAACAGTGTATCAGACTGACTGTTGCAGACACTACAGATAGGAACAGACAAGCATGATTTCACATACGTTTTTGACTGTAAAACTTTATTGACTTTACTGGCAAAAAAATGAGTGGGATTAAAAGTAGCAGAACGAAATTTAGCGGCAGCAAACTGGTCCGCTAAGGGTTTTCAAAGTTAGCGGAAACACTACTCTGCTAAAGAAAAAATTAGCTTTGCTAATTAGCATTTAGCAGATTAGTGGAACCGTGCCCGCCACAGCATGTTCAGCTGTTAATAATCCTGCATTTTATTCTTGAGCTACCCTTTGCGCTATCATCTTTTCCCCCATTTCTTTTTGAGGTCCCTGTCAGGCTCCTGCCAGCCCTTCCAGTGTAATGTCTCAGTGACCTTATTTTGATGTAATCCTGTCCTCTATTACCTGTCCCTGATAATCCAGCGCAATACTCAAGGATCTTGGACTATGCTTTATTATGCGGATGGATCGACATTTTACGCTCCCCAAACATCGTCCAGCATGATGCTAAGTTGCGTGAACCTTGACGTGGGTGCTCAATTTTTGCTGGTTTCACTTTTCCATTGAGGACTCGCTCGTTGTTGGTACGGTTCAAAGTTCCTCCATTGCTCTCACTCAGGATTTTTGTCCGCTTGTCGATTTTTGCTAATATTGTTTGACAAATCTGTACTGTGGCTCCACCCGGATAATTTTTAGACTCCCAAAGAGTTCCTCCCTGCAAGCTGGGGAATTAAAATAAGCCAGGGTTTCTTGGGCTGGGGCCCGAAAAGTTCCTGAGTTCCAAAAAATATTCCTGAACTGCAAAACATCACGCACACTTAAAGGATCCCTTCCAACCAGAATACCTTGCGCCCCTTTTTTGTTGTTTTCATTTTGGCTGCGGCCCTGACACGTAAAGAAAAGTCAAGAGATCCGAGACGATTGCGCTAATATGGAGGAAGTGGACCAAGATATAAGCCTGGACGTAGATGTTGAAGAAATGGAGGCTGTGCGACAACCAATATCTATAAATATATACGGTTTGCCTGTTGCACCATGCGGGTAAAGGAACGAGGAATCGGTTGAAAATAAGAATAAATAACGATAAAATGACTTGCCAGATAAAAGCAACGATGATTTTAAAAAGCATTTGTGGCAGTTTAAGACCTCGGTAATGCAAACACACAAGGATGGATGAGGATTTCTTTTCAACATACAAAATGTCAGAATTTAGATGGCAGATAAAATGGCAGATTATTGCACTGTGCGTACACAAGATATTGTGGTTGCGAGGGATTCTTTGAGTTATCGATCAGTTCTTAGAGGCAGTAACCTATTGCGGAAATTTAATTACAAATCACATAAAAATAAATATAACATATATCAATATAACTGTGAAGGTTACTCCTTCATGAATGATCTCTGTGTTTGCATGGTGGGGGATGGGTGGGTAAAGCACTGTCACTAACCAGCATTTACAGATGTTTGTTGTTACCATGGGAACATCCCTCTGTCTGTCCATCCTCTCCAGGATCCTCACAATCAAACTCCAAGCTTCCTTTCATTCTGAAGCGATGGAGGCAGTTCTGGTTTGCGCCTATCACTTCCTTTGTGGGCAACGTGCTGATGTACTCCCTGTTCCTTATCCTGTTTGCCTACGTGCTATTGGTGGACTTCAAACAGGCACCCCCGACGGGCCCCGCCCCCACGGAGCTGGTGCTTTACTTCTGGGTCTTCACCCTCGTCTGTGAGGAGATCCGACAGGTAAAAGAGCTGGATATCGTGCACTGAACCCTGCGATTCTACACTGCCCTCAGCCGTGTGCTGAAGTTAAGACTGCAGCCGACGAATACTGCGGCCACTGCTCCACTGAGCTGGCTGCCTCCTCTGTTGACTAAGTACTGCATGTTTCTTTTGGCCATCAGCTCATACAGTACTGTACAAAAGTTTTAGAAACTTATAGCAAAGATGCCCCCAAAAATCATGAAATCAAAGGTGCCTGAGAATTGAAAATGTATGATAAGGAGCTTTGAACTGTTATAGACTAAATCAAAACAATATTAGATGTGACCACCATTTGCCCAAATATTAGGAAAATCTTTTGCAGTTTTACGGATTTATACGATACCAGGCCGTTCGGTTCTTCTGAGCATATACGTGAACTTGTCGTAGTTCATCTGCAAACTCCGTCTCCTTTGCTTCTGTCTCCCCAGGTAATTCCAAACAGCCTGTATGATGTTGGCATCAGGGCTTCTTTATGTGTGCCTGTAATTGACTTTAATGAAGTACCAACTTTTTTGTAAGATTATTTCTTAAATGAACATTTGGTGTCTCAAATTTGCATTTTGTCTACAACAGCACCAATGTGGAAAACAAAAAGTTAACTTCTGAGACTAAATTTAAATTAAAAAAAACTAGAGTGCCTAAAACTTTTGTACACTACTGTTTATTTAAAATAAAGCCAATGTGTGTCTGATTTGCTGTAAGCTCTGACTGCAGTGGCTATGTGTTTTTCTGATATTGGTTAATCCCTGCTATAGTCTCAGGACTCATATGTATCCGTTAGCTCCTAGTATCAACAGTAGGGGTAAATGTGTTTGTTAGCTTCCAGTATCAACAGTTATGGCAAGGCATTGTCCGCTATCTGTAAAATTTAGCAGTTTGGGCTATGGGTTCCGTTAGCTTTTCATTGCAGTTTGGGCTAGGTGTACTTATAAATGCTTTGATGTCTGCCAGCTTTTAGCCTCTGCAGTAAGTGTCCGGTGCGTGTCTGTTAGCTGTTAGCCCATATATTAGGAAAGGGCTTACCCCTAGATTCCACCAGGAGTGTCTTGGCTGCGTGACTGCTGCGATACGGTCGCCGGAGCTGATCACGGCTGTTCTAGACAATGCTTATGATTCCACCAGCTGCACTATAGCATGTCTTGGCAGCGTCCAAGAAGTGGCTCTCAGCTGTGCTCCACGGAGAATACTCGGCGAGTCTATTTTTCACAGAGATGGACCAAGCTGAACAAACTGAGCAGAGCAGTGGTATGTTTCCCAAACGCATAGTTGCTGACTGCTTTAGCAACCTACATAGTTCGACCATATAGAGTCAATGGGTGCGTTCCAATGCGAAAAAATGCTTGCTTCTTCGTGCTCACTTGCCCTCCAATGGAGGGGGGAAGCCCCAAAAATTCCAGATGTAAGATGGCTGCCACCAGAAGGACAATTCTAATCCAGTTTTTGTTGCGGGAAGGGCGAATTTCCATTTGCTCAAGCCCTCCCTTGAACGGAGCTAACAAACTCCCTCCAAACTTTGAAATTGCCCAGAATGCTCTGCTGACACTCCCTCTGTGAAATATTCACCTTCGCCCTTTTAATTATGCTGGCAAAACGGAGAATTATGGCAGAGAATCGGCGTTCAAATATGAGATTGATGGCAATTTCAACGCTCAAAGTACACCCTTTTCAAACATATTCCACACTGCCAGCATCGACGCAGGTTTACAACGCCTTTTCAGAACTTCAGTGACATGACCGAGTAACATTATATGCCCCACAGAGAGGTTGTAATGCTTTCGGTGAGTTAATGGCGCTAGCCTATTGCTTTACAGGGAGCTTGCAATACGCGATTAATTTGTGAACAGTGGTTTAACTACGGCATTTGCAAGTAACGCATTTTTTGGATTACTGCATTTTTACAGAGAGATATATCACAAAATCATAAAAAATTAATTTTAGCCTTTTATCTTACTTAGTTCCTGAGTTAAAGGTCATAAAATGTGGTCTCGTTATTGGGCATTTTTGTTATGATTCTGCCATGACCTGTTATGTTTCTGCTCATGTTCTGCTTAGTCTAGATCATTGCCATGTTTTTGTTGTTGCCATGTTTTGTATTCCCTGCCATATCCACATTTCTGTTATATTCCGGTCCATGTCTTTGCTCTTGCCCTGCATTGCACTTTGTCTCCCCTGTCTGGTCTTGTGTTGAGCTACAGCTTCTCCCCAAGTACTGCGTGTAACATGCTTAGGTGATTTCATGGTTTCTGGGTTTCCAAACATTCCTTCTAATCTCGTTTGCTTCCTTCACCTTGCTTTTCTATTTTACTAACAAGTACTAACAGTTTGTTATTTTGTTAATGATACTAACCAGAACTAACATTGTATATTATACTAACTTACTAACGAGCACCAGGGATTGTATAGCTGCACCTTACTATTTGATTAACAAGCTCTCAGCACTCGCCCTGTTCTAGTCTCCGCCTCTTGCCTTCACTTAATCTTTGCTGCGTTTCAGCAGATCCTCCGCACCTGCTCTACTCTGTCCTGCCTCTCATTATCTGTGCACGTTAGAACTCCCTAACCGGAGCTGTATGTTTTGTCAATAGGCTGTCTTGTGATCCCTGTCTGTGTTTTGGCTTTTGCCAATTTCATGTGGTTAGGTTCTCCCTCGTGTCTGCTCCCTTGTTAATTAGTCTGATCCTCTTCACCTGATCCTAATCATAGCATGTGACTTCCCTTGTGTGTATTTAAGCAGTCTTTTCACAGCAGTTCCCCGTCAGAACGTTTCCCTTGTGCCACGCTTGTTTTCGCCTCGTACTCTGTGATTCTATTCTGACTGGACCGTCCTCGATTTACGATTTTTGGCTCTGTTTTGGTATTTTGTCTGCATCTGATTATCGAACCCTTTTTCTGCCCAACCACGAGTACTGTGATTGCTGCCCTGGTTCTGACTCGGATTCTGCCCTTTTGGATTGTGATTTTTTGGATTATGGACTTTGTACTGTTGCCTTCTGCCCTGCGGGGGTTTACCCCCTCCCTTAATAAAATCACATCTGCTGCATTGCTTGGTTCTTGCGACTGGTTCCTGAGCGTGCTCTCACAATTTTGTTTTTCGGCTGCTTTTGAGGCTTTACCATACAAAAGTCGATCAAGATACACAGAATCTAAGGCCATTTTCAGATTCTAGTGGATGAATATGGTCAGTATACCCAATTTCAGCCTTGTATAAGCAATCCATTAGGAGCAATAAGTTGCCAAATTTGGCTGAAAATGGGTTCGCCAAAAACTTTAAATATTATTCAAATTGCAAAGGGCTGTGACTTGAAAACTATTTGAGATACTGGCCTAATATTTGGCATTTTTTCATTTTGTGTGAATATTTACTCGTGAATTTTTTCAAAGAATTTTGAGGAGGTGACCTGGCACCCCCTTTTTGTCGTGGAATGACCCGTTTTTAAACTGCTGCTCTGCTTGACGGGAGAACATGTCATACTGAACTTCCACAAGCTTCACCACCCCAAAATTTATTATTATGAAGTCGTCAGAGCTCCAGGAGTTGTTCATTTTTTCAAGCGATTTAACAATTCCAGGAACATTTTCATTTCAGTGCAACAATGGATTTAAGGCTGTTCATTGAAGCTTACACGAGTAATATACCTAACCTAGCTTACGTCTGTGTTATCCCTGCTGGGAAAAACCAGCACCGACCAGCATAAGATTCCATGCTGCTCGGTGCCGGTTGATGCTTGTTTTCTTGGCAAAACCAGCATAGCTGTTCAACGTTGGTTTTGCGGGTGACCAGCATAGTTGTGTTGTGGACTATGCTGGTAGTTTACTGGCTGAGTAACAAGCACAAACCAGCGTGACCAGCATAAACCAGCACTGCCCATCATGCTGGTCGGTGCTGGTTTTTTTCAGCAGGGATATATCTATGTATATCTACTTGTGTATTTTAAACAAATCAGATTTAACTACCTAGTTCAGCTGTGCTTCTCTCAAGTCGCAAATTGCGAGCTCTCTGAAAACCAAACTACCTCTATTAACTCATCGCGGGCATTCCACCTGTCCTGCAATGCACATAATGCTAGCCGATTATTTCGCTTAAGTTTTGAAACAGTGTTGAAAACCTGTGTCGTTACCAGGCAGTGTTGAACGTGTTCAAAACGGATCGAACTTGTGCGTTGCAATTGCCATCACTAATTCTTACATTGTCATGCCACAATTCTTCCTTTTGCCAGCACGAATAATACTAGAAAAGGCTAATTTTTTTTTACAAAATTTGAATGATTGCTTCAGCAAGAAAAGTTGAAGAGATTGGCTTATGAAATGAAGGTGCTTGGAAACTGAGAGGCAAATTGCTGAAGTAATGTTGAAAAGCTGCTGAAGTGTAAACACAAGCTGAAAGTAATTGTTTAGGAATTCTGACTTTTCAGCTGCATCATGACTAGTCTACTCTGCTTCAACCCAGCTGTAAAAAAATGGTCAAATGGATTCAATGAGGTTGACGCATCTCTATCTATGGCTCTGTGCATATCTAGGTCAACGCAGTGCACGCTGAGAAATTCGCTTTATGGCGGAGCAAACATGGCAGGCCACATTGGCAGACTGCTGCAGCTGTTGTTGCTTATAGCTCATTGTCAGTGTCTCCCTCAGTCCCAAACTGTACCACGCTGACCTGGCCAAGTAGTGAAATGCTACTATTCGCGGCTCTCTCTTCATTTCTGGGCACTGTGTGTTCGCTGGCTAAATAGCAAAAAATAGCAAGCTGCAAGATATTGTAAACACATGTTGTGATATTATTCATGGCTCCCTTTTTATTTCTGTGCTATTATTAGCTAGTTAGAGCATTAATACACAGTGCACAGAACGTGTTCAAAATGAGCCAAACTCCTACCTCAAAGATAGCAAGTCCAATCTACGAAATGGAGGTACCATACTAAAGAGGAGAGTCTGCTGAGCCAGATATGTCAAAATTGTGCTTGTAGTGCCAAAAATCTGGGAACATAAGCAAGTTAGAAAACTGTGTGTTCAGCTTCCTAACCGAAATTTTCTTTTCTCATTTACTATCGGTGTTAATGGAGTTTTGGTTAGTGCTCTCGTGGCTTTTCGGCTCATACTGCCAAATCCGTCTGTCCGATTGCTTGCATAGTTACATTTTCGTAACCAGCACAACTTTTGCTACAACTTGGATGCAAATATATTTATGTGGAGTGAAAACTGTGGGAGTTAGAGCAAGTTATGAGAAGACTTCTTGATGATTTTACAGCTGTTCGCCACTCTAACAGTGACGTCACCACACTGCAAGTTTCCAGAATTTATCGAAAAAAAAATCATCTTTTAAAATTATAATTAAAAAATTATAGAAGTTACGAAAAATTTGAACTGTATAGAAATAATGCAAGCTTAACTTAACATTTTGCAGTTTGAATGACATTTTTAGCTAAAAGTATGACAGAGTAAAAAAATAGCAGAAAGTGGCTGAGTCTACTGAATCAGCACAAAAATGGCTTGATTTAAAAGGACCTTAAAAATGACATTTAAAATTAAATATCTCAAAAACAAAAAAAGAAAAAAAAATCTGTACAGATGCAAAGTCTTGAGGCTCCTTCAGTTTGAAGTTCTAAGATTAGGCAATAATTTAAAGCATAAACATCATAAGGGTCATAGTTAACTATATTACAGAAAAAACTTAAACTGGAAGAAATAAGCGAGAGCCATACTCACACAATCCATTTCGTATCAACACACCCCATTTTAGGGTTTACAACGCTCGGTTGATGCAAGTGTTCGGATGAAGATGTTACCGGTGTCGACAGATCCTGGTTTTTTCATTGAATGTTGGCCATACCCTAGGGCAAATTTCAGCAAATTCCCTCAGTCATGGCCGGGAACTTTGTCAAATGTACCGTCGTTTACACACGTGGCCGTTGGAAGTCTCCATTTCAGAACATATTTTTTCACAAATATCTTCCTATCTCAGCAGTATGACATCAATTTCAACAAATCCTTTTTTTATTAATGAGGAAAATATATCATCTACAATGTACATTGATAAGCACATGATTATAATCACTGGTGACACTTTGTGGGGCCCCAGAATGGATGGCCCCTCCCAAAAATGAAAAATGTAAAAAATATAATTTTTGTCATAAAAAAAAATTGATATTGCAAGTTTCTCTGGTGGATTCATGAACCCCATGGGGTGGTTTATCAATGCTGAAAATTATTTTGAATTTGGTGGTTTGGGCCAGAAAACTCCCTTAATGGGACTCCACCTTTCACTTTGTCTTTTCTTTTGCTACAGGGCCATTAGTCCTTTTTTCTCCAAAAGCTTCCAACTCAACTTCACACAGTGTTCCAACCCATTCGGTGCAATGACAAACCTCAAATAACGAGCCAATGTAATCTACGATACTGTCAAATTCATTTGCCATCCATTGCTTATGGGTTTTTACCATTTGAACACGTATTTTAACCAAAAAAAAAACAAACTAAATTAGCCAAAGGTTTTCACTGTTGCCGCCATCTTATTCCACTCAACTCACAACGAGCCTGCCAAAAGTGCAGAGCGCCGAGGTTGAATCGCAGTGTGACCCGAGTCCAAAATTGTGGCCTTTCAATTGATCGACTGGAGAGACCCGAGTGACACAAGCTGCACAGTCGAACGTACCCACAGAAACTACGCCAGTGCCCAGTCACTCACGCTCTTGTTACTTCCAATGAAGTGCGACATGAAAGTAATGATCAGAACATAATCAGAACGTGAGCAGAAGTTGATCAGAGTTTGAAATCCAAGAACACCTGAAACTGCTTAAAGTACCCCAATTATTTTGGACAATGCACAAAATTTACATGACAAACGTGACAATGTCGTGATCAGCCAGGCAGCCAGTGGAGTGAAGCCAGCACAGGAGTTATGTGATCCTTCTTCATTGTACAAGTTAAAAACCTCGCTGCCGAATTCTGCACAGGCCTATGGTATCTGTTATGCATTGAAATCTATTGTTAGGTTTTTGTTTGTCTGTTTGATTTTGTGTCTGCATTAAGCTCCAAAGTATTTGTTAGCCGTTTGTGTCTGATTTCTAGGGCATTTTTGTGGGTGCCACCACAGTGTATCAGAGGATTAGGCAGTACTTCCAGGACATATGGAACAAGTGTGATGTCATCGCCATTTTGCTCTTCATCATTGGTTTTTTCTGCAGGTAAACAGGCTCTACTGTGGCCGGGGCCCATGCTGGCCACACTACACCCTGCACACATTTTTCTAACATCTCTCTCTCTCTTTCTCTCTCTCTCTCTCTGAGTTTGATTGGATGCAGTTTGTGTGATTATGCCCTTTGTTTAACTTTTTGCTGAATAAAGTGCTTTTTAAAAGTAAAAAGTCTCTCTCTCTCTCTCTCTCTCTCTCTCTCTCTCTCTCTCTCTCTCTCTCTCTCGTGCGCATGCGTGAGCGTGTGTGAGGACGGGTGAGTGTTCTACGGACCGAGCGAGTTTCTATCTTTACTATATTTCTATCGCTGTTGGTTTTTTATATGTTTTTTGTGTACTTTTGTTGTTGTTTATTTGTGTTTGTTGGCGTTGGTTTGGTAGTCAGGCATTATGCCCGTTGTCAGCAGTCATGCTGAACTTGAGAAATTGACATGCCGACATGGGGTGAAGATCTTGCCGAAAGTCGGCTGTTCAGTGGAGGAGGTGAGCTATGCTGTTGGAGAGGTTGTCGGGTTTGACAGTGTGAAATCCGCCTCTCGGATGAACAGCGCTATTGTTATTTTCCTTTGATTGGCCAAAGTTGAAAAGATTGTTGAAAATGGCATTGTGGTTCACGATACGTTTACACCTGTTCTCCTGCTGGTGAATCCGGCTAAAAGAACCATGATTTCGAGCACACCTCCATTCATAAAAAATGATGAGTTGGCCAAAGAACTGTCACGTTATGGGCAGCTGGTGTCACCTATTAAAATGGTTTAGCTGGGATGTAAATCGCCTGAATTAAAGCATGTTGTTTGTCATCAAAGACAGGTGTTTATGATTCTGAAAGATAACTCATCTGATTTAAACCTGACGTTTAATTTTTAAAGTCCATAATTTCAACTAATTTCAACTTTTTTCGGAACTTCTGATACTATGAAGCGTTTTGGCTCTGGGGAGGAAGGACACTCGGTTCGGTCCTGCACCGACCGGATCAGCCGTGCAGACCGATGGTTCATTTGAGCAAGCCGAGATGCAGCCCGCTGTAGAGCCGGGCCCATCTAACTCGCAGCTGCCGGTGCTTGAAAGTGGCGCATCAGATGCGCCGCAGTCTATTACGAATGAACAAGCGTCTGAGGCAAACGCTCGGGAAATGGAGACGCAACAGGCTGAGAGTGAAACGGTCTGTAGCGAAAGGCAGACCCAGAGCTAAGAGAAAAAAAGCGATAAACAGATTGCATGTTCCAGTCAAAACGTTGAAAATATACTGATGGATGAAAACGTGTGAAGGGAAAATTTCACAGGGTAAATCTAAAAAGAGGAAAAATTTTCCTGACAAAGAGCAAAGCAGCACTACGGCTAAGAAATCACTGGAAGAGCTGTCAGACGTTGATGAGGGCTGTGAGTTGACGCCCTCACAGGAAATAGAGTTAATTTTTTATCCTCTTGAGAAAATAAAGAAGTTTTTGCAGCAAACTAAAGGCCGAAGGGCTGTTAAGACTGAGCAATATTTTCCAAATTTAAGAGGCTTTGTTAGGTCTGTGACACAGCTGAGGAAAGACGATGATTCATTTAGCGATCAAGAGGTTTATCGATTAAAGAAAATAGTGACGAGGGTCAAAGCTCTGTTAATCGAAGATGATGGATTTTAGAAAGCTCGTCCATATTCTAACTGCTGTTTCTTGTCTTTTTGGTTGGTTTCTTTTTCCCCATGGGTAGTTTGAAAGTAGGTTCCTTAAATATCAATGGAGCAAGAAGCAATGTGAAAAGGACTTCTCTTTTTAAACAATTTGAAATAAAGAAACTGGATGTGATTTTTGTTCAAGAAACTCACAGTGATTGTGAGAATGAACGTGATTGGATGAAGGACTGGCCGGGAGAAGTTGTGTTTATTCATAAAACATGTAATAGTGGTGGGGTGGCTGTGCTCTTCTCCAGGAGCTTCTCTCCCCACTCTTGTGAGGCAGAAGAAATCATGTGTGGTCATATTCTGAAGGTCAAAGTGCAATATGAAAATGTGAAGCTGGTTTTTGTGAATGTTTATGCTCCAGTTTTGAGCAGTGAAAGAATGATTTTTTTTTTTTTAAACACTTTGTGTGAAGTCATTCAGAAGTGTTCGTATGATTTTTTTTTTGTCTCTGGGAGGCGATTTTAACTGCACAGAAAATGCTTATTTAAACAGAAATCACCTGGAGCCTCATGTTGCTTCATCTGTCAGACTCGGGCATCTTAACGAGACATGTGCATTAAAGGATGTGTGCAAGGGGTTGAATGAGAGTGACAGGCAGTACACATGGAGTCATGCCAGAGACAATTTGGTTTCACTGGCTAGACTTGATCATTTTTTTGTTTTAAGAATCATTTTAGTATTTTTAAACGCTGTCAAATAGTTCCTGTTGGTGTTTCTGACCATTGTCTTGTTCAGTGCTTCTGTTATATTCAGAACATTAAAGGGATAGTTCGCTTTTTTTGAAGTGGGGTTGTATGAGCTACAAATTGCCACTACTTACATTAGATGCAGTAGAAAGCTCTCTGATCTCCTCCAGGTAGCCGCACCAGGGCATAGTGCTGGGTGGAAATTTAGGCGATACACTGTTGTGAACGGAAACACAGAAACAGCGTATTTTTGCGGCCTAAAAGAGGTCCTACCTGAAAATATTACATCATTTCAATTGTACGCTATATCTAAAAAAATTACAGCTCTTTAGCTGCTCGGAAAAAAAAAACAGTTGCTCTTGTACTAACCAACTAACGTATTCCTGCGCGAGGCGCATCGTAGTTCACTGCGCGCTGTAGCGATCAGCTGTTTGGGTCAAGGTAAAGCTGCTTGCTCAAACGCGTGTATTCACGTCTTCGCATTGACTTTGAATATGTAATCTGTGTGCGAAAAATTTGTTTCGCGTCCAGTGTGCAAGCGGCTTAACTGCGGTTGCGAGGTCGGACGGCCGTTTAACTTGTGCAAATATTATATACGAAAATGCAAAGCTGTATCCTGGTGCACTTACAGCTTCCACCGCATTCCTCTGCGGAATATTGGACTTGTAGCTGTGGCTAGTTGCCTCAACACGGATATTGATACGCCACCCGTATCCCTGAAAGAACTACGTGTTTGCAGTATTCATTTTTCCAAAGAGGATTTCATTAGGCTACATTCAGGGAAATCTCAACGGTGCACTGCTGTACCCAAGCATCAGGTAAAAGAGTGAAACACCTCTGAAAAAGTCTAATGTAACATTGCAGCTCAAATTGATAACGCATTGTGTCTACGCAGCCACATACTGTGTATCTGCTGTGCTGGTTATTATAGGGATTTTTTATTTTTTTTTAAATTTGAGACGTGATTCTATGCCATTGAAAATCCGGCTCTGAAGCAAACCGCTCAGAGTCTGACCCAAACAGCTGATCGCTACAGCACGCAGTGAACTACGATGCGCCTCGCGTAGGAATACATCAGTTGGTTAGTTCAAGAGCAACTGTTTTTTTTTTCCGAGCAGCTGAAGTGCTGTAACTTTTTTAGATACAGCGCATAATTGAAATGGTGTATTATTTTCAGGTAGGACCTCTTTTAGGCCGAAAATAAGCTGTTTCTGTGTTTCCGTTCACAACAGTGTATCGCCTAAATTTCCACTCAGCACTATGCCGTGGTGCGGCTACCTGGAGGAGATCGGAGGGCTTTCTACTACATCTAATGTAAGTAGTGGCAATTTGTAGCTCATACAACCCCACTTCAAAAAAAGTGAACTATCCCTTTAAGATCCGCAGTGCTTACTGGCATTTTAACACTGCTCTTTTAGAAGATGATTCTTTTCGAGAAGCTTTTAATTTTTTATGGTGATCACATCAGAAAAATAAATCTGATTTTTTCTCTGTGCAACAATGGTGGGATTTTGGAAAGACTGATCAAACAGTTTTGTCAGCAGTATACTCTTAATGTCACCAAGCACATCACCCGGCGTCTTCAAGACCTGGAGATGGGAATAGTAGAACTACAAAGCCTGGTAGAATCTACTGGAAATCAAGGGCATATTGAAGCCCTTAAAGTCCAAAAAAGCCGCTATAGCCAACTTGTTGGGTACTACAGCACAAGGGGCTCTGGTGCGCTCTCTGTTCATGAATGCATCCCAAATGGATGCTCCCTCACAGTTTTTCTTTAGTCTGGATTGTAAGAATGGTCAGCGGAAGATCATTCACTCTCTCCGCTCTGATGATGGCTCTACGATCACGGGAACTCCTGAGATTTGCAGACATGCCCCCAACTTCTACAGAGAGCTTTTTAAAAAGGAGCTTGTGGAAGATATGGGGGTAGCTGAATCCTTCTATGCTGACCTTCCTCAAGTCAGTGCCGACACTACAGCAGCGTTGGACGCAGCGCTGTCCCTGGATAAACTGCGCTCTGCACTCATGAGTCTGGGGAATGGAAAGGCTCCTGGCATCGACGGTTTACCTGTTGAGTTTTACAAGTCCTTTTGAACCGTGGTTGAAGGTGATCTGTTGGAGGTGTTCCGGGACAGTTTACGTCAAGGCTTGCTTCCATTGAGCTGCAGGAGGGCGGTCATCACGCTGTTACCAAAGAAAGGAGATCTACAGGATGTGAGGAATTGGAGACCCGTCTCTCTGTTGTGTGGGGATTACAAGATTCTCTCCAAAGCTTTGGCATCCAGACTCTGAGAGGTGGTGAGTCAGGTCATCCATGTTGACCAGACTTACTGTGTACCTGGCAGGTTAATAAGTGACAATGTCACTTTAATTTTTGGACGTCTCTAGCTCATTGGGTGTAGATGCTGGTCTTATTTCCATAGATCAAGAACAGGCATTCGACCGGGTTGAACAACAGTATCTGTGGCAGACGTTAAAAGGTTTTGGTTTCAGCTCAGATTTCGTTGCCATGATCCAGGTGATGTACCGTGATATTATAAGCATACTGAAGGCTAATGGCGGTTTGGCCGCACCTTTTGCTATCCAGAGGGGGGTACGACAGGGATGCTCTCTCTCTCTCTCTGGGATGTTGTATGCCCTTGCCATCGAGCCTCTGCTCCATAAAGTGAGAAAAGAGCTCTCAGGTGTTGTTTTTCCTGGCTGCACATCCGCTGTTAAGTTGTCAGCTTATGCAGATGATGTTATGATTGTAATTGATAAACAGCAAGACATTAATATTTTAGAAGAGAATGTTGATCTTTTTAACATAATCTCTTCTGCTAAAGTTAATTGGAGGAAGAGTGAAGCTGTTTTGATTGGAAAGAAGTCTCTAAAAAACTTGGTTTTACCCGGAGGGCTCACCTGGAGCAAAGGCGGGATTAAATACTTGGGCATTTTTTTAGGTGATGAGTCTGTGCTTGAAAAAAATTCAATTCAATTCAATTGCCCTGTTTCCCACAAATTACGCCATCAGAAAGTAACTGTTTGTGCTCGAGTTTTTGGGGGTTGTATACGAATTGAAAGAGTGTTCAAAATTCCCATTTACCTCTCTTCCTGTTTGAGTGAGTGACCAGAGAGTGTTTTATTCATCATCTCCATGACATTAGCTTTCCGTATACAAAAGGTATACGGAAGGTATAATTTGCCCTTTTTTTTTCTTCAATACATGTCTACTTTAAAAGGGGTATTGTAGGGATGGAAAAAAAACAAATAGATAATTAATTCAATTCTTTCCCAAAATTCCATCTCCTGTTCTAGCATTTTCAGTTCGACCTAATTTATTTTAATATTGCACTTCATCAAAATGTGAATAGGCTGCATTTGTGGGGAAGCACAGTTGCACTGGGGTTGCCGTGAAGCGATGATGATTAATTTATTAAATTATCAACGGTCTTACGTTGAAGCATTGGTAATTGATAATTTAGAAAATTGGTTGTTAGCGCATCGTGCAAGCTCAACAAATGGCAATTTAAAATGCATACTATGCGTCAAACTTTCATGGTGGCAGAATCATTTTTGAGCTCGTTATTGTCCAACTTCTAGGAAGGTTATCAGAGGGCTACAATATGAGATTGCATGAACAGCAATTATCTGATTAATTGATTATAAATGAAATCTAAACCTTATCTTAGTACCATCTTCAGCAGCATTTACTATGAAGCATTCCACTTCAAGGTGGAATTTAGAGAAATTTCAGGTGATAGCCGTCCATGCGATCTCATATTGTAGCATTCCTCATTGACGCAAAGGGTCTCACCCATTAATGGCAACGCAGCTTATTGGTTGCCTATTTGCACCATAAATTAATTCAATTAATTGTCCGATGCTTCATCGGAAACAGGTAGAGAGTTAACCGGCATTATAGTAATGTCACTGGTTGTAGACAGAGCTTTCATTTTACGTAAGCAAACTTAACATGCAGACCTGGGTCAGAAAAACCGCATTGTTTTCTTATGCATATCAAGCTGATATGGATGCAGAAAAAAATATACCATTTTATGTGCTACAGGAATTCAGATGCTTTGAAAGACATTGATGTTTCATGTCACCATTAATGTGAATAGGAAAATGCTTGATAATTATTGCAATGAACAATAATGCAAGCTGAGGGGAAATGGACAGTAATTGATCAATAATTCATCCTCACAACTGAACGAATTAATACTTAGTTGCTAAATGGGAAACATAAATGGGAACGAGTTTTGAGAAGTAATAAGCTTTAAGGTGAGGTGAGAGGAGGAAGATTATCCCTCCGAATGCAAATCCCGAGTGGAAGAGGTTAAGGGTGCCATTAATTGTGAAACCTTGATTTTAAGAAAATTGATTTTTAATCAAATCAGTAAATGACTCTAGTTGGTTCCATTTGAACATTAACATCGTTCAGTATTGTTATTGAGTATTGTTTGAGTATTGAGTATTGTTTCTGCATTGCCAGGCAGGGGTGCCAGTCATTTTAGAGCCCATTGTAGATATGCTTCATTTGGTGTAATACTGTGGCCATTAAAACGGGGCATGCTGGGTTTGAATTTTTGTCAATATAGTGAAGTAGCTTCAGGGAAGTGCTGCAACCAGCAGATACTGAATTGTCATACCTGAAGGGTCCCTCTGCTATTCGCAGAGATATTTTAACGCGAACGTGAATTACCAAAAATAATAAAAAGTTACCAGGGTTAGCTTTATCCAACTCAAGAGGCTAGTCTAGGGGTAACACCTTCTGTATGACTTTCCCTGCAGTATGCGTAGTTCCGTAGACGTGATGCTAAGTCAGTGAGTGTAATGATGTTCGCAACTAATAGGAAGGCCGCGGGAAAAGACCAGCTGAACTTACCGTAGCGTGGCCGGGGCTAGCGCAGTCCTTGCTTCGGTAAGCGGCCTGCTCTCCCTCAGGGTTGATTGTCGTTCAGGTTTATTTTCATAAAAAAAGAAGAAGGGGAAGACGAGTGCCAAGACGCGTGATAAAGAAAATCGACATACAGGGATCCAGGTGCCAGCCAATTCCCCGTGAACGCTATGGCCCAGTGCTGCCCCCACACCTGGAAGCCAGCTTGGAAATTGCCGCGTAGGGCCACGCCCAGCAATCAGCTGACCTCTCCCACGGCCCCAATCAATGTGTGTCTTTCCCTACTACTGACTTCATAACAGAATATGTATGCGACGTTGTCCTACAATATGAAAAATAAGCTTTTTTTTTTTTTTTTTTTACTTTGAACCTACTTTGAGCCGTCACACGGATCACACCATTCACTTATATACTCATACCACAGGGCAGTTTAGAGTCCTCAATTTGCCTGGATGGCATGGATGTCTTTGGACATCATGAGAGCTTTCTCCAGGCACTCAAGTTTTTCACCCAAATGTGGGAGAAAGAGAGAAAGAAATAAAAGACATCATCATGAACCACCACATGAAATTAATTATGGACCAAAATACATCACTTTTGGTTATGTGCGTGGAATTTTTATCCCACTGGGAAGAGGTAATGTTTTGTGCTGCAGAAGCTTTGTGTTCTCCCTTTTCTCTCGAGTAGAATGGGACTCTCTGGGGCATTGCAAATTTAAGCCAGATATCATTCAGAAGTAGCCTACAGTGTTCTAGCCTCACTGTAATTTTTATGTTTCTCCCTCTCTCGGTTTTAGGATGTTC
The DNA here is from genome assembly GCA_029692085.1 of Gymnothorax javanicus. Classification (NCBI taxonomy): domain Eukaryota; kingdom Metazoa; phylum Chordata; class Actinopteri; order Anguilliformes; family Muraenidae; genus Gymnothorax; species Gymnothorax javanicus. The sequence continues at coordinate 21,375,033 of CM056206.1, forward strand.
CCATGGTCCCAGTGGGTCGGGCGGTGTGTCTTCTGCATCGACTTCATGGTTTTCACGCTGAGACTTATTCACATATTTGCAGTTCACAAAGAGTTGGGTCCCAAGATCATCATAGTGGGCAAGATGGTGCGTGGGTAATTCTCCCAGTGTAATGCTAAAGCTGAATGTCACATAGCTACAATGGAAATGATGTATGTGAAAAACTCGCAATCTGATATTGCTGTCTAAGTGTTGTTCCAGGAACAACAACATACTTCTTGTCCAGGAGTATCATCATTATCCACCAATGGATAGCAGCTCTGCTATGATGATGTCACAGAATCGCACAGGCTTTACAACTGCACATTTGCACGCTGCTATAGCACGGACCCTCGGGTAGCAGTTTGAACCAACAAATTACCCTAAAAGTAAATTTAACAGTGAAACGGATGTGAAAATCATGTGAAATTCAAAAGACAAAAACTATTTTGGATTTTTTGATAATGTATCTCTGCACCTCTGAATGAAAAACTTGCTAACAGTAGCTAGCTAACTTTTGACAACTGAAACGTATGATATTTCGAAGCATAGCATCAGAGCTGCAATTCATTGGCAGACTATTGTGTTACTCCTGAACGAGAATTATTTTGTTGATCCTGGAAGAACACTTAGGTGCCGATATCAAATTGTACTTGTGAAAACAGTATTGGAACTTCCTAGTTCACTGCTCTTTCCATTCCCTCAAAATCTTCCTGCAGATGAAGGATGCATTCTTCTTTCTGTTCTTCCTGGGAGTGTGGCTACTGGCATATGGAGTGGCCAATCAGGCGCTGCTGTATGAATACGATTCACGCCCAGCATGGGTCCTGCGGAGGGTGTTCTACCGGCCTTATCTCTACATATTTGGACAGATTCCACTTGACGACTTAGATAGTGCGTGATATTTGAGTGGGTTCACATGTGTGCAAGTGTGTCTGTTTGTGTGTACATGCAATAAATGTGTGTGTGTGTCTTTACGTGTGAGTGTGTGTTTCTGTGTGTGTATGTATGTGTGAATGTGTCTGCTTGCATGTGAGTCTAAGTGCTCAGCATTTGTGTGTGTTTTGTCTATTTGTGTAATTATGGGAGTGTACATGCAGGCACATGTTTGTGCGATCATCTGAGTGTATGTGCTTGTGTGTCTGTGAATGTGTGTGTGTATGTACAGTATGTGTGCATATGTGTGTGCGTGTGTGTGTGTGCACGCACGTGTGTGTTTGCAGTTGATTGCTTGTTGCCGGATTCTCTTCTGATGCCTCACTTCTCCCCCAGCGATGAAGAAACCGGAAGACAAGACGTGCACTAATGTCACTACGCTCATCGATGAAGGAAAGGAGCCTTGCAGGGACGATTCAACCAACAGCCTGGTCATCATTCTTCTAATGATCGATCTGATGGTGACCAACATTCTGCTTCTCAACCTGCTTATCGCCATGTTCAGGTATCTCCCCTGTCTACACGTCCGCTTATCTCAGTGTTCAGGAATCGCCCGTCTCCTCTCCTGCTTATCGCCAGGTTAAGGTATCGCCCTTGTCTCATCTTCTGCTTATTGCCATGTTCAGGTATCGCCCCTGTCTCCTCTCCTGCTTATATCCACGTTCAGGTATCGCCCCTGTCTCTTCTCCTGCTTATATCCACGTTCAGGTATCGCCTGTCTCCTCTCCTGCTTATCACCATGTTCAGTAGGGCTGGTTCCCTAGATTTTTTTGCCCATATAAACACGAATGTCGCTGAGTGAGTGACTGCCTGAGTGATCAAGTTCAACGATTAGCTGGCCGGCGGGGAAGAAGTTCAGCGATTGGTCGGCCGGCGGGGAAGAACTTCAACGATTGGCTGGCCGACGACTGGCTTCAACGATTGATCGGCCGGCGGGCAAGAACTTCCACGATTGGTTGGCCGACGATTGGCTGGCTGGCTGGCTGGTGGGGCGTTTGTCACTCGTATCTCCTGGTCTGTGTATTTCCATTATAAATACATGGGTCTCGGAATTTCCACTTTGACACATTGCAGCAGAAACTGAATACTTTGCTGTTGTTGGATCTTGGATTTGAGAGATTGCAGCAGAAACGGAAATTAAAAAGTGGAATTGAATGTGCCACACACATTTATGTGTGTGATTATCCTGTCCTTTCTAGTTATGTTCTTTCAGATCGGTTGGTAATGTTAAACATCCCTCAGTCCAACATAGGAACTAATTCAATGTTAGGAAAAATTTATAAATACTGTTACTATGACAATAGCTGGACTATTTACCTACACAGTGGAAGTGGTGCTGGAACAATAAATTTAAGGAAATATTACGTTTAAAAGATCGCCAAGCTGGATTCGACACCTCATGATTGAGGTAGCTACTTCTTCACTATGTTGTACCCACTACGCCACAGTAACACAACCTGTTTTTGAATCCCATCTAGCAACAGACAGCAATATTCAGGCATATGTACTGTTAAATTAAAACACATTTTTGCACATATAGAATGTTCTCAATGTCCAATTTTTGATGCCAATGAATGTTTCTTGGCGATATTGGTCACCATTTTACAAAATTAATGCATATTTTCCTCTAATGAACAGCAAAAGATGGATTATATTGCGGATGCATATGCTGTGCTGGCCCTAGCTAGCATCCTGGTATTTTGTTGCATTACAACCACAGTCCGACCATTATTAGGCTAATCTTCTTTCACGCTAGATTGGTTCAGTTTGTTTCTGTCCTCAATGCTTGTTTTCTCTGGTACCGGTTGCGAGATTCCATAGAGATAGAGGAATGTAACACATCGTACCACTCTAGCGTGAAAGAATCATAACAATGGTCGGAATGTGTTTTTAATTTTCCTATTCAATCTTGCAACGGATACTAGAGTTAACAAGCATGGAGGAAAGTATCAGTTGCGAGACTGAATAGGGAAATTAAAAACACATTCCAACCATTTTTAAGATTCTTTCACGCTAGATTGGTATGATGTGTTACAATCCTCTATCTCCCTTTTGAATTTCACAGCCGGTACCAGGATTATTCCCTTCATCTTCCTATTGAATCTCGCAACGGATACGAGAGAAAACAGGTACAACTAGGTATTGACTTTTTCTCACAAAAAGAAATTATTGTATCCTTGGATGGAGTGTCCGGGGGTACTATGGATTTGCGGTCGTCGCGCATCCGCGTCCTGGCCCAGAACTACCCCTGCATGAGGGAAATGATCGAAGATAGTTGATAGTGATAGAAGAATAACAGTATCAATATCATATCAAATTTTTGCTTCAGAAAACCGATTATTCTTAACTACTAATTTGAATACCACTGACTCTATAGATTGAGTGGTTGCTACAGAGGACAACGATTTTTTTCAGTCACGAGAGCATTTTTTGAACTGCTGGATAGATAGTTTGGGCAAGTATACTGAGCAGTTTGCACGAGACTTAGCTGAGGAGTTTAATTCATGCAACTCTTGAAAAACAGGGTTGGGAGTTGGGACTGAACTCGTCAATATTCAAAACTGTGTTCGAGGTCGGCTTGCTGGTGAATATTCAATAACTGATCCCGGTGCAATCTAGTGAGAGAATAGTGTAACTGCGTGCATAAATAGAGCAGCTCCATGTCCACTGGCTTCAACATCTGCACAGACGGGTTATGGGTCGGACTGGAACACACACACACACACACACACACACACATATAAATAAACCATTCGCACGTACAAACTCAAACCATAAAAACCACTGTTGAAACCAGTGACCACAAAAATCGCGAAACAGTACAAATCTTATTTCAATTGTAGGCCTATTTCACTGTGATTCTTTGTAACCCAAAACCAGTGAAGTTTCTTAAATGCAAATAAAAACAGAATACAATGATTTCAAATTTTTCAACCTATATTCAATTGAATACACTGCAAAGACAAGTTACTTAATTTTTTTTTTTTTGCAAATATTAGCTCATTTGGAATTTGATGCCTGCAACATGTTTAAAAAAGCTGGCACAAGTATAAAAAAGACTGAGAGAGTTGAGGAATGCTCATCAAACACTTATTTGGAACATCCCACAGGTGAACGGGCTAATTGGGAACAGGTGGGTGCCATGATTGGGTATAAAAGCAGCTTCCTGAAATGCTCAGTCATTCACAAACAAGGATGGGGGCGAGGGTCACCACTTAGTGAACAAATGCGTGAGCTGATTGTTTAACAGTTTAAAAACAACATTCCTCAACGAGCTATTGCAAGAAATTTAGGGATTTCATCATCTACGGTCCGTAATATCGTCAAAAAAGGTTCAGAGAATCTGGAGAAATCACTGCATAAAATTCGAAAACCAACATTGAATGCCCGTGACCTTCGATCCTCAGGCGGTACTGCATCAAAAACCGACATCAGTGTGTAAAGGACATCACCACATGGGCTCAGGAACACTTCAGAAAACCACTGTCAGTAACTACAGTTCGTCGCTACATCTGCAAGTGCAAGTTAAAACTCTACAATGCAAAGCTTAAAGCCATTTATCAACAGCACCCACCGGCTTCATGGGGCCCAAGCTCATCTAAGATGGACTGATGCAAAGTGGAAAAAGTGTTCTGTGGTCTGACGAGTCCACATTTCAAATTGTTTTTGGAAACTGTGGACGCCGTGTCCCTCCGGACCAAAGAGGAAAAGAACCATCCGGACTGTTACAGGCGCAAAGTTCAAAAGCCAGCATCTGTGATGGTATGGGGGTGTATTAGTGCCCAAGGCATGGGCAACTTACGCATATGTGAAGGCACCATTAATGCTGAAAGGTACATACAGGTTTTGGAGCAACATATGTTGCCATCCAAGCAACGTCTTTTTCATGGACGCCCCTGCTTATTTCAGCAAGACAATGCCAAGCCACATTCTGCACGTGTTACAACAGCATGGTCCGTAGTAAAAGAGTGCGGGTACTAGACTGGCCTGCCTGTAGTCCAGACCTGTCTCCCATTGAAAATGTGTGGCGATTATGAAGCGCAAAAAATACGACAACGGAGACCCCGGACTGTTGAACAACTTAAGCTGTACATCAAGCAAGAATGGGAAAGAGTTCCACCTGAAAAGCTTCAAAATTGGTCTCCTCAGTTCCCAAACGTTTACTGAGTGTCGTTAAAAAAAGGTGATGTAACACAGTGGTAAAAAGGCCCCCTGTGCCAACTTTTTTGCAATGTGTTGCTGCCTTTAAATTCTAAGTTAATGATTATTTGCAAAAAAAATAAAGTTTCTCAGTTTGAACATTAAACATCTTGTCTTTGCAGTGTATTCAATTGAATATAAGTTGAAAAGGATTTGCAAATCATTGTATTCTGTTTTTATCTACGATTTACATAACGTGCCAACTTCACTGGTTTTGGGTTTTCTAAGTTTTCTTGATGCAAATAAAATTACTTCAGTTCATTCTTCGTAAATTATGTACGGCACGACATTTTTTTTTTTTTTTTTTTTTAAACAAGAATAGAACACAGTTAACAAAACACACAATATGAGACAGAGTTGTGAAGGATTGAGAATATTTAAAATACTTATTTCATGAAATTAACAGACTAAATACATATCCGCGTTTGCTGACGCGCTATGCAAAGAGCTACGGGGAATAGAGCTCCAGTCGCTAGCAGTGGCGGGCGAATTTCAATAACCGCAAAATCGCTGGCTAGTTTAACTTTGTTCTGATGATGATACATGGAATGCACATTTAACCACTCGCTCACTCACTTTGAGGGCACTATAAAATTCTAAAACTTTCTTATTTCTTGGCCAATTCTCATGATCTTGGTGTGAACTACAAGGCCTTTTGGAGAGCTTTCAATAGGTCATAAATTCATTAAAATTAATTGCATTTCAATTTTTTTTGTCACATAGTTAACCATATTCAACCATCACCAATATCGAAGAATGCTTTATGTAAACACATGGCAACTCCTTCACTCAACATATTTATTAAGCAGTTTTACTCGAAACTGTGGATTCTTTGTCCATAACATGCCCAAAGACGAAACATGGGGAGGAATCTTTGAACTTCGTTCTTACACCCTGACCACATAGGAACTGCCATGTGTTCACAAAAGTGACGTCACATCCTCGGTTAGCACAACTGTAACGATAACTTTGTTTCATTACCATTCATGAACATACATACATACTGTAACTGCTATCCACATCTGCTGCTACGGTCTGTCTCAAATTCACATTCACAAAATCAATAACTGTTACCCTTACTCTAGCTCTTTGTCTAGTCTAATGTATAACTTGCTTTTGATATGTTTCCCTTACTCAAGACCCCCCCCACCTTTCACTCCCTCACACACTCTCACTCTCACTCACTCCCACACACACACACACTCTCACACTCACTCTCACTCTTTCACACTCTCCCACTCCCACACTCTCCCACTCTCCCCACCCACTTTGTAAATAATTTATCAGCTCCAGCTCATTACTAAACTTGCACTTCATATAATTGCGTGAGCTTTGTCTCATTTAGCACCCTTTTCTTGGGCTCACATTCTCATACAGCACTTGGCGGCCCAGCCATATACTAGGTTGCACCTAGTCTTGTTTCTAGTTTTCCATTTGGCCACAGTGTGCGAATGCGATAACAATTTACATGTCATGTTCGATCCGCTTATACTAAATGTTTTCCACCTTCACGTAGGCTATTTAGATGCTCAAAAATAACCAAAATCAAGAGCTATGAATTGCTTTATTTCAAATTCATCTTGTTCAAGTACCATATCTTATCAAGTATTTTTGCCGATTTTCAAAAACCCCATTTATTTTGTTCTTAAACACTGAGGGCTCTAAATTCGTAGACCAGGCGCAGGCGCGGCGAATGAGGGGAACGCCGCGCCAACGGGGTGTGTCCAGGCGTATGTTGCAATTTCGTGTTCGGTGCAGCCTGGCGAGATCTCCACTGTCCCGCCTTTTGATCCCTCCTGCCGGCGCAAGTGGCAAAGAGGGAGGTGAGAAGGCGTGTTTGGGTATAACACAGCCGAGTCAAATCTTCACCAATCAAATGAGCTCCTCTCCTCACCTTTAATGTGTTGGAATATAGAAGCCTCTGTCCTATATCTGCATGATGCGTTAATGTTGCATTTTACTTTGCTGCTTCAGGCATGTTTTCTGCACCGCTTACGTCTATATAAAGCATTTCGAATATGAGTTAGCGTGTATTCGCGTCTTTGCATTGACTTTGGCCGTGTTTCCCAGTTAAGAGCGTTCTTAAGGAGTTAAGAAGGCTCCAAAGAAGAGTTCAGCTAGGAGGGAGCCTTAAGATAAGAGTGTTTCCCAGATGCGTTCTTAGTGCCATTCTTAACAAGTGTCTTTGTTCCCTTCTTAACTGCCTTCTTAACTGGAGCTCAATTGATCAATCGATGTCAGAGTAACCGAGTGTTCCACATACTTACGTGCACACAAATGTTTTGATGTAGCAAGTGGCGTATAATGTTAAAAATGAACGTGCGTAATGCCAATGCTCACGCAGCAGAATGTCTGAAAACAAACGGACGCAAATAAAGACCAATAACACAGATAAAAATTTAGAAAAATAAGAATGAAAACATAAAATAAAATCATTACATTACATGTGTGAAATCATGCGGTTAAACCTTATTCAACTTGATTTGAGACATGCAGCTGAAGTTGCTTTATATAGTATAGAGCGTACAAGTGGTCAAGTAGAAGATCGGAAATATTAGGGAAAAATTAGGGAAATATGGTAAAATATTTCACAACATGGAACCATAGAGGAGAGATGTCAGTTTTGCCTCATTTTAAATGCTCAGTGGGTAGTAGGGGTGCATGAAAAAGGGGGGCGGGGGGAGAGATAAAATAAAGACGAACCGTACGCACTGCATTAATATCTCCTTGCTTAGTGTTACATTGATTTGCCTGACGCGGCTGTATCTGCAGTGTTTCGTCGCTAAGAAGGGTGTTAAGAGTGCTCCAGACCCTTCTTTCAAATCCCTCTTAACAAAAGATCATCTTAGGCTAAGAAGGAATCTGGGAAACGCGTTTGCTTCTTACTGGAGCCTTAAGAAGGATCTACAGAAGCTCTTAGCGCTAAGATCTTCTTAAATGAATCTGGGGAACGTGGCCTTTGAATGTAATCAGTCGTGCAAAAAAATTAGATTTCAAGGTCCAGTGTGCAAGCTTTTTACTGAGCATAGAACGCAGGCATTATATATATATATATATATATATATGATGCCGTGGGCAGTTTGTGGTTGGCTTAGAAAGATGTGAAGTCGTTAGTTTGCATCATAGATTCAGCTGCCTTGATTAAGCCAGGTCGAGTTTCCATTACGCGTGCCAACCGCCTTTGATCGGACATCAGGACAATCGATATAGATACTATAATTTATGTCCTGTTTCTGATAGTTACATTAAATAGTGGTTGCTGTAATTATTTATTGCATTGAAATGTGCCTGACATTCTGGAAACCTGCCTGTGAGGTTTTCGTGACGATGGTGTGCACTGTGCGCCGGTCAGCCAAATTACCACTGCACAGAAAGTACACCAGGTTGGAGCTGGCGAGCTTTTCTGCAACTTCAGCGGAGACTTTTTCTACGAAATTGTCACTGCGTCTTGATGAATATGTGACACCTCCCCCTACTATGCCACCACACCCATCTCGGCGCAAGTCCGTCTACCAAATTACCAAAGCGGCTGCGTACGGGGTTGCACCGCACAAAATTACCACTGCACGGGCTGCACCGGACGAAATTACCACTGCGTGGGCTGTGCCACGCTACGCCACGCTGCGCCACCCTGCGCTGCGCTGAGAAATTAGAGCCCTGAATGTAAAAACATGCTAACAAAGCCACATACAAATTTATATGACACAGTGGCTGCATTTACATGGGTCCAAAAATCCTACTTATAATCGGATTGACAGGTTGGTCAGATTCAAAATGTCTCATGTAACCACCTTAGCTGATCCGATTCACCCGGATCAGTTTAAATTTTCGATCGGATTGAAAGAGGTAGTCACGCCGATTGATAATCAGCTTGATGCTGCATATAAACGGCTGAACAGAGTGGATTAGGTTGATGGATTGGATTATTCGTTCTGTGCATGTGCTCCGTAGTACGTAGGAGTCACGTAATGACGTTCGCGTTCAGGTAGTGGGACCTATTGCGCATGTCAAACTGTAATTGGTCTTAGCTGGGGCCATGAATACGCGGATTGAACGTGGACCGCTTCACTTAGCGCTCATGTATACAGATCGAATCAGATTCATTTAATCCGTTTGATTTCAATCAGATTGAGGAAAACAATCCATGTAAACGCAGCTAGTGACTCTGTTGGCTGTGGTTATTGAAATGACCATCATCGCTTAACTGTAATTTTGTTATTAGACTAATCACAAAATCCTTTACCCTTATTATTGTTTGAATAGTTTGGTGGACCAGTCAGTGCGTGATGTATCATTGTTGCTATTCATTTTGTGTTCAGTGAGTAACCAGTGCATTAGCTATCATTGTCAGCATTCTTTCCATGCCTGTCAGTACCAACTGAATCCATTGTCATTTACATTCTAGCAGGTACTAGTGTTACCATTGCATCTATTATTTGTATGATTATTTGTGTGACTGCTGGTTGGAATAAGCACTGCATCTGCTATTATTTTTTTGTCCTTGTTATTTGTTGTAAGCACTGCATATGCTAATATTCCTCCCGTGCCCGCCAGTTTGAATACCTGCTGAATCCATCATCATTATTATTTTTGCAAACTATTTGAGCATCTGCTGCACCTGTCATCATTACCATTATTTGTGTTCTCTCTGTTTGGAGGTGTCCCACTAAGTCCACAGTCAGATACTGCATCATTTATCGCCAGTGTTGGGGTAGTTACTCTAAAAAAAGTAATGCATTACACATTACTTGTTACTTTTGAAATAAGTAATCCCTTACTTTTTTAATTACTCACTGCTGAAAGTAAATAGTTGCACTACTAGTTACAGTACTTTTGGATTACTCAGCACCATGATCTGAAATTCACCATAACTTAATTAATTAACCATATCATGTTAAAACCTGGCATATGCCCGGATCAGCATAAATCTTTATTCTAAGGAGGACACACACAAGGTCTCTCTTTCATGCTCTTTAATACAGCAAAGCCAACAGCGAAGTTGTAAAAATCAGCCCAAACAGCACTTCACAGAAAAGTGAGTCAAGTACAAGGCTACAGTACTGGCATAAACATGCATAAAAAAGACATTAGATTTGTTTTTCTGTCCTCTGTCTCAATCGTCAATATACTCAAAAGGAAGAAGAAGAAGTCGTTTTTCTGGCGTCCCGTCCTGCCGATATTGAAAAATTTAAAGTAATTCAAGTAACCAGTTAATTTATTTGTTAGTAACTGTAATGCAATTACATTACTGTGTTACTGATAAATGTAATCTGATGACAGTAACTAGTTACTTAGTAATGCTTTACCCCCAACACTGTTTATCGCTGGCATTAGATATAGTACAGTGGTTCATTCCATGTCAAATCACCCAAAAAAATGGGATTCTACACCTCACTTGTATTGATTTTCTTCAAATTTGGTATACAAGTAAATCTCAAATTTCAACTCAATCGGACCTTCTAGTGCAAAGTTACGCCTTTTTTTTTTTTTCTCGATATTTCACGAATGGCTGCGGCCGCCAAAATTCAAATGGCCATATCTCCAAAACTACTTGACCGATTTTGACAAACCAGGTATTGTTGGAAAGGGAATCACACAAGCATACCAAATCTGCCATTTGTAAACTCATTCTGGTAACTCTGGGTGTGATGAATAATTGACCTATATTTTGACCTCAAAATTGACCTTGAGGGTTGCGTGACCTTGAATTTTTTTTACACCAAATTGTACCCTGATGAGGTATCTACAGCATATCAAAAACTTGGAAACATGTTATTTTTTGTTTTTGAGCAATACCCAATTAAATCTGGTATATCCTTGCTGAAATTCAGGTCTGTGTACACAAAATATACTACGTACATACTTATCCCTACAGCTGAGTTCTGTTAAATGTAGTCTTGTTCCATGTATGGTCAAGTAATGTTTTTTACCCTGATAGCTGGCACACTTTCTAGTAAAAATCTAATTCAAATCCCACTATCAAAGTTGCTTCTGGAAGTGTAGTCCCACTTGGTTCAGTTTATTCAGAATCAATTTGCCAAACTGGGCAGACTTTTGAAATTTTTATTAAGTCACTGTAGCTGAGAGTATATTACCTTGATGAGGATGATGTAAGTGATGGGGTGTCAATAACACAGAATATCCACCTCAGGTAGCCAACAAATGTCATTCTGTGATGGCCAGTGTTTTGATTGATTTGTCTCCTAATACAAGCAAACTGTAAACAAGATTTATTGAAGGAAGGCATTCTGAATAAAATGAAGATATACATGTACTCAGATTTTTAATGCTCTCAGTTGTTTACAAACACTAAAAATTGAAATTGAGAGTTGAAGTTCCTTTGTCTAACTTCTTAAACATGCTGTGATGATTAATTATAGGGGACCACCATTTCCTTGTCCAGGGAGTCCCAGTGCATCGCTAATTGCACAAGAATTCTCAGAAAATGGCTGGACACATGAATTTTAATTTTGAATTACTCTATGACTAAAAATAATATGTTTCAAAATCTTTTGATATGTTGTAGATACCTCATCAGAGTACAATTTGGTGTTAAAAAAATTCAAGGTCACGTGATCCTTAAGGTCAATTTTGAGGTCAAAATATAGGTCAATTATTCATCATACCCAGAGTTATGAGAATGAGTTTAAAAGTGGCATATTTGGAATGCTTGTGTGAATCCCTTTCCAACAATACCTTGTTTGTCAAAATCGGTCAAATAGTTTTGGAGATATGGCCATTTGAATTTTGGCGGCCATGGCCATTTTTAGCGAAATATCGGAAAAAAAAAAAAGGCCACCGGCCAACTTTGCACTGGAAGGTCCGATTGAGCTGAAATTTGAGATTTGGGGGGTTTGGGTCACGAACAATTCACACACAAATTTTGAGCAAAATTGGAGATCGTGAGGTTTAGCTCATCGGGTAATTTGACATGGAATTACCCCAGTATCATTGTCATTACAGTTGTACGACCTGCTAATGAGTGTAAACATTACATCTCTTACACATTATGCTTGCAGTGCCTGGCTGTTTGAGTAATCCCTGTTTTTCCCATTGCAGTTACACATTCTCAAAAATTCAGGAGCGCAGCGACGCCCACTGGAAGTACCAGCGTTACAACCTAATAGTGGAGTACCACTCCCGTCCCAGCCTCCCCCCACCATTCATCATCCTCTCTCACATCCATCTCCTCATCAAGAGATTCATCCGCAAACTCCCTCTGAAAAAATACGCCACTTTGGTAAGATTATAGTCCACAATATTTCATGATGGCACAATACATAACATTATTGCAGTCAATGATATTACGACATAGTATGGCTCTACTTAACCTTGGAATTGTTTTGGTTTTGCATTGGCAAAATTAGGGTGCCTGGTAGTTCTTGGGTATCAACTTGGCCGAGGTTCCAAGGGAGCTAAGCCAATACTGAAAGCACTGACGTTAAAGCACTGCAGACCACTGATTGGTCAGAGCGAAACGTCTCTAGCATGACAGGGTGACAGAAGAAATCCTGCACAAGGCTACTGTAGCAATCACAATTATTACATTAGCTCGTCCTGACCTAGATTTTAAACAATGGTAGCCCGCAAAACCATGCCGTGGTTAGTTGACGAAGTGTAGACGGTCCCCTGTTTGGTTGCCAATGAAAGGATCCAATGACAGTTGCAAAGTGGAAAACGAGGTCAAGAGAATAGTTGTACCAGTTCCTGGAGAGTTGAGCAGATCCAAGACCCTGCTGAGTGTAAAAACGGCATTATGCTGCATTTCCACCGAATGCGTGGGAAATAGGGATCATTTTTATTCACTTTGAAGGAGTTTCACGAAGATCCCATTCATTTCTATGGGGATCAAATTCGCGTTAAATTCGCACCACTGACCAATGGCAATGCCAGTTGAGCCTTGTTTACACTCAAGGGCCGGTGCTTCCTGCAATCTCCAAATATCACCAACAAGATGGCGAAGCTAATGTTGCTATGCTAACGTTACAAACATTCACTTCATGAACATTGTTCTGGCTTGAGAATAAAAATATTCACAAAACTGATGATGTTGTCATATCCGATGCTGAGCTCAAACACTATTTTGTTATGAAACTGTGATCCATGGGTTATTTGGCTCACTAGCTAGCAAGCATTTCCATTATCCAAGCAATGCAGCTAAATGGGGTTTGTATATGAAGCTAGGTAGCCTAGCTAGCCAATGTTGCTGCTCGTAGCATGATGCTATTGAGAACACTGCTCTACACGTGCAAATTCTTCACAATAGAATATTTTGATGTGGAGCAAAATGCAAATTTTGTGCGTTCGTGCCATTTGAGTGAGCCATTCACATTGCATCGTGCCGTGTCTCTGGCATGATTCTCCTCGCCTAGCTTGAACTACTGTCTTTTTGCCTGTATTTGCATTTTTTTTTTTTGATTATTTTTTGACTTTATTTGAATGTAATCTGGTGGGGGAAGACATGCAGCAAAAGAATTTGTTGCGGGAAGGACACAGCCTTTATGGTCGGTGGCTTTAAATGTAACGCAGCATTAGAGTGCTCATTGAAAGCAGGGAGGAGGGTGTGGTGATGAAGTATGAGTGTGGGGTTGATGCAGTGCATTCTGGGACAAGTCTGTGGTCTCTGGGGCCCTCTCTCTGCAGCACTGGAGCTGAAGGGACGAAAGGCCAGCAGGCTCATGACATGGGAGTCTATCCAGAAGGAGAACCACCTATCTGCACAGAACAAGATACAGAGAGACAGCGACTCTGCAATGCTCAAACGCACCTCCGTCAAGTAATATATACTCACTCACTCACTTATTCACCCACTCTCACTCACTCACTTCCTCACTCACTCTCACACACTTCCTTACTCACTCATTCCTCACTTCCTCACTCACTCATTCACTAACTCATTGTTTGTCAGTCACTCACTACATTTCTATGTCCCTTTTTTAATATTTTAAATGAGAAAAATGTTTCCTTCCTGTTCCTCAAGGAATTTTCCTTCCCTGTATCAGAACACTCTGACCCCAGAGATCATGTTTGTTAATGAACTCTTGGATATATTTGTCTGTAGAGTACTGAATAAGAGGGATGAAAAAATACATTTAACATGTTCAACTGTTTTTACATTGAAAGTTCCCAAATTTTTGTCTTTAAAAACACAGACTGGTGAAGTGTATGGCATAGGTTACTTTTTTGCATTTGATCATTTACTTATACCATGCTAAATTTTATTTACTTAAAAATAGTCATTAAAAATAACAATTTTTTGCATAAAACACTCTTCTCATGCATACACTGAAAACACTTCCCTCAGTCTTGCTGAATAAGAGGGATGAAAAAATCCTCACTTTTGTCTTTCTCAGACTGGCATAGGTTACCTACCCTGCTATCTCATTTGTCTCTCTCATGCATACATTCATTCCCCCTTGCTCACTCTCACTCATGCACTCCCTCATTCTCACTCACTCACTCACTCACTCACTCTCCTCACTGTCACTCACTCATTCCCTCACTCTCACTGACTGACTTACTCACTCTCACTCGCTCCCTTACTAACTTACTCTCACTCATTCATTCACTCTCACTTGTGCACTCACTCACTTTCTCCCTCACTCCCCAATCCTCATGGTCACTCGCTCAATCCTTTGATTCCTTCCTCACTATCACACATGCACTCGCTCACACTCTCTCACTGAGTCACTCATTCCCTTCCTCCCTCACTGTCACTCACTCACTCACTCACTTTCCTCTCACTTCCGTCATGCTCACTCACTGACTTTCTCCATTCCTCAGTTAGTCACTCATTCCCTAAGACACTGGCTCACTGAATTCGTAGCTCAACTTGGCAACACTGTACCGGCTGAGATTGGTCTATGGAGAAAAAACACTGTAATGGGTGCTTAGTGGTGTTGAACTGTTCATGTGTGTGAATGTGTATGTGCGTGTGCATGTAGGGTGGACAACGCACTGAAGCAGATGGCTGAAATTAGGGACCATGAAAGAAGGCTACGACAGGTAGAAGCACAGGTGAGTTTTTGGGGTTCTCAATCTCTGTTTCTATCCAATTCAGAAGAAAAATTTAGGGACACCAATGTATTGCACAGTAAAAAAATATGAGGAGAAGTGCATGGAATAATACCTGGTTCGTCTGAACAGACAATTAGGGGAATTTGTTTGCCTTAGTGCCTATAACTCTATTTACACATGTAAACACACACTGACCTCGGACTGCCCATGCAATAATAGATTTGTGTCGTACATTAAATGGATGTGTAAGCTAATAGAATGCCTCTTGAAAAAAAACCCAAATCATGTATGCAGGAAAATAAAACCCAATGTATGAAAAAGTTGGGACCGTAATGGAAAATGAAAATAAAAAAAGAAAGCAGTGATTTGTAAATCAACTTTGCCCTGTGTCAAGTTGAAATAGATGCAAGACAAAAAGACAAAATGTTTCATTTTTATTTTTGGAAATGCACGGTAATTCTGAATTTGATGCCCACAACATATTTACAAAACAATTGGTGCAGGGGCAAATGAGACTAAGGAAGTGTTGGAGTGCTAAACGGATGTACGGGTGGTGAACCGGTGTCACTATCATCCTGGCATATAAAAGGAGCATCCACACAAGGTCACCTTGACCTTTGATCACCAAAATCTAATAAGTTCATCCTGGAGTCATCCTGAAGACATTTGTGCCAAATTTGAAGAAATTCCCTCCGGGCATTCAGGAGATATTGCATTTAAGATTGGGACGGATGGACGGAAGGCCAGATTGCTGGATAGACAACCAAAAACATCATAACTCCAACCACTGTTGTCACAGGAGCAGAGGTGTAAAATCCTTCAAAAATAACCAGTGTCCTCAGTTCCCCTAAGGATTACTTGGAGGCCTGTTGAAAGCAAAGGTGATGCAGCATAGTGGAAAAACACCACTGTTTGAACTTTTCTGAAATGTATTCCTGGCATAAAATTGTAATGGATGTTTAATTGAACAAAAACTAAGTGGAGAAGAAAAAACAGTGAATATCTTGTTTTTGCAATTTGTTTAATTTAATGCAGGTCAAGGATGATTTAAAAATTACCATTTTTTTACTGCCATTCTCCATATTGCCCCAACTTTTTCTGAAATAGGGCTGTAACTTTGAAAAAAGAAAAAAAAATAACATTCCTCCAGCATTTTAAAGGATTGTGGCTCATTTGAAAACACTGATTGTATCTCCCTGACGATAGTGTTGGGAGATACTATGGTTTAGTTCCGGGGCCGCCGCTGCGCCCGCAAAGATTTTCTGTTCTGGGCTCTGGAAGTGACAATTATTACAGGAATTTTTTTCTCATTTTACACAGGCGAAGATATTTATTTGACAATGCTCAAGACCAATTTTCGGCAATTTTGGACATCCAATATGGCTGCTGGTGGCCATTTTCTCTGAAATTTGGGGATCGGGGAGATACATGACTCGCTCCTTGTGGCGACCGAATTATCTAATTTTTAAATCATGGTTTGAGTGTTGCATTTATGTAAATAGATGATATTGAGTTTATATTTGCAGCCAGTGAGTTAACAGAACTTACTCTCTTCTGTCTCAGTGGGAATATTGCTCTAGCGCCCTCTCCTGGATGGTGGAGGCACTCAGTCAGAGTAATGTGATCAAACCCACAACTCCTCCACCAACACTCAGAGGTGGGGTCCTTTTTTCTCACTGATCGGCTCCTCGTAAAAACAAGTCTACCTGCCTTCCTCTGTCTTTGACTGCTCATATGAATAAAAATAAAGTATTTTTGTAAATTCATAAATTTACTCCCTGTACCCTCAAATTCAGTATATAAATGCACTTTCATTGTGAGGCAAGTGTCCCTCAAGCAACAATTGCAAATGTCTCCGTTACTTTCAATTTTTCATTATCTTCATCTTTTTGTTTCTTTTACAGAACCATCCTTGGCTTCTCCATAGATTGTATCATGCCTGTCTTGGCAAACGACGGTGTGATCACTACATCAAAAGGATGCACATCATTTCAGCAGTTTAATTGATTTTAAATGTGAGCGTAATACTGGTGGCTGTTTTTATTGAGCCTTTAAATGGATTTTTTTTTACTTGATGTTTTGGTAGTCTGTGCTGTTTATTTTCTGGCTTTAAATAACACCGACTGTGAGAGATAACGAGAGACGGTGTCAGTGCCAGAACTGGAATTTGGGGGGCACAGACACATCCCTTTTGAACAACAATTAGTCCTGGCTAGTTGTCAATCATTTTCCTTATTGACACGTTTTCCAATTATAGTAATAATTCATTGGCAATTGAAGACACGGCTTCTCACCCCATGCGATCTAACAACAACAAAATAATGGGCTAAATTCAGTCCAGAAAAATAATTTACTTATAAACAGGCCTTATGCTTTATGACAGACAAACTGCTCTGGAACTACTTTATCGGCACATCAGGTGATCTGACCTGCGCTTCATGATCATTTAAATTGTTGAAATGAAATAAAAGCATTTGAAACGCCTTTGTGTAATTTTCGATAACGCTGATTTAAATGCACTAAAGTGCTCATCCAAATGAATGATAGTTACCTTACTTTAACGGGGAGAACTAGCAACGCCTGATGGTGTGGAGTGTTTTTGGAGTGAATGTATTCCTAATTTATAAAATGATTGAGAACAAGTCAGGACTAATAATTGTTTGAACGGGATGTGTCTATGCCCTCCCAAATTCCAGTTCTGGTGCCGACACTGAGGAGAGACATGTTTGTATGTGCTCACACACATCCTCGTACTTCTGTTTTTGTGAGAACATTACATTGACTTTGGTTTATTCTTTGTGCTTCTCTACCCCCTTGCCTAAGCTTGACCAAACGCAAAGCATACCTTCCCAAACCCTAACCTTATCCTCACCCTATCCCTAATTCCAACCTTTAACCCTGACCTTAACCGATCCCTTTGTCTAACCTTAACCTTAACCATTCAGTCACCATTTGCCTTCGTTTTTGTGAGGAATGGCCAAAATGTCCTTACTTCCCAAAATGTCCCCTTATTTTTGGTTAAAAAAGTGTTCTGCTCCTCACTACGTTGCAAGTGCGCAGACACAGACACACACACACACACACACACACACACACACACACACGCACACACACACACACACACACACACACACACACACACAACTATGGAGACCTATGTCTTGTGTTAAATAGCAGGGTGTGCCAACTATATCCTCAGGGTGTGAGATGAATTCACTAATGTTGTGGGTGAGTTGAGACCTGTAGATACTGAAGGAAATTCCACTGAAAGTCAACCTAAAAAGCTCTGTGTTTTCCCTGAAAAAGACTACTTCAGAATGTGAATATATTCCACTGTATTTAGAATTTTTATCCTCAGGTGGCTGTATTTTCTGGTTATCTGAAAAAAATTTTTTTTTTTTTTTTTTTGCTAAATAAAGACGGTTTCTTCATCTGAGATATTTGTTTATATATACACACACATATACAGTGCTGTGAAAAAGTATTTGCCCCCTTCCTGATTTCTTATTTTTTGCAAATTTGTTTCACTTAAATGTTTCAAATCATCAAACAAAGTTTCTTATTAGACAAAGATAACCTGAGTAAATACAAAATGCAGTTTTTAAATGATGATTTCACTTATTAAGGGAAAAAGCTATCCAAACCTCCCTGGCCCTATATGAAAAAGTTATTGCCCCCTTGTAAAATCATTAAATAACTGTGGTTAAACACATTTTTTTGGTTCAATTTCACTAGCCCACACAGGCCTGATTACTGCCAGACCTGTTGAATTAAGAAATCACTTAAATAGAACCTGTCTGACAAAGTGAAGTAGGCTAAAAGATCTCAAAAAGCAACACATCATGCTGCGATCCAAAGAAATTCAAGAACAGATGAGAAACAAAGTCATTGACATCTATCAGTCTGGAAAGGGTTACAAAGCCATTTCTAAGGCTTTGGGACTCCAACGAACTACGGTGAGAGCCATTATCCACAAAGAGAGAAAACTTGGAACAATGGTGAACTTTCCCAGGAGTGGCTGGCCTAACAAAATTACTCCAAGAGTGCATTGATGACTCATCCAGGAGGTCACAAAGGAACCCAGAACAACATCTAAAGAACTGCAGGCCTCACTAGTCTCAGTTTAAAGTCAGTGTTCATTATTCAACAATAAGAAAGAGACTGGGCAAAAATTGCATCCATGGGAGGGTTCCAAGGCGAAAATCACTGCTGACCAAAAAGAACATAAAGGCTTGTCTCATGTTTGCCAAAAATATCTTGATGATCCCCAAGACTTATGGGAAAATATTCTGTAGACTGATGAGGCAAAAGTTGAACTTTTTGGAAGGTGTGCGTCCAGTTACATCTGGCGTAAAACTAACACAGCATTTCATAAAAAGATCATCATACTAACAGTCAAACATGGTGATGGTAATGTGATGGTCTGGGGCTGCTTTGCTGCTTCAGGACTTGGACGACTTGCCATAATTGATGGAACCATGAATTCTGCTCTCTACGAGAAAATCCTGAAGGGTCATTCCACGTCAAATCATCCAGGGGGTGCCAGGTCACCTCCTCAAAATTTTTTGAAAAAATTCACGAGTAAATATTCACACAAAATGAAAAAATGCTAAATATGAGGCCAGTATCTCAAGTAGTTTTTATCCCTTTGAAATTTGAATAATATTTTAAGTTTTTTGGCGAACCCATTTTCAGCCAAATTTGGCAATTTATTGCTCCAAATTGATTGCTTATACAAGGCTGAAATTGGGTATACTAACCATATTCATCCCCTACAATCTGAAAATGGCCTTAGCTTCTGTGTATCTTGATCCACTTTTGTATGGTAAATCCTCAAAATCAGCCAAAAACACAAAATGCCCAAAAACGAGACCACATTTTATGACCTGTAACTCAGGAACTAAGAAAAATAAAAGGCTAGAATTCATTTTTTATGATTTCATGATATTTCTCTCTGTAAAAATGCAGTAATCCAAATAATATCATTTGTAGAAATTTTTTGAATGAAATGATTTCTAAGTAAATTTTTCCAGTTTTGCCACAAAATGCCCTTTTTTGGGGCAAAAATGTCCCAAAAAGCTTGGATAGGTTTTTCCCTCTATGTGAAATCATCATTAAAAAACTGCATTTCGTAGTTACTTGGGTTGTCTTTGTCTAATATTAAAATTTTTTGATGATCTGAAACATTTAAGTGCAACAAATATGCAAAAAATAAGAAATCAGGAAGGGGGCAAGCACTTTTTCACAGCACTGTGTGTGTGTGTGTGTGTGTGTGTGTGTGTCTCTTTTCACGATACTGGGTAAAAGCATGACAATGAAACAAGCAAAAAAACGGTGATTCATACTGAATTTTGCAAGTTGTCATCACTGCTTATGGGTAACATCAACTGTCCAGTTCATGCAAAATTCTGAAGAACAACATTATTCTGAAGCATACCTTTCATCTTGATGGATTATGGGGGACAAGAAGTGGGTACGAATGAATCTGGCACTGCATGATATGAAATCGCGTTATAATCCTAATGAAATCAATAACACAAATTATATTGAAAAAATAGCTTGCGGAAGGATGGCCAATTGCTAAACGATGATCAAGAATAAGGATGGATTCAGAGCTTCCGGGTCGGCTCACTTGGGTAAGGTGCCACATTGTGGAGCAGTAGTGACCACCACGATGCGGGTTCGATCCCCAGTCATACCAGCCGGCAGTGGTCGGCACACTTTTCAGAGCAGCGCAAAATTGGCTTTGCGCAGCAGGGAAATAAATTGGGAAGGGACTGCCGAGTTGAGATATTGAAAATAGTTGCCTTGTTCGTTGCTCTACCACCTCCTGTTGGCCAGCCAGGGCGCTCGTCCGTAAGCTTGCTCATGTTCAGGTATCCTCCACCCTCGTTCTGAACTTGCAAAGTTTCGAGCTATGAGTGTAGAGAAGCTGTGGCTGACAGGCGCGTGCTTCGAAGGAGAGCAGCGAACTGCTCGTTCTTGCGAGATGGCAACATGGGGTCGCATACGAGCAAGCTTGTACATAGTTCTTGAATTTGGCATTCCAGATTCAGGTGGGATTGGAGATGCCAAATTAACATGTTGGGCAATGACCGTAACCCAATAATTTCAGTTTGGTATCGTCCCATGTTTTGACCAGAAAAGTTTTGTAGCAAAGTGGAATTTATTCACTTGACGGTGGGTAAATAACTCATGGGCAAATGCACATTATACTTACTAATTTTAATTTCCCACATCCTCTCTGATAAAAAACCTTTTTGATGTCACATTTTGGTGTCCTTATTTGAGCCAAATATCATTTTAATTAAGATTAACAATTAACATTTTTTATAAAAATAACCTTTATTGAGGTCTCTGCAGGTTGTCCTTCTGGGGTTGCTTGGTAACAACGGGTAGACAACCATGACTGCTGTCTTCCTGTCTGAAGTGAGCCATCATTAGCGTGTTTGCTAGCTCCGTAAGGAATATTATAAATAAAAATGAAATCAAATGTTTTCTTATTTAACAGTTCTGCATTTGTGATTTAGATTTTGTTAGCAGAATGATTTGTGTCCCTTTCTGTGTACCAACAACCAATTTGCGGCTATTTAGCTAGCAGGCTAAGCTAACCACATTGCTAATTTTGTAAAAAGAGCGGCAACTGAGGGTTTGTAGCGAGCCAGCGATTCAATTGATAGTGAATTAAGAAATTGTCGCTCTTACAACTGAAATGACCATGCCCTATTGATTGAATAGCAGAGCAACTGAGTTGTTTCAATGCTAGCACATAATGGGAATTGCCATTGAGACGCTAACAGAAATTAGCAATGCGAACAAAATGGGAATTGCCATTGAGGCGCTAACGGAACTTAGCATCGCGATAGCGAAAACATAAAGTCAACCCACGTAGCAGCTTGTTTTTGACTGAGCTGGAAAGTCTTGTTTACCCAGAGGTAATGAAGGAGACATGTTGATAAAGACAAATTGATTGGATGAATTCATTTGGGGAGAATAGTGCCGCCATTCCAATAAATTGAATATTAGCTAGCTAACAGTTGCGACCACGCAGATGCTAGCCACGGATCAATTTAAATGATAGAGAATGAATTCCAAATGAGTGAATGCCTCTAAGAATGTAACTGCCATCTTTGCTCAGCCAGCAGACGTAACTTTTAGTAGTAGTAATTTAATCGCTAGCTCGCTACTTCTTCAGTCATCTGTATTTTCAAACTTGACAGCAAAGACATAATAAAAACGTAATTCCATCTATCGGTCTCACCGTCTAACCATCTAACACGCAACCACCTGCCAGTATGGCTGCTGATAACACAGAGCACAGAGAGTATGCGCTAAGGACACCGCCCACTTTAGGAGACCGGAATAACGACCAAAAAATCCCATTTATTTTTCAATGATGCTTGATCTTGTTAGTAAGGAAGATCTTTGATACTAAATAAACTGATAAAGTCACCCGTTTCCACTCTGAGCCGCAGTTCTATAAATAGTAAGCCAATCTCATTGTACCTGAACAGATAACCTCTCTCTTGATACTAAATGAACCGATGGCAGCCAAAGAAATGCGCTTGCGCAGTTTGCCTTTGTAAACGCAAAAACTCGAATCATTACCAATTATCCCATTGCATGATTGCGAGCGTGCTTAGGCATTACGGGAATGAAGTGGGGTCTTCCTTTGCACATTAACAGATATAGTGTGGTAGATGAACTGATGGAAGTTTGGTTGAATGTGAAGGTGCTTCATACTATATTACCATGCAAAAATGCACCGCGTTGCACGGTCCTGAACAATCCAGTAGGACTGCAAATTGCTTCCCAGTTTAATGTTCTAGCTACCTTGCTAACTGAGCTAGCGAGCACATTAAACTTATTAACAATTCAAACAAAGCTTTGTAAAGGCTCAATTTCACCTTTAGTTATACTATCGATGTTAGTTTGGCGTTTCTAGCTCAGTTGAAGTGTACCGAACTGGAATTACTTGCGCCTAGTTTCTTTCCATGTCTGCACTAGCCAGTCAGTTTGCTAGCTACAGAGCTTCATAAAAAGCAGGCTGTTCATCGTCACAGTTTTCATGTCGCTCGGTAGCTTGCTAGCTGGCTGGCTATTACAGAGGTGAAAGGTAGATATGTGCAGGTAACATCAGTCCTGTACAACTGAACTAGAAACACTTAGTTTTTTTTTTAGTTTAGTTTATTTCGGTCTTTGATTTGACACAACACCTCATTGTGCAATAGAATCCACAACTCAACACAAAAAAATCAGCCAGACAAGGTCCAAGAAAAAACAAACAACAACAAAAAGCAAAGCAGAATGAACAAATAAACAGATAACTAAAGACAGCGATCAACAAACATCCAAGACCGAAAAGGTGTAGGCTGAAGCATAGCTTATTACGCCTACCCTTTTAGAAACAGGTTATATTACGCTCTGCAATCTACTATTTCATGTACAGTGCCTGACAAAAGTCTTGTCACTTATCCAAGTTGTAGGAACAACAAATAATAACCTGACTTGTAGTTGATCAGTTGGAATCAAAAATGGCTTATATGAAAGGCAAAGCCCTCTAGATTATGCGAAATATACCAAAATAGAGTTTTGTGTCATTGATTGAGTTTTATAATTTAATTTGTACAGAAAGGTCAGATTTTGCGTGGACAAAAGTCTTGTCGCATTGAAAAAAAATGTGGAAATTATGCATACACTTTATTTTGAATACACAAATATGCCACTGTAATATCAGAACATAAAGCCATGGTGCCTTGGAAAAAAAAATTAAATAATATTGCGCATGACTCCCATGAGCTTGGAGGACTGCATCCATATGTCTTGGCAATGACTGAGATAACTTGATGATGAAATCATCTGGAATGGCATAGAAAGCAGTCTGGCAGGACTCCCAGAGTCCATCAAGATTCTATGGTTTCATCTTCCAAGCCTCCTCCTTCATCTTACCCCTGAAATGCTCGATAATGTTCATGTCAGGTGACTAGGTTAGCCAATCCTGGAGTACCTTCACCTTCTTCGCTTTCGGGAACTGTGACATGGAGGCAGAAGAATGAGAAGGAGCAGCAGTATAAGTAGGGCAGCAAGAACTTCTTGATATTTCAGGCTGTTGATGTTGCCATCCACTCTGCAGATCTTTCTCACACCCCCATGCTGGATGTAACAACAAACCATGATTTTTCCTCCACCAAACATGATTGTTTTCTGGGAGAATCTTGGGTCCATGAGGGTTCCAACAGGTCTTGTACGGCGACTGGTATGCAGTTCAATGGATGATTCACCAGAAAAATAAACTTTCAGCCACCTTTCCAGTATCAATCCTTTCTGCGAGCTGTGGGCCTTGGCAAATGCAATGCAGGTTTTTTGTTTTCTGTTTAATGCAGACTTCTGTGTACTAATTTGGCTATGAAAACCACTTTGAGAGAGAATTTGACAAACTCTTCTTGTAGATACCGGGATTTTTGGTGACATTTCCTCATGTAGCTTCGCTGTAGTTGAAGAAGGGCTAGCCTTGTACAGTTGAAGCAACAAACGGTCCTTTCAAACAGTTGTCATACCGAGGTCTGTCTGACCTGCGCTTGCCGTGAACGTCACCAGTTTCTTCAAATCTTTTTCTCATCCCCTCCACTTGACATTTGGATACATTAAAGATGTCTGCCACCTCAGCTGCAGACTCAGTCTTCAGGCTCTTGATGATCAGCACTTTGGTCTGTGGTTGAATCTTTGGTATGTTGTCAGAGGTCTAGTCGCACCTCATATGAAAGTCTGGTGTGCTGGGGTTATTTCTATACACATCTGGGAATGTGTTAATTACAGTATTTGTCATAGGTTAAACTCTAATCTGCAATTTGTTGCATCATCTGAAGAGACGACAAGACTTTTGTCCTAGTAAAAACAGATGTTATGGGCTTAGCCAAGCTGTGAACATCAGAATACTTTTTGATGGTTTCATTTTGCACCAAATTATTAATGTGAAAGCCCTTGACATTAAAATGGACCATTTATTGTAACAATTGATTGGTTAGAAATAAAGTTATATGCTATTTTTAGTTACTATGTCCTTATGCGACAAGGCTTTTGTCAGGCACTGTATATGAACAGACAAAGGAAAACGACAAAACAAAATAATAAAACTCTACAGCATAAAAGGCACCAAAGCTCATAAAGCTCGTGTGTTAAACTTGAAAGCAATATAGAGTCCTATTGTTGTTCAGGGCCGTGCAATGTGGTGCATTTTTGCATTTTAAAATAGTATGATGCGACTTCACAGATTCAAGTAACTTCTAATCTGCTTATCTGCTATAGATAATGTGCAAAGTGAGATAGTGAGAGAGAGAGTTGATATCGGTTCATTTCGTACTCAAGAATGACGTTATTGGTTCCGGTACAATATGATTGGCTTAGAGCAGAGACGTTACCATAGAGCTGTTAGGAAAAATAAGAACGCTTCCAGGATCAACAAAATAATGCTCTTCCTGGAGAAACATTATAGGCCACCAATGAATGGCATCTCTGATGCTGTGCACTCAAAAGCCACACACTTTAGTTGTCTTGAGGTCGCTAGCTAACGTTTGCATGCTCTTCTTGCAGGTGAGTAGAGACCTACCGAGATTCATGTTATCAAGAAAATAGCTTCGCCTAATGAGTTTTATATGACTTTCACACTATAGGCACTCTCAAATAACTCACCTTAGGAGATTTCACTGCTAGCCACATCCATACTAACCGCATATGATGCTCAGTTAAAAGCTCCTATTCCAGAGAGCGCGTCCACTCCCTATTAATGCCATTACACTGCATTCACCTTGAGAGCGCTCATGAAATAGCCTAGTCTTTGATGATTGGGAGTGAAATGAGCTAAACGGCTAAAGAAATTTATTTCTGTTTCTAAACAAAGAAGACAAAGTTTTATTTCAGTTTTGGCAAATATAGCATCAATTACACTGCACAACTGAAATAAAAATTGCTAACGTTGTTTTGTTTTTCTCACTGGGTAGACGATTTTGCATACACACTATATGATGTTTCGAGATGAGACTGTGCTCATTTTGCCCTTGAAACATTAGAATTCTGCCAATTTATTAACAAACCTGGTTTTACATTACGTCTGATTGCCTCCGAACACTCTACCTTGACAGCACCGGGAGTCTTCAGTTAGCGAGCAACGTTACCTTTGTCTAACTTACCTTTGGACGATTATATGACCATTCTCACGATAATTATGGTTTTGGCTTTTGTATAGATCATATTCTTTGTTTGGTTTTCAAACAATTACGGTGACAGACGTTTGGAGTATGGTTATACAAAAAAAAACTTGCACATGCCTCACAGCCTGCAGTTATCGGGCGATTACCAGTAAAGTGGCTCGTGATGCATGACGTCACTAATTTAAGCTCGGGAAAGAAAATCTAAAAAGGAATAAATAAATAAATATTAAATCATGTCTATTTTCATGACCCCTTTGATGGAGAATATTATGAAGCTTGCCAGAAAAAAAAATTGCCATGAATGTACCAATTGTGGGGTTACGGCTCCATAGGCTTCCATTCATTCTTGAATATCTTGTGAACACCCCTCAGTAAATTAGTAAGGTAGAGAGTGAGAGTTCTCCCAATTAGCTATTTTCAAATGTCATTCCTGAGCGAACATAATTTTGGTAATTCCAGATCAACCTTTGCAAGACTATATCAAATTGTGCTAAAATGGAACTCATAAAAATCAATCATATATAATGGAATACACATACATGCACGCAGCAACATTTGCAATATCTATAAAAAACATTGCACTATCTGTAAAATCATGGGCTATGTGATGTAAATATTGCACAAGTTTTTATATGGTCTTGTCACATTTATGCGATTGTTTCTATGCTTAATTTAACCAATGTGCTTGTGGTTATGATGTTGACCTTTTTCAGCAAAAAACCTAACCAGGGACAGGGTTTGCAAATTAGCCTGGGCTAGGTGTCAGATATGCAATGTGTCTGTTTAATGTTTTTGTAACCTGTTGCAATGTTTTTTGGATTTTGCCTGACAAATAAACTAAATAAACAATAAATGTCTGTGTGTGCATGTGTTTGTTAGCTAGTTAGTTGTGTATATTTAACATTTGAGTATAATGGACTGAAAAGTTGTCTTTCAGGTACTTAAGTGGGTTGTATAATAATATTTACTGTAGCAGTTGAAAGTATATAGACCAGTTCAACTTAAGCAAGATTTGGGTTCACACATGCTCTTCGCAGACTAAGTATGGCAGAAGCTAAAAATGATAGTCTGTTGCTGCGTTGTTGGATGCGCAAATTGCTTTTAAAAATAGTGGCAAAGCCACTGCGCCTGCTTGAGCAAACATGGCCAAAATCGAACTTGGCCTCAATTTTCATCCCACATACACGCATACAAATTATGAAAAGGATCCGTGAAAAACTGAAGACACTAGAGTGCTGACAAGGCAAAAAGTTTACGGACACACGACAGACCACCACAAAGACATCAACCACAGCATAAGCCAGACTGGCCTTACTTAGCCTAGTAAAATGCAGCGAACAGCATGGATTTGGGCTACAAACGGGAAGAAGTTTTGTTGCTAAGGAACATTCTAGGGTGTGCAGCGTAAATTTTATGTCTGGATGGCCCGATTTTGAAGACCCCACCGAGGAAAGAATTCCATATTCAACCTCCACCAATATTGAATGAAATCGGTACTTTTTCAGCTCGTCTTGATGTTTGGGTACCCAGAGAAACATTTGGGTGTGCAAAAACGTCAAGCGTACACCCAGTCAAGAAAATGTAGCGTTTAATTTCCAGTGCAGCTCTACATGGTAATAGCATATAACGGCAGCACCCACGTTACTGATGGTACACCTGGTTGCTACAGCATGAGTGATGTGTTTTTGCAATGTTAGATATTAATATTAAATTCAAAACCCCCTTCTTACCAATAAAACCCGTCCAAAATAAATTGGCGTCCCCTTTCAAAATTGTTCCAGCAAATAGAAAGCCGAAAAAAAGTGGTAGTTGGATACGGAATTTTTTCCCCAAATCAAATCTGTTGCATTCAGTCAAGTAGTAACGGTTGTTGTTTCGGTATGTCTAGGCTCTAGGCCTTGTATTTTACATGTGTACCTGCGCACTTATCCATGTTGAGGAGAGGTCAGGATAATGTGTGCTTGCCGGTTGTTTTGAACAGTTCAAATTTGTCATAGGAACACTGTTAGCTGACTCATGGTATGGGACCCAATTATTGTGGTGTCAATGACATTAATTCACATCTGCAAAACTAACTGGCGAGCAAATTCAACTTTGTTGGCTATATATAACAAGTAATTATGGCATCGAAATCACAAAGAAACCAAATGATTATTGCAAGAAATCTGCGCTGAAACAGCCGAAATGAAAACCATGTCAACCTAGTTTTCAGAAATTTTAAGTGACCCGTGGTCGTTGAATAAGAGCGGGCAGTAAATGGGGATGGTTAGCCTGTTGTGTGCAAATGTTTGTTTTTGACAGCAGATGTTTTTCAATTATTGCTTCAAGTAAATCTCCCTTTTTGAGTTTTGAGTGTGGTACATCCAAATCGTTGCGTTATCTGTCTCAATTCACGGACTTTGAGTTGAATGGAACCTCTCGCTGACTGCAGGTTTGCTAATGGTATCCAGTTTTTCTTCTGCCATACACAATGTCCAGTGCTCATGTACTCACTGTTTCATGTTCTTAAAGCAAAAGGGCCGACAGACGCTGCTCACATGACATTTGTGTCCATATCAAATACACTGCATGGGATTTGCTGTGCTTTGCGCTCAGTGCTTCTGTCCTGATAATTGCGAGCTGCACTGCATGTGAACCTGAGCGCGGTGGACTAATGCCTTAAAATTGCGCCCCATTCATAGTCCATGGCCCTGCGCGATGAAATCGAGCGCTTCGGTATCGTTAGCCACAAGCGGGTTGGTTGAAACCCGGAGTAATGTCGAGATTAGCGAGTTCTCCGGGAAGCTAAGATTAGTACACAAAGTGTGGCTTTATGGAACACTTCGCAGCCCTCGGCAACACGGCTCAATATTTCCTCTGTCGAATTCCAACGGCTCAGATCATCGCAGGAGTGGGTCAAGTGCTGTGGCAAGCAATCTCCCAAGGAGGGCCGCCAGTGAAATCCATCTGCACTGGATCGCGAAAGAGAGAGAGAGAGAGAAATACTTTGTTGCCGTGTGGTGTTCTCCCATTTCAGCTACACTGCAATCTCTCTTCCTACCTTCGTCTCTCTCTCTCTGTCCCTCTCCCTCTCTCTTTCTCTGACACGCACAGAAATCCGTAAAAAAAAATCTCAAATGAAATCCTGATTTGATATTCAAAAACCTATCAATGACTGTGATTTGCGCTATTCAAAGTCTAGGGGAGAGGTAGAGCCAATGAGCCGAGTTTGGTTTGTGTGTTTTGTAAGTAGGCTTATGCAGCAAATGGGTATCTGTGCAAAACTGTGTCAGTTGATTTGGCGTATTGTGGAATGTAAAGGGCTGTAGTAGTGTTTTTGCTCAGGAGAAGGTTTTTTGCTTTTTTGAACCCAGGCCACTGTTATACAGATACCATGCTATAAGGTCTACTTTAGCAACATGATGTATAACGGGTTTGGATACCGTACTGGTAATGAGCGGTTGGCTGTTGAAGCCCCTGACTTTGGGCTTTAACCCTTGGTAACCACCCATTGGCTGAATTTCTAAAAGTTAATATGAGTTTTCTGGCTGAAGTATGGAAGCAGATGGAAGCAGGATGACGGAGAACGAACGTGACGGCTGGTGTGGAAGGAATGATGGAGTGAGAGAGAGAGGGAAACGGAGGGAGTGGTACGGTTCAGTGACAGGGAAGCTAAGTGCAGGTCACATTACACTGACTCTGTGAGAGACGGAGCCTTTAAATAGAATCCTGTCTACCCCAACCCTGACACACAGCTATTTTGGATATGGTTTTCGGGAGGTGGGTGTAGGGGGCGGTAGCGTTGGGATGGGGTGGAGGTGGGGGTTGAGTGTCAAGGCCAAAATGGACAGGGTCACAGTCTGTCCCAACGAAAGTGTGTGTGTGTGTGTGTGTGTGTGTGTGTGTGTGTGTAGGCAAGAGCGTGCATGTGCATGTACTGCAGTACATGTGTGTGTGTGTGTGTGTGTGTGTGTGTGTGTGTGTATTTTTACACTGTTGGTGCCCTGGTCAGGCCATGGTGGTCTCAGTGACCACAGTCCTCAGGTGAGTTGGTCAGTGTGTAAGGGCAGCGCCCTCCTACTGGTGGCAATATACAGGAGAGGCGTATGTATTTTTATACGGTGACTCTCTGCCAGTCATAATTCACCTGCCACTGTAATGGACCACTCATGTCAATCCTGCTCTTGAATTCGAGCCAGTGCGCTGAGTCCACCCACCTCTAGAACCTGAGTCAGCATATCAGCGTGTGTGTGTGTGTGTGTCTGAGTGTGCACATGTGATTCCATTTTAGTATGTGTGTGTGTGTATGCATGTGCAAGTGCTTGCGTCTGAGCGTTTTTGAGCACATGTACATGGGTGTGTGCACATTCACACTTGTGACTGAGTGAAAGAGTGTGTGGGCATGTAACTTGTAAGAGAGAAAAGGCGTGTGTGTGTTTTTTGAGGATGTATGTTAAAATTGGTGTGTGCGTATAGTACCAATCAAAAGTTTGTAGACACTTTACAATATTTTTCTTATAATGAATTCTTCAAAAGAGAAATAAAATAATTTTATTTGACAAAAAAAATTTTGTAAATTGTATATAAATCAAACAAGCCACCGTCTACAATAACCGTTGAGCATGCTCATACTGTATGTTTTTTGGGAAATCACACCAGCATGGCTGTAAAACAGGGGTGTCAAACTGACCTGTAAAAGGGCCAAGAGGCTGCAGGTTTTCAATCCTACCAAGCAGAAGCACACCTGAAACTGATTTAATCAACTTATCTAGGCCTGCAGAACTGATTAGTTGTATCAGGTGTGCTTCTGCATTGTTGGAGTGAAAACTTGCAGCCTCTTGGCCCCTTTTACAGGTCAGTTTGACACTCCTGCTGTAAAAGTTCCGACCGGATTGCTGCACTTGTGGTTTGCTTCTCCTTGAAGGTTTTGTCCTCTGAGTCCTAAACCATATTGATTTTGACCCTTACGCTGTCTGCTCAACCTTTGCGGCAGGGCACATTTTGAGTCATCATACCTAATTGAAAGATGTGTTGAACTGATTGGATTTTTGTCTGCATAACATACCTCAACTGAGTGTTAGAGATGCCTTAATCCGGCTGAGTGAAGTTCAATATGTCTTTCAATTAGATAGTGAATTAGTGACTCAAAATATGTTACATCAACAGGTTTAAGGCAGATAAAGGGTCAATTCACCTGAAAAATGGAAAGAATTAGTTCAGTTTATCTTGCAAAATAAGGCTTCTTGAAGAATTCTGAAATTTTGGACACTATTCTGCGAAGTAAATTATTCAGTTTTATGTTCTAACTATTCTTCTCTTACTGTGATCTTTCTCTTTCTGGTTCGACACAGAGGTTCAACCTCTTAACGTATAAAAATAGAATATTACAACAGAAGTAAATTGTGTTCAAACTTTTTACTGGTTCTGTGTGTCTAGTCAAGAGAGACATTGGGAGTGAACCCATGTCCATGTGGTGCCCGTGGCTGAATTGGTGCAGGAGCCTTATGCCTCTTCAATTCAAATAAGGACTTTGAGAATGTGTCTGTTGCTCCTATCTCCTGGCCTGCTTAATATAGCCTCCCTCGTCCTGGCCGTCTCCCTCCGCCCCCTCTGTTCCATATATGGTCATCCTCAACTCTCTCTCCCTCTCTCGCCCTTTCTCCAAACTTAAACCCAGACATTTGATGACGGCACAAAAGCTAGAAACTTGGGACACTTTCACCCCCCTCCTCCATCCATCGGCCCAACTTTCCACCTGATTGGGCTGAGGGCAGCGAGAGCCTAGTTACTAGCATTTGGCCCTGTCAGTCACCTAAACCACCCCCCTTTGCTCCCCTCTTACCCCGCTTTTTCACTTTACAGTCCGTCTCATATTAGTCAGGTTCGCGTATCAGCCACTGCCCAGTTAACGTTGCCTCTTCTACCACCTTTTCTTACTTCCCGATTCCCAGTCATTTTGCACTTTGGACTAAGAGGGAACACTTCTATTGGGGACTCATTAAATATTCTCCAGGAAACAGGAAGCACAATTTCCTTTGGATTGTGTCTATTTTCTACTGTTGGAAAAGGGGGGTCGTAAGTCTGGACTAACTTTTTGGGAGTATTTTAGTACTTCAAGAGTACTTCATACCTGGGTATTTTTATATAGATATTCCCAGGACACTTCCTGGAAATATTCTTGTCTGCATAAGAGCAGAAGAATAATTTTATCTCAGGTGTACGTGTTTTTGTAAATTGTGCACGTGCTGGACGTTTGCACTACAAGTGGATTTTGACTACGGGTCTTTTCACTGAGAGATTTGTGCAGTCTCTCTGACTGTCCGCTCCTCGGTCCAATATGGCGGCCTTTAAAACATGGCTGGTGGCCCTGCTGCTGGCTCTGCTGTGCTCCTTCCAAACCCCCCTGGCACCAGGAGCCAGGGCTCAGGGACTCGGTCATCATGAAGAACTCCAAAGCGATGAAGGAGGACATGCAGGGGGTGCTGGTGGAGATGACGATGACGATGACGATGATGACGACGACGATGATGACGACGATGATGATGACGATGACGATGATGCGATGATGATGATGATGATGCGATGATGATGATGGCGGCGGCGATGATGGCGATGGCGATGATGATGGCGATGGCGATGATGATGGCGGCGATGATGATGGCGGCGGCGATGATGGCGATGATGATGGCGATGATGATGATGACGGCGATGATGATGGCGGCGGCGGCGATGACGGCGATGGCGGCGATGATGATGGCGATGATGATGATGATGATGACGACGGCGATGATGACGGCAGCGATGCGATGATGATGACGATGCGGCGGCGATGATGGCGATGGCGATGGCGGCGATGGCGGCGATGGCGATGATGATGATGATGATGATGATGATGATGATGGCGACGATTTACGGCGGCGATGGCGGCGATGATGGCGGCGGCGGATGGCGACGGCGGCGGCGGCGATGATGATGGCGATGATGATGATGACGATGATGACGATGATGATGATGACGACGACGATGATGATGACGACAAAGGTAATTAAAATGGCTCAATAACGCATTGCTTCCCCACACTATTCCTTCCTATCCTCTCTTTTTCCTCCATATCTCCCTCTCTCCCTCCCTCCCTTCCTCCCTCTTCTTGTTCTGAACTATTTGGGGAGTGACAGGAGGAAGGAGTGGAGAGGGGTTATGTGACTGTATCCAGTCCCATTATCCTATTTTAAATTGCTCGTCTCCCTGATTAATTTAAGCTCTCCTCCCTGTTCTGCCTCTTTCTCCATGACCCTGACACTCTCTGTATTTTTTTCCTATGAAATAGAAAATTGAGCTCTTTGGAATTTGAACAGCCTCACCTGGAAATGTTGACGTCCTACGTATATGTGAACTTGGGATTGCAATGGCCACTAAGAGAGAACCGATCGCCATAACAGTTCTGAATGCGATGTCTGACATGTCCAGATCAAACGTTTGTTTTGTAACTTTTTTGTAAAGAGTGGTTTATGGTGTTCTCCTTCCTGTTATGTTGTGAAAGGGAAAGATGGAGACTGAGCTGAAGCAGTGATTAAGAGAACTGGGTGAAGTTCAAGGAACAGGGTTCTTGGAGACGATAATTCAATAATAACTATTGATTATGTCCCTTTCACTGCATCTATTCTTGTCTCTTTCTTTCCCAGTCATAAGGGTTGTGCTATTTTATGTTGCCTGATCAGTTTAATGTACAATGTTGTCTCTGTCTTTCTATAAAATGCATGGGTTTTTTTATAAAATACGTATTTATCAGTGTTTTGCATTTCAAATGGCAACAAGAGATCCTCTCTTGATTGATATCTATTAATTTAAATGTATTTAAATACGAACATATTTATGTATCTATATATGTTTATAATTAAAATTTGTTATAATGATTAATATAACTGCTCCTACAGAGGGGTATGTTTCCCAAAACTCTGTTGCTAACTACTTTAAGTTACCAACTTACATAGTTCAATCAAAGGAAGTTGCTGACATAGTTATCAACTAAGCTTTTGGGAATTGTACTCCAGATTAGTTTGCCTAACGGGTGAAACGGTCTTTTTAATCTGTCAGAAAGCAGGAAAAGGAGAATTACTCTGTTTTGCAGTCAGCTAATGGATCAAATAAACATTGCACCATACAAGAGACAGCACTGATCTTGTCTGTATCAGTCACAGTTATCTCCTTAATCTCTTGCGCTGAGCTGTCAGTGTCAGATTTTAGATGTTGTTTTCTCGAAAACACACCATATTTGATTTCAATATTGATATGTCTCTTACTTAAGGAAAGCAGGAGAGAGACATTTAAGAGTGAAGTTCTGTTAAAGTCTTGACAAAAAAAGATTCAAATGTACTCAGATTTCAAGTGCTGACAAGTCTTAATGGTTTAGCTTGGAGGACGCATTATGGTTGTTAAGGCCACTGAATAATGTGACCATTGGTGCTTTTCTGCACCACTTGTATTTCTGTGGTCATGTACTGTTTGGGATTCAAAGTGATGTCTCTTTTTTTTCTCTGTCAATTAATAATTTTGCTATGATGATAATTTCAAAATTTGCATTCGGAGTAATTTAATATTCTTTCTACTATGGAATAAATTAAATGATCTCAAGTCACTGCGCATGGAATTATTTCATTTTGCTCGCGTTTGAGGTCCTGTCTTTGCATGGTGCATTCAAAGAGAGGCAGCAACAGGGAAACACTAACTACAGAAACCCTGAACACTTCAAGTACTGAACTTTGAGTAAAAAGCTAAACACTTCAAGAACAACACTGGAGACATTTGGTCTCCAGTTTTACTTAGTTTACTTTGTTTCTCTAGATACCTGTGTTTGCATGTGCGTATTTGTGCATCTTTGAAATTGTATGAGACTGCATGCGTAGAGCAATCCACGTATGCAGGCGTGTGTGTGTTTGTGTGTGTATGGGGGGGGGGGTTACTATGCCTGTGAGGACCAACTCTTGAGAAACCACTTTTGTGAGGGCATTTGGCGTTGTGAGGACATTTTGGATAGTCCTCACAGAGGATTATGGAGGATTACGGCTAACTGGTTAAAGTTAGGGTTACAGTAAAAATTTGGGTTATGTTAAGGTTAGGGTTAGGCATATTTTGGTTACGGTCAGGGTTTGAGAAAGGCTGTACAGAATGAATGGCAGTCAATACAATGTCCTCAAAAGTTTAGCAATATAAATGTGTGTTTGTGTTTGTGTGTGTGTATGTGTGTGTGTGTGTGTGTGTGCTGGCGTGTTTGCGTACGTGTGTGTTTTTGCGTGAAAGTGAGAGATATGTAGTGTGTAATGCATGCACAGTGGTATTTATGTATGGTTGTGTATCACGGATGAATGGCTCCGCTCATACACTGTTTCAAGCAAATCACTAGTCATGGCGCTGGCCATATGCCTGAATGCTTATGGTAAAATGAAGGTCATATTTACCCATACCAGCTGATCAGTTCATCAGACATAATAAACACAGACAGAAAAGATTAACATTTCTTTCCAGATGATGATGACGACGATGACGATGATGATGATGACGATGATGATGATGATGATGACGATGATGATGATGATGATGATGATGATGATGATGACGATGATGATGATGATGATGATGATGAAGAAAAGTATAAGTCAGGGTCACTCTGTGAATACTGTGAATTCTGTGAGGTAAACACAATTCTGCTCTTGTCAAGAGACTGTGTTTGGTATTGAGTTCATGGAGAAGTGTAGTGCTGAATTTTCCCTCTCTGGTTTCCTTCTGTTTTTTTTCCTCTTTTCCAGCACTGTGACAGCTGTGATAAGTGCCCTTGTGAGGAGGGAGACGAGTCCGAACACTGTGAACACTGTCCGGTGAGTCTCAGCACTTCTCGTAGATGGACCCAATTGGACAGCAGGATTGCAGCAGTAGAGCCAATAAAAGAGCCAATGAGAGAGCATAGTCCACCCAGTCATATGCACCCATAAAGGCAGCTGCTGCTACTGTTACATACCAGCAAGGATATTGCAGTTCATGGACATCTCTGAAGGTTGGAGGATGATCTCCATGGATTTGCTATTGAATGTGGACAAAACCAGTGCTAATTGTGGCTGGTTTCTTCACATGGTGCCATGTAATTAGGGATTGCATCGCCCAGGCAATGGGAGGGATCACTCAATTAGAATTCTGTGTTTCATCGCTTTATAGTGACCCATGCTGGTCAACCAGGTGTCCGTGGACTGTGTTCAAAAGCTTGGATGCAATTGGTATTGCTTTAACTCCACTCTGTGCTAGCTAGCTCAGTTGCAGATTACCAAAGTTTGCAGCGTTTGAATGTGGATTAAGTGTCCATGTCATTGGTAATGCTTTTACACCTGGAATCCTCAAATATGGCCCTTGAGATCACCCAAACATCCTTCTGAGCTCCACCTTCTCCCAGTTTTGTTCATCATAAACACCAACCTGAAGAAACTCCATGGCTTTTTAAGGATACCTGTCCATTCTCATTGTACCTAATGTTAACGTGTTTACCATGAGGCCAGTTGAAATTTTGAATAATAACCAAATGTGGACGGTTTGCTTCTAACATCCAGCATTCATTTAATGCCTCTCTTTCTGTTGCTCTACAGGCGTGTGGTTACTGCCATGTGTGCCCTGTAATATGTAATACCGTCTGCCAACCAGGTAAGGAAATGAAGAGGACCTGGTGGGTGGGCTTGTGGCTAAAAGGCTGCTGATTCGCCTATACCTTTGAACAGTGTGTTTAACCAGCATTGTTTCAGATCTAATCGAGAATTTAGATGAATGGATGCTGTGAGCATACTTTAGCTCATGGAAAAAAGGACATACATTCAAAACATGGTTCTTTAAAATCTTATCAGAAAAAAAAACTGCAGTGTAAACTACATGTCTCTGTAAAATGATATAATGCTTGATGGAATGTTGTTATTATTACAGGTGGCTATGTTGATGAAATTTCTGGATCAATCTACAAGTAAGGATGAAATGCTTGTGAAAGCATTGTTTTACTTGACGTTTACCCATGTTTGCATTGAATATTTTAGAAGGAGAAATGCATACTTTCTTAAAATATTAGAAATAGTGCAGTGTATGGAAGCTCTACTGAAAAGATGTGGCCTACAGATTTACCTTGCTGAATTGGGTCTCAGGCAATATGCCAATGCCTAAAAAGCTGTAGCTTTTTCATATTTGAAATCCATTTTTGTGATGGATTTAACAAATTGTGACATACAAACATGATTAGAAACTTGGGAACATTTGGAGGAAAAGTTGTTGAAACATTAATTTAGCAAATTTCATACTGAAGAACATTGTGACATTCAGCCAGTAGCTGACTAACTCTTCTCCCTTATTTGCCTCTGTAGGACAATAGCTAGTGTCTTTGGGCGTGGACACTAAGGCTCTGTCGCCACCGTGTGGCTGAGGAAGGAGCAGCAACCAAGGGGATTTTCTTATTCCTTTATTATTTTAATTATCAATACGTTTTTTTTCTGTTGCTTTTTAGATTTGAACACCACAAACAAATGCACACCTGTGGACATGTTAGTTAATGAATTAAAAGTGACATAAAATAAATATTTATTTTTTGTCTAAGGGCAGGTTTTCCAGAGAGTCCCAAGAAAAACAAATTCTTTATAAGTTTAGTTATTCTGTTACTGTGATAAAGAGGGAATGATGGCAATAAAATATGAGGGACATTTTAAATGGCTGTGCAGTCACATTTCATTACTATGACCACAGGATTTCTCGTCTTTTATGAGGTACCCCCAAGAATGAATAAATAAATACATTTCAACAATGCTCCTGGGGCAGATTCACAGATACAGGAGGTGAGACAGATTCAGGGGTGAGAATACAGGAGGTGGGACAAATTAAAGGGTGAGAATACAGGAGGTGGGACAAACTCAGGGGTGATGATTAAGGATATGGGACAGATGCAGGGGAGATACAGGAGCTGGGAAAGATTCAGGGGTCAAGACACAGGAGATGGGACAGATTCAGGGGGGAAGATATAGGAGGTGGGACAGACTCAGGGGTGATAATTAAGGATATGGGACGGATTCAAGAGAGGATACAGGAGCTGGGATAGATTCACAGGTCAAGACATAGAAGGTGGGACAGATTCAGGGGTGAGGACACAGGAGGTGGGACAGATTCAGTGGTGAGGATATAGGAGGTGGAACAGATTCAGGGGTGAGGATACAGTAGGTGGGACAGATTCAAGGGCAAGAATATAGGAGCTGTGACAGATTCAGGGGTGATAATAAAGTATATGGGACAGATTCGAGGGAGGATACAGGAGCTGACACAGATTCAGTGGTGAGAATAGAGGAGATGAGACAGATTCAGGATGAGAATACAGGAGTTGGGGCATATTCAGGGGTGAGGACACAGGAAGTGGGACAGATTCCGTGGTGAGGATATAGGAGGTGGAATAGATTCAGGGGTGAGAATACAGAAGGTGGGACAGATTAAGAGGTAATGATAAAGGATATGGGACAGTTTTGAGGGTGGATACAGGAGCTGGGACAGATTCAGGGGTCAGGACACAGGAGGTGGGACAGATTCAGTGATGAGGATACAGAGGGTGAGACAGATTCAGGGGTGAGGATATAGGAGGTAAGACAGATTCAGGGGTCAGGACACAGAAAGTGGGACAGATTCAGGGGCAAGAATATAGGAGCTGTGACAGATTCAGGGGTGATAATTAAGGACATGGGACAGATTCAAGGGAGGATACAAGAGCTGGGATAGATTTATGGATCAAGACACAGGAGGTTGGACAGATTCAGGGGTCAAGAGACAGGAGGTTGGACAGATTCAGGGGTGAGGACACAGGAGGTGGGACAGATTCAGGGGGAGGATAATGTTGAACAGATTCAGGGGTGAGAATACAGAAGGTGAGAAAGATTAAGAGGTAATGCCAGGATATGGGACAGTTTCGAGGGTGGATAAAAGAGCTGGGACAAATTCGGGGGTCAGGACACAGGAGGTGGGACAGATTCAGGGATGAGGATACAGAGGGTGGGATAGATTCAGAGGCGAGAATACAGGAGCTGTGACAGGTTCAGGGGTGATAATAAAGTATTTGGGACAGATTCAAGGGAGGATACAGGAGCTGACACAGATTCAGTGGTGAGAATAGAGGAGATGAGACAGATTCAGGGATGAGAATACAGGAGTTGGGGCATATTCAGGGGTGAGGACACAGGAAGTGGGACAGATTCCGTGGTGAGGATATAGGAGGTGGAATAGATTCAGGGGTGAGAATACAGAAGGTGGGACAGATTAAGAGGTAATGATAAAGGATATGGGACAGTTTTGAGGGTGGATACAGGAGCTGGGACAGATTCAGGGGTCAGGACACAGGAGGTGGGACAGATTCAGTGATGAGGATACAGAGGGTGAGACAGATTCAGGGGTGAGGATATAGGAGGTAAGACAGATTCAGGGGTCAGGATACAGAAAGTGGGACAGATTCAGGGGCAAGAATATAGGAGCTGTGACAGATTCAGGGGTGATAATTAAGGACATGGGACAGATTCAAGGGAGGATACAAGAGCTGGGATAGATTTATGGATCAAGACACAGGAGGTTGGACAGATTCAGGGGGAGGATATAGGTTGAACAGATTCAGGGGTGAGAATACAGAAGGTGAGAAAGATTATGAGGTAATGCCAGGATATGGGACAGTTTTGAGGGTGGATAAAGGAGCTGGGACAAATTCAGGGGTCAGGACACAGGAGGTGGGACAGATTCAGGGATGAGGATACAGAGGGTGGGATAGATTCAGAGGCGAGAATACAGGAGCTGTGACAGATTCAGGGGTGATAATAAAGTATTTGGGACAGATTTGAGGGAGGATACAGAAGCTGACACAGATTCAGTGGTGTAGATAAAGGAGATGGGACAGATTCAGGGGTGAGAATACAGGAGGTGGGACAGATTCAGGGGTGAGGATACAGGAGGTGGGACAGATTCAGCAGTGGCGATACACTGGGTGGGACAGATTCAGGGGTGAGGATACAGGAGGTGGAACAGATTCAGCAGTGGCGATACACAGGGTGGGACAGATTCAGGGGTGAGGATACAGGAGGTGAGACAGATTCATGGGCAATAATACAGGAGCTGGGACAGATTCAGGGGTGATAATAAAGGATATGGGATGGATTCGAGGGAGGATACAGGAGGTTACATGGATTCAGTGGATAGGATAGAGAAGGTGGGACAGATTCAGGGGTGAGGATACAGGAGGTGAGACAGATTCAGGGGTGAGGATACAGTAGGTGGGACAGATTCAGGGGCAAGAATACAGGAGCTGGGACAGATTCAGGGGTGATAATAAAGGATATGAGACAGATTCGAGGGTGGATACAGGAGGTGACAGATTCAGTGGATAGGATAGAGAGGGTTGGACAGATTCAGGGGTGAGGATACAGAAGGTGGAGCAGAGTTGGAGGCGAGGATACAGGAGCTGACACAGATGCAGTGGTGAGGATAAAGGAGATGGGGCAGATTCAGGGGTGAGAATACAGAATGTGGGACAGATTCAGGGGTCAAGACACAGGAAGTGGGACAGATTCAGGGGTGA
The DNA here is from genome assembly GCA_029692085.1 of Gymnothorax javanicus. Taxonomy (NCBI): domain Eukaryota; kingdom Metazoa; phylum Chordata; class Actinopteri; order Anguilliformes; family Muraenidae; genus Gymnothorax; species Gymnothorax javanicus. Next base: position 21,416,001 of record CM056206.1, read on the forward strand.
GGATATAGGAGGAGGAACAGATTAAGAGGTAATGACAAAGGATATGGGACAGTTTCAAGGGTGGATAAAGGAGCTGGAACAGATTCAGGGGTCAGGACACAGGAGGTGGGACAGATTCAGGGATGAGGATACAGAGGATGGGACAGATTCAGGGATGAGGATACAGAGGATGGGACAGATTCAGGGGTGAGGGGGTGGGGCAGATACAGGCGAGGATACAGGGCTGACAGATTCAGTGGTGAGGATAAAGGAGATGGGGCAGAGAGGGGTGAGACAGAATGTGGGACAGATTCAGGGGTCAGGACACAGGAGGTGGGACAGATTCAGGGGTGAGGATATAGGAGGAGGAACAGATTAAGAGGTAATGACAAAGGATATGGGACAGTTTCAAGGGTGGATAAAGGAGCTGGAACAGATTCAGGGGTCAGGACACAGGAGGTGGGACAGATTCAGGGATGAGGATACAGAGGATGGGACAGATTCAGGGATGAGGATACAGAGGATGGGACAGATTCAGGGGTGAGGATACAGAAGGTGGGGCAGAGTTGGAGGCGAGGATACAGGAGCTGACACAGATGCAGTGGTGAGGATAAAGGAGATGGGGCAGATTCAGGGGTGAGAATACAGAATGTGGGACAGATTCAGGGGTCAAGACACAGGAAGTGGGACAGATTCAGGGGTGAGGATATAGGAGGAGGAACAGATTAAGAGGTAATGACAAAGGATATGGGACAGTTTCAAGGGTGGATAAAGGAGCTGGAACAGATTCAGGGGTCAGGACACAGGAGGTGGGACAGATTCAGGGATGAGGATACAGAGGATGGGACAGATTCAGGGATGAGGATACAGAGGATGGGACAGATTCAGGGGTGAGGATACAGAAGGTGGGGCAGAGTTGGAGGCGAGGATACAGGAGCTGACACAGATGCAGTGGTGAGGATAAAGGAGATGGGGCAGATTCAGGGGTGAGGATACAGGAGGTGGGACAGATTCAGCGGTGGAAATACACAGGGTGGGACAGATTCAAGGATGAGGATACAGGAGGTGAGACAAATTCAGGGGTGAGGATACAGGAGGTGGGACAGATTCAGGGCAAGAATACAGTAGCTGTGACAAATTCAGGGGTGATAATAAAGGATATGGGATGGATTCGAGGGAGGATACAGGAGGTTACATGGATTCAGTGGATAGGATAGAGAAGGTGGGACAGAGAATAGACAGATAAAGCATATGGGACAGATTTGAGGGAGGATCCAGGAGGTGACACAGATTCAGTGGATAGGCTAGAGAAGGTGGGACAGATTCAGGGGTGAGGATACAGGAGGTGGGACGGATTCAGGGGTGAGAATACAGGAGGTGGGACAGATTCATGGGAGGATACAGGAGCTGGGATAGATTCAGGGGTCAAGACACAGGAGGTGGGACAGATTCAGGGGTGAGGATGTAGGAGGTTGGACAGATTAAGAGGTAATGACAAAGGATATACAAAGGATATGGGACTGTTTTGAGGGTGGATAAAGCAGCTGGGCAGATTCAGGGGTGAGAATACAGGAGGTGGGACAGATTCAGGAGTGAGGATACAGGAGGTGGGACAGATTCAGAGGTGAGGATACATGAGATGGGACAGATTCAGGGGCAAGAATACAGGAGCTGTGACAGATTCAGCGGTGATAATAAAGGACATGGGACAGACTTGGGGGAGGATACAGGAGGTGACACAGATTCAGTGGATAGGATAGAGAAAGGTGGGACAGATTCAGGGGTGAGGATAAAGGAGCTGGGACAGATTCAGGGGTGATAATACAGGAGGTGGGACAGATTCAGGGGTGAGAATACAGGAGGAGGGACAGATTCAGGGGCAAGAATACAGGAGGTGGGACAGATTCAGGGGTGAGAATACAGGAGGTGGGACAGATTCAGGGGTGAGGATACAGGTGGGACAGATTCAGGGGTGAGAATACAGGAGGTGGGACAGATTCAGGGGTGAGAATACAGGAGCTGTGACAGATTCAGGGGTGATAATAAAGCATACGGGACAGATTTGAGGGAGGATACAGGAGCTGGAACAGATTCAAGGGTGAGGATTCAGGAGGTGGGACATATTGAAGGATGAGCATACAGGACGTGGGACTGATTCAGGAGACAGGGTACAGAAGTTGGTACAGATTCTGCAGTGAAGACACGAAAGGTGGGACATAGTCAGGGGTGGCATTAAAAAATATGGGACAGATTTGAGCGAGGATACAGGACCTGAGACAAATTCAGGGGTCAGGACACAAGAGTTGGAATATATTCTAGGGTGATGCTAGAGGAGGTAAAGCAGATTCAGTGCTGAGGACACAGCAGGACAAATTCAGGGGTGAGGATACAGGCAGTGGGACAGATTAAAGGGTGAGGAAATGGAAGGGGGCATCAGGGGTGAGGAAATAGGAGATGGAACAAATTTGGGGGTGAGGATAATGGAGTTGGGACAGATTCAAGGGAGAAGATTCAGGAGGTGGCAGAGATGCAGGATAGAAGAGGAGTTTGGACAGATTCAGGAATGATGATACAGGAGCTAGGACAGATTTTCAAGAGTGGTTACAGGAGGTGGGACAGATTTAGCAGTAAGAGTACAGGAGGTGGGACAGATTCAGGGGTGAGGGTAGAGGAGGTGGGAAAGATTCAAGAGAGGCAGCAAGAGGTGGGACAAATTCAGGAGAGAGGTTACAGGAGGAGGGACAGATTCAGGGGTGAGGATACAATAGCTAGGACAGATTCAGGGGAGAGGATAACGCAGGTGAGACAGGTGCAGGGTGAGGATACAAGGGCTGGAGCAGATTCAGAGGTGAGGATACAGGGGGTGGGGCAGATTTAGCAGCGAGGATACAGGGGGTGGAGCAGATTTAGCAGTAAGGATACAGGGGGTGGGGCAGATCTAGCAGTAAGGATACAGGATGTGGGGCAGGTTCTGGGGTGAGCATGGAGGAGGTGGGACAGATGCAGAATAGAACACATGGGAGGTGGGGCAGAATTAAGGGTGAAGATGCAGGCAGCGGGATTGATTAAGGGGACAAATACAGGAGGTGGGACAGATGCAGGATAGAGGATACAGGAAGTTGGGCAGATTCAGGGGTGAGGATGCACATGCTGGGGCAGATTCAGGGGTGAGGATGCACATGCTGGGGCAGACTCAGGGGTGGGACTGATAAGCATGAATAGGCAATGCTATCCCATGCAGAAGTATTTTTTTCCAGTTTGTGTGAAGTAAGCATGGTTGTGCTATCAAACCACCTCTCCCAATCTGCCACGCAACTGAAGTTGCTTCTATTTCGGATTTCAAAGAGTGAGGATTTTCTATGTAGTGAATTCATGTTCCTTTTTATGTCTTCAATTCCTTTTCTCATTCATTTCCTTGCCTTCTAAGGGAAAGGAAGGAAAAAAGGGAAGAAGGAGGTGAAAAAGTCTGTCCTAGAAGTGACAGAAGTTCTGCCCAGTATTGTGACCGACAAAGTATAGACAACTGGGGACAGTCTTTACTATTATTTCTTGAAAGTTTTGTTTTTAAATCTCATTTTCAGTGGTTAATTTCCCATGATTAGTAGAATTCCCAACATAGAATATAAACATAAGCAAAAAAGTTTTAAAATGCATTGTTTGGCAGGTTTTGCCAGATTTGTGTTAAACCTTAGACAGGAAGTCCTCATACATTCCGCTTCCTGTAAGTGGACACTGTCACTTACTATGGTAGATGTGTCAGCTTGGCTGATCAGCCTGCAGCTGAAGGTCACTCAGCCCCAGGCCAGGTGGCATCTGGTGGCCTTCCACATCTGGGGGTTGAAAGATGTCTTGACAGGTGACGCCAACTTTGTTTTTGTAATATAATTAACAAATCAATATCATGATGTTAACAATGGAGTCATGAGCCAACTGTATTAATAACTGTTGCAGAGTGGGGGGATACTAAATATGAAAGTAGAAATTAAATTAAATCCACTGACTTTAAGAACATTATTAAACACACAGCTCATACTTTCCCAGTATGAAAACAACTTATTTAAACATTTCAACTCACTAGTACAGGCTTTGAAGTTGGATGCCTTTTTTATACACGCATTTGTATACAAACCAAAGTTTAACATGTAGGGAATAAAAACAAAAACTAAATGTGGCATGTGGCAATTCCAACCACATACCAAAAACTGATAAACTCAAGTTAAATTAATTAGGACCACAGAATTATGGAATACTGCCACACTGGACACTGGAGAGTGGGGATTGTGATTTTGTTCATTGAACAAATAAGCCCACCCACAATGCTCCTCACTAGCCTCACAGATCTCATAAAATGCAGTAATTATCTTGAGGTATTCATGGCAACATACATTACATCAAATAAATGAACATACAGCGTCTCCATCCTTTTTGGATATTTAGTCACATCAATTTTTGTTGTCAACTGTTTTGCTTCATGGAATCAGTACTGAAGCAAATTTGGTATCAAAAGCAACAAGTAGCCCATCTTTGAGAAACCAATATGAATTGATACTTGAATTGCAACTGTTCAGAAAATGCTTTGCCTTTACTTGCTTGTCTTCATTTTCGGCAAATGCAATCTGAATTGCAATGCCATACTGTGATTTATGAGAATGTACTCATGATAGCAGAAGGGCTTAAACATTCCAGTCGAGACAACTGTTTCTCCGAGTCTCAGGAGAACGACACTGATAGCCAACCTCATCCTCAGTGGAGCAGGGTGGTGCTGGCTGGCAGACAACCCATCATCATCTCCAAGGAACATGAGCCCCTGCCACTCTGGAGAGTGATGACATAAAATACGGACCGATGGCTGCGCTGACCAGCTGACTTTCCACTGAGACAGGAGGGGTCTTTTTACTGACTGCCATATCAGGCTGCCCAAATGCAGACCTCTTGGGTTTCCTCCATCAGTGTGGGAGTGCCCCACATTACAGGAGAGTGGGGCATATCGGGGTGTTAGAGCAGGGGCATTTCATGAGCACTGCTTGGAAAGAAGGACTCAGTTCTGAGTTGCACAAGGACACATTTGTCACTGGTGAGAAAGTTTTTCAGTGAGAGTCCATATCTGCACAGTTTTGCTCCTCAGACCAGGAAGCTTTAACTGGTAAGAGAGAATGTACACACATTCAAGCAATTGAATTCAAGCTATGAATGAAAGATGCAAAGAGAGCAGCTGGTCATGTCTGATGTCACAGATTCCCAGCAGAACATTTCAGAGAATAACCTTTCATTCCAAATTTATATGACATGCGAATGAGTTACACGGGCACACCAGTGAAACCTGTTCACGAGTCTGCACCAGTTTGCTCAGGGTAAATGTCACATGCTGAGTGGCACCCTGCTGAGGACAGATGAACTCCACACAGGGGGCATTTTTCACCATTTTATCAGGGAACTTCTAATTCATGGAGGGTGAGGAATAGAGAAAAAGCAATATAATAAAAAAGACGCATTAGTGACCTCTTCAATAACTCTCAAGGAATCAGGGCCAAAGTAAACACAAAATAAACTGAACATGTCACTCTTCAGCAGGCTTTTTTCTCCCTCAACAAAAAAACAATATCTCTGATCTCAATTGTTTAGTGCTTGATGCTTATTATGGGCTGGAGCATAGTTTTGATGACTCCAGGTCTGCTTAACAAACAAAATGGGCCTTCCGACTGCCTTGAAACCTAAAACAGTGAATTATGCTCATAGTGTCGTCCACTTTCAGGAGCAGAACACAGGGCAGACTGAGGCAAGTTTGGGGTAGGGGTACGGAACATCCCTTTATTGCAACAATTTGTCCTGGCTAGTTCTCAATCATTTTCCTTTAATGACGCGTTTTCTGATTATAGTAATAATCCATTGGCAATTGAAGACACGGCTTCTCTCCCCATGCAATCTAACAGCAATGAAATAATGGGCTAAATTCAGTACATAAAAATAATTTACTTAAACAGGCCTATGCTTTATGAAAGACAAACTGTTCTGAAACTTCCATGCTACCTTTTCCGCACATCAGGCGATTTAACTTTTGTTTCATGATCGTTTAAATTCATTGTTTAAAAACTGAAAAACTCCATGCATTGAGACTTCAGTTCTGCATGAGAATCTCTTAAATTTGCGTTGATTGAATAATGACTGATCCGCATTCCAATGAAATATCATTTTTCACTCTTAGTACAGTGTGGGTTGATTTAAAAGTGGGACTCGGCAATTAAATATCAGAAGCGTGAGACTCAAGCCATATGCATGATAGTTTGCAGGTATGCAATTTTGAATGACGCTGATTTAAATGTGCCAAATACGCGTCCAGATGAATGATTGTCGTCTTACCTAAACTGGGAGAACTAGCTGCATCTGACAGTGTGGAGTGTTCGCGGAGTGAATCTATTGTTAATTATGAAAGTGGCTGAGAACAAGTCAGGACTAATAACTGTTTTAAAGGGATGTTCTGTGCCTCCCTCCAAATACCCAGTTCTGGCGCCGCCACTGACTGAAGGTAACAGGCCGAATGCATCATTGGATTAAAGATCATTTATTTATTTATTCATAATGGGAGGTCCCATTGAGAACAAAATCTCTTTTTCAAGGGAGCCCTGGGGCCTGAGGTGGAGATGGAGAGGTAACAATTGATCAGGGGATGATTAAGTGGCCGGTAGAAAAATCCAGTCCAGGGACTTAGCCATGACGCTGGGGAACCCCCTGCCCTCATGGAAGAGTATCATAGGATCTTTAATGACCACAGTAAGTCAGGACTTAGTTTAACTTCTCATCCAAAAGACGGCGTCTCCTTCAGCATATATACGGAAAAGATTTAATAATTACCATTCTTGAGGCGACCCAACAGGGTCCCAATCTTAGGAAAAGGGTGATGTGCAGGCTTTCATTCCAACCCTTTTATACAATTCTAAAATCAATTGGATTTGCAGAAGACCTTTTCATAGAATCAGGTGTGTTAGTTCTTGGGGAAAGATCTCTATTTGCAGATGATGGACCCCTTTTGAAAATAAAAATCAATTATGTATTTTTTTAAGTAAGCATGGGTATTGGGGAGATCTATATTTGCAGATGATGGACCATTATGAAAAAGAGGGAAAATGTTGCTTTAAATGCCTAAAAAGTTTAGCAATGTGAAACAGTGGTAATTGAAGTGGGATTTCGATTTTCAGTGGATAAAACTAGGAGTTTTCTTTAGCTGAAGGAAGTTATCAGATGAGTGTAAGTTTAAATCATGTTACAGGCATGTAGTGTATTAAGATTATTAGAGTGATGCTTTGATGCAAGGTTGTTCAGTAAATAACATGCAGAAAGGATGGCTGCTAAATGTAAAACTGTACTCAAAGTCATGGGACTGGTTACAAATATAGAGAAGGGAGCAGACAGATTGACATTACAGGCAATAAATGAGTAGGTAATAAGGTCAATATTGGGTGTATATCATATGGGTCAGCTTCATAATCATTGTTGGAAAACCTTAATGTGGCCCATGGAAAAGCTCTAAGAATCTGTTGCAGAACATTTGAAGAGCCCAGTGCTAAATGTAAGTTGGTCACATTTTCACACACCGTGAGGTAAGGATGGGAAATTTTTTTTTTTTTTTTTTTTTTTATAGTCACCTCAGTCCACAGCCTTGATTTTCTCACAATGGGCATTTTGTGACTCAAGTACTTTAGCACTGGGGTCTTCATTCAGAACAGCATTAATTCCAGCATTTAAGATTTGGAACACATACCAATACAGCTCAGATTATAATTAGTATTAACATATTAGATTAATTCACGATAGAGACCATCCCTCAAAATTTGTGGCAGAACCATGTGAAGAATACTTTTGGAAGAAATGTAACAGCTTTAGATGAATTATAAGAGTGAAGGCAAACATAATGAGTGTGTGCCGTAATGCGTATAATCAAGCAGCCGTCCTTCCTCTGGTTCCACCCTTGTTATTGCCGCTGCCAGAGGTGGGGCCACTAAATCAAGTTAGACCATTTAAAAAGGAAGACTATGGAAGAACAACAACATCATAAATTGAATTACTATTTTCAAATATTCACAGATGAATAAAAACATCCCAAAAAAATAGGAGAGTATTGCAAGTTTTTGTTGTTTTTGAGTTTGATTATAAGTAAGAAAGAGGGATTCCTGATGAATTATCTGTATTTCTATGAGAGCGAATGGCAATATGAATAACTCCACCATGGAATGAGGAAGTAAAGCCAAGAAGAGCCAATAAAACATATGTTAAGATTAATATTGGGTTCAAAGTCAGGCAGAAGTGATTCAAGACATGGCTTGAAAATAAAAGACTTGAAAGTATGAGACTTTATGTCAAACTGGTATGCATACCAGTTCATGCAGGAGTTACAAGAAGTGAGCTTTTGATAAAAGTCTCAATAATACACTGAAGTCAAATAAAATAAGATTTGAAGTTGATTCAAGTACAATAGATGATAAAGGAATAATAAGAATTAAATACATATTAAACATAATTGGCCAGAAGGTGGAATAGAAAATAAAAATAGTATCATTAAAGGATAGTTCACCCAAAAATGAAATTTCACTCATCATCCACTCACTCCAAGGCTAACTGAAGGGTCATTGAATTTCTTACATCCTGAAAACACTTTTGGAGTTTCAAAGAAAAACAGCTCTGAAGACAAATCCAAATCAACTGAAGTCAATAGTCACCACTATTTCAAGCGTAAAAAAACAGCATTAAAAAACTCAAAATTCCTCTATACTGCTCGAGTGACATAAACTAAAGACGATTGTGGTCGCTTCCTTGATAATGGATCTTAAACCTTAGACTCTTCCCGCGAAGGAGAACATGGCTCCTAGCTAAGTAGCTACATTGGACATTTAGACTAAAAACATTGGTGAAAAAGATGTCTTTTTAAGTCAAATTTGAATGTTGAGGCTTATGGACACTTACATTATGCCACTTGAGCAGTATGGAGGAATTTTGTGGGTTTTTTAATGTTGTTTTTTATGCTTGAAGGAGTGGCCACCCTTGACTTCAGTTGATTTGGATTTGTCTTCAGTGCTGTTTTGCTTTGAAATTCCAGAAGTGTTTTGAGGATGAAATAAATTTCCCAGCCCCTCAATTAGCCTTTCAGTGAGTAAATGATGAGCAAATTTACATTTTTGGGTGGACTATCACTTTAATTCAGAATAAATACACAGGTTGGGAATAAAAGGGCAGCTGGGCAGTGCAGAAAAGGATAAAGTTATCATAATATTAAGAGTAGGTCATACAAGGCTAAATAACACAGTAAACATCATCAATAACCAAGAATTAGGTACTGAGAAAAAGGGTGTTAGATGCTATAAATAATTGTTGAAAGTATGACACATTGAGAAACACAGAAAATAAGTAAAAAATATCTTTTTTTAAAAACCATACTGAATGAGCTATTTGGTGACAGACGTACAGGTGACCTATTGAGATATTTAATGGTAACTGGCAAAATGAACCAGACATGAATTTATGAATTTATTCATTACTCATTGTTGGGGTATCAATGAGATGTGGCCTCAGTTCAAACTCCAGATCAGTAGGTGGCGGCAATGCGCCCATTTGATTTTTGATACGATAAGAAGAATTAGAAGTGGAGAATAAACTGGAGAAAGTGGACAGCTTTCGGTTTGTAGGAATGTTTTTTGATGCTAGATTAACATGGAGAGAGCATATAGGATATGTAGTCAATAAATGTAAAAGAGTCATAAATGTCATGAGGTGTCTCGCGGGGGTGGAGTGGGGGGATGATTTTGCATCCCTGAAATATTTTTATATCACTCTAATAAGATCAAGAATTGACTATGGAAGTATTGTTTATGGAGCAGCAGCAAAATCAGTTTTAGCAAACTTGGATACTGTGCAAGCGAGGGTTCTAAGAGTGTGTATAGGCGCATTTAAAACATCAACAGTTTGTGCACTCCAAGTTGAAGCAGGGGAAATGCCACTGGGGTTGCGGCAGAAACAGCTGGGGGCTAATTACTGGATTAACCTTAGGGGGCATGTAGATAACCATCCAACAAAAATGGTGTTGCAGACATGCTGGGAAAAGGAGAGGACAAAGAAAGACAGTTTTGGCTGGACTGGAGATCAAACATAAGATGTGGGAGTGTTTGATAAGGAATTTGGGAAAACTGTAGAATAGCCTCTCAGTCCAGCCTGGCTTTTAGAATATCCATGTGTAGATCTGGTGATGCATGAGAGAAAGCACAGAAGGGAGGAGGCTGATTTGGTGAGAGCATGCCATAATCATAGGGAACATAATTATCAAAACACTGTGGAGATTTTTGTTGATGGATCAAAGGATCCACAGTCAGATGCGACTGGAGCTGCAGTTGTTGTACCTAGTTACCAGGTGAAATTTAACAGAAGGACATCAGATTATTTAAGTGTATTTGCCGTTGAATTGTTTGCCATGCAGTTGGCTCTAGAATGGCTTGAACAGGTTACATGTGCAAATGTGTTAATATGCAGTGACTCCATGTCAGCACTTAAGAGTGTTATGATGGGTACAGCCAGGAGTCACCAGGATCTTCTCTTCAAAATATTAATTAGATATTCAAATATGGTGAGGCAAGGTAGAAAAATCGCTTTTATATGGGTACCAGCACATACAGGTATCTAGGGTAATGAAAGGGCAGACAAACTGACAAAAGAAGCTGTCAGAAAAGAAACAGTGGAAAGCAATATTAAATTATCAAAGTCGGAGGGGAAGAGTATAGTATGGAGAATGGTAAATCAACAGTGGCAACAGTACTGGGATCGGGAGGTGAGAGGGAGACATTTACACACAATTCAAAATAATGTAGGTATGGTAAGGAGCAAAGGAACAAACAGAAGAGAACAAGTAATAAGCAGATTGAGAATTGGGCATTGTAACCTGAACAGTTCACTTTATATCATTGGATAACACCCATCAGGACTTTGCAGTTTATGTCATGAGGCCGAGACAGTGGAACATATTTTCATAACATGCAGGAAGTATTCAAGAGAAAGACAGGACATGATGCGGCAGTTACAATCGGTTGGGCGAGTAGAGAACAGTATTAAAAGTGTACTGGAAATAGGCGACAGTGCTCAAGGGAGGAAAATGATAGGGTAATGGGTTTTTTAAGAAAGACCGGACTGGAAAGACGGATTTGAGAGAATGATGAGGGCGAATAAGTTTTGAGGGTGGCAGTAATGCAACATCTTGGATGTCATTACCATTAAACCTCAACGAAGAAGAAGAAGGAGTGTTGCGGTTGTTGGAACTGTTTAGTGATTGGTTTTTGCATTTTTTGGTCTATTACAATTACAGATCTGAGATTGTTTAGTTTGATCAATATTGAAGTGTTGTCAATTATCGTGATGTTAAGGTTAAATTACTAATTTAGAGAGTGAAAGGGTGGGTGGCTTCCACAGTTGGTTAGTGTACTTACAAGCTAGCTAGCTCGCTAGCGAACCTAATTTCGCATTTCCTCGATTTTTCGGTACAGACAAAAAAATAAGAAGAAAAAATGACACGACATGGAAAAAATTGTACGGCTGGTGCTGTGTACACTTATCACGAGAAAAAGAAAGATACAGGTGAGATCGTGTTAGTCTACCATGTTTACTATTTAGCTGACGAACAAGCATTAGCTCAATGGGTCTTACAGGATTAGCTGGAAAGTTGGCTGGCCAGCCTCACTAGCAATGCTGGTGATAAATTGTGGGTTTTATTGACGTTAATTTACCCACTGTGAGTTTTGTTTGGTTGAGTTCAAACATTGACATTGTTAAGCAATGGAATGCCCCGCGTGTTACCGTGTTCCTCTTGGACCACAGATTATATTGTTCACTGTTAAATTGTCATTTCGTTTTCACATTGAGTTATAGAAGCTCAGAATGTCTCCCTGTTCATCCAGCGGCCTCGGGATACGGCACTCAGGCCGTGCGTTTGGGAAAGGACGCTATAAAGGACTTCGACTGTTGCTGTCTGTCGCTTCAGCCTTGCAGGGATCCTGTAGTAACGTAAGTCACGATCATGCACGTACATCCTTTATTATTAGTATCCGAGACCAGTGACGCAACAATCGATGTAGGCTAAAACTGACAAATCTTCATCACCATGCGTGTGGAAATGCCTTTCAAGCATCAACATCTGTGCTTGAAGTGAGCCACAGAAATGCACGCGTTTGTGAATGAGATTTTGCAGTGACTGGACATCTCTAACGCCTGAGTTGAAACCATAAGGTTTTGTTTCCCGCTATTACTGATGATCTACTTTCAAAACTCGGCGTGAATTGCATTAGAAGGTAGGCTATTTGTATAATCAAATTTTGGAAGTACACACAATGTCGAAGTCTGATATTGATGATTAATGTCATCCCGAGTGATGAAATGTTCTACATTTTTGACTACATGATACGGCATATTTTACTCTGCGCTGATAAGCCATTTGAGCATGTGGGCTAGCTTTTTATGTTGTTGACCGACCTGTTCAAATCTTGTCTTCAGCCTGGATGGCTACCTATATGAAAAACAGGCCATTCTGGAGTACATCCTTCACCAGAAAACAGAAATCGCCAGAAAAATGAAGGTTTGTCACACCCACTGCAATTTTGTCCCTCTTTTTGTGTCCATTTTGTGCGGCGACGTGTAATTTCACAAAATATCCTCTTTCATGTACCTAACACTCACTCTTAGAGATGGCAATTTGAACCTTTTAAACAGTTTTGAAACCTCTGAAACGACCACTGTTTCGAAATGTTCCGAATTGTTTCGAAACCAGATTTATTTCAGTAGTGCACAACCTAGTGGCAAAAACTTTTACTGCAGCTTTTAAAATGTTTTGAAGTGAAACAAAACACATGATCATTGCCGGGCGGAGCAGGAAAAACGTCAATATTCATGTGACAAAAGTTTTGAATCAGAGTCGTAAACCCGTGTCAAACCAGGAAGTTTCGAACGTGTCCGAAACAGTTCAAATCTGCTTGCCGAAATTGCTATCTCTACTCACTCTGCACTTCCCTCTCTCTCACCCTCCCTGCTGTCTTCCTGTCTCTCTTTCTCTGTCCTCTCTGTCCCTCTGTTTCTTTCTCCATCCTTCGTACTTCCCTCTCCCTCTCTCTTCCTCTCGGTATTTTCTCCTCTTTTCCTCCCTCCCTCTCTCTGTTTCTCTCCCTCTCTTTCTCTCTCAGGCATATGAGAAACAGAAGCGAGCTCAGATGAGTGACAGCCAGATGGAGTCCAGCTCTGAGGAGCGAGAGAAGGTGGAGAAATTCAAGAAGAGAGAGAGCAGCATTGTCTCCAAGCCCATCAATCCTTTCACTGCAGGTATGTGAGAGAAGAGTGAAAGTCAAAGAAAGTGAAAGCAGGCCTCAAACTAAGTTAGTTTTAGGGCAAGGCCATTTGGCCTTTTAAAATTGGGGCATCACAACCAAAATGTAGGGCACCAAAGCCAAAACCAAATTAATCAATTTTGCAAGAAAAATAAGTGATAATGACATTGTATGTAGATAAGACAGTATAAATCAATAATTAGGAGCGCACTGAAAACCAATATTTTATTAATTTTTAAAATTGTTAATTTTTTAATTCAATTTGCAGCAATTTATCGACAGAGCAATCAAGACCAAAACATGACCAATAATTTGAAATGATAATGAAAAAGTGAATGCCTATTGCCAACATTTATAAAATTGGCATTGTAAGAATGATAATATAAATGCAAAAATCCAAAACTTTAGGTGACTTTGCAGCATTTATTTTCGCCATCCATACAGTTGTCACTCAGCTGTGCATCATGCCAGACAACGCCCTTTAGCCATGACTACATTCAGAATATAGAACGGATTCTCGGGGCTTATTGCTTAATGAGCATCACAAACTAACTTATGCAAATCTGTGCTGTTTCATGAGATACACAAGCGCAGAAATTATGAATACATATTGATATTTTAATATTTTATGTGCAGAAGAAAACGCTTCAATTTTATGGTGCAATGTATAACTATTCTATTGAAAATAAATTTGAATGCCGTCGTTCAACAAATTAGTCTTAGCAACTGTTGCTACCCGGGAAAAGTAAACTGTGAGAGGTTTTGGTTATCAAGCATTGAAAGATGAGGTTTCCGATGGCCTTTGTTACTGCCGACAGACCTCTACTGCTGAGCAGTCTGGCACGACACTGGACGCTCTGCACAGGCTAATGTTGTAAGCGAATGCTCTCTCCAGCTCGCTCTCAAAGTTCAGTTTCTGTCGAGGAACGTAATACAACCACCGTTTTCACCCAGCCCAAAAACACATCTATACTTGACACCAACAGTATTTAATTGCTTGCGCTTGAAACATAATATGAGCTGATTTTTCTCAAGCCGGAAGGATGTATGACTGTAAGATACCGACTTCACACAACGTTGCCGTATTTGTGAATGAGTGGGCATGTCGTTGGTCGCACAATGGGTGCATCTCAAAGCGTAGGCTGCATCCTTTGAAGGCTGCATTTTTAGGGGTCGTCACTTAATTCCATCCTCCAAACTAACGTAACGTCATGTCATCTCCGTTAAACAACTTTGTTTTAAGCGAGTCGTCACTGATTTCCCTAACTTTAACCATAATTCTAACCCCTGAACCTAAACCTAGCCGTAAATTTAACCTTGTCTCTTACCCTAAATGTCAGTTTAGTGGATGGACGTAAGTGACGACCCCCAAAAAGTGCAGCCTTTGAAGGATGCAGCCCACGCTTTGAGATGCACCCAATGTGCTCAGAAGTCCAGCGCAGCATGACGACGGGAGCCGCTCAGCTCAGTCGCTGTGTCAAAAATCGCCACTTTGGGTAATTTTTGGGCATCGCGGCAACTTGAAAAAAGGACAAGCGAAACTGGCCGTTTGGGTAGTTGAGCATGACGGCCACACAGGGGGGCAACCACGGCAATTGCCGCTAGGCCATGATATAATTCATGTGCTGTGAAAGGGATAGAGAGAATTGAGGATCTGGTTTAAGTGTGTGGGACTCTTTTTTTTTTTTTTTTCGCACTTCCTGTTAATAGACGAGGGACATTCTCTTAACATGCACGACTCCAGAGGGTTGTGCTTAGAAATACTGTTCTCTTGTTTTGTGTATAACTTGGCTTCATCACCATATTTCTCAATCCCTGAAGATAAAGGTTAGATCACTCATTATTGGCTTTCACTCTTGCCAACATCCCATAGCGTAGATTTGATTTTCTATCTCATGCAGCAGTAGCCTCCCTGGCCCGGGCTATGCTTGTGGAGAAGGCTAGGCAGTTTACAGTGATAAGCTCATGCTTTGGGATGTAACTGACCATTTAACCATTTTGTTCAGTGAGGTTGAAGGTGAATGCTCCAGCCTAAGTCGGACCAGTTTATGCTAGCAGATCCCTGGTACATTTGTCCACTGTAGTAACTGTTGAAGGTTCTTGCCCAGCCAGAAAGGAAAGTCGCCTGAGGTTTCCTCAGGCTTGAGCATTGGGGCTCTTAGCAGTCCTGAACCATCTCTTTAGCAGGGACGTCACGGGACTCGGAAGTGCAGAACGGTTCCGCTGGGCCGACCGCCAGCTCCAGCACCAGTTCCTCTACCGCTGCCTCCAGCTCAGTCCTCCCCAGCTTCTGGATCCCCAGTCTGACGCCTGAGGCCAAAGCCAGCGTGTTAAAGAAGCCAGTGAGTTCCCATATCCTTCCCTTCCCTTGAGTTCCCATATCCTTCCCTCCTTCCCTTGAGTTCTTATATCCTTCCCTTCCCTTGAGTTCTTATATCCTTCCCTTCCCTTGACTTCTTATATCCTTTCCTTCCCTTGAGTTCCCATATCATTTCCTTCCCTTGAGTTCTCATATCCTTTCCTTCCCTTGAGTTCTCATATCCTTTCCTTCCCTTGAGTTCTCATATCCTTCCCTTCCCTTGAGTTCTCATATCCTTTCCTTCCCTTGAGTTCCCATATCCTTCCCTTCCCTTGAGTTCTCATATCCTTCCCTTCCCTTGAGTTCTCATATCCTTTCCTTCCCTTGAGTTCTCATATCCTTCCCTTCCCTTGAGTTCTCATATCCTTTCCTTCCCTTGAGTTCTCATATCCTTCCCTTCCCTTGAGTTCTCATATACTTTCCTTCCCTTGAGTTCTCATATCCTTCCCTTCCCTTGAGTTCCCAAATCCTTCCCTTCCCTTGAGTTCTCATATCCTTCCCTTCCCTTGAGTTCCCATATCCTTCCCTTCCCTTGAGTTCTCATGTCCTCTGCTTCCCTTGAATTCTCATATCCTTCCCTTCCATTGAGTTCTTATATTCTTTCCTTCCCTTGAGTTCCCAAATCCTTCCCTTCCCTTGAGTTCTCATATCCTTTCCTTCCCTTGAGTTCTCAAATCCTTCCCTTCCCTTGAGTTCTCATATCCTTCCCTTCCCTTGAGTTTTCATATCCTTTCCTTCCCTTGAGTTCTCATATCCTTTCCTTCCCGTGAGTTCTCATATCCTTGAGTTTCCTTCCCTTCCTTGAGTTCTCATATATATTTCCTTCCCTTGAGTTCTCATATCCTTCCCTTCCCTTGAGTTCCCAAATCCTTCCCTTCCCTTGAGTTCTCATATCCTTCCCTTCCCTTGAGTTCCCATATCCTTCCCTTCCCTTGAGTTCTCATATCCTCTGCTTCCCTTGAATTCTCATATCCTTCCCTTCCATTGAGTTCTTATATTCTTTCCTTCCCTTGAGTTCCCAAATCCTTCCCTTCCCTTGAGTTCTCATATCCTTTCCTTCCCTTGAGTTCTCAAACCTTCCCTTCCCTTGAGTTCTCATATCCTTCCCTTCCCTTGAGTTCTCATATCCTTCCCTTTCCTTGAGTTCTCATATCCTTTCCTTCCCTTGAGTTCTCATATCCTTTCCTTTGACAGAGTAACAGAGTTTCGCAGTGGGGGTGTTTGGCAAAGGAAAACTTGATTGGAGGTGCTGTTCATGGACGTGTCTGTTTGAGCTTTGCTGGTGGCCAGCCGAACTGCAGACCGGGCTGTTTGATGGCATCCCGAGCGAGAGTCCCAAGTGTACACAGGGCACTGTTATCTCTGTCCCTGTCCCAGGTGAAGACCGTCCTGTGCCCGATGTCAGGGCGACCGCTGAAGATGAATGACCTCATCACGGTGCGCTTCACACCCCTGGACCCCAGCCTGGACCGGGTCGCCCTGCTCACACGCCAGGTCCGTTCCCATTACATCCCCCTTATATGTCATTTCTACAGTCATGACCTTTCTGCTGCACTGTACACAGTACCGTCCAGAAGTGTGGAATCGCTTCAAGTTCTGTTTTTTTAAATGATCTTTTTCATCTCTTCACCAAGGTAGTGATTCAGATCATCAAAAACTTTAGCGATGGCATTGATAATATTAAAATCTATAGTGTTGGAAATTATTGTTTTGTAATTTAATCATTTCTTGGCATTACCTTGGCCTACTTTCAGTAGCCATTGCTTCAATGGGGTAAAAACACACTGTTATGCTAATGTGCTACTTTGGTGTTAGAGAAACCGCTCCTGACATGTTAAAGGGATAGTTCACCCTAAAATCAAAATTCACTCATCATCTACTCACCCCAAGGCTAATTGAAGGGTCCTTGAATTTCTTTCGACCTCAAAACACTTTTGGAGTAACGAAGAAGAACAGCATCGAAGACAATCCAAATCAACTGAAGTCGGTGGTGACCACGCTTTGATACGTAAAAAACAACATTTAAAAAACACAAAATGCCTCCATACTGCTCGAGCGGCGTAATCCAAGCGTCCGTGAGCCCTGACATTCAAATTTAACTCGTAAAGACGTCTTTTCTCCATGTTTTTAGCCCAAATGTCCAATGTAGCCACTTAGCTAGGAGCCCTGTTTATCTAAACGGAAGAAAGTGACCTAGCTATGGTGGGCGATGAGGGTAAATGCGCTGTTCAGTCACTGAATACAAACGTTCAAAACTGTCGCGTTTCTCCGTTGGAGATGTTTAGGGCTGTCGCGGCATATTTGACCTCGCTATGGTTCAAAGCAGGGTCACCACTGACTTCAGTTGATTTTTATGTCTTCAATGCTGTTTCTCTTTGTAACACCAAAAGTGTTTTGAGGACGAAAGACATTCAGACCCTTTTGATTAGCCTTGGGGGAGAAGATGATAATTGAATTTTTACCCCTCGGCCGACTCTGGCTGGAGGGGTATTGTTGTCACCTGCATGTCTGTCTGTCGTCTGTCGTCCGTCGTCCGTCCATGATTTTGTCCGGGCCAGTACTCAGCAACTAATGATCGCAGCTTCACCAAATTTGGTATGGTAACTCACTATGACCCATAGATGTGCAATGTCAGGTTTTTTGCTGGATTTGACCTTTGACCTTAGCGCTGTGACCTTGAGGCAGGAAATCTTGTAGGGGTCAGTACTCAGCAACTACTGATCGCATCTTCACCAAATTTGGTATGGTAACTCACTGTGCCACATGGATGTGCAATGTCACGTTTTTTTGCTGGATTTCACCTTTGACCTTAGCGCTGTGACCTTGAGGCGGAAAATCTTGTACAGGTCAGTACTCAGCAACTACTGATCGCAGCTTCACCAAATTTGGTATGGTAACTCACTGTGCCACATGGATGTGCAATGTCACGTTTTTTGCTGGATTTCACCTTTGACCTTAGCGCTGTGACCTTGAGGCAGGAAATCTTGTCCGGGCCGAGGGGTATTCAGCAACGTGTTATGTTATATTTTTTGGTGAACTATCCCTTTAAGTGTAGCCAAAGCTATAATGTTCTTCTGTCAGTTGCTGGAGTATCCAGTGCGCTGCCGTTTATTAAGTTCAGTTTGCTTTAAAAAAAGGCCCCAAAAAGGCTTTCTCTTGAAACTTTATTAATCAGTGGTCATTTTGAGAGATGAGGCCATCCCTGTGTAAGGAGGCCAATATACCATCATCTGCGGAAACTAGATGGCAAGTTGGCGAGTTCACACTGCGAATATTTATAATGACAAAAGTAGAAGTGACAACAACCGTAAAGCCGCTTTCACACTGGACGCGAAACGAATTTTTCGCACGACAGATTACATTCAAAGTCAATGCAAAGACGCGAATACACGCGAAACGTGTATTTGCATTGACTTTGAATGTAATCTGTCGTTCGAAAAATTGTTTCGCGTCCGGTGTGAAAGCAGCTTAAGACTGTTAAGAAACTGAAGAGTGAATGAGCACTGTTTGGAGGAGCAGATTTTTAGTCCAACTAGGGCAGAAAGTAGAGCGGATGGCCCAGCTGCAGAACTCTGCAATAGGACAAGTACATCAGAGCCTCTAGTGTGAGAAATGAGTGCCTCACAGGTCTTAATGTTCACAGCTTTATTGAGTGATACTGACCACTCCTTATATCCTGATCAGATTCAGTTTGTGCACTTTCAAAACTGGAGTGCACATTCGATGCTGTAGTGCACATTGTATCTTCAGTTACATGGCCATCTCATTCGTAGAATAAATAACCTTCATGTCTTTCTCCGTGAGATTAATTCATGTGCAGTATCTCTATGTCCTGTGCATTCTGTGAGATGATTTCATGTGCGGTACATCTCCATGTCCTGTGTGTCCTCTGTGAGATGATTTCATGTGCAGTACATCTCCATGTCATGAGTTCTCTGTGAGATGATTTCATGTGCAGTACATCTCCATGTCCTGCATGTTCTGTGAGATGATTTCATGTGCAGTACATCTCCATGTTCTGTGTGTTCTCTGTGAGATGATTTCATATGCAGTACATCTCCATGTCCTGCATGTTCTCTGTGAGATGATTTCATGTGCAGTACATCTCCATGTCCTGTGATCTCCATGTCCTGCACGTTCTCTGTGAGATGATTTTATGTGCAGTACATCTCCATGTCCTGTGATTTCCATGTCCTGCATGTTCTCTGTGAGATGATTTCATGTGCAGTACATCTCCATGTCCTGTGTGTTCTCTGTGAGATGATTTCATGTGCAGTACATCTCCATGTCCTGTGATTTCCATGTTCTCTATGAGATGATTTCATGTGCAGTACATCTCCATGTCCTGTGTGTTCTCTGTGAGATGATTTCATGTGCAGTACATCTCCATGTCCTGTGTTTTCTATGAGATGATTTCATGTGCAGTACATCTCCATGTCCTGCATGTTTTCTGTCAGATGATTTCATGTGCAGTACATCTCCATGTCCTGCATGTTCTCTGTCAGATGATTTCATGTGCAGTACATCTCCATGTCCTGTGTGTTCTCTTTGAGATGATTTCATGTGCAGTACATCTCCATGTATTGTGTGTTCTGAGAGATGATTTCATGTGCTGTACATCTCCATGTCCTGTGTGTTCTCTGTGAGATGATTTAATGTGCAGTACATCTCCATGTTCCTGTGTGTTCTCTGTGAGATGATTTAATGTGCAGTACATCTCCATGTTCCGTGTGATCTCTGTGAGATGATTTAATGTGCAGTACATCTCCATGTTCCGTGTGTTCTCTGTGAGATAATTTAATGTGCAGTACATCTCCATGTTCCGTGTTTTCTCTGTGAGATGAGTTCCTTCCTGTCTTTCAGGACCGTTATGTTTGCGCAGTGACCAAAGACACACTGGGAAACTCTGTGCCCTGCGCAGTCCTCAGACCATCGTGAGTATCTCTTAAGTTCATCTTTACTCCTGTTCTCCCCCCATACTCTCCCCATTTCCCCTTCCTTTCTTTTGATGGTTATTTCCAAGATGGTGTTAAAAATCTTGTGAATAATTTTGTGTGTGTGTGTGTATGTGCGTGTGCCCTATGGCAGCGGAGCTGTTGTGACGATGGAGTGTGTGGAGCGGCTGATACGGAAGGACATGACTGACCCGGTGACTGGAGACAAGCTGACTGACAAGGACATCATCCCACTGCAGAGGGTTAGTGTCCTACTGTCCATCCCCTGTCCATCTGTCTGTCTGTTGGCCTTTCTCAGAGGCGCAGTCAAACGCCTGTCTGTCAAGAGACTGGACAGCCTGGCTTGCAGTAGCTGCAATAATCGCAAATGCCGGCTACAATTGGCAAATCTTCTATCCATTGTTATTGGCTGTACTATAGCTTAAGGGTGATATTGCAGCACTGGAATAAGGTGTTCCACGTTGAACTCGGTAGTTCACATCAGTAGACCACAACATATGGCATCTCATTACTTCCACTAAGGAGGTTACAGGGCTCGCCAAATTTTCAAAAAATTGGTTGCCCTGCGGGCAAGTCACTCTGGAATTTTGGTTGCCCTCAACAGCTGCCCTCCTCAAATCCAATTTTCGGAATGTTTAGCCCAAAGGGCACGTATTTTAATACAAAAAAAAAGTTTCCTGTCAGATTGGGAATTGCCTATCAGACTGAGAAGCTTCCTTGTAGCTACCAGGGTACCAACATGTGTGAAATTCTTTACTAATGTTTCCATGGAAACAACCAAAATCATAACAATCACTTAATACAAAATAAATTTCAAGAAATCAATTTATGTAAAATCAACGCTTCATCAGTTGGGAAGTTCATGAACAAAAAGCATGTAGTACAATGAGGAAAAGAAACCGAAAATGCATTTTTTCTAAAAAAATAGTTTTTCATAGAAGGGATTGAGACACCAAGATGAAATTTGCTGGAAAGGTTGATGAGGTGTTTATCCTCAGATGGCCAAAGTCTTAATACCCTGCCACTTGAACATAGGGTACTTTTGACAATTTTTGCCCAGTGACGATATTTACTACTCAATACTCCTAAATTGAGGCAATGATGAACCTGAAATGTTTTTAACCTATTGTACAGTTCCCAAATATATTATTTGTACATTGTTTTGGCACCTCAGGTTAATTACTGTAATTTGGTAGACCTTCAAAAACTGCAAAAAAATTTTTGTCATAAAAGTAATTAATATTTCAGCTGCCAATATCTTAGGCACTAGAAGAGAGAGAATATTTCTGATTGCAGATTCTGAAAGCCTGGGCAAATGTTAGTAAGAGCAGTCATTTTCAGGTCTCTACTTCCTTTGGGTGAAAAGATATTGGCTCACGAAAACACTAAAACTTTTGGTGGGTTTTGGAAAGGGGCGAGGGCCTCCAAATTAAATGGGCCGTATCTCAGAAACCCTTGGGAGTTTGGAGCTAAAACTTTGGATTTGTTCATTCTATTCAAAGTATTTTTAGTAATTTTTCCAGTGAAATCCGAGTCAGTCACCATGGGATTTTTCTGAAATTGTGAGAATTGACACAGAATGGCCCAAATGCCAAATAACACAGTGATTTTACTTGGGTATCTAAGAAATATCAGGAAATGAGTATTTTTAAAATCAATGTAAATGTAAAGAAGGAGATTGTTCTTGGTGTAATATCTCATTGGAGTGTCTGTAGCCTACTTCAACTCAAGCGCAGGCCTTCTGCAGGCTACTTTGTCCACACAGAATGGGTAAATATATTTGTAAGACTTGGCAGTATTAACACCTCTTGTCCTCCTCTGGGAATACATCACGGCAATTTTTGCAATTGCAGGCAGGGCTTTGAGCCGATCCACGGTCCCTGATCCAACAGGTTTGCGAGGGATTTCAACTTTTAATGTAGCCTACTCAGTGAGCGGGAGTTTTATTTTTTATCAGATAGGTCGAGAAAGTTAATCTATGCAATCTCTGAACGAGTAATAAGCTGGACATAACTGCATTGGTCAACCGGCTAAAGTAGCATGATTTAAAATCTTTGAAACATTTTGTGTCAGATTCATTCAGCTTCACCTGACAGTGATATCTGACTATGCTTATATATGACACAGTACCTGAGCCAACTACATTTTAGTTCATTATATCTGTACATTTAGCTGTTTCATCTACACTGAATAACGTCCACTAAATGGTAAATTGTTATAATCTCGCCTTTGCTATGCATTTCACTTAAATGCGTGCTCGCCATTATAATCAGTGCAACGCTACCGGTATCCGAGAGTTGGGTGTACGTCTGGTGGAATCGCCCATAGGCGGCCGGCGGGTAAGAGCGTCAGTGAATTCGTATGGCGCCGCAGCAATCAGAAGCCGTGTTTGAAACCGCGCTGTAACGTACCACTCGCACTACCGACGACGTCAGATTTAGGGGGTAGGGTGTTCACTTATGCGTGGGGAGTGAGTTTGTGTCCGCGAGAAGTTCCCGGATGTATATTAGATAGGGCAGATATTTTGTGGGTGCATCGTAAGCTCACTATTCATACACAAATTGCCCAAGATGCAATGCGACGTAAACCACCAGAAAAACTTGCTGAGGAATAAAAGTAAGAAGAAGCAACAGGAAGAGTCTGTTCGTAGTGAGTAGCGTGTAATGTGGCTAGTGTGTAGTGAGAATAGTGTATGTAGACCGTGGAGCGCGGTTTCGAACACGGCAATAGACTGTATAAAAAGATGGACGCAGCGCCCGGGTCTGAAAACTGAGGCTAATCCGTAAATCTCTAAAATTTGCATCTTATTTAATGGCCAGCAGATGGCGACGTGGGTGGTTCCAGAAAGAAGCTTAATCCTATAGAAGTCTATGAGAAAATGACCCTACTTTCTCACCCGATTCATTATTTCAGTGAAAGCACTGAAGGTGCTGATGCCTCGCTGCTTACAGCAGTTACAAGTATGTCCCTTAATGAAGCTATAAAATTGGGAGTGGACATGTCAGGGTGTCCTAGCTGTGCATCTATGCTTGACATGCTCAAGTATTTACCCACCAGTGGCAGTCTGATGAACATTAATGTACAGTAATGGAGGGAAACACCTTTCACACTATTCAGGGTCTGTTTAACACTGACCAATAATTAGTGCAATTCAGACTCTGTGGGAACAGCAATAGGTTTTTGGAGGGAAGCACCTTTCATACTATGCAGGACAGAGGTCGCGTTATCCGAATATAATCCGTCATTGACGGATTTTTTTTTTTTTTTTTTTTTTTTACAATGACGGAACATTTTGAAGGCCCTCCGTCATTTTGACTGAATGTAATTCATACCCCCGTCCAAGTGATGGTGGGTGTCCTGTTGTCTCGAGCATTGTCTTTGATCTGTGTGATACTGTATTCCTCATATTTTTGTAATATAATTTGCTCTTCATTTGTAAAATATGCTGCTCTGCTGCGGGTAGACGATTGGTCATATGCTACAAAGGACGTCTGTTATGAGAACACGCAGAAAATGGAGATGAGCAGTGCAATGCCCGTGTTGGAGTGCACAGCTTCCATAGTGAGTGTAGCAGCTTCACTTGATTATAATGGACACACTCTGCTGTGGGCATGCAGCGGTAAAAGCCTTGTGCCGCATCCGTGCCCCACGCATTTCGGCCGCAGAGGGGTGGAACTGGTAGGCCATGGAAAATAAACTATTGATATTATCCAGTGTGGCTTATGGACTGATCCACAGAGCTAAAGAAAACACTAGAGTGGACACAAGACCAGTTTTGGCGATATTCGTGTCTGCCATCTTACCGAAGGATAGAGTCCCGTATGGAACTGTGAGGAACCTTCGACCTAGGTAGTTTAGAGTTGGAATTCAGAGATTATGTTGATGATTTTTACATGAAGTGAGATTCTAAGGGTATACTAACCTAAGTGAAGTTTGTACTGTACATAAGCATATGTGAAAAATAGACCCAAAAGTGAACTTGATGCTGATGATAGTAAAATTAATGGATATATCACTCATCATACATAATTTTTTTTTCTGTGAAAAAATTTACCGTTTTTCATTTCATTTTATCTAGTTGCATATGCACATGTACAGCATTTGATTGCGCAATTCCCCTGCCGATTCCTTATACAAGATGGCGGACGCGTCTCACGTTTTCTGGTTGGTTCAGCCAGAGATGTTGTCCATTCTTGTATTTTCTTTAGCTCTGTGGACTGATCTTTTTAACCTCCTGTTTTCTGTTCTCATTTCCTGTTTCGTGTGTGTTTCTGTAGGGGGGTACGGGCTTCTCTGGCTCTGGAGTGGAGCTGAAGGCGAAGGAGGCTCGTCCCGTAATGCAGGTGTGAGCGGGACAGAAGAAGGGTAAACTGCAGGACTGAATTTTGCTCCTTCCCTGTGGAAATGAACTATGGGGACTTTTTAACCCTTCGGAAAACAATTTTTCGAAGAGGCATTTTCAGCGTCATTTATGTCCCAAACAAACTTTCATAATACACTTGTGCAATGCAATACCTGTTTGCACCACTGGGGGCTGCGGTGTTGTAACAAACATGCAGAGGGGTCTGAAGGGCCAAGGCCTGTTATCTTTTTCTTTGTTTTAATTTTATGTTGCCTACTTATGTTCAGTTGTTGATGAATAATGCAGTTGCGTCTTCTTGTATGTGGTGTGTGCGCACACTTGTCCACTCCTGTATTTGAAAAGACCTGCAAACACTCAAATTGGAATACTTGTACGTGGGTGTCTAATAAGAGGAAAAATAAATTCTTTTTTTATTGACAAAATTGTTCTTTATTGTTTAATCCTGGTGGTTTTTTCCCCAGTGACAGTTCAGGTTTTGCTCAATGTTAATGAGGGGACGGAATACACCATATTACAACTCATCATGGGGCTTTGTCATCAGGTCCCCATAGTCGGTTATAGTACTGCCCGCCAGAAATTCCATTTTGTCCATAATTTCTGATAGAGACAGAAGCCCGTCCTGAAAGGAATGGACAGAGACAGAGGTAGGATAACTGGACCGTCGACCACGGATACTGAACAGAACAGTTTAAAATCTCTTCTTGTGGTTTCTGGTTGGAATCTGGCTTAAAGCGAGACATTGACCAGAAGCAAGTCATCCATCCCTCTTGTGAGTTAAAGGTGCTCTTAGTGATCTCTTATGGCCACATTTACTCAGACCTTTAGCATGAGCAGAATCTCATTGTTCATTTTATCTGAATCAGCGCTATTGACCCCCTCCGGGAATGGAATATACTGAAATATTTCATCAGTATATTTAAAGACCTGAAGCAATATGGACAAATATGCAAGCCACAGCGCAGCTTTTTAAGCTGTGAAAAATGCTGTAAAAAAAAAAAGATTTTGCACTTAAAAAAAATGCAAAATCACATTCTATGGCAGTATATTCCATTCTTGTCAGGGACCCCAAACCCCAGTTTGTTGTATAGGTGTGTTAAGTAAATGGTAGCAAAGCCCTTGATTACTGTCCAGTATAAATACGCGATGTTTTGTTGTGGAGTTCAGTGCATGTTTGTGTTCTGGAGTGAAGCACACTAGGGCTCAATACTGTGTGACATAGCTGTACCCAACACTACACAGCGCTAACTGACTAGATGTGTAAATATGAGGTAAGAGTTCTTACATTTGCAGTGAAACCTCTGTAAAATAGTAGGAAAATATTTCTAACTCAGTCATTCGGGTTGTTCTGATAATTTGTTGCAATACCTCGCCAACATTTTCAGTTTTTGTCCAAAGTATGCCAATGCCAAGTCCTAATTTCGACTTTGAAACTTACTTGCCCCCCAAGCAAAAAGCCAGTTGATTTATCACACCTGGCTAGCTCTCTGCTACCTTTCCCACTTCTACCCAACCTGAAACCTAATCAAAGCTCGTCATGTCTCCTGGTGAGGTCTTCCCCGAAATTGGTTGCCTGGCTTCCGACAAACATGTTCCAGTTGGCCAGGATCTCCTCCTTGGTAATTTTCTCATCCTGCTTGGCCAATCGCGTCGAAGGGACAGGGCGGCACCCGGCACCATTCATTGCCCAAATAAGGAATTGAAGAGAGAGATGATTTAAAGGGTAATTAGAATTAATGTCCGTGCAAATCAAATGGTCAAGTGCCATAATTCTAGTTGCCATGATAATAAAATTCATAGTATACTTTAAATTAATTGAATTACTTGTACTTACTGTATCATCTACAAACAGGGTAAATGCAAGGTGAAAAATTAAAAAAAAAAAAAAAAAAAAAAACACAGCAATCCTTTAAGGCAAAATCCACCATAATGGGAACATCTATGAAGAAGAGACTGTCCTGATTAAAATGAGCAATCAGTCGCCCTCCGTCTGTGGTGAATTATAGCCCCACTCTACTGGGCATGCTCCAGGTCCCTGCCTGCTATGGACTACATTGGCTTTCACTTGCTTCAGCGAACTTGTTTGTATGATAGTGTTTGACTTCTTCAGGCCCTGATGCCTTTCACCTTTACCATAGTTGCAGAAGGAGGGACTAAAAGATAAGTCTTCAAAGCTGTGGGTAAATTCAAATTTCCTCGCCCATCATTTCTAAAATGATGAAAGTTTGTATATTGAGGATTGCCTCCCAAATCATTTCTCTAAAATATTTGGCCAGAATTGGTTGTATATTGTTAAAGTGAGATGTGCCTCCTCTTTAAATATGTTGTTAAGCTCATACAATGAGCACCATAATGTACTGGAATGTAATAGGCTATTTGGGTTCTGTTGGCCAGGTCAGCCACTAGGTTTGACCATTTTAAATTGAGTCTGTCAAACAGTCAGGAACTGAAGATGGCGGCAGCACAGAGCATCACCAGGGAAGATACCCAGCGCTCAGTGATTAGTGTGTCGGACTTCAAGCAGCCATTGCATGCAAAGCACAAAAGTCCATATGTTTAAAAAAAAAAAAAATTCCTTTTTCCAAAATTATGTTAAACTGTCCAATTTTTTTGATGTGCTTGAAAGTGGAGGGGGGGGTTCTATGCACAAAGAGTGCCATCATTTCTGAAATGTTTGACTGATGTGGCTTTAAATATTCAGCTGACAGTCTGCTCTTCAACCTCATCATCATTGTATCCTTTTAAATAATCTGTCACTGTCCAATAAGTTATGGTGCTCATTGTATTTTTGCCTAATGCTGCTGTTGGGATTTTCACCTTGCCTCAGTGACACAACAGGTAAGAGAGCACAGGAGAGAGGGAAGCTGCACCTTGTCTGCGTCAGTCTCATGAATGAGGTGTTTCGCCTCATTGTCTGCGTGATCCATCTCTCCGGGCAGAATCCACTTGGCTATTTCAGAGGCATCCAGAACCCCGTCCTGCCAGAACAGAGAGAGACCTGAGCCCATCCAACCGACCAATACTGAGCAAAGCACTCGCATTCCAGTCCTTCATGTATCTTTACCCGCCATTCGCCCCCAAAGCAAACAAACAAAGTAAGTGATTGGATATTGGCAGAACTTACAAAGCTATCAAGAATTGGGGGACAGTAACACCGTTAATTATGGTTTCTGTGGCTCCATTCTGCAGTGCTTGGGATTTGCGCTTTATGTTTATTCAATTAATAAATACACTGAAGTACGGAACCAAAACAACGAAAAGTGTTTCAGTCTCTCTGACCCTCAATCCCAGGAGTCTCGAAAAGGCACGTCCATCTAAAGGTGTGTTATAAAAACCTGATTTTATCTCTAGATTTACCCGGCAAATTTACGAGTGACGCATACCTTGTTCACATCTCTGAATTCCATGAACTGCTGTTTCTCCGTCGTTATCCACTCAGGCTCGACCTCTCCCTCCTCAGGGCTGAACATGTCCCCTACGGTAAGAGAAACGGTACTTTACTGCCTCCTGTGCAGCTTCTGATATTGATTCTAGGGAGAGAAGACTAGCCTATGATGTCAGTCATTGCCTCTTATTATCACGACACAGTTTGTAAAGTCAGGCTCACGGACACATGAGTCAGTGTCATGGACACGGACATGAGTCACGGACACCCTTCATGAGCAGCTTAACAATTTTTCTTGCAGGTGCCTGATGAACCAGCAGGAGTCGCTGGCACAAATGATCCCATCCATCCATAAGGTCAGTTCAAGAGATACCCATTACCATGGGCCCCATCCATGTACCAAAACGTGCTGCAGCAGTGTCTTAACGGTACCCTATCCTGTGACCAGGTGCACAACCAATCATCCATGGCAAATCATTTCAAAATATGTTTCTTTGTGACATCACTTGGGGAATCGACAGCCTAAAGACAAGAAGGGCATTACTTCAGTCGACCAGTTAATAAGTTCCTTCATTATACTGGGGTGGACTCTCCCCCCTGTGATGTCACAAACGGCAGATATTGTAATGACTTATAATTCACTGTGCACCTGAAGACATGATTGAGGACTTTAAACAGATACAAGACCATGAAGTCAATTGATATTCTATACAAAATATAAATGGTGCCTTAACTAATATCAGATCGTGGGGCCTATCCATTCACTAGACACTGTCAGAAGAGGATACTTGACTGTGGGGCCCATTCATGTACCAGAACAGTGTCTTATCAGATACCAGACTAAGGGCACCCATCCATGCCTTCACAGATAAAACACCACAGGGCGCATGCACATTGGAAAAAGAGGAGCCCCCCAGTAATGATAGGAACAGAGGCAGGAGACGATTGGAGTGGGGGGTATGAGCCTTACCTATGTACTCCTCCAGGTTTATAAGCCCATCCCCATTCTGGTCAATATCCTCTACTGTTTCCTGAAGGCAAGACATGGAGGAAATATTTGTATATCAACAGCCATGAATCCGGTGTTCATTTATGAATTTTCCCAGATGCATCATTGTGGTGTTCGTCATTATGGGTCTTGCGCGCACATCAAGAATCAGACAACACTCCTGCGCGCATACTTATTTTTCTTAAACAAGTTATGGCATCGCTTTTACTCTGAACCACACTTCAGCCAATCACATTGTACCTAACTGGAATCGTAAACCACACAGATTTTATGTAACTGGAATTTTTCTCTAACTTGGTTATGAAAAATAATCTGGCCTCCTGTGCATTCGCTCACCTTCACAACGATGTCTTGCATGTGCTTGTACAGTTCAGGATGCAGGAAGGCCGTCAGTTCCTGCTTGGAGGCACTGCCGTCCAGCGTTTCTGTCGGCGACTTTAAACCTCCTCTCGTCCCGGGACAGCATGGTGCTGTAGCTCGCCTTCTCGTCAGCGTCGCCAAACTTTTCATCTGCAGTAAGTGGAGTTCTCATGAAAACACAACTCCCATGAAGCTAGATGCAAGAAATCCTCCAACCCCCTGCCTTATACAGTGCTGTTGTGAGTTATGCATTTTCTCACTGTTCCACCACTCACACCAGGAAGTAACCATACCCCTCCACTCACACCAGGAAGTAACCATATCTCTCCACCACAGAGCTAAAGAAAACACAAGAGTGGACAACGTCATTGGTTGAACCAACCAGAAAACGTGAGACGCGTCCGCCATCTTGTGTAAGGAATTGGCAGGGGAATTGCACAATCAAATGCTGTACATGTGCATATGCGAATAGATAAAATTAAATGAAAAAAACTGAATTTCTTTCACAGTAAAAATATTGTGTATGATAAGTAAAGAGGCACCGAATTTTCGGCCGAAAATGGCAAAAAAAAAAAAAAAAAAAAATTTTAGGTTTTCGGCCGAAAGACTTTTAACACCGAAACAATGCGGCCGAAACAGGATGTTGTGATGACGCAAGCAAAAACCGTGGCCTAGCACGCGCCTGTCCTGACTTTTATCCGTCGATTTTGTTAAATATTGATGTGTTTAAATCAGGGGACGCGCACTACCATCACCACGTTATGGCACTAAAGTCCGCAAGAGCTTAATTGTAATTTCTGTTTGACATTGTCCTGATGCATAGGATAGCAGGTGTTGTTGTGTCATATTCGGTTGCACATTAAATAACGTACCACCTAGTAAAAATGCAAAGCAATGATATCAGTAAAAGGCATAGAGTAATCAAAGAAAAAGGCAATATATTCTCAAGGCATTTGTGTACCATCAGTATTCCATAATGTAACTACAACCACTGGAAAGAAATATGGAATCACCACACACCGAGGATGTTAAGTTACCTTTTTTCCTTCATAACAAAGAAGCAAATAACACATGACAAAACAATTATTGTTTATTAGCTTTATTAGCAAAACACGTAGCAAATGCGCAAATCGCAGCAGATGGCAGAGTATTAAAATGTATCGCTTTACGATGCGTCATCTCATCTGTGATACCTTTCCTAAGAACAAAATGCTTCATTAGCACCTGTAAAGTTATTTTCCGCGCAATTTTTGTAAAATAGGGGCAGCATAATAACTTTCTCAAGGGGAATTAGGGGAACACCATTGCTTCTAATTTCGCTACGAACAGGGTCACAGGCAAAGAAATGCGTTTCAAAAATGCAGCAGCTTCGGTGAACAAACGCAACCTTGTTTGAAAGGTAAGGCAATGCACAGTATATTTATCAAGCTGCCTAAAACACACGTTTCGAAAACACCATTTGAAGACCTGTTTCAATGATGGCAAGTGAAGCCAGTTTCCCAGCGATAATGCGGAAGCGATTTGTCTTTCGCAGAGACAATTCTCTCTGACCAATCAGTGGGCTGCTGTGTTGTCACGTAACATATTTAATTTTACAATTTTTCAGCCACCAGTAATAGGCCAGTCAGTTATAGGCCTGTAGGTTATTCATGAGTGGGGCCAAGGTTTTCATTTATAATTTATTTTATTTTATATTGTGCTTTGTTGGAATGTCAGTGCTAAAATTTTCATAATTTTGTGTATTTATTCATCATGCATCAATTTTCATTTGCCTTGTCTTTAGTTTTACACATATAGCCATAAATGCAATGTTACTAAAAATTGGTGTACTAATATTCGGTGTTAGAATCTTCGGTTTTCATGTAAAATTTCTCATCAATGGTTTTCTGTATTCCAAAAATTTTAAACGTGCATCCTTGGATAAATCTCTTAATTGTATGGTTCAAGTTCATTTTCGGGTCCATTTTTCACACATGCTCATATACGAACTTCACCTGGGTTAATATACCCTTAGAATCTTACTTCATGCAAAAATCGTCAATATAATCTCTGTATTCCACCTCTAAACTACCTTGGTCGAAGGTTTCTCACAGTTCCGCAAGGGAAGCTGTCCTTCGGTAAGATAGCGGACGCGAATCTTGCCAAAACTGGTCTTGTGTCCACTCTAGTGTTTTCTTTAGCTCTGTGCTCTCCACACCCTCCATACCCCTCCTCTCACACCCAGAAAGTATTCATAACCTCCAAAGGGCTCGAAATTGCGACCATTTCGGTCGCATATGTGACCAAAATTAACTCTGTGAGACCTTTGAATTAAAATAGTCACACCTGTGCAACTGCTTTCCCCCCCCAATTAAACATCTCTTTTCCTGTACATTGGGTAGTCAGTAGGCATGCAAACCGCTGCTGCAGCTTGAATAGAAATGGCGTATGTGCCGATGCAGTGCTTGCATCTACTGGATAAACCACATCCGGGGGTGCCGGAATAAAAGAATGTGTCGGTTGTATGTTCCCTAGTGCTGACCGTGACCATTCTGACCAATCAAAGGGGAGCTTGACGTCCTGAACCTCAGTACTGATTCTAGAATGGTTAATAATCACTCCATATTGTGGTACTGAGAGTTACTAATTATAACTGAACACAAGATTTAGGCGGAAAATGAAGCGAAGAACAATAGATTACTTTTTTTGGGTACCGTTAACGTTAAAACATAATGCGTTGCTGAATACCCCTCGGCCCGGACAAGATTTCCTGCCTCAAGGTCACAGCGCTAAGGTGAAAGGTCAAATCCAGCAAAAAACTTGACGTTGCACATCTATGTGTCACAGTGAGTTACTATACCAAATGTGGTGAAGCTGCGATCAGTAGTTGCTGAGTACTGACCCGTACAAGATTTCCTGCCTGAAGGTGACAGCGCTAAGGTGAAAGGTGAAATCCAGCAAAAAACGTGACGTTGAACATCCATGTGTCACAGTGAGTTACCATACCAAATTTAGTGAAGCTGCGATCAGTAGTTGCTGACTACTGACCCGTATAAGATTTCCTGCCTCAAGGTGACAGCGCTAAGGTCAAAGGTGAAATCCAGCAAAAAACATGACGTTGCACATCTATGTGTCACAGTGAGTTATCATACCAAATTTGGTGAAGCTGCGATCATTAGTTGCTGAGTACTGACCCGTATAAGATTTCCTGCCCTCAAGGTCATCCAGCGCAAAAGGTCAAATCGTGAAATCCAGCAAAAAAAACGTGGCGTTGCTCATCTATGTGTCACAGTGACTTACAATACCAAATTTGGTGAAGCACGATAATTAGTTGCAGTACTGACCCGGACAAGATTTCCAGGGTCAAGGTCACAGAGCTAAGGTCAAAGGTGAAATCCAAAAAAGCAAAATCCATGTGTCACAGTGCATACCAAATCTGGTGGGTCATAATAGTTGCTGACTATACAAAATTTCCTGCCTGGTGAAGCTAAGGCAAATGAAATCCAGTTGCTGAGTACATGATGTGTCACAGTGAGTTTCATCCCAAAGGGTCAAGGTCACAGTAGTTGCTAAGGTCAAAGATTTCCTGCCTCAAAATCCAGTCAAAAAATCCAGCAAAAAACGTGACGGACATCTATGTGTCACAGTGACTTACAATACCAAATTTGGTGAAGCTGCGATAATTAGTTGCTGAGTACTGACCCGGACAAGATTTCCAGGGTCAAGGTCACAGAGCTAAGGTCAAAGGTGAAATCCAGCAAAAAATGTGACGTTGCACATCTATGTGTCACAGTGACTTACAATACCAAATTTGGTGAAGCTGCGATAATAATTAGTTGACCCGGACAAGAGGGTCAAGGTCTGAGAGCGGAAATCCAGCAAAAAAGATTTCTATGTGTCAAGGTTCAAACAGAGCGATCAAGGTCAAAGGCCTCAAAGGTCCAGCAAAAAATGTGACGTTGCACATCTATGGGTCATAATGAGCTACCATACAAAATTTGGTGAAGCTGCAATAATCAGTTGCTGAGTACTGACCCGGACAAGGTTTCCAGGGTCAAGGTCACAGCGCTAAGGTCAAAGGTGAAATCCAGCAAAAAATGTGACGTTGGACATCTATGTGTCACAGTGACTTACAATACCAAATTTGGTGAAGCTGCGATAATTAGTTGCCGAGTACTGACCCGGACAAGATTTCCAGGGTCAAGGTCACAGAGCTAAGGTCAAAGGTGAAATCCAGCAAAAAACCTGACGTTGCACATCTGTGGGTCATAGTGAGTTACCATAACAAATTTGGTGAAGCTGCAATAATTAGTTGCTGAGTACTGACCCGGACAAGGTTTCAAAAACGTGACGTTGCACATCAGTTACCATACCAAATTTTGGTGAAGCTCACGATAATTAGTTGCGAGTACTGACCGGACAAGTCAGGGTCAAGGTCACAGAGCTAATGGGTCAAATCCCACATTTGGTGAAGCTGTGAAAGTTGCTGAGTACTGGCCCGGACAAGGTCACCAGCAAAAACCTGATGTTGCACATCTGTGGGTCATAGTGAGTTACCATTTAACAAATTTGGTGAAGCTGCAAATAATCAAGTTGTCAAGGTCACCGACCGGACAAAAAGGTTTCCAGGGTCAAAGTCAAATGGTGAAGCGCGATAAGGTTTTTGACCTGGATTTTTCACCTAAGGTTGAAACCAAAAAAACGTTGCACATCTATGGGTCATAGTGAGTTACTGTCCCACATTTGGTGAAGCTGTGATCATTAGTCGCTGAGTACTAGCCCGGACAAAGTCATGGACGGACGACGACGGACGACAGACAGACATGCAGGTGACAACGATACCCCTCCGGCCTAAGTCGGCCGAGGGGTAAAAACGAGTCGGTAACAAAAGTTACTGAAACTGACAATGACCACAATGGTGATTCGGACGAACCGGCGGCGAAATGAGTTAATTATTTCGCAAAGAGTGGCTTCGAATTTTGAATGGCTGAGGTTTAAAGAACGTAAAATGCACGGTGTTCGTAGTAAAGATTATGGTTCGGATCTCGCCGGTAACAGCGTGTTAGCTACTGAGTCCTAACACTTTAAACGTGAAAGTCCCCCCAAACATGGAGAAAGCGCGCAGCGAAACACAGAAGATGCTGTGATAAATGTGCGTCAACGAGTAGGTCCGGTGTTCTGTCAATTTTTGCTACCATTCAAAATATGCTGCCTCGCGGTTCTGCGCTTGCGCAGACCTAAAATCTTGCTCTCGGTTTCTTCGCTCATATCTTAAATAGCCCATCTAAAAAAATCATAAAAACACATTTTTTTCTGCGCGTCTTTCGACCTGTAAGCGTTTGTATATTTGCATGTACACGCTGGATTTTCTTGAAAATGCAGAAATTAGATGACAATGGCGTGCGGCATATACTGTATCTTAGAACAAACGTATCCACTCATTATAACATCTGCTTATGTTATAATAAGCAAACAAATAACATAGTTACCTCTGTAGACTGATTCATATTGCAATATTAAGGCAAAACAAAGACTTTACAACTTTATGTCAGATCTGTATTTAACCCTAACACAGTTGAAGATTTGATTTGGATCAGTGTGGGGGTCCTCCTCTGGACATATTTGATGCCTCACAGGCAGTGAAGAGATGGATGGAAGGGCAGAGAGCCAGGTGACACCATTTTAAATCCTGGCATCAGGATATGGCATGAAGTTAATGTAGTGGAAAATTTTGTTAATCAATGAACTCAAGACTGTCATATTGTTTGATAACTTTCATTCGCTGGAGACTGTTGTATTGTTAATGTGGAGTGTTATATTGTAGTTTTTTTAAACATTAAAAAATATATATTGGTGATTCTTAGATTTTGGTGTGCATGCTCCTAAAATTTTGGCTTGTGCTCCTAACTTTGAACTTGGGAGTGCAGCGCTACCATGTAAAAAAGCTAATTTCGAGCCCTGCTCCACTCAGACCCAGGAAGCATCTATGCCCCTCCACACACACCCAAGAAAGAGCCATACCCCACCACTCACACCAGGAAGAAGCGACACACCTACACTTTTACCCCAGAAGTAACCATAATCCACACTCACCCAGGAAGTAGCCGTAGGTTTTGTTTCTATATTCCGCCCAGGAGACCTGTCCATCATTGTTCAGGTCAAACTCACTCCACTGCTTGTCCACGTCTTCTTCAATGTATCTGTTCTGCCTGTGTTTGATCCACTGGTACAGTTCACTGTGGCTGATGAAACCATCTCCATCAGTGTCAATTCGACCCACTATTTTCCTGAAAAAGGAGAGGAGCGGATGGTTCAACAATTTGGCATGACCCCTCCACAGCTGTAAGAGATCTGACTCAAAAGCGTAATCCCACGTAACCCTATCCCTATGTGTTCTCTATGGGAGTGAGGAGTCGTCGTCAACTAGCCCTAAACATGGCCCTCCAAATGAATAATTTTACAATGCAGTCTACAAATTGGCGTAGAAGAAATTTCCCAGAATGCTTTGCAAACTGACGGAATCGACTGATGATGTGGGGAAAGCAGAAAAAGAACGTAGTGTGATATGCACATCCAAAAAACCTCTCGGTAAAGGGTGCTGGATCCAAAAGAGAGATATAAAAAGACAAAAAGACAAAAAAGATCCGCAAACCAAAAAGCGCTCCCATAGAAAAGTTTAATAGCGGTAACGTTTCGAGCCCATAGGCTCTTCTTCAGACTCACACAATACAAATATATAGTTCCATAAACAACAGCTCACAATCTACAAGTGCATATACAATATGATATACATACATAGAGAACACTTTTTTTTTTTTAATAATTGAATTTAATTCTAAGTATATAAAACTCTAAGTTAATACTCCTACATAAGGATTCAGGCAAAAAAAAAAAGCCGTCATGCTGTATTAGCTATAAAGAGGCGCCTCTTGTCTTAACAAAGCCAATAGGAATAGCGAAGATTCACCATACAATTGCACTAAAGAAAAGTGTTCTATATGTATGTATATCATATTGTATATGCACTTGTAGATTGTGAGCTGTTGTTTATGGAACTATATACTTTGCACAAAAATCTGCTTTTTATATTTGATTGCAATATTGTGATGTCTTTGATTACTTTGTGCAGTTGTTGTTAATTGCACTGATTGCTGTGGCACTGACGTGGGTATTTAAGAGGATATCCTCATTTGTATTGTGTGAGTCTGAAGAAGAGCCTACGGGCTCGAAACATTACCGCTATTAAACTTTTCTATGGGAGCGCTTTTTGGTTTGCGGATCTTTTTTGTCTTTTTGTCTTGGTGTGGGGAAAGCAGCCAATAAATATATCTTCACAGATAACCATGCAAAAAAAAAAATATAAATAATACTGCCATGGCACTGTAGCTCACCTGGACCCCTGGATTTATCAGTTCACAGGATCACAATGAGATCAAATCATGGCCGGTTAATAAAACCACAGCAGAATTTTCATGATTTTACATTGAGCCTGTTTTTTGGACCAACCTGTAAACTCATCCAATTTGAAGCAATAATGGGTGGCATATAAGCTAAAGTCACTTTTGCGAGATGGCCGCCATGGCAGCCATGTTTCAAATTAGGTTACCATAACAACAACAAATGAAGCCACATCTTTATTCTTTACATGAATTTTGAGCATGTATTGAATCAGATTGGAATGGTGCAAACAAACTTTGGCAGCCATTCTGGAATTCCAATTTGGACCCTCTGAACAAATACAGGTGTTCTGATTGGCAAGACGACATCTAAAATTTCTAGCTTCATTGATCAAGAAGTTTTAGAGAGGAAAATTTTTAAATATTCATAAAATTTAGCAGCATATCCTAATGACAGAGGTCAGATGAAGGTCTAAACACACTGTACAGTAAAACCCAGAACACGTCTTGAGTCTCGCTACAAAGTACCTAAATGCTGAATCACTGAAGAAATAATTGACAAATGGGTAAAGAAGGAATTTTGAAGATGGCCACCATGGTATCCATATTTAAAATCTGATCAGAATCCCTTGCACAAACTTTGATGTACTCATTGGTAGGAACGTGCATGCCAAGTTTCAGCCTCTTAGGTCCATGTAGTTTTGGAGAAGAGAATTTTTAAAGATATTCATGAAATGTAGTGGTGTGGCCTTATGACGGAGGTCAAATGGATGTCGAGATGGAATGCACATCAAAACCTGGAATCCATGTGTTGAGTCTTGGCACTTAGTATGAAAGTGCTGAGGAGAGGATTGACAAATGAGTCATAATGTAATTTTTAGGATGGCCGCCATGGTGGCCATATTTGAACTTGGATCAGAATGCCTTGAACAAATTTTGACGTACTCATGGGTAGGAATATGCATGCCAAGTTTCAGCTTCATCAGCCCGGTGTTTTCAGAGAAGACGTGGGTTAATTCGTAGACTACGATGACAGACAAGCAGGCCACAGCACACGCCCACTGGACTAAAAATCAGCTGAATATCTTTTAACTTAAATTAAATGCAATGAAATATGGTTGCCGCTTTGACAAGCATTTTACAAATATCATTATTCGCGATGTCAAAAGGACCTTGTTTCAACTCCGATTTGTGTTTGGCAACACACTTAAATTCCATGTCCCACTTCTGAAGTGTGAAAGTTTAAAATATACCGAGTGGGATTTTTTGGTTGGGGTTTGATAAAACGCAACATTCAAATTTGGCCCCTCCTTCCGTGCTCAGCGACACCAGAAGCACTATACAGCAGTGGAGCAATACGTTCTGCCCTCTCACCCTGTGTGCTGTTATTGGCTGGGGGCCTTCAGGAGGTCTTGCTCTGAAGAATCTAAAATCATACAAGACCATGGAGAGCATGGCAACAGGAAGGCACCATTATGATGTGAAGTTTAAACGGTATTAATCCAGCTTTTTGCATAACCCATCCAGCTACTGTATTTATTTGAGTTTGTTTAGATATGCCTTATTGTCAGAAAATTATGGTGACTGTTCCAAGGGAAGGGAGACTTCTCTGTATGCTTAATTTTCAAATCATTCCTGCCTTTTCATGTGCGTGAGCAAGAAATTGATCAACGTAAGCCATCATTAAAAAGATCACAAATCCATTTAAATGTGACTGCTATCATCTTACATATGCATTCCCTCAATGGTGGAGACTGCTAGGCAGGGGGGGGAAACTTTCAGTACCCATTAGCCATTCCAAATTTGGGTGGGGGTAAGGAAAATAGAGAAAAAGGTGGGTTACATTACCCAAGTCTTTCTTTGCTCTCCTCGGGAGTCAGCTGATCAAAGGTCTTTGCCTCCTCTTTTCCTAAAAAAGCCTCGTGGTCATACTGGTAACCATGTGTGTCGTCATGCAGATGGTCGCTCAGGTCACCGTGGTGATGTACGCGTTTCTCTTGCGAAGGCACAGCAGCCACCACCGCAATTAATAGTGTCTCGAGAAATGGTACCAGGATCATTCCGCCTTTCCTGGGTAACCAACATCGATCATGACATGGATTTGACATAAATTATAACATAATACGGCATAATATATCATTACATTTTGACTTATTTTTCTTAGTAACCTTGTAATTTATATACTATACTGAGACAAGGCTTGATATGCACATGATAATTGAACCATTCCTAGAACACCTCGACGATTAAAGCCAATAAATAAAAACGCGAAGCATCATCTGTGCATGCATTTGGCAACTCATAAGCCAGTGATACAAATCCTCTATAATTGGCAATGCACACAGAAACTTAGCTCATATGAAACAATAAATATAGCGCATAAGTTTAGCTCGCAACATTCTCAGTTTTTTTTTTCTCAACAAAATTGAGCTAGACAATACTTACTGATTTCTTCTCAGGCACTTTGTGAATAGTTTAACTTTGTTTTACCGTTCTTTCCACAATACGCGCTTGCAGCCTCTTTAATCTATACGACTGGACTGCGTATTACCTTCCCAACAATGGACCAATCGAATACATGCCGTTGCAGACTTTGACCAATTATTGTCAAACAGTGCGAAGAGCCGAATTATAATTGGTTATGAAGCGCCACGTTGACACGCGAATGAGAGCTGAGCGAGGCATCACGGCGAGGCAAGCAAGGGAAATCACGCAAGAGAAATCACTGCCGAAAAATCTATTTGATCATCAGCGGATAAGGGCCGTAATTATTATCAATTTAGTTTTAAATACTAGTTCATACGATTTGGTACTGACTTGATTACTGCTCAATGCTTTGTCCACATGTGTTTTGTTTCGAGACGTGGATCAACCTCACAATCCGGATTACTGCGCAATATAACCGTATATATGAACTCTACCCAAAACAGAAATTGCTCTGATGCAGAAATAAATAAATATATGCCTCTTAAATTGAATATATTTGTAACATAAAAATGGGGTTTACACGAAATCGTGTAACCGTAACATGAGCTGCACATTTACTAGTATGCCACTAGAGGGAAATATAAGATCATTAGTCAATGCAAGTTTTTTCAGGTGTAAGGTTGCAGTCCAGTTCAATACACCATCGTTGCCAAAAGTTTGCACACATCGCAGCTAAAGATATTAAAGTGCATATCCTGGACCAAACTTTGTCTAAAAGATTGTGCCTTTACACACCAAATCCTAAGCGTTATTTTGCCAAGAGTGGTCTGTGTATGGAACGATTTTTGAAAAACACCAGAGGAGCCTGGAAAAATCCCCAGTCCTTAGCCACATTGTTCCAGATTCGTGATGTTCCTGCAATTCCCCCATATCCAGGGCACTGAGAGACCCTTCTTCTTCCTCTTCTTTTACATTTGCAGTGGATTGGACGCAGCAAAGGCGTATTGCTGCCCTCCACAGGTCATTCGTATACTATTCCTTTGGATGCCTCAGATCCTTACATAGAGTCCTGAGAGGTGCAGGAACTTAATCACAGCATTTGTCCTTTCAGAATCTTCTGTGCTAAGGATCGATTTCAGTGACAGATCTACTACTCCACTCTCTACCAGCTCAGCTTGCATGACAGTTCTCTCTGCGCGGTAGATGCTGCACTCCAGAAAAGCATGGCTCACAGATACTGTCTCCCCACAGGTACGCTGAGAGACCCAGTGCTTGCATAGATCATTTGTGCTTCACAGTCTTGTCTTTGGAGAATCTGTGGGTGCTAACACCATCACGATTGGCGTTACTGCACCCTCCCATAACACACCTGTTGACCACTCCGGCCAAGTACTTCAAATGACGGCCGAAATCGCAAAAATAAACATCATAAACAAGTACGCAATCTTCGAGTATATCCACTATCAACAGAATGACCAGTTTCGCCTGTGGGCTGCAGGAACCGCATGTGACGTCAGAGAAAGTAATTTTCCTCGGGAGATTCAAATCGCAAGCTTTTTTCGCGCCAGACGAAATACTGATATTAAACCAGGTGTATCTCACACTGACCGATGTGTTGGTTAAAATGCGTAAAGTGACTAAAAATCCTATATAGTATCTCAAAATTGGGTGCGTTTTACGTTTTAAATCAGCAAGGATATGCACTTTAAAGCCTATTTTCTCACAACTCGTCACATTTCCCATTACCATTTTTACCCTTGGTCAATTAAGATGTGTAGCAAACATAAGAGGTTATTTTAGAATAAATGATCAGATAAAGATTTATTTCAGCTTTAATTAATTGATTTAAAATTCCAGTGGATAAAAAGTTTACATACCCTAAATTAAATTCCTCATTAAGCCATTTCAAAGGTCCCACAATTTTTTGCGATAACTTTAATTACAACCCCAATTCTGAAATGGTTGGGACGAAGTGTAAATTGTGAATAAAATCAAAATGCAATGACTTTCAGATCACATGAGCCAATATGTTATTTACAATAGAAAATAGATAACATTTCAAATGTTGAAACTGAGACATTTTACATTTTTATCCACAAAATGAGCTTATTTCAAATTTTCTGGCTGCAACAGGTCTCAAAAAAGTTGGGACACAGGCAAAAAAGGGCTGAAAAATCAATTAATATATAAGAGAATCAGCTGAAAAAACATTTAGCAAGTAATTAAGTTAATTGGCATCAGGTGTGTAACATGATTGACTGTAATAGGGTCTTAGAGGGGCTGAGGCTCACCAACCTGCGTAAGAACAATGTTCCTCAACGTCAAATTGCAAAGGCTTTGGAGGTCTCATCATGGACGGTGCATAACATCATCAAAAGATTCTGAGAAACTGGAAAAATCTCTGTGCATAAGGGACAAGGCTGAAGACCTTTACTGGATGCCCGTGATCTTCGGGCCCTCAGACGCCACTGCATCACTCACTGGCATGATTCTGTCATTGACATTACTAAATGGACCCAGGAATACTTCAAGAAATGACTATCTGTAAACAAAGTCTGCCGTGCCATCCACAGATGCCACCTAAAACTCTATCATGCAAAAAGGAAGCCATTGTTGAGCATGATCCAGAAGTGCGCCGTGTTCTGTGGGCCAAGGCTCATTTAAATTGGACTGTAGCAAAGTGTTCTGTGGTCAGATGAGTCCAAATTTGATATTCTTGTTGGAAATCATGGGCGTCGTGTCCTCCGGGCAAAAGAGGAGAAAGCCCACCCCTCCTGTTATCAGCATTCAGTTCAAAAGCCAGCATCTCTGATGGTATGGGGATGCATTAGTGCATATGGTGTGGGACACTTGCATGTTTTAAAAAGCACCATGAATGCTGAAAGGCATATGAAGGTTTTCGAGCAACAGATGCTCCCCTCCAGACGACATCTACTCAGGGAAGGCCTTGTGTATTTCAGCAGGACAATGCAAAGCCACAAACTGCAGCTATTACAACAGCATGGCTTCGTAGTAGAAGAGTCCGTGTGCTGACAAGAGTGGGATCAAATTCCAATGGCTAAACTCAAGAAACTTGTCTCCCCAGATGCTTCCACTCTGTGTTAAAAAGAAGAGGGGATGCTACACCATGGTAAACAGGCCCCTGTCCCAACTTTTTTGAGACCTGTAGCATCCATCAAATTTGAAATGAGCTCATTTTGTGGATAAAATTGTAAAATTTCTCAGTTTCAACATTTGCTATGTTTTCTCTGTTCTGTTGTGAATAAAATACTGGCTGGTGTGATTTGAAAGTCATTGCGTTTTGATTTTATTCACAATTTACACTTTGTCCCAACTATTTCGAATTGGTGTTGTAATTGAAAGCTTGTTCTTGAAAACTGGAGTTGAAGAAAAGGACTGAAATAAGCTTACTTAAACTTGGTCCCAATTTTGAACCCTGATTAGCACTGGAAGCTTGTTTGAATTAAATGACAATAAGGTTTCTGAGAGGTTTGGCTGTCAGAAAAGTCTCAGTTACACTAGATGAATATGAAGGACTTTTACAAACTTTCATATGAGTGGGATTTCAGCACATATGTTACTTGACAAACCAGCAACAAGCACATGAACTACAGTAGAGGGCTTAAATACTTGTCACTCGCTCATTAGGAATCGACCATGTAACGAGATTCAGTCAAACAGGGAGACACGCAATTATTGGCAATTTGACTTTGAAGTCATAGTCAGCTGATGTAGCCTTGTGGTTAAAATGTATCGCTGCATCGCAGGCGACCAGGGGTCAATCCCTGCTGGAGTCATGTGCTGTCTTAGGCCTTCCCAGTACTTCACTTGCGTGAATAATTGCTAGGGTTTTTCATTCTTTTTACTTTATTTTTTCCATTTTTTTGGCTGACCTTTTTATAATTTTATTCATTTGCTTTTTTTAAATAAATCTGCTCCAGTGGAGTCAAACTTCATTTTGTTTGTATGTATTATCTTTGAATGGGAAATTGTACAGGCTACAGGACTGGCAGAAATAATAACTTTTTTTTTTTTAATTCTAAAAATTAAAAAGTGGTTGTATTTGGATGGAATGTATGCCTGTAGTGACATATGTGAAATAATAGAATTTTACAGTTTGGTAACTGAAAATTTGAAACGGTACACAGTGTCAACTTGGAGAGGTCACCTAGACATTCCCCTACTAAAACCTCTCTAATTTTGCTCTGATTTACTTGGTTAGAATAAACTTTGGCACGGATAATGGTGAGATTCTGTGCTGTAGTTTTTCTCTGGGTTTCAGACTGCAACTGAATAATTTTGAGACAGATAAAAGTACAACTTTGTTTGGTGCAAAAAAGATGTTTCATTTATGCAGCGTTCCATCTTCATTTACTCTGACTCAGTGACATATACACTGATTTTTGCAAATGACAAAAATCTTCAAGGTGTTACCTTTATTTTGATACTAAGATTATTCAAATTGACCAATTCGTTGCAGAGA
Organism: Gymnothorax javanicus; assembly: GCA_029692085.1. Lineage (NCBI taxonomy): Eukaryota > Metazoa > Chordata > Actinopteri > Anguilliformes > Muraenidae > Gymnothorax > Gymnothorax javanicus. The sequence goes on from CM056206.1 coordinate 21,460,037, forward strand.
TATAGTTATTTCATTTTGGGCATGTCATTGTCAAGCCAGAGGCTCAGGGCTTAAGGGGTTAAATACGTAGTTGTTAGAAAAAACACTTGAGTTTTCTCATGCTGGCCATTTCTGCAGTACCTGTCTGTGAAACGCTCCATTGAATGTCCTGCCCCCACCCTCCCGAAAACCCCAGTGTGCTGTGATTGGTCAACTTGATTGCTCACTTGTGATTGGTCCACCGTTCCCGCTTGTGTCGGGAAATGTCACGCCCTCTACCATAAAGGGAGTTCCACTCCAGAGTGTAAATGAGCTTTAGAAACAAATACCAGTGTAGCGTTGTGGGCAGAACCCACTTCATTCAAGGGCATGCCAAACTGCTTGACGTGAAAATTCAAATGGTGACATCACCAATTGATGAGAAAAATGGCCAGAAGCTATTGGGGGGTTTCAATCAGCTCAGGAGCAGTGTGTTTTGCAGCAGAGAGAGCTTCTTCTGGAGGTGACTTCGAGTTGTTTTCCGACACAGACCTTTTAAATGCGCATAAAAATGATATGATTCACACTATGACATTAAAATAATGAAAAACCATAATCGGTGCACTTTAATAGATGTCAGCTTAGTTAGGGGCGCAGCAGCACTGGAATACCCTCAAAGAAGGTGGCGATAGGAACTGGTGAAGTCCAGGAATCTTTGTAGTTCCTTAAAGGTGCACTATGCAAGTTTGTTTATTTTCTGCGCAATTATATTTTAGTCTCAATTCGCCGACATCTCCCCAAGATCCGCCAGCTGCCTGCCCGTGAATTCACTGTAAAAAAACCCGGGCTCTGGAGACCGCACAGGCTTCACAAACTGCAGATAAACACAAGGGGCACAGGCTGTGCCCCATAACATAACAAACCGTTCCGGCCAGTCACCGACAAGAGTTGACAGTTACGGAAGCATGGGAGGGAGGGAACTATGGGAGGGAGGGGCGAACTACCTCTGTTTTGTTTGAATTCGAATGTCAACAGAAGTGATGTCAACAAACTTGCATAGTGCACCTTTAAGGTCTTTCGGCTTTGGCCAATCCAGTACTGCCAGCGCCTTCTGGTGATCCATCTCCAGGGCATCATGCGTCACCATAAACTTCAGGAAGGAGATTGGAGCAGAATGAAACTCGCACTCCTCCGGTTTCAGGAACAATTGTTTCTGAAGGAGCCTGTAGATGACCAAGTGGACATAGCGGATTTGATCTTCCAAGGCAGGTCAGAGAGAAGACCAGGAGCTCATCAAGGAGCAGGTGACATAGACGAAACGGGACTCGCAGGACATTATTTAGGAGGTTCTGGAACACAGCTGGGGCGTTAGCGAGCCCGGTGAGTGTTACCAGGCACTCATAATGGCCCAGTGTGGTGTTAAATGCTGTCTTCCATTCATCTCATCTCCTGTATGTGCGCGAGGAGGTATGAATTGTGCAGATTCAGGTTGGTGAAGACTTTGCAGCCCCGGACATTGGAAAAGGCTGATTCCATGAAAGGTAAAGGATGCCGGTCTTTAGCTGTAACTGCATTCAACCCCCTGTAGTCAATGTAGTGACACGGAGGTATTAAGGGAAAAACTGAATAAAATGCTGAGGATCCTATAATTATGGTACACATTTCTGAGAAAAGTACTTATCAAGAAAGTTTCAAGAAAAATAATTTAAGCACAATTTCATAAACATTTCCTGTCCATATTTTACAATGGGTCCCCATATTAGTGGAGGGCTCTGCAGTTAGTTCTGATGTTTAGCCCAAAAACCCACCCTGGTGTGTGTGCTTGTGCATGTGAGAGAGAGAGAGAGAGAGAGAGAGAGAGAGAGTGTGTGTTAAGCTAATTGAAGCTTTTACATTGCAATTCCTGTAAAAGTGTCTGAAGAGATTGCATGTAATGTTTAGTGTTCATGTTATAACAATTTCCATTGGAGTGCATTATGTAGCCTTATATGAGAAAAGTGGAAAAATGTCCTGCTCAATGCACTTAGAATTGGTTCTGCAGATAAGAGCCCAGCTGCTGCTGCTTTTATAGCTGCGTGCCTTCTCATGATGCATTCATGTTCAGCATCACCTTCATGATACCGCAGCGAGTGACTTCATCTGCCCTGACGCACCGCGATACAGATCTTATCCTGTTACACTGGAGTTCATCTGACTCTACGGACACAGTATCCCTTCAATCTTTTTTATCTATCCTCCACTCTCTCAGTCTCTTTTTGTCCTTCCCCCTGTTTCTCTCTCATCTTCACTTACTTTCTCTCCCTTTCTCACTCCCTCTCCAGCTCCTGCCTCTGGTGTTGTGTCTACCCTCTCAGGGCAATTGAAGATGACAGGGACCGTGTGAGAGAGAGAGAGAAAGAAGGGGGATAGAGGGAGGGAGAGAGAGAGGGAGGGGAGGACTCATCTCATTGTCGCCTGGGGCTACGCATCAGAAAGAGGGCGGGAGAGATGGGAGAGGGTAGGAGGCGTAAAGAGGGGAACGAAGGAGGTCTGGAAAGGAAGAAAGTAACTGTCAATTTAAAGTAAAATGCGGGCGGAGTGCACTTTGCTCTTACCCCTTGAGAGAGCACTTTACCTGAGCAAATTAATATTTACGCCAAGTTAATGTATTAACATTTACGACTCCTGTCTCGCATCTTATCTCTTATTTTTTAAAATGTATTTTCGCGTCATCCAGTCAGTATGCCCCCAAACCAGAAAAAAGCTAATTTTTTTTTTTTTTTTGGTTTAAAGTCTTGATGAAAATGTGTCCAGGCATGGTGACCTCATTTCCTCTTTCCCTCCCCGGCTCATCCCCCTTTCCAGTGGTTAGAGGAGGGGAAGAGAGAGGGAGGAAGGGTGAAATGCCTTGCGGCCATGCAAATTCATTTATGTGGTTATGCATGCAGACGGGAGATGCCCCAGACACAAGCACACACACGTACGCGAGCAACCATAGACACACAGACAAACACTGGAGGATATGCACGCCAGCACTGACACACACGCATGCGCGTGCACTCACATACTTACACACGCATGAATTCATGGACACACGCTAGCGCACAAAAACATACACAAGCACATGGCACCCACGTATATACAGAAAAAACAGATGCACACGCACCTGCAAGCACACACAACCAAACACACACGTGCACACAGACACATTGGATGAATTCGTGCACGTACGCACGCGCACTCAAACACACATACACACGGGCACCCACATACACCAAGAAAAACACAGGTGGACGCACACACCTACATGTACACACCTATACACACAGTAACACACATATACACAGCCACGCCAACATAGAGTAAAAACAGACAAGCAGCGACGGAACAGATTTGTACATAAACAACATTGTAAATCGGTGCACATTCATGGTCTGTGGACACATGTCTGTATGTTGCATTATATTTACAATCTCCTTTCATTAACTCTTAAATAATTCAAATTAATTCTTTCCGTTCTTATTTTCCAAGGCATTGTCTTTCTTTTTTCCCTGTTTGTGACGCCCAGCCCTTTTCTGTGGCTGTCCTTTGAAGAAAGTCACATGTAGTGTTTTGTCAACTGGAAATAAAATAAGTTGGCACCACTCCTTAATACCAACCCCTCTCCATCCCCCCAGCCACTCCTTCTTTTGCCTTTATTTCTTCCCTGATCCTTCTTTCACACTCTGGTTCTAAAACAGTTGTTCTCAGCCTATGTCATTATCAAATTTAAATACCTATCTGATACCTCATCCACAGGACTATTTTTATGTGTAAATGCTTTTTTGTACAGACTTTATTGCTCCAAGGATGTTAACCCTACATGCAGATTATTATATCTGCAGTGAAATCTATTCTGCTGATTCTGGTTCAATGTAGTTTACAGTTTACCCATTTTGATTTATAGACACTCAGTGTCAATGTTCTTTCTGAGCTGATTTCACAAGCTGATTTATCATGTTACAAAATGGAGGCCTAACGTGTCTTAATTTGTGAGACGTTAAATTCCAGTTTAATGTCTGACCGTAAGGCTTGAAAAATGAACAAACTGTAATTAGAAATAAGAAAATTAAAAAATAAGAAGAAGACTTTACATATAAAACAGAAGTTTTTGGTAAAATAATATGTCAGGTGAGGAAGGGTGCATTTATAAGCAGATTTCATCATCAACCTTTAGTAACAGTTATTCTTTAAAGCAACTGTGTATGACATATTTCAACGGTCACATCTCTCTCTTAGGTTTACCATTCAGTTTACATATGATATGTGATATCTGAATTAACTTTGTGGAACCAAAAGGTTTTCGATTTTAGACACTTTTTAAAATTGTGTATTTTTTTACCTTTATTTAACCAGGTAATTAGCCCATTGAGATCTAACATCTCTTTCACAAGGGAGACCGAGCCAAGAAAGGCAGCAGGACACGTCTATATCGCACGATTAAAACAATATACAAAATATTACATGACGAGCATATCCGTACAAAATATAAAGCAGTAATACAAATAGTATCAGTCATATAAAGTGCAGATTTTTTAATGGCACAGACAACAATTAAGTTCAGAGACACTGTCCAATGGTTTCATGTTCTAAGACTTTCAGGATCATGAAACCATTGGACAGTGTCTCAGTACTTAATTTCTCTCAATTAATTGTTGATTGGCTCCTGGGAAAGCTTAGAATTCTTATTCAGTGATTGCCCCCAGTTAAAGCCCTGGAGTTGACCTTGATCTTTTTTTTCCGGAAAAGCTGCATGGATGAAATGGATCACTGGGGTTAGTGAGACCCGGAACCTTCCTAAACCAGTAGCACTGTATCAGAAAGAGCGGGTTTGGGTTTTTCTCGATTTACTAACTCAGCCATGGTGAGTCCATCATGAAAATTGTGAGATATCTCGCAGGGCTGAACTTCAGCACACACCCCCCTATAAACCTCTCTTATGTATTTACACGGACTTTTGATCACTCCTGTTCAAAACAGTTCCTTCCCATGGAACAATTCCATTCCTGTCCCAAAACTACAATTTTAAACTCGTTGAGGCCCATTCCCCTTGATGTGCCAGGATTTGTTCGGCTTTTTTGTGTAATCCAAAGAAAGACATCAACGTGACATTGGAAATGTGACAGCGCACTGTAATGGCGAAACGCGATAGCAGAATGCCATGACATCGAGATCACAAAGCCCTTTTGAAGACCCATGGTTGCGACAAAAATATGGCTTAACAGAAGAAACACCAAGTGCAGACAATGTTTTCCACGCTATGAAAGAGAACTTTAATTTCACAGTCACCAGTACTTCAGTGAGCAGCAGCATGCAGGGTAAAAGATACAAATTTTAAATAAAAATGAAGTCAAAAATGTTTGATAAAAAAATGAAAAGAAACACAGTCTATATAGGGCAGCATGTGCATATTCTCCCGCTAAATTTAATGCTCAGTGTGATTGCTATCTAAATGCTGAATTTATTTAATAAAAGTGTAAATCTGGCCAGCGCAGCAGTTAAGCCGCCTTCCAAATATTAACCTTTTACATTCCAACTTTTCACTTAAGTTTTCCCTTCAAACTCAGAAAAAGTTGTTTTTTTTGTCATAGTGTAGGACAATGTCACATACATACTCTGCATCTGCTGGTTGCAGTGCTTCACTGAAGCTACATCACACTTATACCGAGAGAAATATTTATACCCAGGGTGCCTTGTTTTTATCGCCACAGCTTCAGTTCAAATGGAAAATGTCTAGAGCTTTTTATGATTTTATACACATTTCCCTGTAATTCAGCAAGTCATATTTGGGATTGTTGGAAACCTTGGGATCTTTACTGAAATTTAAAATGGGCCTGAGGTTTCACAAATTTGAACACAGCAGCTGCATTTGTCGGATCCATATATGGGTCAACAGGTTTTATGTGTTCAATAAAAAACATTTAAAAAAGGGCTGGCCTTGAATAATGCATGGTAGGGAACCCGGAGGTGACCAAAACATTCCACTTGGCAAAACAAAAAACTGCTTGGAGAGGTCTCCAAATCTTCTCATGATGAATCTTGAGCAGTGTCACCATCTGGTGTGAAAGTCTGGGGGTTTAAATGTAAAAATCTCATTTATGGAGTCAGGCTGCTGAATCCTGAGATACACGTAACGTAATGGACGCTGATAAGCTCAACAAGCTGATAAAGAAAGCGAGCTCTGTGGTGGGAGCAAATCTTCGAAGTCTGGAAGCGGTGGCAGAGGAGAAGACAAGGAGGAAGCTGAGTGTCATCCTGCACAACTCCAACCATCCCCTCCATAGCCAGATCATGGGGATGAGGAGCACTCTCAGCCAGAGACTTGTTGCTCCTCGTCAGACCACTAAGCGCTTTGGCCAATCATTCATACCAGCGGCCATCCGGTTCCATAACCAGGCAGGGTCAGCAAACCACCGCAGTTATGGTGCTGAGGAACTGAATAGCTGAGGGGACTAAGCATATTCTTGCTTATCGCGCAGAGCTCCCGCACCTTGCACTTCAACCTGGCTCACTGCTTAGCATATTTATTATGGTGTCAACATTTTAATTGTGGAAATGGCACTATGATAATGGAATTACTGACATTGACACTTTACAATGGACTTGGCACTTTTTTTTTATCCCTCAGCCCAGACTAAGGGGCAGAAGGGTATTGTCGTCCCGCACAATGTCTTTCTGTCCGCCTGACCATCTGTCCGTCCGTCCGTCCGGCCACATTTCATTCCGTGCAATAACTGAAAAACGGCATCACCAATCCTCACCACTTTTGGTGACGACATCGGGGTACAGTTACTACACAAGCCTATCGATTTTGGCCGTAATCCGAAATCAAATATGGCTGCCACAGCCGCCATCTTGAATTTCCATTCCGTGCGGTAACTGAAAAATGCCATTCCCAATCATCTCAATTTTTGGTGAGGACATCGGGGTACAGTTACTACACAAGCCTATTGATTTCAGCCGCGATCCGAAATCAAATATGGCTGCCACAGCTGCCATCTTGAATTTCCATTCCGTGCGATAACTGAAAAGCGCCATCCCCGATCATCACAATTTTTAGTGAGAACATCAGGGTACAGTTACTACACAAGCCAATCGATTTCGGCCATAATCCGAAATCAAATATGGCTGCCACAGCCGCCATCTGGAATTTCCATTCCGTGTGATAACAAAAACGCCATCACCGATCACACGATTTTTGGTGAGGACATTGAGGTACAGTTACTACACAATCGACTGGCTCGTGACACAAGCCGAAATCAAATACGGCTGCCACAGTCCCCATCTTAAATTTCCATTTTGCACGATAACACAAAAATGCCTCCGTCAATCAAAGCCATTTTTTCTGTGTTGCTTGGTCTTGTGTACCTACAGAAGCCTATCGATTTTCACAGCGTTTTTCTTGGATATTCAGTATGGCTCCCACAGGCGCCATCTTGAATTTTGTATTCCGCAGGATAACTTGCAAAGGCCTTTGTCAATTCATTTTCATTCAAAAAATCCAGGGGTTGAGGGGTAACGCCCGCTTTGCGGGGCTATTTTTTTATTAACACAGATCTTACTTATTTATTGTTTTAATTATTGGCTGTTTTAACTGATTATCTTGTCTTTTAATTATTACCTCCGCCAAACGAAGTTGGCAGGAGGTTATGTGATCGCGGCGTTTGTTTGTTTGTTTGTTTGTCTGTCTGTTTGTTTGTTTGTTTACAAGATAACTCAAAAAGTAATGCACGGATTTTGATCAAATTTTCAGAGAAGGTTGGTATTAGGACAAGAAACAGGTGATTAAATTTTGGCATATCTAGGCCAAAGTACAGCTGAAATATACGCCAAAGTTCAAGATTTCAAGTCTTTCCAATGGGCCGGAGTTCCAATCGCCGTGCTTTTGGGTTTTGCTGCCACCTTGCGGAGGTCTGCGCTCTCTGAGTGCTTTTCTACTTTTGACTGTGATCGGTCAAACAATATGGCCACCACAGCAACCATCTCAAAATCCTATGTTGCAGATACCTTACATTCCTTACGAGCCATGTTCACTCAGCAAGATTTCAACTGTGCTGCCTTGGCGGAGGTTTGCACTCTCGGAGTGCCTCTAGATGACTATGTTTTCTGTGCTCCCTTTTGCTGCTTGGACGCCTAAATCTCCCTACGGGGCAAATAAAGGTTTCTCAAAACACCTCTACTGCTTGGCTGAATTATTAAGTAAAATAGCAAATCCAGGTGATTGGAATAAAACACTGCAGAGGGCTTTTGCTTCCTGAACCAAGATGGTCTTCAGTTGGTCATAAAAGTCAATCAAGTGTGGGTGAAACGCTAATGACAGGCTCTCATAACTATAATCAGCATGGTTTTGGGGATAGCAACAGTGATTGCTGAAATCTCATGTAATTTCAAGCTTTAATATCTTTAATATCTCCACCTGTTTGATTAAAAAGGAATATGTTAACTCTCTTCTGTTGTGTAATTATTTTTCTTTGGTTTGCCAATTTTGTTTCAAGAAAATTCAGAAATGAACTATACAAACCTTCCTTTTATGAATTGTCAGGAAGGAGCCAAATGCAAAATCACAGGTTTGCTGTAATTAGCATTTATTAACAAAACTGGACTTCAACTGAAAAATCTTTACCAAGCTGAAGTCAGCAGTCAGACAGTAGCAGCAGAATTATTGTGGAAGCCGAGTGAGCTGGACTGGGGTCAGTGATGGGGTGGTGAACTGGAAGGACCTAGGCACGGAGGTGGTTGCGCTCCTTCGAGCAGAACTCAAGTCTGGACAGAAGAATGCCAATCGTCAAGACTGGAGGAAACAGAAAGGAATTTCCCTGAAGAAACAATGCTTAAGTTTTTAGTTATTATCTTCCAAAAACGGTTGACACAAAACACTAAGAAAAAGCAGTACAGCATAACACAATGATTACAGATAGTGAATGGATGTGTAAATGCGCAGGAATGAAATACGAGAGGAGGGGAAACAAAGAAGACAATAATTGAATAATAAGAAACAATTTACAAAAGAGAGCAAAAACTGACGCAGACAGCTGGATGGTGAGAAAAACCAAGGGAAGCACTCAGGACGTAACGGCTTCCTAATTACAACAAAAGCAATTGTAATTGGAAATTGTAATCGTAGCCCCATTCCTGATGGTGATGCATTCTCTCCACTATTACCTTCACAAAAGTTATTGTTGTGAATGGAAGATGCCCAAAATACATGCAAAAATGATGTTTATATTTGTAGGAGAGTATTTCCTCTGTGGACAGAACCCTATCATTGTGCATTTAAAATGCCAGTAACCTCAGGAAGCCATTGCAGGGTTATGGAGGGTGACATTCATCTCTCTATCCTCACTCTCTCCGTGTCTTATTCCTTCTTTTCCACATTCACCTTATTTTTTCTCTTCATGTGTCTGCAGTTTCATATCGCCGCTGACTTGTTCTTCCCTTCCCATCCCTCCCTCCATACTCCATCTCTCTCTCTCCCTCCATCTCTTCTCTCTCTCGCACCATCTCTCCTTTCCATGCCATTAAGTGCCAACCTGACACTGACATTGACTCACTTTGTCACCCCTCTCTCTCCCTCCATCCTCTCCCTCTCCCTCTCCATCCATTGCTTCGAGGACCCCAGTGCCAGCAGTTGCATTTTTCCTCTATCCAGCCCTCTCCTTCTCTCTATTTTTGCGAGCATTTTTCTTAATCTACTCAGCGAGAGGGAGGCGAGCAGGCGTAGAGAGAGAGAGGGAAGGAGAGAAAAGGGGAAGAAAGGGCAGAGGATGAGTTCATAGGAAGCGACCATTCGCTCGTCCTTTTCTAGCAGGTGGTGAGTTTGTTTTCCTTTCACTTGGAGAGTTGTGAGATGTGCACATAGAGTGGGAGACAGGGAAGATGAGAAGGAGGTGTAGAAGATAAGGGTGAAATATTGAATAACAAGCTGAGAAGAAGAGTTAGCAAAAGACAGAAACAGAGAGAGAGATCATTGCGTTAAAAGCACTGTTCGAGCAATTTACAAGAACACAATAGTCAGCAAACCTGACCCTCCCCGTTCTCTCAGAGTTTGGGGTTCTTAGTTTACGGAATGCCTGCAAATATTAGTCATATTGTGTTGATTTAATAAAACAATTTAGGAGTCATTGTTTAATTCAGGAAGTAAAAGGCATAAATGTGTGGGACTAGATTAAAATTTGCGTTGAAGGGTGCATGACCTATGCTGAAATCATGCTTTAAGCAAGCAGGAGTTACCCAGTATGCGCATACTTCATATTTAATGAGGAGCTCCCTCTCCCCTAATGTTAGTTGAGTGCATTATCACTGCGATGTTCAGTGAGCGTGTAAGTACTGTATATGAAGGAACACACGCCATGTCACTGTTAATGTACCATTGTTCCAGATAGTCAGTGTGCATGTTTTACGCTCTCTCTCTCTCTCTCTCTCTCTCTCCTCTCCTTCTCTCTCACTCTCACACATCTCTGCTGTAGCTCTTGTTTGGGTTTTTAGAGGAGGTCACAGGTTTTGGAAGACGAGAGAAGTTCACCGATTGGGCAAAAGGAAATACTATGCATGTGAACTCGGCCATGCTGAATATACAGAATGGGTCAAACTGGACAGGACACAGCAGCTGGTATGACCATCCGGCCATGGTGGAGACGCAGCACAATGCTGGTTAGTGTTCCGAGTGTGTAAATGTATACATCTTGTGTGTGCATGTGTCAATCTGGTGTTTACACATGCGTAAATACCATGCGCATGTGCGAGTGAGTCCTGTACATTATAGCTTCCAATGTGATTGCGGTGTGTAAATACGTACAAATCCCGATTGTGCAATCATAAATCCTGTGCGTACACCAATGAGCCAAAACAGGATCATCACTCAGAGGGTAACAATGATGGTCTTGGAACACAAAGCGCATGTCAGGTTTTCGGACAGACATTAGATGGTAGGCGAACACTTGGTTCTCGTCATGAAAGTATCGGCCGTGGGAGAAATGGAGCCCGTGTGGCTTTGACAAGGGTCACATGGCTATGGCCAGATGACCAGGGCGGAGTATCTTCTAAGCGGCAAGGCTTATGGGGTGCTCGCAAGTCAGCAGGGGTGAGTACCAACGGTTGTCTTAGGACGGACAGACCATGACCTGGTGACAGAGTGTTGGACGCCCAAGGCGCATTGACAGGTGACGGCCACAAAGGCTACCCCATATGTTCTGAACTGACTGAAGGGCTACAGTGGAACAATTTGCAGAGAATTTTAACGATACTTACGTGAGGAATGTGTTTTGAAACAGAGCATTGCATCCTGCTGTGCATAGCGCTTTGTAGCTGCAGACCAGTGCCAACGGTTACTCAAGTCCACTGCACCAACAGTTGGCATGTGAGCATTGGAACTGGACCTTGGAGCAGTTGAAGAAGGTTGCCTCATTAAGCGTTCCATTTTTTCCTACATCATGTGTGTCAGTCGGATACACGTGTGTCATATACCTGGGGAAGAGATGGCACCAGTATGCACTGTGGGAAGAGGACAAGATGGAGGACGAAGTGAGATGTTCTAGAAACTTTCTGCTGGGAAACCCTGGGTCCGAGCATTCATGTGGACATCAAATTGACACAGCTGTTTCTGCAACATGCGGAAGACCGACAGCATATTATACACCATGCCGTAATTTTTTGGCTGATCAGTGTACTCGCATGTGTCCTGTGTGTGTGCATGTATGTTTGTCCTCATATGTGTATATGTGCATGTTCTGTGTGTACATGTCTCACAGGAGGGGGTCTTCTTTAACACACATGTGCTACAGGTGGGGCTAGAGGCCTCAGTTCTTTTTTTTTTTGTAAGCAACTTTACAGCACGGATGTATGTAACATGCAGTGTTTGTCCATTACAATCTAACAGTATGCAGCTGGCACAGATGTGGCACCTTGCTGTGGCATTTGCAGACTGGAAAATGGAGTGCAAATGTGGTGGTATGATGGAGACCAATATAGGGAAAAAGACACTTGTGCACTGTATGTAATAGCATTTTTGGCAATTTTACCTGCAGTTGTCCATTCAGCCACCACAAGTTGTGCAGTGTAGAGTGTAAGAAATGTTCCTTATAGGAGTATTTGATTTGTTTCATGTTTTTGTTTGCTCTGATTTTGGTGTAGTCGGCAGCACTGGTTTTCTGGTGTATTGACAGAATTTTTGGCCTTTAATTACAGGACCTACAGACAACAAGGAGTGGTTTTAGGGTAATTTCATGTCCACTCAGCGTGAGGTTCCCAGGTGACCGCTTCAGAATCAGTTCAGAAATTCAAACGTGTTTATTTTTGTGACAATAATAAACATGCAAAGTTTTAGCTTTCAATTTCAGTTAGTTTTGCAGGTATGGGACTTTAAAAATGGGCCCTCTAGCAGTCTCGAGTACAAATTTGCATTTTTGCCAAGTTTAAGAGCCTATAAATCAGTAATAGAGATTTGTAGGAGATTGATTCTGCTAAAGAAAATTAATTAGTACCCAAAGTATTTTTTGGGTCAGATTCAATACCTAGGGCTTTGTTTTTTTTACTTATGGTTTACAAAAAATTGGCTTTTTGGCTAAATATGCCAAATAAATGAACTCCCAGAGGCCCTACTGGGGGTAAAAGACAAACATAGAACTTTGATATTATTGGACAGTTTTTAGAAAGCCTCTGATTATCTAGAAATGTAATACTGCATGGTTAAAGTTAAGAAATTATGTATTACAGATATCCTCCTCAGCGGTGCTCCAGAATAGGACGGTTTGAATTGACCATGTGGGTCACTGAGTAAAATAATTTTTTCCCCAGAATAGTCCTCTATATGTTTTGTTCACAGATCAAATTATTTTATCTAATGCATATGGCTTCACACTGAAATAGGTTTTTGAATGGCATGGGTATTTTCTCCAGCAAAAGAATATCAAACTGAAGTAGGCTTGAAACAATCTGTTATTTAATTTTTCAAAATATCAACAATCGCAGCACTAAAACACACCTAGGGCTGACATATTACAGCTTGGAGAATTGTTCGTAAAGTCATGGTCCAAAAGTTCATACTTGTTCCTGCCATGATGTTTTATGTTGAGGCATCCACCAAACAAAGTAGGTTAGTTAGCGATACTCAACACTGTCCTTTCCTGCTTCATGAGGCCATGAGAATGTGTTGCCTCTCTCTTTCTTCATGAAAAAATCAAATGCATAATTTTCATCATTATTTCTTTCACCAATATCGCTAACATGTCCATCAAACACACAAGCAAGGATCTCTGTTGGTAGTCCTTCAGTGGACTTCATATCTCACATTTATAAAGCATTACCAGCCGGATAGCAGTGTCAAAAATGTTGCGCTACAGTTTAATTTGTGAAGTGGAAAGAGGTACGTACATTCATTCCTCATGTTATATCTCGGTCTAAAGATACAGATGTAAGGTACTGACAGCAGTCTCGAAACAATGTTATTAGGTTTCACGCCCTAAAACTAATTGGTTACCTTAAAGGTTGGGGTTATAATAAGGGTCATAGTTAGGTTCAGGCACCAAAACTACTTGGCGAAGTTTGGGATTTGGACTAGGGGTGTGTTGAAACTATTGCTTTAAGTTGATTTAATGCCTATACATTACAATTCTAAATTGGCATTGTTAACTTAAGGACACATTTCATTCATGAAAGTCTCTTCTTCCTTGATTGGGACTCACCCCCATTTCAGGTGTGCGAGATGATGACGTCATTGTGGGGATTCCAATTTTCTTAAAGCAATAGTTTCAACAGTGTGACCTTAGGGGTTTAAATACATCTTAGATCCAAACTCATTCAACAAGTGCAGAAGAGCAGAGTTTAGAGCGACTGATTCAAAAGCAGAATTTTACTAAATTTGATTCTCGCCAGGGAAATGTTTTTCTCATGTTTACCAATGCAGTCAAATAGTGTCAGTTTTGTGTTGAAGTTTATGAGGATGTCTACGGCATCAAAACTGACGTGAAAGGTCTCTTTTACCGTATCTATAATGACGCCTAGGGCATCTGCCCAAATGTTGCTTTATGAGGCCGAGGGCATGAGATGGAAATGCCAACTGTATCTTTAGGATGCCGGTTATTGATATGGCTCGATACCTTCAGCCTAAGGACTATTGAGACAGATATCTGCACCGTAGCCATGGCCTTCGTTTTAATTCCTTGGAATTGTCTTCTCTTGTTGTTCTTTTGATTTAAGTGCAGTCCCTGCTCAATCAGTGTTCACAGAGGCACTAATCTTGAGTCCTAAAAACTTGACCTAGTTTCCTGAAATCAAGCTTGCGTTTGGAAAATGACAATTTCATTTTTCTCTAAATTTACTGACAGCACCTTGTTCTGACAGAAGCTGCTGCAGCTCTTCCTCTAACGGTGACTGTAGTTCCGGGTCTTTCTGTTCCATGTCGCACAGTGTCAGAGGGCTGTTTTGGAGAAGTGCACAGTAAAACCAAGAGAAGAGGAGGAAGAGGAAGAGGAAGAGGAGAGGAGCAGGGAGAGGGGGATGAGGGGGAAGAGTTTCAGGTCCAGCTGCAGCTGAAGAGGAAGCTACAGAGAAACAGGACGAGTTTCACCCCGGACCAAATTGAGGCCCTGGAGAAAGGTCAGTCCTGCCCCTCCTGCGTACTGATAGGTGAGGTCCACAGCCTCGTTTGTAGTGATAGGACAGTCCCACATCCTTTTCTCGATAGGTCAGTCCTACAGCCTCCTCTGTTCTGATAGGGCAGTCCTACAGCCTATTCTGTTCTGATAGGGCAGTCCCACAGCCTTCTCTGTTCTGATAGGGCAGTCCCACAGCCTTCTCTGTTCTGATAGGGCAGTCCCACAGCCTCTTCTGTTCTGATAGGGCAGTCCCACAGCCTATTCTGTTCTGATAGGGCAGTCCCACAGCCTCCTCTGTTCTGATATGGCAGTCCCACAGCCTTTTCTCATCTGATAGGGCAGTCCCACAGCCTCCTCTGTTCTGATAGGGCAGTCCCACAGACTCATCTGTCCTGGGGTGCATCTCAAAGCATACCTAGGACAGTCTCACACACTCCTGCTTTCTGATAGGCAGTCTCACGCCCTCCTGGGGATTGATTGGGTGTAATCTGGAGAAAGGACAGCCCTGTGCTATTCTGCCCTCAAACTGGATAGTCAGAAGGAAGCCTGCAAAGAAGCAAGCCATGCTGTTCAACATTTTAGCTGCAGAAAAGGGAGAGGCATGACAGCATCATCCTCTCTCTACACATGCTGATTGATGCTGCGTCTCATTTACCAACGATCATCCAATCAAAGCAAACTGCTTCATATCAAATTGAGGAATTTGACTGGGAGAAAATACTGAGATCAAACAAAATGAAAGCAACTGTTTGAAATTCTTCATGGAGTTATTGTCTGGCATCTGTTCAACCAAATTTTCTGAATCGGTGCCCATATTCATGCTGTGTGTCAGTGTAGGAATGCTGATCTAGGGTCAGTTTAAACGTGTTCATTTCCTGCACTTACTCTTCATAAGATGAAAGGCAAAACTGGCCCTAAGTATCCATGCTCTGGAGCGCCACATGAACACAGGATCTCAAAAATCACTTAGTTTCACCCCCTAATAAACTGCACCAACTTCTCCATTAGACAACTGAACTATAATGTAACTCCTTGTGTGTGTGTGTGTGTGTGTGTAGTCCATGTTCACCTACCCTTGTGGGGACAAAATATCCCTCAAAGACATGGAATTCCAAAATTCTTTATCCTAAAATTTCTAGGTCCCCATGAGGAAATTGAACTATTTTGGGGTTAGGGATTAACGTTAGGGTTAGGTTAAGGTTAGGGTTAGGGTTAGGTATGTACTGTTGAGGGTTAAGGCAGGGAGAGGGGTAAGGGAATGAATGCAAGACTATGGAATGTCCCCACAAGACATGAAAACGCAATATGTGTATGTGTGTGTGTGTGTGTGTGTGTGTGTGTGAGCGGTATTTGCATGTATTTGATTATGGGTGTGTCTGTGCTTGCATTTGGTTGTTAGTCCGTATGTGTGTGTGTTTGTGTGTGAATTAATATCTCGTTGTCTCACAGAGTTTGAAAGGACACATTACCCAGATGTCTTTGCAAGAGAGAGACTGGCAGCTAAAATTGACCTTCCAGAAGCTCGTATTCAGGTAACGGCATTTCTGCTCCGCTCATTCCATACATCTTTGGAAAAATCGCTCAAAATAGGCTAATTTAATGGCTGTATAATCAGCGTTAATTACCAAGACACAAGGGTCAGGAAATTAATGCACATGAAATTATATACATTTAGGTGTATACTCATGCGGTGCTGACCTAGCTTGTCTGTAATTGATCGACAGGTATGGTTCTCCAATCGAAGAGCTAAGTGGAGGAGAGAGGAGAAGCTGCGAAATCAGCAGAAGCCAGGGGGCGGGACTTCCTGTTCTCAGGCACACACACACCTGAGCACCTCCTTCCACTCTTCAGCGTATCAACACCAACTCCAACACAGCCAGAGTTCAGGTGTTTCTGCTTGTAAAAACAGATGTTTCCCACAGTTTTTCTTTAGTTTCTAGTGTTGTCCATTCCTAAAATCTAGCACAGCTCCCTCTCATCCGCCACGCAACCCTCATTCTCGCAGGCTGAAGAACAACACTAGTCAGTTCCAACTTTGCCCTCTGTTGGTACTGCATGGCATAGCATGCATCAGGACATCACTGCTTTGCTTTTTTGCCCAGACTGGTGATTCTCAAACTATTGTATACTGTACTAACTCCCTTCATGTACTAACAGTCTCTGTTGTGTACTGCATTAACCCCTTTCGTGTGTTATCCCTCTATGTTGTGTCCTGTACTAACTCCCCCTCTCTCTGCACTAACAGTCTTTGGTGTATATCGTGCTAACCCCTTTCATGTAATAACAGTCTGTGGTGTACAGCACTTACCCCTTGCATATACTAACAGTCTCTGGTGTGTACTGCACTGACCACCTCTCTGCCCTGATAGTCTTTAGTGCGTACTGCACTAATCCCTCCTGTGTACTAACTGTCTCAGATGTGTCCTTTACTAACCCTCTCTCTGCGTTAACTCCTTCCGTGTACTAATAGTCTCTATTTTGTACTGTGCTAGCCCCAAAGCAGTGCTAACGCTCTCGTGTGTGTACTGTACTGACCCCTTGACTGTCATTGTTTTTCAGGCTGTGCGCTCAAACGCAGCGGCACTTCTCTCCCCGGTTTCAGCACCCTTTCTGTCTTCTCTGGTGTTCAGGTAAAATGGCTGACTCTCAGACTCTGCATGTTAGCTCCTCATTGACAGTTTCAGTGCAGCTGGGGCAATATGGGACACATGGGACACATCATTATTTAACAGCATGAACTCCACTAGAGTTCTCTTCATCCATGTTAAGACTTCTGCAGTGTCTTGGCCAAATTTTATTGTTTGTGCTGCTATCGTTTTTTTTTTTTTTTTTTTTTTTTTTTTTTACCTGAAATTATTACCAAAAAACTACAACCAGGTTAAATTAAATTAAGGAATAATGCCAAAAATGCAGTTTATCTCCCAAACTGTGAGACCTGTGGTTTCATATTTTAAAATAACGGAATTCTATTTGACTTTTTTTAAAGGGAGTCGGGGTTATGCCTGAAATGTTGGGATTTATTTTATTCCTCAGCAAGACACAGGACTCTCTTATGTTTTTAAAAAAACATGCATTTTGATATGCAGAAACCTCTACTACAGGAGAGAATTTGTATTAAAATTAAATTTAAAATAAAAATCAAATTAAATTTTCAAAAATTTGTAAATTTTATTGTAATTAGTTTTCATCACATCTACTGTGCTAAAAATATTGAAATATTTTAACTCTTTTATGCTGGGGGTCGGGTGAATTCATAGATCAATACACATTCAGAACTCAAAGACAATAAATATAGTTGTGTTAATATATGCCAAAATCTGCACAGAAATGTAATATTAGGTTATGGAGCTGGTGGAATATTTGAGGGTTTGTGTCATGTGGAAATTTTTTGCTGGCTACTCTCTAGTCTTGCTCCATGTGGCAGAAAAGAACCAAAATATCCACTCACATTGATTATCCTTACTTAAACTCAAAATGATTTATGATTGTGTGGGATGCTGGCGTCCTGACCACTAAGAGGCTTAGATGAAAGGGTTAATGTAGATTTTGCGATGAAGAACGATCTGGCCATGATTGATTACCAGATCAATACACTGATTAGAATAATGTTCTGTTTCTTTCTGTCATTATCACTCCTCATCACTTGTGTATCCTCCCATCCCCTCTGGGCACCACTGCTTTTATGTGACTTATCTCTTTCATCCATCGCCTCCCTCCCTCCCTCCCTTTCTCCCTCTTTTAGTCGGTTCCCCCTCTCTCTCCTCCCTCATACCCATGTATGCTCCCTCCCTCCCCCTCCACTCCCCCCACACCACTCCGCAATTTTGAGTCCTGCGCTCCTCCCTACTCCACCAGCTCCATGACACCTACTGCTACGAGTGACCCCAGCTCTGGTGAGTATCTCTCTCTCTCTCTCTCTCAAGAGACATCTCTCTCTTTCTCTGTGTGCTTGCTGCTGCATTTCAATTGAGTCTGTTCCTGCATAATACCTCACATCCCCCCTCACTGACACTCAAATTCAAATAGCTTTTATTTACAACAGAGACAGCTTTTTTTGCACAAGCTTTCGGCAACACTTTATAAATGGAATTGGTGATACATGGTTAAATGATAGTTTAACATCCAATATCCCCCTAGTGGTAACACAGGCGTTTCGGGATATTCAAATTAACTAAAGTTTAATTAATCTTTTTTACCGTTTATCATTCATAGTTATTATAGCATGTTCTGAGCAATAAAATAATAATTCTGTTCTATAAAGCATGTGTCCAAGTTAAATCTCCATGTGGAATGTCTTATCTTTCTAGTTGGTCTCAGTGCGTCTGCCACCATTCAGCTCTAGTGGCTGCATGCTTTCATCCCCATTACAATGCTTGTGTGTAATTTCTCTTTTCTTAAATATACTCTGAATTAGAATTCAAGACATGGGGAGAGGACCAGAGAGAGATAATGTAGTTTGGTACATGTTGACTGACTTCTTTTGGTTTGAGTGAAATAAATCAAGATGCTCTTTCAAAATGGAAAGGAGCTTTAGTTATATTGGCATGAACACACAGCAGCAGAAAGAAGGTTATTCTCACTGATTCTACGAATAGAGTGTAGACATGCAACATGGAAAAGGTCAGCCCAGTATTTCTAAACAATACTGTATATATAAAGAAAAATTCAAAAAGAATATCTGTGTCTTATAGTTTAAATATAGTAGGAATTCATGGGATTTATGGATTGTAATGTATTTATCCATTACAATCATTCAACTTGAACAAATTGATGTATGATTCAAAATACAGTGTTGTCTGTGAGAATTTCGGCAGTAATAAAGTGCAAAATGGCTGCGAACACCTGGCTACATTGCTCATTGAGTGTGGATGCATGAAACCTCAGGTTAAAATAACTGACTCCTTTCATTTGGACATATTTGTGGCTGAATCGCGAGATGAACGAACTGTATTGGAGTCACAACCTATTAAAAGTATGTCTGTGCCCAAATACTTGCAGATACCTCATGGTATGTACTACCAATACTTGCCTTGAGTCCATTACATTACATTTTAGAACATTATGCCATAAAAAAAACATATGATTATATCTCCCCCTCCCAGGGCTCATCCAATCAGGGCTGTCAGTGGCTTTGCAGGTTCCTCGCGAGCACCAGTGTCTGGGCCAGCACTGGGCCCGGCTACAATGAAGGAGGAGACAAGGAGAGGAGAGGATAGAAGGAGATGAGGAGAGGAGACAAGGAGAGGAGGAATGGGAGGAAGCATCTGTACATGTTCACTGAAGAGGAGGAGGAAGGAGTCCTCTAACAGACATGAAGGAGGCACAGCCACACAATATCTTGTGGGTGCAACTGATGAACAGTGCAATGGAGGAGGTGAACTCAGAGATAAATATATGCAGACAAACAAGAAAGTCAGTGTAGGTTCTCGTAGCTTCTGTAGAGAGAGGAGGGGAGATGACAGGGTAGAGATGAAGGGAGTGGTCAAGAGGAAGGTAGAGACCCCCTCTCCTGACCAGCACGCAAATGAGCCAATAAAAATCAAGCGCTTAACTGTTGTCAAACTGGAGATGCCACTTACCCGTACTGGAATAAAAATCAGCCAATGACAATCAAGCGGTAAACTCACTGAGCTTATGATGCTCTCAGTGGAGCCACATATCAGAGATGAGCACTAGAACCTCCTGCCACTGATGACAATCAGCAATAACCAGCTGCCAGCTGAAGACAATCAAGTTTTACGTACAGATAAATTTGGGGGGCAGGTGTGTAATTCCGCTGAGCAATAGCAACTAATATGCATAGACTCGGAAAACACCTGGTCGGTAAAAGTCAGAGAATGACTTGCCAATAAAAAACTTGATAATGGAGGATTCATTTTTATTTATTTTACAGCTCGTTCTGAGAGGTTCTTAATGTTATGAGTATGCTTTCTTTCACCTTAATTCCTAGCTCTTTTCTCTGTTTTCTTGCAGTGATTCTCTGAGTGATATGTATTTGTGTTTATCTGCCTGTTTTCAACCCTTATAGTGTGAAACACATCTTGAATAAAAACCACATTAAAAATAAAATGTATAGGTTTGTTATCATGCTGGTTAATATTCATTTTAAACTGTATTGATTCCTGTGGGAGAGAACATTCAACGTGCACTTTAACCAATACTGAATTTGCATTTTGAGTACTTACTGAATGTAAGGAAGTGAATGAGAGTAAGGGAGCAGAAATGCGTACTACTTCAGTGTTTAAACAGAATTTCTCTGTGGACACCACTGTTAAGGAGACAGTGAGACAGAGATTGATATGGAGAGTGGGATGGTCATTTCCTCTTTTGCGTTTGTTTATTGTTGTTGTTCTTTTTTTCTTTTGCAAAAGTGCTTCCTGAATACGTGAGAACGCACTTCCTGCTTTAGTGCGATTACCCACTCATACAGACTCAGGTGTTCTCATGTATGAAGGCTAACAATCAGCATGCACATCGCATGCCATTGGAAGTAACTCAGTTTTACGCTATATAGACAAACAAATACTCTGAACAATTTCTGTATTCTTACTTGCACATTGGGAAGAGCACAAATTTAAATTACATCTCTGAGCTTCATACTCAAAGATATCATATGCAGATTTCTGTTAAATGCTGAGTTTCCCGGTTTTAGAGCACAATTGTCAAAATATATTTCTGCTGCAGGAATAATGATAAACAATACAACTGGATAACAGCTGTAAATGAAACCTGGGCCTGGCTCTTACTTCATTCCATGTTCCAAATTTTCAAGGGCTTGTGATTTTACTCAGTGCAGTAACCCAGCCAGCTAGTGAAACAGCCTTAGGTCTGGTTAATTCCGCATCATCCTGTACAAATTTTACATTAATACCAGCGTAAAAACAGCTGTACAGCGCTCAAAAGAGTCACAATGCAATGCTTAATTTTGTCACGTCACCCTGACGATAGTTGAAGACATCATCTAGAATAATGGTGTCTCAAAATATGAAGCAAATCTGTGCATATAAACCTATAGCATTGTATTATTTAGTAATAGAAACTTAAAGATTACATACAAGCTTGCAAGAAAAGAAAAAGAATCAAATCTTTGTGAGTGAGCTTGACTGTATAAAATGTTGAAGTTTTAGCACTGAAGAGACTATGTTTCCTTGCCAGAACTGTAGTTATTGTTAAAGCCATGGCGAATGTCACCCAGTTTCATTTTGAATGAGTTTGTCGCTGTTGATACTTTCTTTTGTTTTGCATCATCTGTTTGTGCTTACCAGTTTCCATTATCATAATTTTAGTTGCATAAAAAGTAAAGTGTAGTGACAACCAGGCATATAAACTCGACAGCTGTGAACATAAAATACACTGTGTGCTCATTTTTTAAAACTCCAATGAACTCCAGGAGCGGTAACTGTGCGTTAAACTTTGGGTTCAGGCTAGTGAGGCTAATTAGCCCAGAGCTCTAAGAGCTGATTACGGCAATCCAGAACTGGGGGTGGGTGTGTGACACTCTTGTTAGTCGCGCCCGGCGTAAAGTCACGTCAGCCTCGAGCCCTGGGGATTCCTGCGGTGATTATGTAGTGCCTTTGTTTATCTGTTCTCTGTAAACACGACTCGCCCTTTATGTCTAAGTCTGTTCCATTATACATGTGTTTAACTCCTCATATCTTTCCTGAATCCTCGTAACCCCACCTGGTCTGCCCTATACTCCTCACTCATATCTCCACTTTTTCTCGACTAAATTCTTAACCCTTTGAACCCTTTAGACCATTTTAGCAGCTGCATAGAGAACGTGCAATGATCCAAAATTCCAGAAACTGGCCTACAAACATGTGACTTTGATCTTATGACTTTTGGTTGTCATGTGATCTTGTTTACGATCAGGTGATTTCCGCATCGTAGTAAGCTGCGTTTTGGCAGAGGTGGGGGTCATGACCCCTTTATATAATGCAAGGTTCACAGGGTTTATAAAACTGGGTGTAGGCTGTAAGCATTGCGATCTGTACCTGCCAGAGTGTTAATGACATTACATTTTATAGCCCTCTCGATGAGCGAGGGAGTGATGCTTTAGCACAAGAGGAGAACATGCAATCCATGGTTTTGGCCGAGACTTGTCACCTCTTGACTGTTGATGTACCTCGGATGTGTTCTGGACTCCATTCACATCATGCGAGATCAGCCCCAGCTCACAATATGCTCCAGCTCTCCACTCTGAACATGGTGAAGAGGTTCTGAACTACAATTACCAGAACCTGTCCCTGAAATTCCAAGATTGTTACCTTGCCAACTAAGCATCTTTTAGTTTCATTGTTCACTGTCACTGGAAAATATGCAGCGAACATTTCCGTAAAGTAGAATGCAGGCTCACAAATACAGTGTCACAGTGTTGGCCCACATATCCACACTCTGCCTCCTACGCCAGTGAAATCATATTCTTTACTATGCAAACATTTCTTTGTGATGGACCTTATGATGCTCACATTAAGAGGTATGGGCGTGATTGCTGGCCACTGAGGCATTTGTAGCCCTACCATGCACTGAATGAGGCTTGATCCTCTTGGCTGTTGCTGCTGAGGGAAACTATTACGGCTTCCAAGACAGCAGTACCGCGACTTATGGAGGCCTAAACAGTCTATACATGCAACATATTTCATTGCTCTGCTCAACTCATAAGACTCATCTAAAAATGAAGTGAGGACGTTATGTCTTTTGCATATCTTGTGATCCGTCGTCCAATCAACTTCAAACTTTGCGGGTGTATTTCTGAGGTTTCAAAGAAAAGCATCGCCAAGTTTTAAGTTGTTCGGCTGAGTGGTTCTTGAAAAATCAAGAAAGCTGCAAGAACCAGCACAGTTCAAGTAGCAATGGAGCGGGCACTGCACTGTACTGCACAAGCTGCAACTGAACGGGCAGTGCACTTGTTGCATTTTAAATGGAACATTCTGAAGCACATTCAAGCAGTGCTCAAAGTACTGCGAGAAATTATCACGAGAATTCTGCTGAATTCTGTCGACCAGCTTCTCTGTGCACTAAACTCACATCAGGCAAGCCACCATGCACAACAGCCGCCCACCTCTTACAGTGAATTGGCACAAATGTGAGCAAGTTGTTGCTCAGCCAAGACATTGGCCTGTCCATCATCTTACAGACAATGCTTGCCTCCCCCGCACCAATCAGAAATCTCTCTCATCTGGCTACAGTGATGAGCTCCCGTCTCTAAACAGTACGTCTCATGGATGCAATTAATAGATAGCTTAAAGCATAAACAGGAGTGACCCTACTGGCAATATTGTGGACTTGGCGGTTTCAGTGGCTGTTCAACGTCTATGTTCTGAACACGCCAGACGTATTCAATACTATCCGAGCAGCCAAAATTATTGGTTCTCTCCTCCTCTAAGTTGAATTCCTCTACATGTAATAAACAATAAAAACGTGCCGACAAAGTCCTCTCCCCCCCAGCAAACCGTCTGCCCTCTGGGAGGCGCTACGAATTACTATCCATAAAAAATTCCTGTTTCAGGCATGTCTTCATCCCCACTGAGGTAAGGATTTTGAGCTCACATAAATAAGCATCCATACAAACCCCTCATCGCCCTCCACCTAGTATTCCTGATCATTCTCAGCACTCTGTAGTTTTACCCCATTGTTTGCTGCCAGTAGAACCTGGGTTACTAAGACTCCTCAACCTCCTGTCTAGTCTGTTTACTTAGATTACACTGTACATTGTTTGTTGATTCATGCTGTACTTTCTTGTGCTCTTGTTGGCGTGTAATGGATTGTATCCAAAGATTAAATTCACCAGTCCTGTCTGTATGGATAATAAATACGAAGAGTTGGAATGCAAAAGCCACAAAGTCCACTCAACCTCTTTTGTTTTTTTGAGTTTTCTTTACTCAGCATCAGAGTTGGAGTCGTCTTAATCTTAATCCACTTAATCTTGTTTAGATTAAGATTAGATTACTTAATCTAATCTAATCCAGATGTTCCTTATCTTTAATCTAATCTACTCTTAATCCACTTTTTTCCCCATTTAATCCAATATTTTGGATTAAATTTGGATTAGAATTGGATTAAGATGAAAGATTTCACAAAATTTGCATTTATCTTTATTAAGGTCCACAATCAACTTTAAATTCTTCCATTATCAGATCTCAAGCCTGTCAAGTTCCATGTGATCCATGTGATACTACTAACTGATAAAGTAACAAAGAAATCAAGTCCATTATCCTTTCCACTCTTTGTGTTAATAGAATAAAGGCAAATCACATTAAAATGCAACATCTACCTAGTCAAATTTCCTTTCACTTTTCAATCACCTTCGTTACTTAAATTAATCCAATTCACTAAAACAACAAGTGTCATGTGATGGATGTTATATTAATATCAAGTTCGACGACAGTTTAATCTGAATTAATCTTAATTTAATCCACTTTAATCCTTTAATCTAATCTAATCTAATCTAATCCAAGAAATTCCAATTTAATCTTAATATAATCTAATCCAAAACATATATCCATTTAATCTAATCTAATTTAATCCAAATTATTTCAATTTAATCACTCCAGCTCTGCTTAGCATAATGCTGTGGCCATAAAACATAGCTTCCTGACTTTGAATATTTCCCCAAATATAAATGAGATCTTGCTTCAGTGAAGTGCTGCAACCAGCAGATACAAAATATGTACATGACATCATCCATTGTCCTTCAATATTTAAAAAAGGCCTTTTCTGACTTTTAACCTACTTAAGGGAAAACCTAAGAGAAAAGTTACAGTCTAAGGGGTTAAAGAAACTTAAAACACTCATGCGCTACAATATTCTTTGGAAGCACACCAAATTTCTTGAAATTTTGCCGAAAGGGGGCGCTACAATTAATACATTTCAATATATAAAAAGCCGCTTCAGCCAAAAATCTGAGATTTGATGGAATCATACTTGGCCCAATTGGCTTACATTTCCTAAAGTACCAATTGGCTCTCTCAACAAAATGTCTGCCAAAATACGTAAAAATGACAGCCGTCATATGCCTAAATTGCAGGCAGATTCTATGCGGTCAGCCCAAGTGCCAGGGAATGTAATCAAGGAAAGAATATATTTTGCCAGGAACTCCCACATCGTAGATCACACGCATCATATATATACTGTGTATACTTAAAAATAAATAAATATTTAGCAGTGGTTAGCACTGCTGCCTCACAGCAAGAAGGTCATGGGTTTGAATCCGGCCTGGGGCCTTTCTGTGTGGAGTTTGCATGCTCTCCCCCTGTTCGCGTTGGCTTCTTCTGGGTACTTTGGTTTCCTCCCATAGTCCAGAGACATGCATGTCAGGCTAATTTGAGACTCTAAATAGCCCATAGGTATGAGTGTGAGAGTGAATGGTGTGTGCGCCCTGCGATGGATTGGCAAGCTGTCCAGGATGGCTCCCTGCCTTTCGCCCAGAGTCAGCTGGGATAGGCTCCAGCTCCCCCGCGACCCTAGTGAGGAAGAAGCAGTATAGAGAATGGATGGATTTTTAAAAAACTCCTCCTAGTTTCAAAGTCTGAGCTGCAAGAAACTTTGCACATTGTATCTTCAGATCTCCCAGGATCAAAATTTATCAAAAAAATCATTTGAAAGTGTACATTTTTAAACTAGCGTCTTCAAACTCATTTTTATATAAACACTTATAAATCACATTTGCCGAAAGCGATTGTAAACAAAATTGGTGCCTGTTTGGATTCTGGGTCTTCTTACCTTCTTTACACAGTTTCAGGACATTGTGCCTCTTGGGGATGCAGCAAATGCTAAACGTTTGTATCTCGCAATGGGCTGCATGGATTTGTACAAAATTTAGTCTGCATGATCTAGGGTCAGGGCCAAGTACTGTATACAGTCCTTGGTCAGGGATCAGTCTATGCATACAATTTGGTAATGGTTTATTAAAGTGGGCTTGGCTTTTTACGTGCAATCCAAATTTTTCCACATTTGTCACATTCCTTGCATCAAACGAATAGATTTTCTTGGACTCTGCTCCTGTGTCAGCTTTGTCACAACTGGGACTTGCGTCACGCCCATGGGCCTGCTGATTCGACTTGCATCGCCTCGACGGGCCAGCGGTACAAGAGGGGCTTGGACACAGTTGATACCTGCTTGCAGGTCTAGATATTCTTCTTCTTCTTATTATTATTATTATTATTACTAGTAGTATTCGCAACAGCAGTAGTTGTAGTATTAATCATCAATATCACAATCACCATAAATGAATGCAGAAATATAAACACAATCAATTTTTTCTCTCAACTCACGGCAGGATTTCATATATTGTGCTGATAGTTTTATGACTGCTAGTACATTTTGGAAAAATACAGTCAACTATTTTCCTCATATTTTGGTAACAAACAATCGAATGCTGGTTTTGGCTGACCTTTGGAAACTGTGCCTTAAATACTCATTTATTGTGTACTTCAGGCAAAAGTTCAGTTTGGCTTCTAATTCTCTATAATCATACTGTTTGCATAACCTGGATTCCTGCTCTTTTACAACCCCAATTCCGAAATAGTTGGGATGACGTGTAAATTGTGAATAAAATCAAAATGCAATGACATTCAGATCACATGAGCCAATATGTTCTTTACAATAGAACATAGATAACATTTCAAATGTTGAAACTGAGACATTTTACATTTTTATCCACAAAATGAGCTTATTTCAAATTTTCTGGCTGCAACAGGTCTCAAAAAAGTTGGGACACAGGCAAAAAAGGGCTGAAAAAGAAATTAATATATAAGAGAATCAGCTGAAAGAACATTTAGCAAGAAATTAAGTTAACTGGCATCAGGTGTGTAACATGATTGGCAGTAAAAGGGATGTCTTAGAGAGGCTGAGTCTCTCAGAAGTAAAGACGGCCAGAGGCTCTCCAACCTGTGAAGGCTTGTGTAAAATTGTGGAATACTTTAAAAACAATGTTCCTCAATGTCAAATTGCAAAGGCTTTGAAGGTCTCATCATCGACAGTGCATAATATCATCAAAAGATTCAGAGAAACTGGAAAAATCCCTGTATGTAAGGGACAAGGCTGAAAACCTTTCCTGGATGCCTGTGATCTTCGGGCCCTCAGACGCCACTGCATCACTCACTGGCATGATTCTATCATTGACATTACTAAATGGGTCCAGGAATACTTCAAGAAACCAATGTCTGTAAACACAGTCCGCCGTGCCATCCACAGATGCCACCTAAAACTCTATCATGCAAAAAGGAAGCCATTGTTGAGCATGATCCGGAAGTGCCGCTGTGTTCTGTGGGCCAAGGCTCATTTAAAATGGACTGTAGCAAAGTGGCAAAGTGTCCTGTGGTCAGACGAGTCCAAATTTGACATTCTTGTTGGAAATCATGGGCGTAGTGTCCTCCAGGCTAAAGAGGAGAAGGACCACCCCTCCTGTTATCAGCGTTCAGTTCAAAAGCCAGCATCTCTGATGGTATGGGGATGCATTAGTGCATATGGTGTGGGACACTTGCATGTTTTAAAAAGCACCATGAATGCTGAAAGGTATATAAAGGTTTTAGAGCAACATATGCTCCCCTCCAGACGACATCTATTCCAGGGAAGGCCTTGTGCATTTCAGCAGGACAATGCAAAACCACATACTGCAGCTATTACAATAGCATGGCTTCGTAGTAGAAAAGTCCGTGTGCTGAACTGGCCTGCCTGCAGTCTTGATCTTTCACCGATTGAGAACATTTGGCGCATAATTAAATGAAAAGTCCGTCAAAGGAGACCCAAAACTCTCCAGCAGCTGGAAGCCTGTTTTACACAAGAGTGGGATCAAATTCCAATGGCTAAACTCAAGAAACCTGTCTTCTCAATGCCCAGACGCCTCCACTCTGTGGTAAAAAGAAGAGAGGATGCTACACCATGGTAAACACGCCCCTGTCCCAACTTTTTTGAGACCTGTAGCAGCCATCAAATTTGAAATGAGCTCATTTTGTGGATGAAATTGTCAAATTTCTCAGTTTCAACATTTGCTATGTTATCTCTGTTCCATTGTGAATAAAATACTTGCTCGTGTGATTTGAAAGTCATTGCATTTTGATTTTATTCACAATTTACACTTTGTCCCAACTATTTCGGAATTGGGGTTGTAATTGTGGCTCTTCTCCTTGTATAGATACTAGTCACTTGGTCATTAAGTTGCATTTCTGATGGGGATTTTTGTATTAGTGATATACAGTGCTGCAAAGGTGTAGCAATCTCTGTTCCATTATGATTTTCTAATTTTTTAATGTTGCTCCTATCATTCTTCCCATGTTCTTTGCATTTATAGACAATTTTGTCATCTATTACTTCGAAATCTGCTTATGAAAGACTATGGTAATGATTGTGCACTGGATTTTGAGTATCTTTGATATGTCTCAGTGGGTCTGTCTCGGGCAGAGACAGTTTCTCATGAATGCATGAATTATCTCTCTCTCTCCCTCATTTCCTGTCACAGAGGAAGTGCCTCGCCCTGCAGCCTCCACCCGGATTGGCCCTATCAAGGCAAACTGTGATTTCAAGGAGATAAAGGGTAGAAGAGGGAGGGTAGGGTTTAAAAGGGAGAGGAAGAAGGGGAGAAGACCAGAAGCTGGGATACAAGCGGGTAAGTGGGAGGGCGAGGGAGAGGGAGAGGGAGAGAGAGAGAGAGAGAGAGAGAGAGAGAGAGAGAGAGAGAGACCACAAAAACTATTACGTAACACTGAGACAAGAGGGCTGCAACAGTCAAGTCATGAGACTTGTGAAGATTAATGTGTCTTTAGTTGTGTGTGAGTGTGTTCAGAGAATGTTACCATGTCTTTTAGTACAGTGTAAAGAAATCATCATCATGTTTTTAGTAGTGTGTATAAGATCATTATCAAGTATTTAGTAGTGTGTATAAAATCTGTGTTTTTAGTCATGTATGTACAATCATTTTCATGTCTTTAGTGGTGTGTCTAAGATCATTATCATGTCTTCAGTAGTGTGTGTAAAATGACTTTCATGTTTTTAGTGGAGTGTATGCAATCATTCTCATGTCTTTAGTAGTTTGTATAAGATGTATAAGTTCATTATCATGTCTTTAGTAGTGTGTACAAGATCATTATCATGTCTTTAGTAGTGTGTACAAGATCATTATCATGTCTTTAGTAGTGTGTACAAGATCATTATCATGCCTTTAGTAAAGTAAAATAATCATCATGTCTTTAGTAGAGCCTATACAATCACTCTCATGTCTTTAGTAGTTTGTATAAGATATGGAAGATCATTATGATGTCTTTAGTAGTGTGTACAAGATCATTATGATGCCCTTAGTATTGTGCATAAGATCATTATCATGTTCTTTGCATGTTGATATCATTATCATGTCTTTAGTAGCGTTTATGCAATAATTATCATGTCGTTGAAAGTGTGTACAAGATCATTATCATGACTTCATAAGGTGCATCTCAAAGCGTAGGCTGCAGCCTTTTAAGACCGTATTTTTAGGGGTCGTCGCTTACTTCCATCCACCGAACTAACATTTAGGGTTAGGAATCAGATTAAATTTAGGGTTAGAGTTAGGTTTGGTGTTAAAGTTAAGGTTAGGGAAACCAGAGACGACTCGCTTAAACCAAAGCTGTTTAACGGAGATGAAATGACATCATGTCAGTTTGGCAGTAGCCTTCAAAGGATGCAGCCTACACTTTGGGATGCATCCATAGTGTGTATATGACGTATGAGATTATTATGTCTTCAGTAGTGTGTTTGAGATGTATGAGATTATTATCATGCCTCTAGTATTGTGTACAGGATTGTTATCATGTCTTTAGTAGTGTGTACAAGATCATTATCATGTCATTAATATTGCGCGTAAGATCATTATCATGTTCTTAGTAGTGTGCATTTTGATATCATTATTATGCCTTCAGTATTGCGTATTGAGATCATAATCATGTCTTTTCTGTCATGCTCGGTGTTTCTCTCCGTTCATTCCAGACTTCATGCTTTTGTTTCCCAGTCTCTTCTGTCTCTGTTCCCTCTCTCCCAATCCTTGTACCAGTGTAACATGTTCACTGAACACTGGTCGGAGCTTGGGGGGGCGGGGCAGGGGCTTCAACACTGCTTCAGTAACACCCCTTATTCCAGTCTGCAGAAACCGCAGTTTCTTTTCTCCAGATCCAAATACCTGCCTCAGGTGCTCAACCTTAGCAATGCACTGTTACGCATTTTTCTGGACTGTCATTGCCTCCTGAGTGGATGACATCATGCTCACATAATGACATTAACTCAAGACTCCACTGCTGTGAGGAATTAGCAACTGCAATTTTAAACTCCCTCCAATACACTCCTGAGAAGCACAAAGGACTAAGCCCAAAATGGCAAAATATGAAGATTTTAATGTTTTTTTTTTTTTAATGGTCATAGGTCCGAAAATCAAAGAGAACTCAACAGATGAGGGGTCGAAACACATTTCTTGGTGCGTTTGTGATCAATGTGAGATAACTGTCGAGTTCCCATCTTGCCCATCATTTTACCAATGAGTGTATTAAAATGAAGAGCGTTGTCAAAAATGATGATGTCTGTCTGCATGTATATATTTTGATTGATTAGCAAACAAATCCAAAAATGCTGTCCATACATACTGTAATATTACTATGAAGTAAAGAGATTTGGGCTTTAATTCTAGCATTTATCTGGCTAACTCAGCTATCCTGCTTCCTGGAATGGGCCATAGGAGGTGCCTCTTACTGTCTTAAGACAAGAACTGTGTTATAAATTAAACAGAGCCACTTTACTTAATAAAAGAAAGGAGAAAAATATTAGTCAAACGAGGTCATAATTGTTTTTGCCCATGGGACATCAATAAGGGAAGGAATAATGGTGACAGTGAAACATTGTCTAGCAGCCTGCTTGAATGAATAAAATCACAAGAGGTGCCCTGCAAAAAATGTTCTATAGGACTTCTATGGAATTCTATAGAACATCAATGGAACTCTATAGAACATTTTAGGAGAACAGCATGTTCTATAGGATTTTTCGTGTGTTCTATAGGAATTTGCTAGAAACCTATAGCGCACCTCTATGGAAAAGAAAGTCCTATAAGATTATTGCTGTTCCATAAGACCTTCATATAGAACACCCTAGTTGAAAAACCTGTTCTATTGGACTTTGATGGTCTTTAGGACCTTCTAATAGAACAAAAGCTTAATTGTAATTGTAATTGTAATTTTATTTATTTCAAAACAGGGACAGCGCACAATAAGACATTAATATTGTACAACAAGAGAATATGCATTATGCCAGGTTCTGGCAGATTGCTGTTTTCCACCTGTAGTCCCTGGGCAGGTTGATGGAATAGTACATAGAAAATTAGTACAGAAAAAGAATATTATTAAATAAAATTACAGAACAAGGGAAAGAGACAATATATAAAATAGATAAATATAAACATGAAAGCAGATTCAACAGGACAGGACAGGTTGCCCCCCAACACAGACACACAATTCATAAATGTGTACACTCTTGTCTTGACAATAGCCAACGCTGCACAAGATGTGAGAAGGCGTGGGAAATGATGACTTCCTAAATGCAGTTTTGCGTTGGGGTACACTACACTCACCCCTAGTAACAGATCTTGTTGTTCTTGTTGACTTTTCAGAACAGAGTGTAACATATTTTTTCAAGGGGGGAGCTGCAACATTGTGAATCATTTTAAAAAGTAAGCAGACATTTGAGTGCTTTATCAGATTCTCAAAGTTTAAAATTTCATATTGAGTATAGGACAGTGATGGTAGCGCCGTGGCTTTTTATCATGGATTTTGAGGGCGCTTTTGGGAAAGACATCTTAAATAAGGGTTAAATAAATATAAAAATAAATCTTATGAATACTTGCAATGCTCTGTCGAAGGGTCAATTTACCTTATGTGTACCCGGGTTCTAGAAGTGAGAGACTGGACTAATGGTATGAAAATGTGCAATATGCAGTGATATCCAATATACTTAAGTAGCACGGAAATCTTGTCCCTTTTAACTTGAAGGTGTGCTTAAGCACATGGGGTACCAGGCACATACCTACTCATTGATTCTCTGATCAGACCATTGTTTGACTGACTGATCACACAAACTAGCAGTATTTCAGTTACGGTATGAAGACCTCTTTCCATTTCCTTGGCAGCAATGCAAAAATATAAATTTAAGGCATTACAACTTTATTATGCTACAATGGAAAACTCATCTTCCTCTTTTGCTTACGAAGACAGAATTATGTTCAAAGTTTGAGCTTTTGAACTTTTCCCTTAATTTAAAAAATTCAATCAAATTATTCCTTTCCATTTACATGCATGTGATTGCAGATTATATGCAGATTTAGAATTAATTTGAATACAATTTGAGGTCTGCTATGACTTATTCCCACCATCTTTATACATGTATCATGGTCACCTAACAGGATTACTAACATGGCGTTCCTTTTCAGCGAAGGCACTCAGTTCTATAGAATTCTATTGAACTGTCCTATAGGATTCCCATAGCACATTTTTTTGCAGGGCAGGCTCACTCTATATGCTGGACGTTTTCTGAAGTTAGCAGAGTTGCTCCATTTCCTTTTCATTTAAAAGCGTGCATTTTTAAAACCGCATTTTATCAGTCTTTTTTTTTAAAAATCACATTTAATGGTTTGGATTTCTGCGGCAACTTAAGCAGCGAGTTTTGTTTCATTCTCTCATGCGGTAATTCAGCTTGTATAGATACAGTCGGCAACAACGGGAACGCCCACAAACGTCAGAGCCGAAGGGGAAAACAATCCTCCTCCCCCGTCCGCTATACTGTAAAAACGCGGAATTTAAACTTGTTTTGCTAACGCTAACAAGTCGTCGTGACGTACTTTGAGTTGCTATTGCCTGCTGACAAGGATCGATATATTAGAAAATGAAATATACAGGGGTTGGATTGTTGTCCATACGTTTTAAAAGCGAATGATCCGATTCAGTGGCCTGCAGACATACACATGTTTTGGTGTTGGGTCTCATAATCTGCCAAACTCGTCCTCTCTTCTGATAGCTTGTCCTCCTTTGTGGTTCCGTTTTATTATTTAGTAAAATGTACAACTTTAATTGGTATGTTTTTTTTTGTTTGTTTATTTGCGGTGCAAAAGGGCAGACAGCAAGTCTTCAGCATAATGGCTAATGGCAGAGACCGGTTTGTTTTCCCCCTCGGCTCTAACCAGATGCGCCGTTTGTGGGTGTTCCCGTTGTTTCCGACTACCCTGCAAAAAATGTGCTATAGGAATCCTATAGGATAGTTCAATAGAATTTTACTGTATAGAACTTTAGTACCTCAAGTCCTATAGAAAAAAAGTTCTATACAAAACAGTTCCATAGAAAATCTCTGGAGGACTTTTTTTTTTCAGTTTGGCATCTTCAATCCCACCCAAATTTGGAAGGCAACCACAAACAAAGCACCCGTTTTATATTATATTTCCCAGCAATCCTTTCCCAACTTGTATCCCTGTAGCACAATGACCACTCGTGTGCTACTCTGACTGGGGCTCGAACCCAGACACTTCTGCTCTGCAATGTGATGCTTTCATGGTTAGAAATAACCTTTAGATGTATGAAGATGTTGTGAATAAGTCTCAGCAGACCTCAAATTGTATTCAAATTAATTCTAAATTTGTATATAATCTGCAATCACATGCATGTGAACGGAAAGGAATAATTTGATTGAATTTTTAAAATTAAAGGGAAAAGTTCAAAAGGTCAAACTTTCAACATAATTCTGTCTCCGTAAGCAAAAGAGGAACACGAGTTTTCCATTATAGCATAATAAAGTTGTAATGCCTTACATTTATATTTTTGAATTGCTGCCGAGGAAATGGAAAGAGGTCTTCATATACCGTAACTGAAATACTGCTAACTTGTGTGGTCAGTCAGTCAATCAATGGTCTGATCAGAGAATCAATGAGTAGGTATCTAGCGGCAACCAGCGAGGCAGAAAAGTGAAGCAAATACGGAAGTGCTAAAAGCTGCAGTTCCTCGAATGGCCACTTGAGGCTGACTGCAGAAACGAGTCAATCCCCATTGACCCCCATGTTAAAAAGCCCAATTTTACAGCAAAAATAAACATGTTTACAGCCTGGTTGAAAATACGGTTTTGGTCTCTATGGTTAATTTTCCCTCCGTGAAAACTGGGGGAGTGAATTTTTTGTAATTTTTTCTAACTTTACTATTTACAGGAATTAAATTTCTGCATTATTAGGCATGGCGTGGCCGAAACGTTTGAGTGACAAAACCTTGAATTACAGTCTGTGCCAACCGGCAGTCGCCTCATCCGGGTTATGTTGTAGCGGAGTATTTAGGGTTAGAGAACAGGCCTATACGGCCTCGGTTCTTTAGAGTTAGGACCGCCAAGCTCCACCGCTACCACGGCCCAGCCTGGCTGTCTGAGGGAGGGGGGGTTACTACAACTCAGCTAGCCTAGCCGCTAATCCTTGGCCTTTTCTAGTCACCTCTGGGCCGGTATCCTACCTAGGCTCACTCGAGTCACGGAACTTGATCCATCGGCGAGTGTGGTATGAAATGAAGCGTTTTGACTGAAGATTTTATCGAAATATCAGGGTGATAATGTCTTGCTGTGTGGTTAGGAGTCTGTGGTCTATTTTGTAAGATGATGAAATTCTAATATTATTTCATATAAAATTCTATGTCAACACCAGAGTAAGCGTTAGTTGCTTTCTCCAGCCAACTAGCCAGAGAATGAATACAATAACCCTCCCCAGTCCCTTCCCTGTAAACGCCTGCCACAGATTATTACACATGCATGCAGCTAACCACATAAGTAAAATCGACAGAGCATTAAAAACAGAAAAGTGTTTGAATTTAGGGTTAACAAATATTTTTGAACAAAAGCTGTCTTATAGGTCATAGAGGGCGTTGGAAAACATTCAAAATCTATAGAACGGTTTCTAAAATGTGTTCTAACAGGTTGCCAACCTAACTGGCTGGTCAGCTAACTTACAACATTAGAACTAATGACGGATCATTATAGCAGTAATAGCCTATGTTTCAGCTGGCAAATGACGGGCTTCTCATTAATTAAGCTGATTCCCGGAGTATTTGGAAGGCTTGACCGAGACTGCCGTTGGGTTGTACATAAGGAAACAGCAATCATGCCATTAGATTCACACAGCAGTATCTTATAGAACTGCATTCTCCACCAATGGATTCGTGGTCAATTTTCAGTGCGATTAGCTGAACGGTATCATCAAAATAAATAGAAAGGCGGAGGTTCTCATTAAAGCTAAAGCTAGCATGATAAAATTTAACCCTAAAATATATCCCACGAAAATTCATCTAGTAAGCTAGCTAGCTGTCGCTAAAAAGTGTTTCTACATGAAGTCCATCATCCACAAACTAGCTAACCATACATTAACGTGGAACAATTACGCCCAGACGGCAGCTGAAAATATGAAATATGAAAATCAATAAATTGATGCGTAGAATCATAGAATTAAAAAAAAATGCCTTCGGTAACAGTCCTGATTTAGTGGACACAAAATTATTGTTTCTGTTTAAGTTAATTATTATGAAAAATGACAGAAATAAGCGGGGGGGTGGGGGAGTTGGTTCATCGGCGTAAGGAAAGTCAGTTTTTCGGCGGAGTAGCAGTACATTTGAGTTGTGCCACTCACTCAAGACCTGCCAGCCATGGTAACGGTCGTGTGCACAGCCGACATGACTGCTACCCAATAATTTCAGTCTGATACCGTTTTCTGTTCTGACCAAAAAAGTTTTGTGACAAAGTGTAATTTATTCACTGGACTGTGAGTAAATAACATTCGGGCAAATCTAAATGATACAATCTAATTTAAATTTCCCAAAACCTTTCAGTTAAAAAATGATTTTTTATGTCACATTTTGGTGTCCTCTTTGAGCCAAAAAAACATTTTAATTAACTTAATATACAAACTACATGGGTTCAAATGGTAGTTTTATCCTCACTACATCTCTAATATGTGCTTAACAAAATAATCATGAATTAAATGCACCACTCATTACCTGCCATGCACAAGGACTTCAATTCCGGGCGAGAATCTCTGACATGTGTGTTGATTGAATAATTGCTGACTACAGCAGGGGAACATAAATATGCCACTAAAACTCACGCCGAATGCATGAGAGTTTGTATGGGTTCTTAATGAAAACTGACCACACCTGATAATGTTGAGATTTTTTGGAGTTTCTGTAATGGTAATTTAAATGAATGATTAAAAACAGGTCATGACCAATCATTATTTTCAAGGGATGGGTTTGAGCCTCCCCTATCGCCAGTTCACCAGCTGGCACTGGTGAGGACTGAAGTCTGCAGTGAGTTGGGACTTGGGAGGTATACTACCCCTGCCATCAAAATGGGAGATGCCAATGCGTTTGATGCCTACCCTTGCACACTTCTTGGTAAGCGTGTTGAGAACACTAAGGGTCAAAATAGCTATGAGTTTTATTACGAGTCTCACATTAACTGCTTCCTGTGCCGACTACTGCCTAACTGTAACACTGGCTTTGTGGAATACTGCATTAGCCATGGAATTCCGCAATCAGGAATCAACTAAATGCACACCTTACCAGATCTGGAAGTCTGCGGACAGGCTTTATCCCAAACCAAGCTCATATCCAAAGGGCTACAGGTCTGTTGCAAACTGATACTCCCAAGCCAATTAAAAGAGATAATCAGGATGAGCAAGCCAGCTCATCACATTTAGTTCACTCCAACTCCAACTCTAAACTACAACCATATGCTTCTCATTGTGATAATAAGGAGCATTTTCTGAATGGTTGCACTGAAGTCAAGAAACTCAGCCCCAGTCAGATGTTGAAGCGGATTAGAGATGGACAACAGAGCTGGAAATGCGCCTGCAGTCATACTGACGATTCTTGCACTCTTAAGAGACTAGGTAAAGCTTGCAAGGACCTGTGCCTCACCGAGCTCAGTGATGCTCTCCTAGATTCTCAGGTGTCTGTGCTGACGGTCAGCGTGCCCCCGGGCCCCTCTACATGCATCTACCTAGACCATCCCAAACATTCATCACAGATCTTGCTAAAGGTTGTTAAACTCATCCTGCGCAACAGAGAACACACCAACCATGGAAACATGATGTGCTCGAGGATGGCTTGGAACAGAGCATAGTCCTACGTCAAGTTGTGCGACAGCTCAGTCTCAACCAGACGCATGAAAGTCTACCACTGCCGACTTTGTGCCAGAGGGTTGAGATGCCCCAGGATGCCTCAGTGACTTCTGAGATATCGCCTACATTCAAACCACCGAAGGAATACCAGATATCCCATGCTTTCACAGCTGATGGTTTGTGTCTTACTGAACATTTGTACCCAGTTAATACTCCTCAGCAAAGGTATGAAGTCTGCCACTGCCTTCAGTTGACCATGCCCAACCACTCCTTATTAGCTCTGATATTTCACACCTCCTTTCCCCTGTCAGGCTAGTGTGAGAAGGGCCACAAAGGTGACCAGCTGCTGTCTGCACCAGACTAGGACGAAAACGGCAGGGTCCAGCTAACCACACCCAGACACATCCACTTGGAAGCCGTGTATCCAGACATCAACGACTGCAGCACCTCCAAAACAACTACAGCACCTCCAAAATTTCTTTGTAACATTGAGCATCTGTGGCAGGTTTACACACTCTCTTCTGTCAGTAAGAAAACATTGATACACTCAAAGCAGGATCACCAGGTCATTGCAATGCTCCAGGCCTTCAGCATCAGAGTAGATGTCAATGGCATCTTGCCTATGCAACATCTCTGCCACACCGGCCCTCTGTATTCCTACTCAAGGTTCCAAAGAAGGCAGTTCTGCCCAGCTTGAGAAGCACGGAGTGCCCATTTGGTGACCCTTCAGTTTTATTTTCCATCTTATTTTATTCCCTATTTTAATGTACATTTTATGTATTTTCTCATGAGCAGGACATGATGCATTTTATTTCTTTGCTGTAAAGCACTTTGAGCTGCATTTCTTTTAGGCAAGATTGTTTTCAAATATTATTATTATTATTAGCATGCCATCTCTAGCAATTTTTCTAGGGAGTGGCAAAGACAGCATTCATCAGTTTTTCTGTTTAATTTTGGAGGGAAGGGGGACTGCTGTTGCAACGAAGAAAACATGTACAATATACAGTGGTGTAACTAAGTGCATTTACAATATGAGGTTGTCATACATTTATTGCATATTTCCATTTTGTGCAACTATATTCTTCAACTCTACTCCATCTCTGAGGCAAATATAGCACATTTTACTCTACTGAATTTGTCTAACAGTGTAAGTTCCTCGATGCTTCTCAGATCACAAATTTTCATACTTCTCCTGTCCAGTGAAACCCTATGTAAGGTAGGGTCAATCTAAATTTGGTGATTTTTTTTTCTGACACACTGAAGGATTGTGTGTTCCTTCATGGATTGAGGAAACTCTTTTTAAGATAAACAAGCTAATTTCAACCCCCTTTGATTAGCTGGACAATGTATTGTCACAAAACCGAGAACAGAGAAGTTTACTTTTAAGATAGTGCTTCCCACAATATGGCAATGGTACAAACATATTATGTATTTAACTACCAACAGTATAAAAAAAATAGTTAAAATTAGTACAACCTTAAACAACGAAAGCAGAAATAATAACCCAAAACACATCATATATAATAGAAAACACTGACAGGGACTGATTCCACAATGAGTACTTTTACTTTTGATACTTTGGTTAAATTTAGCTTGTAACACAATCATACTTTTACGCTAATGAGGTTTTTGAATGCAGGACTTTCACTAGAGTATTTTCAGTCTGATTTTGCTCCTTCTGAGTAAATTATCTGAATACTTCTTCCGACACTGACAGGATATATGCATTCATATTTCTCTAGTGCTTCTACGATCATAATGGCTCATTATGTTAAGACATTCACTTGTGCATGCACAACAAGCGAAAATCAATAAATATAAGTTTCTACTCTATTTGAACAAAGAAAGAAGTTTGGTCAATTCTGCAAAATAAGGCAACAAAATGCATTTGATAAAACCGTTTTATTCAATAACATAGCATTACATTATCCAGGAAGAGGGCAGATATGTTTTTCCTAAAATGGCCAATCTTAAAAAAAAAAAAAAAAAAAAAAACTTTGTTGATAGCTGGCTTGCGAGGGAATCACTTTCAGTCTCCCATGATTTCACGTCAGCTCTTCCACGGAAATATGGTAAGAAATTGAATGCCCGCAATTATACTTTTCTTAATGGTGATCATCCACATGTATGCTCTTGATCTAATCAGCCGTCACCAGTGCACTACCAAACGACATGAGTATGATGCGAATTAACCGAGGAACAACTTTGTAAGACACAGACGCAATGTTATCCAGTTGAGCCATCCACCATTCACTGTAACAGGAGTACTAAAACGGTCGTAACTTAGTGTGGCTAACTTTAGCAATAAATGGAATGACCATATGTCAATGAATACCAATAACTGCAGTGAAATTACGTTGAATGTACCAAGGCCAAAAGACACTTGGTTATGGTAGCTAGTAAAGTGTTGTTCACATTACTTAACGGTGACTGGATTTAAGACCTAACTGGCTATTATCGAACGACAAACAACTAAAGCCGGCTACATAAGATACTACTATCGACACCATTCATGAGAGGTCAGCTAATGCGCTAAAATTTCGAAAAAGGCGGTCATTTCATGGACTTACAACGAGCAGGCGGACGAGACAGAGAAAATTAATAGCGCACTTGTGCTGGAGCTGTTCTTCGTTTAAACTTTCCCCACGACACGCATTCCTTCCGCATTTTCCGATTGCAGTCGAGATCCACGACAGTGTCGTAATTCTCTCTATCTCTACGGCTCTGCCTGTGACAAAAACGTCTCGACCAATCCGACAAATTTACGATGAGTATGCAAATTTAAAGTGGGGTATTATGGGATTGAACAAACCGTATAGGCTTCGGAAATTACGTTTATGATCATGAAAAGCAAATAATTAATTTCGCATGAAAGCGTTTTCTGTGTCAAATTACACACTGAATGACAACAGTGAAGGAAGCTCTGACAGTCCTGTCTCCGAACAGCAAAACTAGCGGTTTGCAAATTAAACGACTATATGCGCAGCAACACAGTCAGTAGTTTTATAGTAAATTCAAAATAAGAGCACGATTCGAAGTATCAAGTTAAACTCGTCAAGAGTCGTCTATTGCACTTCAGGAGATAGCGAGTCAGAACATGAATTGTGCGGCACTTAAGTCGCATATCACTCGCTCGCGGTTGAACTTTGGCAGAACCGACCTGCTTCGATCAAGATAACCGTAGGTGATACTATTTACTAATCCAAAGGGATGCCGCCGAGTAGCAATTTTACAGTAGGACTATACTTTCAGGGATCATTTCTACAGTGTTAAACTGAGAAATGCGTTTCGAAAGTGTTTGGCCTCGCTAACCACGATGACGAGCTGCTGCATACTCTTCTGAGCGCGAAGCGGATAAGATTCCTGATTCATTCAGAGAATTTTATCATTGATGACCGTCCCGCTGTCTTACAGGAAATGGGGGAAGGGTTTGCGTGCTGAGTGGTTATCATGTGTCTTCAGAAAAATAAATGATCTCACATGAAAATTTAAATATTACGGCAAGTCATAGTCTTACCTGCCGGAATTCACTTACAAGTAGCTTCTCTCCTTGTGCATTATGGAGGTAGATATCTGGTTATTGCACTATGTAGTCTTTCAATTACATATTGAATAAAGTATATATTGATGGCGCCTGAATTTCACAGGTAATCAGTACGTTTTTTGAAATTCACATTTGAAAGGGCCTACCTCCCTTAATTTCTTTGACCGCCATTGTTTACTAAATATTGGTATATCACCGAGTAGCAGTGCATTTTGTTTTTTTCTGGACTGCGGTCAACTGCAATTTTCAGTAATGATGTTTATTTAGGGATTCAGTGCTCTTGGGGTTTTGTGCTTTGGTCTGAATCTGTGAGCCAACCACGGCCCGTTTGTTTTCATTATAACAGTGTTTCCCTGAAATAAATGCAGAACAAATATATTTAAGTCCCTGAAATTGATTTTAAAAAATAGTCTTGAAAAATGACCTCATGAAAATAAAAAAAAACTTTTATTTAACTATACTGACTCATTTATATATTTACGAATTTGCTTCATTAATATGTTTTGGAATTTATTTCAAACCCATGTTTATTTATTTATTTATTTATTTATTTATTGAACCTTTGTGAATTATCACAGTCAAAACATTGTTCACTTGTGATTATTATTGC
Organism: Gymnothorax javanicus; assembly: GCA_029692085.1. Taxonomy (NCBI): domain Eukaryota; kingdom Metazoa; phylum Chordata; class Actinopteri; order Anguilliformes; family Muraenidae; genus Gymnothorax; species Gymnothorax javanicus. The sequence goes on from CM056206.1 coordinate 21,501,898, forward strand.
TTGGATCGGTGCGGTTGCGATGGCTGCTCACTGGTAGTGCGTACGTAAAATAACAGCAATGTTCCAGTTCGCCTTTTCTGTTTTGCTATTTGGGTCGATGTTTGGCATGAACATATTTACTAGTGAATTAGTTCACTAGAAAAACGAATTGAATTCTAAAAATAAATTTTTGGTGATGAAAATAAATAATATTGCATGAAAATGTTTTCTGTTTTAGATTACATTCTAAACAAGAGCACTCGGAGAGCGCATACCTCCGCCACGGTCCAGCCGTCCCCCAGCTGCTTTATCCCTTCCGGATCTAGCCCAAAATCTAATTGGATCTAAGTGAGACCAATTCCTACTACTGTGAAAATTTCGTGTAAATCCGTCCATTAGTTTTTCCGTAATGTTGCTAACAAACAAACATATTCCAACGATTACGTTAACCTCCTGACGGAGGTAATGAAAGAAATAAAGGAAACACTGGCAGCCCTGTCCCCGAAAACAAAACTAGCAGTTTGCAAATTAATCGACTAAATGCGCAGCAATTGAGTAATTGCCTTTATGACAAAATTCAAAATAAGAGCATGAACGTAGTTCACGTTTGTAGTCCTGATGAACTTGCAAAGAGTCGTCCATTGCACCGCGTAGGATTAAGCGAGTCAGGGCAAGAATTGTACTGCACGTGAATCGCCTAGTGTGCGCACGCGGTTCAATCTCGGTTGAATTGAAATGCTTCGACGAAGAGAACCGTAAATGATATTTGTTACTCCTTCTAAGGGTCGCCGAGTAATAGACTGACCCCAGTCACTCCATAAGTAGATCTTATTTTACTGTATGTGATTGAGAAATGCGTTTCGAAAGTGACCGATTTTGCGTATCACGTTGATGAGTAACAACGTCTTTTTTCTGAGTGTGAAGTAGCTGGATAATTAAGTGTATTTTACCATTGATGACCGGTCTTCTTCTTCATTGAAGTAGAGGGGAATAGAATGTATGCTAAGTGGTTGTAAAGTAAATGATTAATGAGATTACGTAGAGGTTTAGTTATAACCGCGTGTTTATGAAGATGTGCCTATTGATGCACGAAAATTGGGGAACATGATTGTAGCTGAATGCATTTACTATTTACGCATGGCCAAACATTTTAGAACAGTAGGGGAGAGCGGGGCGGGTTGGGCCACGGGGCGCGTTGGGACACGACGATTTCGAGGTGATCCACTGTTGCAACACAGACGTATTTTTGTGAACACACCCTCAACGTGATTTCAGCCAAACCCAGAAGAAGGCGGGAAGATTCAAAAACGTCTGCGAATTTTATTGGCGATTGTCGTTTTTTACCCCATGTAAGTAAATATTTTCGCCGGAAGTGTTTTTCTGTGGCCGCCTTTTATATACATGTCACAAAATCCAAACATACACCGTTTTAATAAGTTGTCTAATGGCTACAAGATAGAATAGTTTTAATGTTTCATGCTAACTAGCAGTGAGTGACAGCTAGCCAAATATGCAGCCTGCTGTAGGTGGGGCGCTTTGGGACACTGTGTCCCAACACTCCCCCCGACCTTCAATGAATGAAGGAATAGCAATTTTCTTTATCTTTATTGACCGCATGTGAAATAGAAAGCGCACCAGTGAGAGAGGAGTATCTAGGGAGATCCTAGAAAGAGCAGGCAGGGATGTCGAGAGAGGCACTTCATTAAACCATTACATTTTACACAGTGGTCCTGTGGATTTTCTTATTATAATAGATGCAGGTGGGGAAAATGTTTGTATCACACAACATGTTTTTGTGAAAAGGTATTGTTATTTTCTATTGTTTTTAAGGTAATATACAACACTGGCCCAACGCGCCCCACCCATGGGGCACGTTGGGACATTTGCACACCCGCCACTTTCAGTAAAACTGTATTTACTGAGCGGTGTTGCAGGACAGTCCATAAGGGCCTACTTCCTGGTCGAAGAATTAACGATATCTGAGGGTGACAAAAAAAAATATTTAGGAGTACAGGCAGCTTATGCAGTGGCGGTTCTGACAACCGATCAAAAGGCAAAAACGGCGGCGAAAGCTTTGTGGAACAACTTCTGCATTCATTATGGGTTTCCCGAGCAGTTGCACAGTGACCAAGGTCACGATTTTGAATCAGCCATTATCAAAGACCTGTCTACTTTACTTGGCATAAAAAACTTGAGGACAACACCTTACCACCCACGTGGAAATCCAGTGGAGCAATTCAACAGAACACTCCTAGAAATGCTGGGAACCAGTGGTGTAGCAAGAATTTAAAAATGTGTATGCACGGAAAATCCCTTTAAAAAAAATTATTCGCCCTGACTAGTTCTAAATCATTTTCCTTTATTAACACGGGCAGAGAAAGGCGAGAGAATGGAGGGCAGCATTTGAACGTTTCAATGCTGCTCTCCAGAGATTGAGCCTCTTCCAGCTGCAAGGCCTGGAAGTTAGCAGCGAAATTGCACAAGTTCAGCTTAGCCTCCCAGCTGTCTACCGAGAAGAGCAGAAAAAATATACCTTCCGCTGCAAACTCCAGGCTCTCAAGGAAGATCAGAGATGCATATGGTACATTTTCGAAGGGCGCAGTCCAAGACTAATAACATCTTGGGTGCATCTCAAAGCGTAGGTTGCATCCATCAAAGGCTGCATTTTTAGGGGTCGTCACTTCATTCCATCCATCCGCCAAACTGGCATTTAGGGTAAGGGACAAGGCAAAATTTAGGGTTAGGTTAAGGGCTAGGTTTAGTGTTAGCGGCTAGAGTTAAGGTTAAGGTTAGGGAAACCAGTGATGACTCACTTAAGCCAAAGCTGCTTAATGGAGATGAAATGACATTACGCAAGTTTGGCGGATGGAATTAAGTGACGATCCTTAAAAATGCAGCCTTCAAAGGATGCAGCCTATGCTTCGAGATGCACCTCTTGTCTCTCGATAACAGCAGAGGTGTGGTGGTGTCTGAAGAGGCGGAGGTCTGGGAGGTGGCCAGGCATTTCTACGAGGGCCTTTATGGTGAGAGGCCCTCCAATGGTGTGCTTATGGATGCCTTCCAGGACTGCCATGACAGATGCCTGGAGATAAGTATATGGAACCTGAGTTGAACACTGAGGAACTAATTCGGGCAGTGCATTCCATGAACCATCATGAGGCTTCAGCCCTGGAAGGAATCCCAGCTGAGTTTTTTTGGACTTTCTTGGATATCCTGAAGGAGGACGTGACGGACGTGTTTAGAGCAGCGAACAGGGAGGGACGGTTGGGCGACTCACTAAGACAGAGCTCAGTGGCCCTTGTGCCTAAGAAGGGGGATCTGAAGGACCTCTGCAACAGTGTCTTCAATTTTAAAACATATTTCATTTTTGGTTGTTTTTGAGGGGGGGTGTTTGACCCAAAATTGAATTTTGAACTTTTGGAATGCCCATGAAACATCTGTTGGCACTGAATTCAACAAATACAAGCAATATGATCTCCCAGGAATGGCCGCAAGTGCATGTCAACGGCTGTTTTGTCTGTCTTACTCCATGTCACGGTTGTTTTAAGAGGGTTTTTGGGGGCTTTTTAAATGATTTTATTGTTTTATCAGTACGTTTTTTATTGTCCCTTTCAAATACCTTTAAACAACTTTTATGATTCACACTACACTGCGAGTTAAGGAGCCACCTACCTGCATCGCCGACTTCTGAACGCCTTAGCATAACAAATCCCATCTGCAGATTCCTTTGCGTCACCATCGGAGCCTACTGGCCACCAAAGCCCGTTAACCATCGGAGCCTGCTAGCCTCAGGAGCCCGCTTTCCATCAGAGCCTGCTAGCCGCCGGAGCCCCCTGTCCATCGGAGCCTGCTAGCCGGAGCCTGCTAGCCTCTGGAGCCCGCCAACCTTTGGAGCCTGCTAGGCGCTGGAGGCCCGCTAGCCGCCGGCAGTGTGAGCCTGCAAGCCGCTAACCACCGGAGCCTGCTAGCCGCTAACTACTGGAGCCTGCTAGCCGCTAGCCACCTGCAGCAGGAGCCCGCTGGCCGCTGTCTGCCGCTGGCTGCCGAAGGGTAGGGCACGGACGAGATCGTTGGTTGTGCTCCTGGCGTCTTGTTGGTGTTTGCTTCTTATTAATAGAGCTAGGGACTGAAACAATGAAGCTCTTTTTTGCACTGATTCTTGCATTTTCATTCGTTTCTTGTGGGTCGGTGTCGTTCAGCCGCGGTAGTGGGATGCACAGGCATGCCTCCCATCTACATTGGGGTCCTTCCAGGTCAGTGACCAGCACCTGGTCATTAGCTGATGATAAATTAGCCCTACATCCACTGCTGTCCAGCACCTTGCCAGTGTGAATTCATGTAACTCCCCTTCCTTTGATGTGTTTTTCTGTCTTGCATGATAGTTTCATACGCACAGAATTTTCATTTATTGACCGGGTATATCCCAATTTAAATGTCAAGGAGTCAACTTTCAATGTAAAACAGAAATGTTTTATCCTTCTTCTTCTTTTATTATCAGGCAATGTCCAGCCTAACCCAGGCCCTCCTTTGAAAAATATCAGTGCCCCTGATAAGTTCAAAGCCAGATCAGGCCTTGGTATTCTGCACTTAAATGTCCGGAGTCTGCTTCCAAAAATTGCTTCTGTTAGGATTTGCGTGCAGACAACTGAAATTGATATTCTTGTGTTGTCTGAAACTTGGCTGAATAAATCATTCTCAGATCAGGACATTTTTATCAATGGTTACAATGTTTTCCGCTGTGATCGTCCCTGGAAAGGTGGTGGTGTAGCCATTTATATAAAAAGTAAATTACATGCTACTCTTCTCTTTTCTGTATCTATTAGCAAGCAATGGCAAAAAGAAGCCAGGGACCCACTGTTCTACATACAGCTAATATGGCGGAGTCTGCAGGTGCGGGTGTGGCGTCTCGAGCTGTCAGCCGCCCTCGTTTAAAACCAGATATCTACAGAGCTGTTGACGGCAAAGTCATTGTGGAGGATGAGTTGTTGAACTTTCTTGCTGTTAAAATGAAGACAATGAGTCAAGATGAGATTGTTTTGCTGGCCGCAAACACCTTTGACTCAGAGTGGATAGAGTCATCCAAAAAAGTTTTGTTTGATCTCTGTACTACTACACAGCAAAGTGTCTCTCATAAAGGGTCACAGAAGGACGTAAACAACATAAAAAGCTGTCTCAAAGTGATGAATGAGTGCGGCGAGAATACACCGAGATTTCTTTCTCACTACTTGGACGAGCTACCTCCGGTATCTTTCTCCAACATGGACATCTCGTGTTTACTCGGAAAAATGGAGCAGCTGTCCTCTGAGGTCTGCTTCATGAAGCGCGTCATGCAGTTGCACGGGAATGTGTGCGAGGATCTGCGGGAAGTTACAACGGATATCAACTGCCGAGTGTGTGCTTTGGAAGCATCTGACCTGACTCTAGGGGATGGCCCGGAGGTGCCCACGGCTTTGGGTGGAGGTGCTGCCGGCCTGGATGACTTGGCGCTCGGACGCGTCTCAACGGATGGATTAGCGTTGCGCGCTGGAGTGGGGGCTGTGCCAGGGGACTCTGCTCTCGGCCCGGTGGGGGCTACATCCACGGAGAACCCGGGAGGCTCAACTGCTTTACTTGGCTCGCCCAAGTGGAGTCGGGTTGTTAAAAGGGCTCGACAACATGACTCCGCGTATGCTGGTGCCAAACCCCGGGTGCGCACGGCCACATCAGGGCAGAAAAAGAAATTCGGCATGTCTATTGTTGGCATCGGAGCTGCTGGTAATATCAAAACTGTCAAGACCAAGCTGGTGAGTGTTTTTGCTTCCAAGTTCTCACCTGATCTAGATGCGGAAGCTCTCTCTGACTATCTTAGTGAAAAACTTGGCTGTATGGTTTCCTGTAACCGGACCGGTAATGAGAACGGCAGATATAGCTCCTTTAAAGTTTCTGCAGAGTGCAATGAGGTTGGAGAAATGTACAATCCGGAGCTCTGGCCAGACGGGGCATTTGTCCGGTGCTGCTACGAGCCGCGCCGGGCGGGTGCTACCGGGGCTAACGCTGTCATTGCTGCTGAGCTGAGAAGCGTGTCAGCTGGTGCAGGGAGCACTCACTAGATTCCCATATGACTGGACCTCTTCGGGTTTTGTCCTACAACTGTCGAGGCCTGTGTCTGGGCCAGGGCGCAGGAGACAGGGCTCGCCGCTTGGTTGTTGACAACCTCCTGGAAAATTGTGACATACTGTGCTTGCAAGAGACGTTTTTGACTAAGCAAGACTTGGCAAAATTAAACACTCTCAATGTCAAATTTCATGGTGCTGGGGAATCCACGACTGATCTCAGCTCAGGAATAATCGGGTAGGATACCTGGGGGTGTGGCCATCTTGAGGAGCAAGAGGCTTGATTTATTTATTGATGTGGTTAGGCTTGATGTAGACTGGTGTATTGGTGTACAGTTCAGTCACAATGGCAGGGAGTTTATTATACTTAATGTCTATACACCATATGAATGTACTCAGAATGAAGATGAATATCTAAATAGGCTCGCCTTTATTTTTGAACTTTATTCAGAGCAGCACTACTTCTTGTATCTATGTCATTGGGGATATGAATGCAGACATTGCTGACAGATGCTCACTGTTTGCTAATCACATGATCCAGCTTTGTCAGGAAAACAATTTAATGCTGTCGAGTAAAGAGCTACTATACTCAGATAGTTATACTTATATAAGTGAGGCCTGGCATACTGCCTCATGGCTGGACCACTGTATCAGCACAGCTGATGGACACACATCTTTGGTGGGTATGAACATTCTGTATGGGGCAGCAACCTCTGATCACATGCCTGTGGGTATATTGATAAATGTTGAAGATATTCCTATGCTCTCCAGTGACAGTTATGATCATAATACTGAATTTCTGGACTGGTCTGCCCTCTCTGGGGAGGATATTGCTGCCTAGTATGCTGATACAAATAAATTATTGAGTAATATGAATTTACCCACAGATGCAATTAGGTGTAGTGATGTTAATTGTAACAACTGGAAGCATAGGGAGGAAATTTCCTCTTTATTTACTCATGTTGTGAGAGCTCTGTATGAAAGCAGTAGACCCTTTTTTAAACAGAAAAACAAAAGGGGTAATGTGAGGCCTGGCTGGAATAAGTATGTAGCCGGGTATCATGAGGAAGCAAAGTTAGCTTTTAAATCATGGGTTTTGGCTGGCAGACCTAGGCAAGGGCCTTTGTTTGAACATAAGAAACATGCTAATGCATTGTATAAATATGCTGTTAGATTTATTTGTGAAAATGAGCAAGCTATGAGGGCTGACTCTATGCTCGAAGGTAATAAGTAACAATACTACTGATTTTTGGAAGGAGGTAAAGGTTCTTAACAACTGTAGAATACCGCCCCCATTCACTGTAGATGGAATCTCAGGGGTTGACAATATTGCTGAGCTATGGAGACAGCACTACAGCAGCTTATTTAATTGTGTCAAAAGTGATATTTTATGTGCCTGATAATGTTGAGTGTATTGATTTAAAGGTAATTTTTTCACATGAGGTGTCCCACACTATAAATAAGCTAAAAGATAACAAAGCAAGTGGTTTGGATAACATCACTGCTGAGCATATTAAATATGCCAGCATGAGGTTAGCTCCTCTTCTTGCCATCTGCTTCAATGCTTTTTTAATTCATGGTTTCTTGCCGGACACAATGATATCTGTCTTGCTAGTTCCAGTGATTAAGGACAAATCTGGTAAAGTTGGCTGCTCTGATAATTTCAGACCAATAGCCCTTGCCAGTGTGCTGTCTAAAGTTTTTGAAAGCATCTTGCTGGACAGAATTGTGGAGATCATTTCTTCTACTGATAACCAGTTTGGCTTCAAAGCTAAGCATGGCACAGACATGGCCATATATTCCTTAAAGGAAACTGTCAATACGTATAGAGATAAGAATTCCTCAGTTTTAATGAGTTTCATTGATGCTTCAAAAGCTTTTGACCGGGTCAATCATTTTAAGTTATTTGACAAAATGAGTAGCAGAGGTGTACCTAAATGTATTGTGAGAATTCTGTCTTACTGGTATGCCAACCAGTCAATGCAGGTAAAATGGGGTCATTGTGTCTCTGCCCCTTTTGGGGTCAGAAATGGGGTCAGACAAGGTGGAATCCTTTCACCAATTCTTTTTAATCTGTATGTTGATGACCTTTCTATTAGCCTGAACACCTGTAAAACCGGTTGTATGATAGGCAATACTTTGGTGAACCATATTATGTATGTGGATGACCTTGTGGTCTTTAGCCCCTTTAGTGCTGGTCTCCAGCAGCTTCTTAATGTCTGCTCTGACTATGGTGTTGTCCATGACATGAAGTTCAGTACAGATAAGAGTGTGGTCATGATTTGTAGAACAAAGGAGGACAAATGTCTAATGTTCCCTACATTCAAATTGTCAGATAATAATTTGAGAGTACTAAGTAAAGTAAAGTATCTTGGACATCTCATTACAGACCAGTTGAAGGATGACCAAGACATCTACAGGCAATGCCGTGCTTTATATGCTCAAGCGAATAGTTTGCTTCGCAAGTTTGGTGCATGTACAGATAGAGTGAAGGTGGCTTTGTTCAGAGCACACTGCACTCCTCTCTATACTGCCCACTTGTGGTCAAATTATAGTAAAGCAAGCCTGCGTAAACTCCAGGTAGCATGCAATGATGCTATGAGAATTCTGCTGAAAAGACCTCGTTGGTGTAGAGCCAGCGAGATGTTTGTGGCTGCAGGAGTTAATACACTGCAAGCCACTTCGAGAAATTTTATGTACAAATTTATATGTCGGCTGAACAGCTCAGAAAATGATGTAATCATGGCTTTGACAAGTATCAAATTTAGCACTACACGTTATCAGTCCAAGATATGGAAGCACTGGTATAGTTGTCTCCTCTGTGGGCATTGATTTTAATTGTCTTAAGTGACTTGTACATATTGCGCTGTGAATACGTTGTGTATGCTTCTTTTATTGTGTCTTTCATATATTTTGTATGTACTGTCTTTTTCTTATTTGGACCATTGAGTCTGTAATAAAGTTTTATTATTAGTATTATTATATTAGCAAACAGTTTGAATTTTTGGTATTGAAACTTGAATTTCGTCAGAGTCAGTCCCTTACAGTCATGGGCTGTTACAGGCCTCCCTCAGCCTGCAGCGAGGCTCTTACCTCCTTAAATAACTATGTCTCAGGGTTAATCTCTGGTGACGTTGTCTTAGTGGGAGATCTCAACCTTGACTGGTTGTCTTCAGTCTCAGATGGCCTGAAATCTATCTGTGACTCTTTAAACCTAAGTCAGCTAATAGATAGTCCAACTCGGCCTAACATTAAATATCCCTCAAGATCATCGCTCCTTGATCGGTTATTAACAAATGCCCCCACAAATATACCAATGTTGGTGTGTTTGAGAATGACCTGAGTGACCACTGTGCCATTGCCGTGGTCAGAAATGCCAAACTCCCTAAAACTAAACCACGTATTCTAGTTAAAAGAGATTTTAAACATTTTAACGAGCAGGCTTTTTTGCATGACCTGTCTACTTTTGAGTGGGAACGAATCTCCCTCATTGATGACGTGGAGTTGGCCTGGAATTTTTTTCATTCTGAATTCTTGAAGCTAAGAAATAAACATGCCCCCTTACGTAAATTTAGGATAAAGGGGTGAAACAATCCTTGGTTTTCCACCGAAATTGGAAACCTCCTCAAACAAAGAGATCATGCCTGGGACAGAGCACGAATATCTAAATTAGAGGCTGATCCTAACATTTTCCATCAGCTTTAAACAAATGTACCTCCCCTTAATCAAAAAAGGCTAAATTCGAATTTCATTTATCTGAAACCACCAAAAATCTAAATGATCCCAAGAAATTTTGGAATGTTGTGAGATCTGCTTCTAGTGTTATGTCCTCCAGTGATCTACCAAATTTTCTGGTCAAAGATTCTGTAAACTTGACTGATAAATGTGCCATTTTAAATTGTTTTAATGAGCATTTTGCCACAGCAGGGCACTTGTTTGATTCTTTAAATAATAATTTTAAAAACACTATTTTAAACAGTGAACCTGCTGTTGTAAACAGTCCCCCTGTTGATTGCACCTTTCACCTTGCACCTGTGTCTACTTCTGAGGTCCATAGTGCGTTGAAAAAGTTGGATTCCAAAAAATCAGCTGATCCTGATAGTTTGGATCCATTTTTTTCTAAAGCTGGCCGCTGACTTCATTGCTGAGCCTCTAACCTGTATTTTTACCCAAGCCTCAGGGTAAACCTAACTCTCCAAAGTTGAAATCTGCTTTGTCCTCCCACTTCATTAAAAGGAGGAGATCCCTCAATAGAAACTGCCAAAAAGGGCCTATTCTAAATTATGTATTCTGGGCAAAATTTTGAAAATTGGTCTGTGATCAACTGAAGGATTTCTTAGAGGTAAATAACATTTTAAACCCTTTTCAATCAGGTTTTAGGAAGCAGCACAACACTGCTACAGCTGCCTTAAAAGTTTTAAATGATGTGTTTGAGGCTTTGGACTCGAAAAAGTTGTATGTTGGTCTGTTCATTGATCTATCCAATGCATTTGACACGGTGGATCACAGTCTTCTGTTAAATATTCTCTCCAAGATCGGCATCTCCAGTCAAGCTGCCTCCTAGTTTGCTGAATATTTGGCAGGTAGAACGCAATGCGTTCAACTGGCAGGAGTCGTTTACCTTCTTGAGGTCACAAAGGTGTTCCTCGCTGGGCTCAGTCTTTGGGACCCATCTTGTTCCTCAATTTATGTTAATGATCTGTGCAAATTTGCCAAATGCTTCGCACTCATCTTTTATGGATCTATAGTGTGATTTATTGTTGTTCACGCTCGATTGCATGATTCGAATCCTGCAATCTGCCTTGATGTTGTACAAACTGCTTGGAGAAATTGAAACTGGTTTTAAATTCTGAAAAGTCCAAGCTAGTGCTTTTTTCAAATTCTTCAGTTTCCTTGGAGAATATTCCTTCAATCAGAACTGTCCAGGGTAAAACTCTAGAGCTGGTCTCCAGTTATAAGTACCTGGGACTAACTATTGACGGGGACCTTTCATTCAAAGTCCATATCAAAAATTTGATCTCCAAATTAAGGGTGAAGCTTGGTTTTTATTATCGAAACAAGTCATGTTTCTCCCTCAGAGCTCGGAAGCTCCTGGTGTCAGCTACTTTTTTGCCTGTTCTTGATTATGGCGATAAAGCCAGGTATATGTGTGCCTCAACCAGCTGCCTACAAGCCCTTTGACTCCAGTCTATCACTGTCCCCTGAGGTCAGCAGGTTGTAGCTGCCTCACCCACCACTGTGAACTGTATGCCAAAGCTGGCATACCTCCTTGAATGTAAGACGCTATACACACTGATGATTCTTTGATCTATAAGGCCCTTTCTTGGCCTGGTTCCCGCTTTCTATGCACTTTTCGAGAACTGAAAGCCACTACGCCTTTGCAATCAAATTCACATTTTTATCTCTGTTCTTCGTGTTAGAACTGAACAGGAAAAAAAGCATTTAGTTTTGCTGCCCCTTCGGCTTGGAATGCCCTCCAATCTGAACTGAAATTGTCAGAACTTGTTTCACTTTCGAGCCCCCTATTAAAAGCTTTTAAATAGCTTCCCTTTGTGACCTTTCACATCCGATTGTGTAAAATACTTGTTGTATACACCCATGTATTGTATTGTATTTCCAGGATGATGTGTGAATAAATCCAACCAAACTAAACAATGGAAGCTTTCCGCTGCATCTTACGGAAAAGACAATGGATTTCCATTGATCAATGCCTGTGTTCTTAATTGTTACTGTAAACTCCTGCACTTTATTGCTTTGCACTAAGTCTGTTATTATTTGTTCTTAATTATTGTTATCTGTCTGTCCTGTTCATAGTGACGTGTGCTGCTGCCTTTCTTGGCCAGGTCGCCCTTGTGAAAGAGGTCCTGATCTCAATGGGTCTTTTATCTGGTTAAATAAAGGTTAAATAAAAAAAAATAAAAAAATTTTCAATCAAATTGGTACCATTTGATACTATGGACAATTCCCTACAAACTTTCAATTACTGAGATGATTGGGGTTTTAAGAGTTTGGTTGTATTTCTCTGTACTTTCACAGTAGAAAAATAAATGCAGGCAATATCTTAGTTGCAAAAGTGGATAGTTTAATAGTAGAGGAACTAATGGCCTGGTTCTCAAATGCCAGATGAACAAGATCCAACTACAGAGTGGAAATGTGAACACTTTATGGCTTTGAAGTTCAAAGGATGCTTTGAAACAGAAGGGTAATTGCTGAATGATAGGTGGGGGAGAGACAAACAAGGTGTGGGGACATTGGGGTGAGGGCTGAAGGGTGTTGAGGTTAACACATAGGGCTGAGGGATGATGAGGTGACCACACAAAGGAAATTATCAAAGAAGTATATACAAGAAGCATTTAGGGCCAGACGAGGTTGTGTATTGGCCCACCACAAGGCCTCTCTGCTACTGCCTCCCATGTTTTCCTTTTAAATATTCCCTTACTTCTTTTTTTTTTTTAATTAAAGGGGTGTACCAATAAGAATATAACAAGAAGAAAATTTTACACCAAAATGTATGGAGAATATAAGTGGTTAAAAAAAACAGACTGAACAAAAAATATCAAGAGGTTATTTCTGAGCCACCGCACAGCTTTCTTTGCTATAAGTGGCATTCTCCAACTGCTTTTTCCTGATTACGTCACCAGAGACACTGAGTTAGATTCCTGATGAAACATAATTCGGCAGGAGTTTCAAGTTTCAAAATGTGTAGTTTCAGCAGACTATCCATATTGCCTCAGAACTGTGGCTCTGCCTAGCCAAGCTTCACCTCTGTTTTGTTTTGAACCTGAACAGAATCACTCTCTATTAGAGGTTTCTTCGTCTGAGCATGGAACCCACACATTTGATTAAATAGTCTGCTGGTATCCAGCCGCATGGCCAGTATGCTGATCTAACTGGCAGCAGGGTAAGTGTATGAGTAATCCCCATCTAAACAGTGCAGCATGGTGCAAAACAGGATACGGGAAAGTGATGTACACCACATATTGTTAAATGGAAATCCTGTGAGCTGACTCCAGAATACACCACTGAAACTCATATCCCTGCACACCCCACTCCATCTCCTCTTATGGGTGAACGTAGATTGCAAAGGAGATCAGCTAATAGACAATTTAAGCTGCTCAAACCTAAAGATGTTTCATTATACTGACACTGCCAAACAATGTAACCTGTCCAAATTTTCTAATATTTAGTATTTCAGAATAATGATCATACAGAACAGTGTAATTTGAGAAATCAAAAATGATGTTAAACCAAACAACATACAACAAAATAATATGAAACCCAATAACGTAAATCATTTTTAAACAGTCCAAACTTTTCACAATACTGGTCAATGTAATCTGTCCAAATTGTAAAATCTTTCGCAATACTGATTGTAGCGGTCCCCGGTCAAGCATTGGTTTTTGCCTTTACAGGTATTGGACGAGACGCCCTTGATTATCAGCTCTTTAATAGGCTACCGCTCCATCTCTTATCACTACTCACCTCACCTCCTCCTCCTCCTCAACACCGGGTGAAGAGCTTGTTGCCATATGAGGGGGTTAAAGATATTTACATTTATGATATAAAGTACGTCTTTTTCCTTTTTTGTAGTCCGTTAACTGTTCCCGTTATTGTAAACTGAAGTTATGACAAATAATAAAGATTCAAAATGACAAAATAGAATCATGATTATGATTGGCCCACTACTACTAATAATATTAACTATTAAGATATATAGTGAATTGTAAAATAAAAACATGCATCTACACGTTCTTTTTACACTTCACCAAATATAAGTGTTTTATATAATGAGCAAAAACATAAAAACACTGTTAATTTTTACGAATTACTGTATAGAATAAATAGATAATACATTAACACAGCAGATTCGCTTGTTTTTTTTTTCTTCTTTTGCTCACTTAAGAGGCTTCTACTAGCAGAACTAATTTATGGGCTGGACGTTCTACCATAGATACTTTGTTTAAGCGTTCACCTCTTCTGTTCAGATTTCTATCTCCTAAACATAATTATTTTGACTTTTCTTACAAGTCCATCATCATCTCTCACTGTCTCTGAGACTCGTCGGAGTCTCCAGTCTGATCTTGGAAGCTGTTCTTCCGTATCCATTACAATGTCACCCACTTGAAGATCTCTTGGGTGCATGCCATCTTTGCCTGAGCATGATGTTGTGTAGATATTCCCTTTTCCAGCGGCTCCAAAACTGTTCTGCTAAATAATGTACTTTACAAGTCTTCTCTCTTCTGATGAACTTGCTCAGAGAGGTGTAGTGACAGCTTTCATGGTAATTACATGGTTTAGAGGTTCTAAACTGTTTGGATCGCTCAGGTTATCTGTTGTAAGAGGACAGCTGTTTACAATTGCAGAAGCCTCTATATAATAGAGTTCTCATGGCGCACAAGTGAGTCTCCAGGTGAGAGAGAGTGTGGAGTTGAGCACATTTTTCAGTTCTGATCTTTGTCGCTCCTCTGTTCCACCTGCGTTGACTTGTATGAGGTGTATTGAACTCAAAATCACATTGTTTTTCTGCAAGGAAGGTTGCCAGTCTCTCAACATCCACTTCTTGTAAAGCTGCACTTAGTTCATTTTTGGCTTCTACAAAATTAGTGCCTTGATCACATTTAATTTGTCTCACTGAGCCTCGTAGTGCCACAAAGCAATGCAGACCATTGATGAAAGCATCAGTTGACCAATCATCATTCATTTCAACATGGATAGCATGAGAGCTTAAAGCATAAGAGCAAGTTACACTTTTTGCTCCTTTCAGTTTCTTTGTTTGGTCAGAGAGGGCCAAAACAGTCCAATCCGTGTAGTATGTAAGTGTTGGGGGAGGATTCCATCCATTCTGTTGGGAGATCACTCATTTTTTTTGCCCTATTACATGTCCTCTTAGTTCTCGTAATATATTACACACCGATGAATTTGAAGGATGTAAATCAAGTTGACTCAAACCTGGGATCCAATAGCCACTGGCCCGGATTTCAGTGATGCAAAAGGCTTCTGTTCTGGTGTTTAACTCTTTTTCATGACAGCAATTATCAGTTTAGTGACATGATGTTGTCTGGGGATGACTGTTGGATGCTATACTGGAGCTAGAAGGGCGAGTAGCGCAGTCTTCCTCCCACCTTGAGCATAAAGTATCTCTGTCCAGGAAGAGATCAAGGGATGTAACTAAGCTCCTTGGTAATAGATTTCCATTTCTATCGTGTTTATTTTCTCTTGTGTATGCTGGTTTTGCAGGTCTTTTGATGACTTCACAAGTTCTGCATTTTGTCGCTCGCTGACTGTAGAATGAGTGTTCGATGGTCTTCAGGAGCTTGGGCGCTTGAGACAAGCCACAGCACTGACAGCCTTAGACCAGGATGAAAATTTCACAAGGCGGACAGACAGACTCACTTCTGCAGTAGTCTTTTTGTTAATAATGTTTGAACTCTTTTAACCTCTGGGTCTCCTAGTTGAAGATCCAGAATCACCTTCTCGCTGAGGATGTATTTCCTCTTTTTTCCACAGGAACTTAGGACCTGAGCCAACGTTGACAGCAGTTCACTGTTGTTCCTCTGGACGCATATTCGTAGGGTTTTCTTTTGTGGAACGCACAACCACTGCTGGGGTGCTGTGCTAACAGATCTTTTGCATCCTATTTGTGACAAATGTGTGGACGCATCTTGCCTCGTTATGTATGTACCCCAGAGTGACCTTTGAGTCTGTCCAATAGAATTCATCTGCAGTGCCGTAAGCTAGCTCTTCTTTAAGCATATTACTCACTGTGACTGAGACTGTTGCTGCTGTGAGCTCTAACCTTGGAATAGTGGAGACTTTTGTGGGTGAGACGCGGGCTTTTCCCATGATGAAGGCACAGTGAACATCTCCATCCTCATTTACAAGTCTCATATAAGAACATTGTCCATACCCAGTGGTGCTTGAATCTGAGAAGTGATGCAGTTCTCTTTTCTCCACCTTTCCAAAGTCAGCAGGTACATAACATCTGGCTATCTGTACTTTCTCCAGATTGACGAGATCCCTTCTCCAGCGCCTCCCACTGCGGGCTTCAGACCCTCAGGCAGTGGATCGCCCCAAATTCTGACGGCACATATCTTGCAGCACCTTTTTGCTACTGAGAAGATAAGAAGCAAATCCCAGAGGATCATATACAGATGCAATGATGGATAATATTCCATGCTGTGGTAGTTGGTCTTTCAGCAAGTCATGTTGAACGTGGAAGAAGTCTTTTTCTATATTCAAGTGAATGCCTAGTGCTCTCTCTATTTGCATCTCACTGAAAGCAAGGTTGTTTTAATGTCAGTTGCATGCTCTGATGTTGGTATAGTGTTTAGAACAGTGTCATTGTTTGATACAAACTTGTGCAGCCGGAGGCCACCATTTACATATTTCTCTCTTGCCTCAGCAGCTGAATTCCTTCTTTCACTATCTCTACTGCCAGACCCATCATCCACATAAAAGTCTCTGGCAATGAACTGGGCACCTCGAGGAAATGCAAGGTTGTGCTCTTTGGCCAGATGTTTTAATCCATAGTTTGCATATCCTGGTGAAGACCCTGCACCAAAAAGATGTACAGTCATTCTATACTCTTGTGGTTGTGTGCTTAAATCTCCATTTTTCCACCACAAGAAGTAGAGGTAGTCACTTCATCAGTCTCTCTTTGGAACTTGAACTGGTGGAACATATTTTCTGCTTAAATCTCCATTTTCCACCACAAGAAGCAGAGGTAGTCACGATCAGTCTCTTTGAACCTTGAACTGGTGGAATATATTTTCTGTGTCACACATTAAAGCTATCTGATGTTGTCGAAAAGCTGCATAGAGGATGCTCTGTGAGATTGTTTATCATGTCTGGGCCTGATAGCAGGTGTGCTCGCTCTCAGACTGGTTCCTCAGGTTTGGCTGAGCAGTGAAATACAACTCTCGCAGCTTTCTGGCTTCTTAGGGTGATAAATGCCATGGTGTGTAGGTACCATTTGTTGCCATTAAGTCCATCATCTTTAAATCCTCTGTATCACCTCTTTTGATTATGCCACCATGTAATTAACATATCCTCCTTGTATCTCTATCCTTAGATACTTCCTCTTGAGGTGGTTAAGACGAATTCTGCAAGCTGTCTGTTGTTAAGTATGTATGGCTTTTCTTTAAAAGGCAATGGCATTTCATAATGTCCCTGTTCATCCTTTCTTATGCCTTCCTTAACTTTGTCCAAGAAGATGAGATCCTCTTGAGACACTGTTTTGTCATTTTCTTTGATTTCTCTGAAGTCTCTCTCTGATGCTCGGATTGCATCCATAGGAGTTACTGGGGGAATCTCTTTTACAGCCACATGGTGACAGAGACTGTTCATCATGTCTGTTTCATGGTGACGTGTTTCACTGCCAACTATGCTCCACCCATAAGGCTCATCATCTTTGCCTACTATCACTTGTCTAGGCGCTAGTGCCTTTGGACAGTTATAACCTATCAAGAGCCTAATTTCACAACTGAGGAGTGGTGGAACTTCATCTAAGTAATTGGTGGTAGGTGACTCAGCTGTCAGTAGTTTCCCACGGGTTGGTATGTGCTCACGGGTTCACAGGAATATGGTCTTTGTGCATGCAGGAGGAGTGAGAACAAATGTGTTGCAGAGTTGTAGCCTCTAACACGGAGCACTGTGATATTCTTTCACTGTTTATAACTGCATTTTCTCCCCATCATGGTGTGGTGAGCTTTAGTTTCACTGACATCCTTCAATTTTGTAGTTCACAGCTCACTTCCTGATCAATGAATGCAGAGTCACTTTGAGTGTCCAGCAAGGCTCAGACAAGCTTTTCTCTGTATGGGTTAACAGTAGATGACACCCACACTGGAACAATCATTGAGGTACTAGCTGATTGTCCCTCTCTGGCAACATTGAGTGACACAGCAGTTGTTGTCTCTGACGTGTTATTTTGTGTGGTGTCTGCTGTATTCACTTGCCTTTCTCTTCTTATGTCTTTCATGAAATTGTCGCCATGAAGGCAGGTTGGTGTTTTTCGAAAGTGTCACATTGGAGGCGGTATGGCACTCTTGTACTGTGGCCTTGTTTTAAACAGCCATAACAAAGTCTGTTGTCCTTAACATATGCCTTTTTCTTCTAAAGTGATTTTCCAAGGAGGACTGGGCATTTATGGAGCTGATGTTACTTTTACATAATATGCATTGAGGTTGTTTCTCTTAACAATGTTTTGTCACTGTGCACAGCTGTTTTAGTACTGAATACACTTGCTTTATTTCTCTTATCTTTCAGGTTATCTTTGTTACTGCATAACTCTGAAGAGCGAAGAGCATGGATAGAGGTGACTGGGTTACAGGCAATTTCTGCTTCTAACAACAGAAATTTAGCAAAATCACTGAAACTGGGGAAGTCTTTGCCATCTAACCTTTGTAACTTGACGGTTCCATCTGGCAGCTGCCCAGTCAGGCAATTTTTGGGTCAGTTTTTTGTTTTGCTCACAGTCATTTAATATTTCCAGGCCTTTTACGAGGGGAATGGCTAGCTGACATGCATTAATGAAGTCTGCAAAGCTCCTTAGTCCTTCAGCATCCTTTAGTCTGGGCCTTTGGCCAATTTGATCTTTTCTCTAAATGCTCTTGGTCAACAAAAGCCTGGCCGTATCGCTGATTTAGTTTTTTCCATGCATCTTGATAAGCTTGCTCATCGTTTCTAAAAAAGGTTCCCTCTAAGCATTTACGAGCTGGACCACTGACATACTTTTCTAAATAATACAGTTTATCAGAAGCAGAAATGGCTCTTTGGTCTATCAGTGATGTGAAAGAGGCTTTCCACTCAATAAATGTATTGGTTCATTAAACACTGTAGGCTCAGGTATGGGAAGTCTGTAGGTGTAATGCTGTCCCTGAACAGCTTGTGGCAGTTGAGCAACACTAGGGGCGCTGACGCACAGTAGGGTGAGTATGGTGCAGGGGCTGAGGGCTGTGCAGGCTCGCATGCTCACTCTTTAAATGACTGTGCATCACTTAACTGTACTACTTCTCTGTTATAGATTCCAGTCTGGCCCGTGTCAGCCCACATCCCTTTCTCAGTCTTCAGACGTTTTAGCTCAGACCTTGAATTTCAACTTCTTTCTGGTGTTACCTTCCAAAGCCTTGATCCTTTCCTTTTGTTTACCTTCCTCTCATGATCTTTTATACTCAGCCTCCTTTGTTGCAAGGTCCGCTGCTGCCTCAGCCTGCCCTCAAAGCGATGTATGAAGATGAAGAATGATGGGTGATTCCTGATGGTACAGCAGGGAACCATAAATAGAGACTGCGTAATCACGATCCAGCAGCTCACGCAGACGATGTCTTTCATCTTCAGCATTAAAATCTCCATTAATGCCTGTTAGTCTTTCATATATGACTTTGGTAATGAGTCACTGCTTCACATGCATCGATTTTCCTCCTCAAATCAGCTGGTGGTGCAATGTGAGTTCTTATTTCAGTGTAAAGTCTTAAAATGTCATCTCTTTCTTTTTCTAAAATGTCCACAAGTGATGGCATGAGTGCTTCACTTATATCTAATTTAAGTTTCTTTCTTGCTTCACGTGCCTGCATTTTCCACTGTTCATATAAGCTTATGAGTCTCTTTTCCTTTTTACTTAATTCTTCTTTCTGATAAGCAAGTGTAACCAAGAAGTAGAATCACTCAGAGTCCTGATAGCTGTTTACTACCAACCCAGGATTTATTAATTAATTTCTGGGACTGAAATACAACGCACCTCTTGTCAAATATATGATAAACACAATTTACTCACACCTCCTTTAACACAATGCAAAATAACCAGATCTAACTGTGAGTAGCAATATTTCAAATGCATAACAGTAGTATTCAAATGAAACAGAGTTATGAAAACATTCTCCTTTTTATACAAAAAATTGAATGAACTTAATTTAATCTCCTTTAAAAAAAAAAAAAAACAACTTGAATGTTCTGTTTGAGTTCAAAATATGAGTTATAAATGCAAATACATTTATTCTCCTTCAGTTCAGGAGTATTTCCTCCATAAACAAATAAAAAAAAAAAAAAAATCACCGACCGGGTCTTTAATAAAGTCGTCTTTAGATTGTCCTTTCAAAAAAAAATCAATTGCTGGCCAGCCAAAAAAAATAGAGAGCGCTCTTTTATTTATGTTTATGTGTGCGTGTAATATGTGCAGGGAACTTGGGGATACGTGTGTGTTTGCCTGGAATGATCAAGGTGATCAAGGGGGGTCACGAAGACGGCGAGCGGGGAACGTTCTCCTCTGCGGCCACAGGACACCTCGGCACTCGCTCTCTCTCGCTCAAGTCCAAGTCGCCAATCACCACAGTATCGGTTGCTAATCAAGGAAACATCACAGTATCGGTTGCTACCGTAAGAACACGAAAGCGACACATTCAGCTGCAGCTACATCCCTCTGGGCCCCCGAATCCCACTGGGGGCAGTAACTAAGTTTTACACACTTTATGAGCTATTAAATATCAGCAGAAAAGAAAAGAAAAATGTACAGAAAGATGTGACACTCTGTTAAAAACGTGGCTCGAGAAAGCATTCAGTTGTTACATTCAGCTACGTTCAAAACACATAGCCGGTAGTTAACATTACACAACGTCAACAAATCAATAATCTCAATTTGGTCGTTTAACTCAACCTTCATATATGCAACACATCATCACCACAAACAGAAGTATCTGAAAGCCAGAGCTCCTCTAGCTTGTGGGCTTTCTGTGTAGCGCAGCCAGACTCCTGCGTGAAATGAGTGTCATAGCTAACATAACCACAAAGTTATGAAGACATGTCAACCGATTATGCATATGGAAATGTGCAGTTTAGAAATATAGGGACTCACCAATATCCTCTCTGTGCTCTCTCCTGAAATACGGCACCAAAGCAGATTTATTCATAGCGTGCACTTGGGACTGTAGCCTAGATCTTGCTGTTTCATAGGCAGACATGTCCGATAAATAATCTACAGCATTTATTGACTCCAGAAATGCAACATAAGTAACGAGGCTTTTCAGAGTTCACAACGTTTCAGATGGTCGTCGGTGATGTCCCTGGGTCCGGTCACTGGCACAGTAACGTTTTTATAGTTGGAAAGGGGCTTATCTAAAATGGCAAGCTAGGTGCTCCAAATTTTGCAGTGGGCTTCGTTTTGACTGACAGCACCCGTTGCTATAAACCAACGACATTTTCCCACTCTGTCCAATACATTTAGTTCTTTTCCCCTCAGTTGTATGATTACAATAATACGGTAAAGGCCGTTATCTTGGCAGGGTAGTGGGCTTAACTGGCTAAAGGTGGGTGCAAATGACTGCACAGGTGCGCTTATCTTGTGGGATAGCATCTTGCACTAATGTTATGGGGTCCAGAGGAGAAGGAGGGGCTGTACCCCATCTACGTAGCCACGCGAGGAATAGGTGTGACCACATGGCCTTGGCCACTAGCTCTCAACGAGAGTGGCCAAAATGCACGTCACTCAATGTTTTAAAAGCCAATGAATGTTTTAATGAATACACTGACGTACTGGTTCGTCTTTAACACTACATGCGCGCTTAACAATGCAAATTATGGATATTAAATAAAACAGCCGAGTTCATCCCAAACCAGCCCAAATATGTTCACCCGCCCAAGGATCTTTTTGTTCGCACAGTTCAATCGAAACCAGCCCAATCTGGCAACACTGAGCACAGGCGTTTCAGAGACGTCGTCGTCTCCCTGTCTGAACGCGGTCTTTAATTGAAAGCTGGCGCATGCGTCTGCTGCATTTGCTAAGTATCCATGGTGATGATCAGCGATTCTGTGATCGATCTCAGGGTCTATTTGAGATAGCTGTGTGCGTGCGCTTAGGAGGATCAGCTGCAGCTGGTTTAACTTAGCCAATCATCCTCCACCCGCTGTTGGCTTTGCACAATCAATTAAGCCAGCGACGCGCTGTTTGGGCTATGGAAATCCCTGCTTTGACGTTGATCTAGGATCTCAGGATCCGACTTTTGTGCAGTAGGCCCCTGCGATAGTTAGTTTTACAACCCCAATTCCGAAATAGTTGGGATGAAGTGTAAATTGTGATTAAAATCAAAATGCAATGACTTTCAGATCACATGAGCCAATATGTTATTTACAATAGAACATAGGAAACATTTCAAATGTTGAAACTGACACATTTTACATTTTTATCCACAAAGTGAGCTTATTTCAAATTTTCTCGCTGCAACAGGTCTCAAAAAAGTTGGGACACAGGCAAAAAAGGGCTGAAAAAGCAATTAATATATAAGAGAATCAGCTGAAAGAACATTTAGCAAGCAATTAAGTTAACTGGCGTCAGGTGTGTAACATGATTGGCTATAAAAGGGGTGTCTTGGAGAGGCTGAGTCTCTCAGAAGTTAAGATGGCCAGAGGCTCTGTCTGTAAATACAGTTTGCCGTGCCATCCACAGATGCCACCTAAAACTCTATCATGCAAAAAGGAAGCCATTGTTGAGCATGATCAAGAAGCGCTGCCGTGTTCTGTGGGCCAAGGCTTGTTTAAAATGGACTTTAGCAAAGTGGAAAAGTGTCCTGTGGTCAGACGAGTCCAAATTTGACATTCTTGTTGGAAATCATGGGCGTTGTGTCCTTCGGGCTAAAGAGGAGAAAGACCACCCCTCCTATTATCAGCGTTCAGTTCAAAAGCCAGCATCTCTGATGGTATGGGGATGCATTAGTGCATATGGTGTAGGACACTTGCATGTTTTAAAAAGCACCATGAATGCTGAAAGGTTTTAGAGCACCATATGCTCCCCTCCAGACGACGTCTATTCCAGGGAAGGCCTTGTGTATTTCAGCAGGACAATGCAAAACCACATACTGCAGCTATTACAACAGCATGGCTTCATAGTAGAAGAGTCCGTGTGCTGAACTGGCTTGCCTGCAGTCCTGATCTTTCACCGATTGAGAACATTTGGCGCATAATTAAACGAAAAGTCCGTCAAAGGAGACCCAAAACTCTCCGGCAGCTGGAAGCCTGTATTAAACAAGAGTGGGATCAAATCCAAATGGCTAAACTCAGGAAACTTTCCTCCTCAATCCCCAGACACCTCCACTCTGTGTTAAAAAGAAGAGGGGATGCTCCACAATGATAAACAGGGCCCTGTCCCAACTTTTTTGAGACCTGTAGCAGCCATCAAATTTGAAATGAGCTCATTTTGTGGATAAAATTGTAAAATTTCTCAGTTTCAACATTTGCTATGTTATCTCTGTTCTATTGTGAATAAAATGCTGGCTGGTGTGATTTGAAAGTCATCGCGTTTTGATTTTATTCACAATTTACACTTTGTCCCAACTATTTTGGAATTGGGGTTGTGTAATACACAGAGGGTAGCCGTAATACAGAAATAGGTGTGTCAACCACATGAAACTCTAAAGAAGAAGAAGAATATATTCAGAGGCAGGTTTTAAAGGTCCCCTATTATGTCACTAGGTGCACAGCTAGTTATTACAAGCCATTTCAAAATTTTTTCCCACTTGACATCACATGGGGAAGTAACCAACCAGAGGCAAGAAGAACTGATCACCTTCAGCCAAGCAGTCAATCAGATTTCATTATTCTGGGTGGTCACTCCCTCTTGTGATGTCAGGTAGGGGAGACTTTGAACTGGCTTATAATGGCTATGCACCTGGTTGCATAACAGGGGACCTTTAAGAAGAAATGGGTCGAAGTTCTGACGAGGATTTTGCGTAATTACATTCTTTTATCTGGTGAGTCTTTTTTTATGCGTTTGCCGTGTGCGTTGCTAGCATCATAGCCTAATGGATATACTTCATGAGCAAGGCATATAAAGTCCTTTTAGTACCAATGGACAGTTGCCTCTTTTGCGATTACTCAATTGTTTACTTCATAACATGAGAAATATCTTGATAGGACGTGTACGACATAATCAAAAACCGATCGGAGTTAAACGGGTTGAATGAACTGTGAAGTAACGGCCGTACGTGAAGTGCAGCCATGCTGCTATGTATTAAGCTAGTGAATTTGCCTTTGTAGAAAATGATTATAAATTTAATGTATGCAAATGATAATCTACAATACATTCACAGATATGGATTTTGATATTTTGGTATTATATCCAGATCTGGGGTGCGTTTCCCATCAGCATAGCAGCTAAGTAAGTTCGCAACTTGCATGGTTCGTCTATTCATCTGTGCTTTCGGGAAACGCACCTCGGGTCAGTTGTAACTTGATAGAGCTATTGAATGTTCTGCTGCTATACAGGTTTTATTCATTTATGTATTTATTTATTTATTTATTTTTTTGCACGTGATGATTTTTGAGACGATCCACTGGACCAATCGCCATTGGACAGGCGTGCGTGCGGAAGAACGGAGGCTGTGACACGGAGCTGCTCACCAGCAACACGGATTGTTCTATTCCAATTGTCTTCGTTTCATCATGCAGGTAAGCGGTCGTATCTTGCTACTCTTTTTATCAGTGGCGGCTGGTGAACTGGCGATAGGGGAGGCTCAAACCCATCCCTTGAAAATCCCTAATGATTGGTCAAGACCTGTTTTCAATCATTCAATCATTTAAATTACCATTACAAAAGCTCCAAAAAACTCTCAACATTACCAGGAGTGGTCAGTTTTCATTAATTACGCACACCTGTCAACTCTCACGCATTCTGCGTGAGTTTTAGTGGTATATTTACGTTCTCCTGTAGTCAGCAATTATTCAATCAACGCATGTGTCAGAGATTCTCGCACAGAATTGAAGTCCTTGTGCATGGAGGTTTATCAGTTTCACCAGCGTTATGACTCTGAGCTTCTCACGCTTTTCTTTACTCAGGGGTTGGAAGCAATGCATGTGTTTCCTTATTGTTTAAACAGTTTAAATGAAATAAGATCATTTGAAACATCTTTATGCAATTTGCTTCCAATGATCTTATTTCATTAAAACAGTTTAAACGATCATGAAACACACATTTCTTCCAACCTCTGAGTTAAAAAAAGCGTGAGAAGTCCGGAGTCGTACCGCAGGTGAAACTGATAAACCTCTATTTATGTCGCTTTATATATTTCTGCCGCTCGGAAATGTGGGATCGCATTATCGCCTTTGTTTTCGAAAAGGATGGTTCTGTGCGCCCAATGCTAAAGGAGGTAAATTATGAAGCACTGAAACACCTTTCCTTGACATTTAAAAAATGGCTACTACACCTTTAATTCCAGATCATTTTGGAAATGGATCATAATGGAGATGGCTGCGGGTCAGTCTAGAAGGATGCATGCTGCTGCTCTGTCATTGGTGCAAGGTACAGACACGCAGTTGTGATGTCCCAAATTCTGCATGTTAGAATCACGTGGTGAAGTACATTGGATGCAGCACTGTAAGTCCTTGACCCTCCAAAACAGAGCAAAGTTAAAATGAAACTTCCCCTTCTTAAGGGGGGAAAAAAAGATTTACGATTAAAACATATCAAATGAGCCCCTCCGAACAATAGTGGTCTAACTCCGATTTTCTAATTTTCTGAGTTAGACCCATATTTTTCATGCTAAAGGTAAAATCTATTCATACAATAATGGGCCAGAAGATTATTAGTTCCACCTCTGAAATATAGATAGTAGCGCTCAAATATATATAGAAATAGAGATAGAGGGGCTCAAATAAACAGCAAAATTCCCCCATAAAAAAAAAAAAAAACAAGTTCTTCCATCCCACCAAACCAGAAGAGGGCCAGGCCTGGGGAAGCAGGGGCACTGAGAGTGCCGCAGAGCACCTTGGCAAGCTAATAGTATGTTCTATCTGCACATGAAGTTGTCAGTTGTAAAATAAACACACAAACACATTTATAATTCACAGGATGCTGTGAATTCTCATTTTCAATAATTGAGTTTTTCAAGTGTGTTCTTGTTGTTTTAGTTGTTTCTGGGCTATTGGTTTATAGGGTCGGGAAAGTGAACTCTAGCTTTGTGGTGCTACTGCGATTGTGTAGCCTGTTTATCTGAGAGAATGAGCAATGTGTTCATTTTTTATCATTGGTGGGTGTTGCCATTCTGCATTGCAGGCAGTTTTCCATCTGTTAAGCCGACTGTATTCTTTAAATATCACGCTGTCAGTACAATCAGGCAGGTGTGGCAAAGAATGCGTGCAGTGTTGCCTGATACAACCGTCCCCTGGACTCACCCGGACTGTTATGCTTAACTCAGATGAAATTACTGCTTAACAACTTCTAAATACCTATTCATACATTTTACATTCGATTTAGGCACATTTCAAAGTAAGCAAGTTTTCCTCATCTGAGTTATTTCTGAAGGTAGCTCTCGTTTTTTTCCCATTAGCCTTCTGCTTGCAGCAGAACCAAAGATCTGTCCACAGCCCCATTCTGTTGGTTAAAAGGTGTAGAGTTTGGTCAGATGCGTGATATTAATTATGGACTATCTGTGCTATTTGAGTCCAATACTGAAGTGCTTCTGAGGGGAGATACCTGAGCCTAGTTTAGTGATCTGTTACTAGGGTGCCGCCATTGTTCAGTTTCACAAGGACGTCACTGGTGCGGTTGGGCTTATTTAACAGCTATGGCAATTAACTATAAATTAGCAGCTTCCCAAAAAGATTCTCAACAAGCCAGCAAAGAACTCAAAGATAACGGGAGGCAGACATTAACTTATTGAACTATGACCAGATTACAGATTCGATAGATAATCAAACCACTTTTATTTGAACAAATCTATTCTTAACTTGCCAAATATTAAAATTCAGCAAGTGTATGAAAGCCACGTTGAACCAATGATGGAAACACAGAGACGAATGCTCCAACACAGGGCTCAAATATGCATACTGCAACAATCATTCAGTGGGGGCTAACAAGCTGAAATTTCCTTAGTGCTTTGCGCTGAGCACTGTCTGTTGTCACACCTTTCATCCCTCTGATTGATTGTAGGTCAATCCAATTGCATTCAGAAGGATTTTGGTCTGCGCCTGTTGATAACTCCCCTTGGAAATTGAAAATAAGCGAGAAAGGTACGCAAATTCTTCTGGCAATGTCAGGCAAGCATTCCCCATTAGTAAGTGGAATTCACATTATGCAAATGTGAACGGCACATTATTTCATATAAAAAATTGGTAATTGAGAACCTGCTGTTCATTACTCTGAACATTTGAATCGGAAATTAAGGGTACCACATGCAGTTTTTCTCTTCAAAAGATTTAATATAAAGTTAAACCCTTTCAAATATTGTATTACAAAACATATTAATTGGAACTCAGTTCACAGTTCATTTTCCATTACAACGAAAATTGTTTCTGCTATTCAAACAATCTGAGTAAAGATTCTTTGTTCATTAAAACCCAGGCTAACGGCATTTGTTAATGAGTTAAAACAGAACAGAATATAAACGCGAAGGACAGTAAGATTTGATTTTGGGAGGCCTGATTTACGACAGCTGTGTTCCTGTCGCAGACACAATTCTGGCCCCTAGGATTGCAGCTGCCTGGTAATTGGGTTGGAGTTGAGGAAGGAGGGCATCTCATCCAATCAACTGCGATGGATTTAGGAGTGACAGTCTCATGGTCTAATCCTCCACTCTTCACCACCCAATAGGAGTTGTCCTTGAAGAAGTAAGTGTCACCTAAGAGGTGAGTGAAATCAGAGGAAGGTGAAAAAACTGAAAGAGAGACTGAGAAAGGAAATTTGTTGGACACTACATTTGAGCCACATTCCAGAAACCTGCAACTAATGAAAGGGAATAAAAACAGAAATGTAGATGAAATAGGCAGGAGTGCTGCGGAAGTAGACGCTGAATTTAAAATTTTCACAAAATCTCACCGTTCGTCCAGCTCATGATGTCATCGGGGTCAGAGGGCACGCCCCCCCAGAGTGAAGTGGGTCGTGGGTAACCCGCGTTCAGGATCCTCTCTCCCCCTCTCACTCCTTCATCAAACCTCCAGAACTCCCCCGCACTGAACAGGTAGGTTTTTCCGTTGTGTGCCCACACAAACGCCGCCCCGACTCGCGCAGAAGCTGTACCGTTACCAGAGAGTAAGCCCCAGTCCGTCAGGGGCCGCGGGTACCCAGGGAGGGGGGTTGTATCTTTGAATACCCAGTAACGGTCACCTGTGCAGCAGGCGAAGAGATATTTACGCACAGTATGGATTTGCTGAACTTAAATGGAGCATGTTCCAGAAAGCAGGATTACTGCATTAGCTGAATAATGGCAGAAAGTAAAATGTGGAGCTGCTCTTTTTTTTTTTTTTTTTACTACAGTCCATGTTCCAGGATGCCCTTATAAAAATTTACTATAGTGAACTACAGTTTACTACAGTAAAATTGATGTAAGCCCCTACAAAGCTTTCAAGAACAATTCATGAAGAATTCGTGAGCAGTTAATAACTGCTCACGAATTCTTCATGAATTGTCCTTGAAAGCTTCGCAGGGGAACTATCGTAAACTACACTTCACTACAGTAAACTATAGTTTGTTGCAAATATGCTATAGTAATTGAATATCATTGCTATAGTTTACTATAGTACAGTTTGACTTTTGTGATTTACTTTAGCATCACCATAAAAAACTACAGTTACTATAGTATATCTATAGTAGTGATGGGTCAAACAATACCGGAGCGTCAGTGCGTGTATCGAGCACAAAGGGCGACACCCCGTGTCGGTGCGCGTATCGCTTTAAGAAAAATTACGTGACCAACACAGTTGCTGCATCGCTTGGCGGGCGAACTTTCACACTGTGTTTAAAAGGAAGTGACACTTCCCACTCGTTTTCTTCGTGCTGGCAGGGAAGGAGACTTTGTTCGTTGCTGTTTGGTGAATTTGTTTTTTGGCTCTACATCACTCAGTGATATGGAACCAGCATCGAGTAAAAGGAAATTTCCTCCAGTCTGGGATCATTTTGATCACACAACACCAAATCAGATCGCCTTGGCCCCAACATGCTACAAAAACTACTATTTCTGAATAAAAATGTGTAAACCCTGTCTTCTTCCCTCAAATGTAATGTAAACGCGTCCATTCATCACTCATTCGATGTCCATGTGTTCGAATGAATGAATCTCGTTCAGCCCCACTACACACAAGATCCAGGTTGCCTGCACTGATTTTTGAATTTCAGCAGATGTCGCTACTGAGCGATACACTAACACGGTGTCAACAGTGTCAGCACAGATAGGGAAATGTGCCACACGCTCTATGAGGCATCATCTACCTATCAGTAATCTATAGTGATTCTGCAAAAATACCATAGTTACTATAGAAAACTATAGTATTTTTACTGTAGTATTTTGTGATAATTTTTCATAAGGGTGTAGTATTTTGTGATAATTTTTCATAAGGGTGGGGCCAGGATTTAGTCAGTGTTGTGACTGAGCAGACCCAGTCATCCAGCTTTGTGGAACAGATCCAAGGCTTTCTCAGAGTGAAACGCAAGCCCAATCATGTATAACACTCGTGACTCACCAATAAAGAACACTATATGACTGTCACTCTTCCTCTCATAAACAGCATCGATTCTCTGCGTTCCACGGGGCAACCCATTCCAGAAATTCCAGATCAGAGCCGGGGAGAGTGACACTAGAGAGCCTGACCGCTGGATTCGCCAGAAATAAGGACCTGTGTCCCACAGAGACAGAACAAACTGCATGTGAAATGCAAATGGTGAATAACACATCACCAGGAGCCAAACGTCCATTTTGAAAGTTAGCCTGCCTCAAGATAAAATATCAGGGGCTTTGCTTTTAAAAATTTGTGTGGATTTCATAATTAAATATTGCATACACTCATAAAATAAAAATATAAAGCCATACTTGAACAAAAGCGAGCCTCAAATGAAAGCGTTTATGGAACCATGGGTAGGCTAAACTGCATGCAGTTTTTATGTATTTCATCAAGATCAACCTGGAATTTTGCATATATTCTTAATCTTATTAGTTTCACATCTTTTTATGTGAAGGTTGTTTTTATGAA
This sequence comes from Gymnothorax javanicus, assembly GCA_029692085.1. Classification (NCBI taxonomy): domain Eukaryota; kingdom Metazoa; phylum Chordata; class Actinopteri; order Anguilliformes; family Muraenidae; genus Gymnothorax; species Gymnothorax javanicus. The sequence continues at coordinate 21,531,912 of CM056206.1, forward strand.
TCCAAAATCTGTGCAGGAAGAGGCACATGCATATTTTCTGTACGTTAGCATCGTTTGTACATGAGGCCCCAAGACCCGAGTTGGATCTGGATGACGGGGATCTAGACTGGAGATATTGAATTCCTCTCACCCTTAAAGAAGAACACTTCTCCTCTGATATTGGCCACTGCATCATAGCCTCCCTCACAGCGATCCAGTGAGGAGGGGTTTGAGCTAGGATGGAAAAGAATGCATGCATGAGACATTTTACTTTCCCTACAGATCACCCCTCTTTCTGCAGACAACACATAGAGGTCCCATTTTATACTATCTTACCCCAGTATAAAACAATTTTCCATATTGTTATTTTCATGTCTGTCCATCCGTCTGTCTGGGCATGTGTTCGCAACAAACTTGGAAAGCAAGCATGCATTGTGCAATGCCTGTTTCCACCACTAGGGGCCACAATGTCCTGACAAATGTGCGCCGAGAGAAGCAACACAAATTCTTTGTTTGCAGCCGGTCTCCTGCTTCTAATTTTCTCCTATTAGTAAATGCAGTGAACTAAACGCAAGTTAGTGAACCAGACCATGTTTAAATTGTCACTCCATAACCACCAACTTGTGTCCTCAACTGACCCCCTTTCCCTCGTTCTCTCGTTTGGTACATTTTGTCTTACAGATGCCCCACTGGATAAAACCACGCAGCGAAATCAAATAGGAAAATGTCGCGCCCCCTCGTGCCTCTGATCCCTCATAATCTTTTGTCCCCCTTCCTTTTGTTTTTCATTTCTCATCCCCCACATGGCTTATTTCATTGCATCTCATTTTCCAGAAGCTTTACCTTATAAGAATGCGTACAAAATTTCATTTAAATTTCATCCCCTTGTTTCTCCCTTGTTTACTCATCCCCTTATCCAGTGTTCCCTCATCCTCCCATCTCCATGCAAATTGTTTTATCAAAGCCTCTGTTTTACAGGCGACCTAGCGTACAGATAATCTACTAATGCCAAAGATGAAAATGTCACTTCCCTCCAACCATTTGTCCCGTTGTTCCTCTGTATTCTCTCCCTCTCACGAAAGCATGTTTAATTTTAATGCACTTTCTTGTACAGGTCATTTACCAGATACGAGCATCCGATAAATGCTGTCAACGTAACATCTCCATCATTCCAAACCCTGGCATCCTGACCACCATCTAAGCACCAAACACGTGGGCTTCCTTCCCCATGGAAGGAAACTGGAACACAAAACTGGGTATTCATTTAGCCTATGGACTAGCAACAGGGATACATCTTCTCGAATCATGTTCCCAGCCTTCATCTGAGTTCTTAAACATGTCACTTTAACCCATTTTTTCCATCCCTTTCTGATCACGCCATAGTCTGGTTGCATCCCTAGAAGATACTTAAGAACAACACCACCAGATTGGGCGAGATTTGACCCAAAAAAGCCCACTTTGCCCCAGCCGATACATTGATACGATTCATCTGGACCCTGAGTTGTACGCCACAATTACTTGGGGGGACTGAAAGAACTTGTTTCTCACTCGGACAACATGGGCAAAGTTGATATCGTAAACTGGACAATTCCACTCGCCAAAAAAGCCTACTATCAGAAAATCATCCGTAATTCCTACTCCACACCCGATAATACAAAGAGATTAATATTACAAAATTAATTAATTAGCTTGCCAGCAGAGGATGGGCTCCAAACTAAAGCTGGACTGCTCCTGAGATTTCTTACCACTGGAGAGTTTTTTTCTCACAATTGTTTGAAGATTTTTCACCCTATTGGAAGTTTTTTCCTTATTCGCTATACAATATATAAATATAATGATTTCCACAATTCAAGATCTGAGTGCAAAAATAGGTAAAAAAAAAAAATACACCACTTATTCTTTGGCAACCATGTTACGCAGGAAACTGAACAAGTCTAAAAAAAATTTCTGAACTTTCTAAGCACTACGCGACAATCAACCAACTACGACAACCTTTGAGTTAAGAGGTTATTCAGTTCTTCATACAATCAATCTGACTCTTCAGACAATTTGATCTTGTACCTCTGCAGAAAGCGAAGACTCGTCTGTCATTGGTCACATGCTTCTCTGAAAATCATACGAGCCTAGGTGTGCGAAAACTGCCCTTGATACTCGTCAGATGCTGAAGCCTTGGAATCGAACATAACATCATTCACTATTCTTTGAACCACACCTCCCCAAAAAATCCACTGTTTACGACCCACACTAGGAACATCGTCTCACATTACCGGCTTCTCTGTTGTTTTCAACTCAGTCTAATAAGGTCTGGCATATCCCCCGATAATTACTCAGGACATTCCTTCCACATCAGTGCTGCCACCTTGGTCCACAATGTAAGTCCTCAGATGCTGGTTATTACAAGAATACCTGTGCTACATTCAACGTGACATCGACAACGTCCCTAAAGCGCATGCTCGCATTGACTCACTCACAACTTTTGCCGACTCAAAGGACCCTTTTTGACCCCCACCCTGAGTCTCATCGCCTGGGCAGCCCATTATCCTGCTATGGTTTCCCTGGACTCCACTCCACTCCATCCTACATCAGCATAAATTCCCATGCCTATCCAATTCAGTAAATATCATTAACTCTTTTAGGTTTGGTCTGGAATTCATTAAATGAAGTGAACTAAACCCAGGTTACTGAATCAGACCATGCCTAAAACATCACTCCATTTGTCCACGTCCTAACCAACCAGCCTATTTATCTCACTTTCATTCTACAATCCTGGTCTGTCTTGTTCGAGTTCCTCCCTCTTGCTCCCTTCTATTCATTCATCGCTCATCCTGTCCCTCTATAGGAGCCCCAGGGGACTCGAAGGAGCCTTTATGACGCCGAGAAGAAATGCTACTCCTACCCTCTATCTCGTTGTCTGGGGGTCCCTGTTATCCTGCACCGTTAACCTTATTGCTGCAATTATTATTTTTTTTATTTAAGTTTTGGATTTTCCCTTTTTTATCCCCACCCTAAACACGGCTGGACTGTTTAGACCACCGCGAAACGACCTACTCCCATAAACTCAGGAGGAAGATGACATGGCACGTGAGTCCTCCCAATCACATGACGCCTAACCCTGGTTTCTTTAAACTATGCAGTTGCCCCGCCCATTAAATACTGCCTATTCTGTCCGAGGATTGTGTAGTTAGTGTCTACTTCAGTTTGTACAGCTACATGTGCCTGGTCAAACAGAAGTGGTCCCTACAGAGTGTGGCTCTAATGAATTTTAACTGACTAAACCCCAATTATCCCGGTAAGGCTGTGTCAATAGTTGCATCACCCATGCGGACCTCCTGCCACAGCTGGTAATAGTGTAACAGGGATTCAAACACTTGACCACAAATTCTGTCAGGGTCATTACATGGCACCCTATGTAAAATTGCTTTCCCCCTTAAAAGCTGACTGACATCAAGTGCCACAGCTAATAAATCAAACATGCTCTCCCACAAACATATTATGCTGCCAACACCATTAACAAATGAGTCACCCATAACCCTTTCTCTTAGAGGACATGATCATCAGGGTGCTCTGAAGCTCATTAGTCCTTCTGCTCTCAAGTTCAAGGGTCAAGTCGAATTCCGGCAAGGGCTGGAATCGAAACGACCCCACGGTCTTGGGCGATGCCACCATCACATGGCCATGTGTCCTTTCTGATTGAGTCCAACTGCCATCCATCCCTCTCCATCTGACCTAAGATGCAAACCCACCCCCCAGCTGCTCACAAGACGTGTTACACAGTCTCCGAAACTACAGCAATTGCAAAATGTACTAAAGCGCCAGCGATTGTACGTAAGAATGAAACAGGGTACTACGAAACTCCGAAGAGGCTCACTATTTTGTTGGTCTTGGAGATGGAGGACTTGGAGGGTGGGGCGGAGTAGGAATGGCAGGGGAGTCTGGAGACGTAGTCAGTACCCTCTGCCCTGAAAAAAAAAATACAAAGGGTGTTTCTTAATGTAATGAAGGCCCTGCACAATATCACAGCTGAATAATGGAGTTATGCAGGAAAAATTTCCTTGCTTCACTTGACCAAATGGTCTCTCCAGTGGCCAAAAGCATAATGATTGTGATTAAAAGACATGGTGATTTTTCACAGTGATAAAAAATTGACTGCGCAAAGTTTTTTTGGACTGTAGTATCATCACATTGTATACGTCAAATGAGCAATAACATTCACGTTATAACATCAAATAATGTGTTGTAGTACGGTTTTGATTACAGTAGCGCGTGACTGGACTTTTCAAATTACTCCTTTCTGATTTTATTTGAATTTTCCTCAAAGAGCCAACTTCTTCAGAAATAGGATTGTTGCACTGTAAAAATGGCAAACACTTAAACGCTGTAAGTTCGCTTGTATAGTCTCCCATCATACAGTGAATGATGGGGTATTACATACATCCATTCTCTTTGCGAAAGGACGCATCTTTGCATCCTTAAATAAAATGGGCAGATAATGAACTTCAACATCCTGGAATATTATGCATGCTTATACTTGCTTTCTTGTGAGCTGGAATCATGAACACAAGAACACAATGACTGATGAGAGCAAATATTCAGAGAAACCTTACCACCAATCAGTGAGACGGAGGGAATACGATAAAATAAAGATGATGTATCCTCTCACCATAGAGAGCCTGGATGCCTCGCCTGTCATCCCCAGGAAGTCGGAAACTAGCGATGTCCCCCACAGGGCCCTGGTAATAGGGCCTCATGATTGATGCATCAGAGGATGAATGGGAGAGGCCCAAGGCGTGGCCAAACTCATGGACAGCCACTGTAAAGAGGTCAGTACTGGGAGGGTCACCTGGGAGACAGGAAGAAGACCTGCAGTTGGAGCCTTATATCATAGTATACAGATGCAGATATCGATAGGACAGTCAGCTACAGCTCTCTGGTGTGTATATGATTTAAATAGAATGGATTGTTAACTAGTCGAATACTTATTTGAAAAATAGTATGCTTATAATCTCAAGATAATGTATGCATTTCCTGGGTTTTGATGCATGTAGCCATGCCATAAACAACACCCTAACTCCTGTGTCCCCAAAATAGGAAAAATGTCCACTCTTCTAATTAAAAGCCCTTAACTTTTCCCCTATAATTTATTTATTTGACAGTGACTGGACCCAAAGATGGCTTTGTCCATTCTTCCCTGTAGAACCTCCCAAAAGTATGAGCAGAAATTCCTGAAAAATGCACCATCAAATCAACTCTTAAAATCCCAGTTGTACATAATCTTGGAGTTGTAACTACACAACACTGAAAGGAAATTTTGCCTGGTGAAGTTTCTCATCCAGTGTTCGCTTGCTCTCAGGGGTGGACATTAAACGATGCATTCGTCCAACCATCACAAAGTAGCATGGATGGCACGTTGGTCAGTCAGCCCAGTAAGTTCAGTAGATGCGACAAATTTTGAGGGCATAACCACACCCAGCCAAACATATTAAAATATGTGTTCCGATATTTTATGTACTAGTACACTGGCCATTCAAAACACACAAACTATGAGCTGTGACCTGTAAAGGCTGGATGTGGACGTAGGTGCCCAACTCAGTCCACAGAACCCCCCGCTGCTGCACAGAGCGCTGTTCGCTAGTTTATTCACAGTTTATTAATATTGAACTTGTGGCATGTCCAAATCTCACAAAATTCGACACTGCACATCCTTGAGTCCACAGGATTACGCCCACCAGGTGTGAAGTGAATCGGATGAACGGTTTTTGAAACAACTAGTAGTCCCAGTCATGCGCACTCGGACTGAGATTCCTTGCTTTATAGTTAGATGTATACAGGGGCTGCGTACGAATAGTCTTTTTTGCTTAGGAAAGTTCCTAACTCCTAAAAAATGATCCGGAAATAATTAAGTGGCAGCCAAGATAAGTGGATTCAAATTCTTCAAATGTTAAGGAAAGGCGTCTCAGTGCTTTCTAATTTCCCACCTTTAGCATAGGGTACACAGAACCATTCTTTTCGTAAAGAAAGGAGATAAAGCTATCCCACAATTCTGCGCAGCTGCAATATTTAAAGCGGCGACCACTCATCCAACCAATCGCGTGAAGAAACGTATATGATGGGCAGGGGACTCATGATCACGTTGCCAAGTGTAAGTGCATTCGGATTTTCTAATTAGCGCGGTTGTCTTCCTAAGCCGTTAGGAATTCCCTTAAACACCTTTCCTTTCCCTAATGACGTTTTCCACAAACGTTAAAGAAAAATGGTGAGGGATTAGTGGATAGGCCATAATTTTTTGACTATTCGGACGCAGCCTTAGTGATTTTTCATCCTGTGTGCTCATTCACAAATGCAACAGTAGGCGACTGAGCTGATTCAGACAGGGCGAGGCTGTCTGTGGAGCCTCAGCTTCCTGGGCACCGGGCTAATGGATAACGGCCCTCTCTCACAGAATAAAAGCCCCGTTGTCATGGCGCGACCATTGTGATGCGTCCTCACAGTGGCGTTCGTCTCCGACTCACCCGGGGTCCTGATGTAACTCCAGGTCTCCTCGTCGTCGAAATGCACGTCCCCAGCGAGCTCGGACCCCCCGGGGAAGAACGCGTGCGCCAGCGTGCCTCCCTTGCCGTCGAACGGGTACCCGTCCTCATGGAAGGAGCGCGCAAACAGCACTCTGATGTCCCCCTGCTGCCCCTCCCCCCCTTGCCGGGGCAGGAAGTGAAAACGAAGGGGGGAAACGTTGCTCCACGCTCTCAGGGCATAGTCCAGAATGCCCATCACCAACTCAGGGCGCATAGATGGGGAGATGGAGGGAGAGGGGTAGTTCTCCACACTGGCAAGGATGGAGAAAGGAATGAAAGACTATTAAAATTACAGCAACTAAAAATAATAATCATCATAAAGGAAGAAAGTGAGTCTGTTGTGAGCCTAGTGGGTCATCAGGCTGCTGTTTCACCCTGGTTTCAGTAGCATGAAGCAACTGGGAGTATTGCTCCTCCCCCTGAATGGGATGCTAGTCCATCGCAGGTTACTCTTCACAATTACTTAGTCAGGTTTCCCTTACAATTTTCCAGTACCCAGTAAGTTTTTTGCCTGAGAACACACTGCAAAAGCCTTGGCAAGGACTTGAACTCAGGACCTTTTACATGACATACATGACTTTTATTTAAGCAGATAGACAATTGAGATAAAATCTCTTCTACAATTGTGATCTGGCCAAGAAGGCAGCACACAGCAGGTTGCATATTCAGACAAAAAAAAATACAGGACAATACAACATTAACATGACATAAAAAACCTATACTACAAACAATACAAAATAATCAGACTACCAACCACGAACAATAAAAGTGGTGTGTATTCAATTGAAATATAGTACTGTGGATCCCAACTGTAATGTCTGTGATCAGCTAAAATCTGTTAATACATAATTAAGACATTGACTCAGATCTAAGAAACATAATATGCCAAGGCCAAAAGTTTAGACCCAAAACCTACAGTCTAATCTTTGAATTAATTAAATCTATAATATAAAATCTAAACAGCAGCTGTAGCGCTATAGTGCAAAGAGTAGAAAAGAGAGAGAGATCATTTATTTAATCGTGGCAGGTGCAGCTTGTGGTAAGGACTACTGAGATTTTTTTGTTTAAAAGATGATAAAGAAATTAGAGAGTCTAGTTTAAGTTGTTTTTGCAGGTCATTCCAAGCCCACGGACCAAAGTAAGACAGACTAATTTTTCCAGTTTCAGTTCGTACAGATGACACTTTGAACTGAAGCCAACTGCGGGATCTGAGGTTATAGGGGTTACTTACAGGCATAAATTTGGAGCAGATATTAGAAGGCAATTTCCCAAGAATAGCCTTTTATGTTAAAATATACCAATGTTGCATCCCGCGCAAAACAAGCGAGGACCAACCAGCAAGTTTATTCAAGACACAGTGATGTGTCCTGAACGCAGAGTTAGTGATGTATCTCAATGCAGCATGATAAAGAGGGTCAAGTTTGGCCAAGACAGTGGGGCAAGCAAATCTATAAACAGTGTCTCCATAATCTAGCTGAGAGAGAAAAAGGGCGATTACCAAACGTTTATGTGAGGAAATTGAGAGATAGGTTTTTAATCTGTGTAGGAAGCTTAGCGTGAATTTGAGCTTTTTCGTCAGATTTGCAATATGATGTTTAAAATTGAGATCTTTGTCTAGCCATATGCCTAGATATTTATATTTATCAACAAACTCAATAGGAATGCCGTCAATAGATCTGATTGGAGATGAGGAGACCTCGGGGTGACTACTCGCAAACAACATGGCTTTGGTTTAATTTGCATTCAGAAGAAGTCTGGCGTCATTAAGTGCTCTCTGTAAAGAAATAAAATCAACCTGAATGTTAGAAAGTGCTGCCTCCAGAGTGGGAGCAGTAGAATATAATACTGTATCATCCGCATACATATGATATAAAGAATATCTTGACTGGTTGCATAGATTATTTGTATACAGGAGAAAGAGTAAAGGCCCCAAGATGGAACCTTGTGGCACCCCCTTGACCAAGGTGACTGGATTAGACACAATATTGCTAAATCTAACCAACTGGACTCGATCTGTTAAGTAACTTTGAAACCAACCAACCACGTCAATACCAACATCAACCTTTTGCAGGTTATTAATTAAAATTTGATGATCCACAGTGTCAGATGCCTTGGACACATCGATAAACAAAGCAACAGTGAACATTTTATTTTCAATGGCAGCTCTTATATCATCAAGAGCTTTCAGAGTGGCTGAGACAATGCTATGCTTGGATCTGAAACCTGATTGCAAAGGATTAAGTACATTATTAGAATCCAGGAATAATTTGAGCTGGTCAGACACTATAGATTCCAATATTTTTGCCAAGATTGAGAGATTAGAGATTGGTCTATAATTAGTCAGGTCTGTGGGATCACCAGCTTTCAGAAAAGGCATAACATAAGCTTGTTTCCATAAGACAGGGAAGTTTTGTGAGGCAATGGAAAGATTAAAGATGTCGGCCACTGGGCGAGCTATAATTGGGGCTGCCACTTTCAAGAAAAATGGCTCAAGGCCATCAGGTCCAGCGGCCTTCTTGGGGTCAAGTGTTTGTAAGGCATGGAAGACATCAGAGACCAGGATAGGTGTAAAACTAAAAGTCCCAAGTCAAGCACATTTAACCACCGCACTACCGCTTCTGCCAGTAATGACTAGATAGTGACTTTTTTATCACAAAAAGACATTATGGTAGCCCCCGACGGAGTGTCCGGGGGTACTATGGATTTGCGTTGGTCGCGCGTTTGCGTCCTGGCCCAGAAGTACCTCTGCATGAGGGAAACGATAGAAGATAAATGATGGTGATAGAAGAATAACATTATGAATATTATGTCAAATTTTTGCTTCAGAAATCCAATTTTTCTTAACTACTCAGTTGAATACCACTGGCTCAGTGTAGATGAAGTGGTTGCTACAGAGGACAACAATTTTTTCAGTCACAAGAGAGCATTTTTGGAATTGCTGGATAGATAGTATGGGCAAGTATATTGAGCAGTTTGCACAGGAGGCTTAGCTGAGGAGTTTCATTTATGCAAGTCTTGAAAAACAGGGTTGGGAGTTGGGTCAGAACTCGCTAATATTGTAAACTGTGTTCGAGGTCGGCTTGCTAGTGCAGTGGTTCCGAACCCAGTCCTCAAGGACCCCCTGTCCTGCGAGTTTTTGTTGCTGCTTCACTTTTGCACACCTTATCCATTTAAGGCCCAATGCACTTTCATGCACACCCTGTTCAGGTAGATCTTTTTCAACCAACCAGCATGAAGCCCTTAAATGGATCAGGTGTGAAAGAGTAGAGCTGGAGCAAAACCCTTCAGGGCAGGGGGTCCTTGAGGACTGCGTTGGGAACCACTGTGCTAGTGAATATTCAATAACTGGTCCGGGTGTGCCATCTAGTGAGAGAATAGTGTAACTGCGTGCATAAATAGAGCAGATCTATGTCCGCTGGCATCAATATCTGCGCTGACGGGCTACAGGTCGGACCGGAACGTATATACTCGCACTCACACGTACGAACTGAAGACATAAAAACCATCGTTGAAACCAGCAGTGACCACAAAAATGGGCAAATGTTATTTCAAACAGTACAAATGTTATTTCAATTGTATTTCATTGTGATTCCACATTAGTTCTTTGTAAATTTTCTAGATGCAAATGAAATTACTTCAGTTCATTTAATTCATGCACTCATTATTCTTCCTAAATCATTTACGGCACGACAGGCTGAGCCATGAAGTTATGCACGCGAATATTCCTCGGAGGTTTAGCTTATCTTAATGGTAATGCTGGCTGACAGATGCTGATGACCTAGTGAGCCTGTATTGTAATTAGTGAAGACATAACGTTTGCTAATGAACCTTGCATTAGGCAAACACTAGCTTTGCTAAGCAGTAATTCCATTTAAGGTAGACTGCAAACAGTGGCATATCGCATTCATGAACATATGTTTCTCTTTTTAACGTTACATTTCTATAGAATGCTTCTTTGTGTTTGATTGTTTCACAAAGAGAGCAATGTTTTAAAATAATGCCATATTAGCTTATACCTGGCAGTGAAAATAAACAGCCTGGAAAATGAGGTAGGTTACCTTTTCAAGATTGGGAATTTGTAGCATCGGGCGAATTTCAATAAGCGCAAAATCGCTGGCCAGTTTAACTTTGTTCTGATGATGACACGGAATGCACACTTGTCCACTCGCTCACTCGCTGTCTTTATATTGTTTTCAATGTAGAACATTCACAACATAATGCCCGACATAGTGAGTGAGTGTACATTTCGAACACGCCCTATTCTAACCAAATCATCTCCATGGAAACTCAGCTGAGCTGTTAGATATCAAATCAGCCAATCACAGAGGGCCATGGCAGGACTGGTTCCCCATGCACAGAGAATCGCTGAGTCACTTAGTGAAAGAAATCCTTGCTCGGGCACACCTCTAACTCCTGCCTCTCACGCAAAAAAACATTCATCCTGTCACAAATGTAACCACATCATTCAAGGCACGAGACTTTGCTGAGTGTGCGGATGTCTTTCTTATTTCTCTGAGTGATATAATGTTGGAATTACAGCGATCTAAAAACTGTGTGTTTGCTGTTCTCCCAAAAATTTTTGGGTGATTTTTGATTGGGAAAGATAGAGAAATTAGACGTGCCTCATATCCTTTGACTGCTCCCTGAGGCAAAACTATGTACTTCTGTGCTACTAAAACTATAGTACTGTGACAACAACAAATTTTCCTACATTTTTGGGAAATTTCATGAGGAGGGATTCAAATTTGTGGAAGTTAAAGTGATATGAAAATAATTTTTTGCAGCCGCTGAGCTCCCAGCTCCCACTCTAGGTGTGACATCACGCACTCTAGCAATGAGAACCCAACTCCCATTCTTTCCAATGGGAAAATTTTTGTTGGTTTTTTGGAAATATTTCGGACATCGCATGACGAAACTCAACCAAAATCGATAGGCTTCACCCTATAACCACTATCAACATGCATGTGAAATATCAAAAGGATCGGAGAAGAATTGCAGTCTGTAGAGCATTCAAAAGAAAATCTCTATGGAGAAGGACGTGCGACGACCACAAATCCATAGTACCCCTGGACACTGCATCCGGGGCTACAATTATAGTCATGACTATAATCAAGGGCAGAGTGATTCTGGTGGTTTTGAACAGTTCAGTGCTGAGGGTTCAGCAGTGGAATTTACTCACATCCAGGATACTACCCTAATATTCTGCTTTGAAAACATTGGGGGCAGAGTTACATTTATCATAATTTCAAATGGGACAAAAATAGTGCAAGTATAAACACAAACTTTTAAAGTTCGGCTGATGTAAAATAGGCTGCTGCGATGTTTGATGGCAATTGGGTTTTGTCTGAATGAAGCTCCGTGGTCAGTGCTGCAATGTTTATATCTTAGCTGCTCAGATCTGAGAGGTCTAATGCACAATTCCAACACATTCTCATCCGGACTCATCATATAGTGAGGCTACCTGACCAAGCGTCGATATACGAGGCAGAAGGAAGCTTTTGGCGTCATTATTTGAGGGTTAGGGTTTGGGTTAAGGGTTAGGGGTTAGGGGTTAGAGGGTAGGGTTCGTTTTAAACTGGCGTCAATAAAGGACGCTAAAAGCGACCTTTTGCCTTGTATATCAACGCTTGGTCAATGGTCAGGTAGCGTCAAAATATGACGCATCGGGATGAGACTGGGCTCACAATTCCCCAACATCACTGCTGTTTCACAGCTGAGCCTGTGATAGGTATAGTGAAGGAAAGCAGTGCTGTCACTCACTCAAACACACACACTCACTCACTCACTCACTCACAAACACAAGAATTAAGATACATACACACACAAGCATTAAAACACACACATACACAAGCATTAAGACACACACACACACACACACACACATACACAAGCATTAAGACACACACACACACACACACACACACACACCCAGGTAAGCTCAGTCTTGTCCCACTGTAGCCCTGAGAGAGCATATCTTCTTTTCCTCTTTCTGCGCAGGTCAGCCGTTCCCACAATATCAGGGAGGGAACATCTCGGCGTCGACATGAGGAAGAGAGTTGCAGAATCTGAAAGAGGAACAGATGATTGCATATTTATCAGTTTTATTTCAAATCAAATTCAATTCAGATGAGCTTTACAGGTATGACATGCATCCTGGAATCTGGCCGTTTTTTTACGTTTTTTTTTTTTTTACACTCAATGTACAGTACTGTCAGCACCCATTTCTGCCAGGACAGCTCGGATGTGTCCTGCTGCAACCTTTGCTTTGTGGAGACAGCAGCACCAGTCCGACTTCCTTATTGTTTACATCATACTCAATATGATGTATATTAATCTTACATTAAAATTGGTTGGATGAACTGAAACATTTAAATATGACAAATAAGCAAAAATAACAGACACGGAGGAGAAGACAAATACTATTTTCACACCACTGCACCTATAGCAGAGACTGTGACTGGTTCTATCAAACAGGCGATTCATTGTGAACGGCATGTAATGTAATAGAAATTGTGATTGGTCGTGACTCAACAGACGGGATACATAACAGAAACTGTGATTGGTGCGTTACCCAGCTCCCCAGTCTCGTTCAGTCCAGCGAATCTCTGCATCTGGCGGATTGCTTTGTGAATCCCCTCCTTGGTCTGAAGCAGACCAGTGCGTGGGTCTGGAGGTAGCAGGTACCCATATCGCGTGAGCCAGTCCTGGGGATGGTAGCAGTGAATGGGACAACTACTACAGACAGTTTTTATATAGGACAGCATGGGTCCTGTGGCAGATTTGTCCAGGTTTAGAGCTGTTCTCCCCAAACTAAATGTGCCACTTAACACACAGGCTATTGAGGTTGATCCAGGACACCACCAGCTTTGTTCCAGCGATGAGCCGAGTTTACATGCTAAAACAACAGAGAGCTTTGTGACTGCCTGAATTTTTTCCCACTCTGTCTGTACTCACATCAAATAAAACCAAAAGAAGGACCTGGGCTATGCAATGCTGGCGAAAGCCTTTGTGCTCTGAAGATTTTGAAGCAGACAGAGATTTTCAACACAACCAACTTTCACACAAAAATTTAATAAATCTCAGAATCATCAAAATAACAACCTTTTGCTAGGATAACTGCTTTGCAGATTCATGACTTTTTTTTTTGTACAGACGGTCATATGGTTCTGAAGGATCACCTCCAACAGCCCCATGGAAGTTCCAACAATTGAGCTACACTTGTGAGCTGCCCCTTTTTGATGTCCAATTTAAATGTGATTTGTCTCAAATTAGCTAGAGTTTACTTCCCGTGAGTTTTAATAGTGAAGATATTTATACTGTGCGTGAGCTTATAGACCCCTGTGCAGAAGTGCCTATCTGAACCCATTAAGCTGACAAGCACAATAAGCTGCTTGATATATATTTTATCTATCAATTAGGTATAAATGTTAACACTGATCTCTCTCAACGAGATCAAACCAGAACGAAAGGTAACTGTCAACAAACCACTAAGCAGAAAGTGTTCGTTAAAGAACGTGCGTTTTCCAAAAAAAGTGTAATGTGACACTTCCACACATCATTCTAAGCATATTGCAGGATGAGCTGACTGACCACAAAACAAATAGCCGGATATCCTGCAGAGCTATGAAATCTTAATAGGAGATAAGTACATTTTCAATGAGAAAGACCATGATACATTTACACTAGGGAGTTGGTACACATTGCTAGCACACACATGATGGATTGCAAAGACGCACAGCTAATGGCATGTTGCCACTTCCTCCAACAGCAGGGAATAACCGGCAAGAATGTATAAATAACCGTGTTTACAGTGCATAGCATACCTTCCTCGGCTTCAATACACGAGTCGTGAACCCCCCCTATTCCGACTCCCATCATTTAGTAATTCAGTTCAAAACAAAGTGACGACTATAATGCATGATTAACATCAACTATAACAGGGTAGGACACGAGCGTCGCAGTGGTAATAACATACTGAAGACATTTTCGTAAAATGACTGACTTTTTATTTCAGATTATCTGTTGCCAAGATATAACGCAACAATAAAATCATCCTGAGGAGGAACTGATTTAGGCTATATTTGGGGAAATAAACTATTTTCACGCGCGTAATTTTCATCCCAGCCCCCATTAACAACTTCTGCCTTCATATTATTCCATTCTCCCAAACGTTTGTTTATCAAATTTGTTTCATGCATTTGTATGTGAAAGTTTTTACCAACGCGTCAAAGTCTGATGATAATCGACATAACGACATTTTTTGCCCCATCCCAACAGCCCACAACTTGAATGTGGCATCATGGCTTAATGGACTGTTCCACATAACAGCTGGTGCAATGTGTTTACAAACATACAGTAGCATGCAGTCGATTTTCTCCGTAAAATAAGCGCAGAAAAATATACTCACCACACTTCGGGAATACTGGTCCGCCACGGGCGCACAGAGTCCAGCTGAGGCGCATAAAATTACGCTCGCAGTCACACAGAGCGCCCTGTAACTCATTCTAAAACAGTAACTACAGACGGGCTGTCAGTGGCAGTCATACGCAATTTTGTCAACACAGAAGGACATAGAGAAAACGTAAACTGAAGGACAATCATTGGTCTCGCATCACCTAATGTATGCACTTGGCTGCTCTTTTGATGCCGTGCTACAAAAAACACGGAATTATTTCCGACGTCGGATTCGTAAGTGTCGGTGCCATCACTGCATTTGCTGTAAAATAAAGATAAACGACAAGAAAATATATTTATTTACAGTTTACTTTCCCTGGATCGCCTTGTTTTTTCTCGTTTCTCCCTGAGGACTAGGCAGGGCAAGGACCAAACGATCAATATGAAGAGAGCGCTTAGTGGAAATTCTCTCTCTCTCTCTCTCTCTCTCTCTCTCTCTCTCTCTCTCTCTCTCTCCCTCCCTCCTCCCCTGCAAATGTCTAAAAAGCTGGATACACACTTCATAAATCTTGGAGAAACAACATTTGTTTGGATGATCAATATAAACGATGAACAGGCTACGTTTGTATATGTATGTGTAGGCCTAAATGCTTCCTGTCTGCGCTTTAGCTGTCTCGCACACAATATACTGATACACTGCTCCAAGTTCTCAGTTAAATGCTGACCGTGAGAAAATACGATATGAAATTTTATTGAAATAATTCCCAATAAATAAATAGGAATAAAGCCTACATAAATTGTGTTCATTGAGACAATTCACGGAAATTTAACGATCTGTGCCTTGCGCGCTAAGTAGTATGAACTGTACATAATAACTTAGGTTTTGTGATGACCAGAACCTTGTAACTGCACTGTTCATTCAACTCTGCGACTTTGACCATCATGCCCAATATTGATTTTTTTTTCCTCCTTTGCTTCTTTTCATGAGGAGATGGATCCATGGCCACCTTGAATAAAATATTCAGATAGGACTGGAGCAATTCTGTGCCACATTTTTCATATGTGCCATTCATACCTTCAATGGTCCCCAGAATTATTGGCACCTCTGACTTGAATGCGCAAAAATACTGTTAAAAATGAATGACAATAAATAATAACAGTAAAGTGATAAACACAAAAAGCCAGCGTGAAAATTACTCTGCTTATTGATGTCTCACCGAATTAACCAAAATTGTTCTTTAATTTTATCAAAAAAATCATTTTAATCCAAATCAAGGTTTCCCCATTATTAGCAACCCTTAAGAATATTGCAAATGAAATCTTCTAAGTTTAAACAATGAATAAAATTTAACTGATATGCAAACCCATTTACAAAATTTTTGGATGTGGAAAATGCAAATGAAAAAGAAAATAGTGATTTGCAAACATTATTCACCGGTATTAAATTTAAAAAGGTGCAAAGACAGTATATTTAATGTCTTTCCTTCTCTTTTTTTCAAAATAAACAATCATTCTGAATTATACATGCATGTCTGTAACACATGCCAGAAAAGTTAGAACAGGGGTGTGTTTACCAATATGTTACATCATGTTCATTTTTAACAACCCGACAGTAATCATTTTGGGGAAATGAGGGCACTATGTGTACTAGTTTTGAATATATTTACCCACATTCTTCATTAATATACATCTCCAGCTGCTCAGGCATTTGGGGTCCTCATTCTCAAGGCACTGCTTAGTTTTAACAGGAGACTGATCTGAACCGCAGGTAGACCAGGCTATCAGCCACCCTCTCTGAAAAGCAAACACTCTGTTGCAACACATGCAAAATGTGGTATGTCATTGTCTTGCTGAAATAAGCGGGAGCTCTAAAAATATGTAATGTAGAAGACAGCATATGCGGCTTCATAATGCATATATGTCCTTCAGCATCAATGGTACCTACAAGGATGTTCAAGTTACCCATGCCAGGTCACTAATGCAACCCCATACCTTGACAGATGCTACTTTTGATACTTAACTTGTAACAACCGAATTGGTCTTTTTCTCCTTTGGCTTGGAGACCACAACATCCATTATTACCATTGAAAGGTTGGCTTGCCTAACAGCAGCACGATACCAGTGAGCATCAGTCCATTTCAGATGAGCTGAAGCCCAGAGAAGATGGCTGCTAGCTTCCTCAATGCATAGTACTGGCTTCACTTGCATTTGTGGATACAATGATTAATGGTGTTTCGTGTAAATGTTTTCCACAGTAGTCCCAGCCCATGTGGTTATATCTGTCACAAAAGTATGTTGGTTTTCAATGCAGGGCTATCAGAAGGATCAGAGATCAGGGACACTTAATGTTGATATTCCTCCCCATTCTATTTAATATTATTTACCGTCGAGGATGAAATTATATCCTTAAAATCTTTACCACCACACATTTGAGATATGCCATGTTTAAATGGTTGAATTATTCAATCATGCAGTTCTTTGTAAAGTGGCAAACACCAACCACTTGTTGTTTGTAAACAACTGGGCTTTATACGGATGCTCTTTTTACATCCAAGCATAATATTGTATTTGTTCAGTACCTGTAAACCTGTTTTTTTTTTTATTTTTATCAGCATTCTAGCACTTTCCAAGTCTGTTTCTACCTTTTTTTGTTATGTATAATTGTAACAGGTATGGTTGGAACCCTACTGCAGCACACAGTGCAACTGAAGATAGCAGTAATGATCTTTAATTTCACAACTGATGAACACTGTAATCAGCAGGCAGGTGAAATGGCAGTTCAGCTCAATAATAGAGTTTCTGACCTGCTGTGACAAAGAGCAGACCCGGGAGCTCAGGATGAGTGAGCGGAACCAGGGAGCAGGTGAGCATAGGAAGTTTGAGTTAGCTCATCCACTGCGTGCAGCATTTGAACAGGTGAGAAGGAACAGGTAGGAGACACAATCAAGTGGACAGAGGGTCTAGAGCAGGGCTATTCAACAAGGGTCGGTGAGGGTGCAGGCATTCATCCCTACCAAGCACTTACACACCTGATACTACTAATCAACCTCTTTAGCCAAGACTCTTGGGGTTGATTAGTGGTGTCAGGTGTGTAAGTGCTTGGTTGGAATGAAAGCCTGCGCCCACACCGGCTCTTGCAGGATAATGTTGAATATCCCTGAACTAGAGTCAGGCCAGTAGGCAGTCCAGGTGAACAAAACAGCAAGGAGCAGACGGAAGCAGAGTCAGAGGCAGGCAAGGCCAGAAACGGGGAATCAATCTGGAAAATACTGAAGAATCTTGCACAGAGAAAGTGAAGAACAATCTGGGAAGGAGTGAATGAACGGGAGAGGCTATATACTGGGTTGATTGCTGAAGAGCTGCAGCTGTGAGACCGGGTGAGTAGAGTGGGGTGATCAGGTGGGAGTGGACAGCAGGTGGAGTGAGGCAAAGGCGGGGTGAGTGGAAAATTGCTGAGAGAGCAGAGGAGCTGAATGCAGATTGTGACACTCACATGTCCATAAGGGCCAAGCATAATTCAGTCAGACACAGAATATACACGCAGCACAGAAACACCATTCTTATGCTCGATGGGCCGTCTCTCCATTCAAATCTGTCATTTACAATTAAATCATAATTTCTCTTGAAAGGCTAAAATGCTATATCATGAACTGAAAATTGAAAGTATTTTAAGTGGTGTAAAATAACTGTCCTTTCCGCACAGAAGAGGAACAGCATTTGGATTAAAGCACATGCTATCTATGAAACTATCTGACTGGTGATGAGGTCTGATGTGACAACGGGGGAATTCATTCATCATGAGACACAAAGCTATTTCTGATTATGTGGTTTTGTGGAAAAATTACCATATAATGACAACTGCAGTCAGCTTAATGCAATTATTGTATTTACATTCGGACTGAAAACCAACATGTTTGGTTATGGTTATGGTATGATACACAATGGGGTGTTTGGTACTGAGTTTTGTGAAAATATGATGGAGTACAATAAAAATATGAAACAAACTTCACTTAATGAAGTTCAACTCTAAATAGTCAAACCATGTTCAATCCCCTCCACTCCATCCTTTTTTTCCATTCAGACACGAAAGACTGGCAGAGGTTTTGGGTCAGAGATACGGAATGAATGACCGAATTGAAGAGTGAAAACAGAGCGGAGATGTGAAGCAAACGAGTGTAAGATAGCGTGCTAATTTTGGATGCTCTGGGGCCAGTGACTGCCTCCACATTGGCTCAGAGAGGTAGTTTTTTTCTCCCTTTCATGTATAAGGCACTGCGCAGGAAACCCCCGCTATGAATGAAAATAAGTACCGCATTGTCTGAATAAAAATACCTAGAGGATGTTTATGGTGATATTTAGGGGTAATAGAGTGCATGAGCAAATGTAACAGGGTTGTTTAAGAATTCAAAAATGCCAGAACAGCAGTTTACATAAGAAGCCTAAATACAAAAAGGGACCTTACACTTTAAATAATTATTGTTACATATTTTTATTGGGGAAATTCTTTGTTTTGGCCGCATCTATTTGAAAAATTGCTTTCTTGACTCCTCCAACAGGGGCGTGCAATCTTCCATAAAGAGCCAGTGTGCTTGCTGGTTTTTGTGATAGCCCAACACTAATACACCTGCTTTGAATTATCAAGGTCATGATTGAACCCCCTGATCACCTGATTAGTTAAATCAGGTGCTGTCGTCCTGGGCTATAACAAAGACCTGCACCTACAGTGGCCCTTCACGGATAGGACCGGGCACCCCTGCTCAATGACAAACTCTCTGGGTTTCCTCACCCAAATTATGTTTAGAAACCTTTAGTGTCTGTCTTGAGTTGTCTGAAAAGGATAAACAAGCAGATGCACGGCCTCACGATGGGCCGGACATGTCGCTGTATGCATGCGTGCGGGAAAATGTTCAAGTAGGGGGGCCGCCAACCAAATATAAAAGTGTGACGTCATTTTATTTTTTTAGTGCAGCATGATGGCGTTATGGCAGTGTTGGTTTTTGCAAAAGGGTCATAGTAGGTAAGGTTGCAAACAAGTACTGAAATAATCAAACACTCGCCATATAACTCATAACAAAACTAGGCCTACGCCGTCGGCGGCTGACAGCAAGGGGTATATCCCCGAAATTCCCCAATCCTCGTAGCCCCCTTTATTAGATTCCCCTTTACTAGACTTACAATATGAGGTAAATTTGAGGTCAGTGTAAGTAATTGTTCCAGAGATATGGGGAAAAAACTGATTTTTTTCAATATATAGCGCCACCTGGTGGCAAACCTAGGACTGCATACTTGCCCAAAATCTAATCAGTTTATCCTCTCTACCATATCTACCCATATGCTAAAAATGAGAAGCCAATGTAAAGTATTTTGTGAGTTATCACGCTAACGGCTAAAATCTGCGGACGCGGCCGCGGCGGCGGGTGGGGCGAAACCATGATATCCCCAAAACTCGTATTTCGGGGATATAAAAATGATAATTGATAATCTGTTGTTCTGTATTTTTTCTACATTTTATCCCAGTAAGTTCCTTCATTATGTGAGCTTATATGCCTCATTTAAAAAGCTATCATGCTCGTTGTTTCATTTGTTTCAACCTCTTCAACCCCCACTCCTGGTGATGCTGGCGTCGCGGGACTTGCCTCTCACCTTCCACGCATGATGGATCAAAAAACACCCCGTTTGAGATCGCCTGATTCTCAATCAAACCAATTTATTATTTGAATTACCAAGACAAATGCATAATTGTATAATAATGATCAAGAAATTATTAATTAGGAAATGACAGAGAAACCACGGATATGCTACATTGAAAACGTATGTAGAATAGAAGCGATATTGCAGGGATGACAATTATGCGACTGATTAATGCAAAACTTTCTCTGAATTCCATCTCCCATGTCAGCAGTGGCGACTGGTGACAGGGGAAGCTCAAACAATCCCTTAAAAATTATGATTGGTCATGACCTGTTTTCAGTCATTCTTTTAAATTACCATTACAGAAACTCCAAAAACTATCAACATTATCAGTTGTGGTCAGTTGGTCATTATCAGTTGTGGTCAGTTTTCATTAATAACTCTCACACATTCAGCGTGAGTTTTAGTGGCATATTTACCTTCCCCTGTTGTATTCGGAAATTATTCAATCGACACATATGTCAGAGATTCTCGCACGGAATTGAAGTCCTTGTGCATGGAGGTTTATCAGTTTCCCTTGCGTTATGTTGGATTTCACCACTTGTAATTGGAAACCGATGATGACTCCGGACTTCTCACGCTTTTGTTTACTCAGGGGTTGGAAGCAATGCATGTGTTTCATGATCGCTTAAATTGTTTAAATTAAATAAGATCATTTGAAACGTCTTCATGCAATTCCATTACTTCCAATGATCTTATTTCATTTAAACAATTTGAATGATCATGAAACAGATGCATTGCTTCACACATGTATGAGCGTTTGTATCATTTACTTTAGTTTTCTTTATAATATTGTTTGGGGGGAAAAAATCCTACTTTGTTGTCATCTTTTTGTCTTTAAGTTTCTGTTTTTTGTTTTTCCTTCACTAGACTGCTGTCTTCTATCTTCAGTCTTTAAACTCTAGCTCCAAGTGTCTATTTATTAGGGATTCAATTCCCAGTATCCGCGGTCCTGGCAAGTGGCACCTCTCCCAGTTCCTTCTTTGTCCAAGGCTGAGAGCATGTATCTGCCCTGCATGTCCCGATCCCTTTGGCTGTCACCCCAGCCACTGATTCCAGACCAGTCCCTTCTACTATGTCTACCTGACCCTCAATTTTTCCATTAATCCCTGCCTGACCTTGAACGGTCTCCTGACAATTCTCTTTGTTTGCGGCAAATATACAGTACCAGTCAAAAGTTTGGACGCACCCACATTTTTCTTACAATATGTGTTAAATAAAGAAATAAGCAGCCTTTATTTTGAAGAAAAAAAAAGATCTAAGGCTTAAATCCATCAAACTAACCACCATTTTTTGTCATATTTGCAGCACATTCTCACATTTTTTTTTTTTTTTTTTAACAAGGGCAGTCATATGGCTGTAATGAATTTGCAGCTGGACGGCTATCTAACTTCCCAAAGATGTGCCGCACTTAAGGTGTGCCCTTCATCAACCTTTTCACCCAATAAGTCCCAAAACCGCTTGACTTTAATTCGGCTGTTGGAAAATAGAAGGAGCTTATTTGTGTTTACTTGGCAAAATATGGCTTCCTTGAGAATTCCAAATTGTTGGACACTATTCAAACAAGTAAATTATTCTCTTTTCACTTCTGACTGTTTACCTTTTACAAGATTCCATTTGAGATTATTTAGAGAAGTTAAGCCGTTTAAATTTCTCTAAAACCAGAGTGCTGTGACATTAGTAAAGCGTGTCCAAACTTTTGACTGGTGCTGTATCTCCTATCTCCTATTGATTAAATATGCCTTTTGCGGCTTTGTCTTGACCTGTGTGTGTCTTCTGTGTTTTGATTCGTATATACAATGTGTGTATTTGGATCAAAAGGGCCCCATGTGCTTCCTCGCCTGGGGCCCCACAAGACCTTAGAATCACCCCTGATTGTCATTCTCACAGTTTACTGATGATTCAGCAATGAGTACTTTCATTTCCGCCCTGCGTTCCCCCCTACAAAAATTGCACAATTTCCCAGAAATCTCTGGGCCTCTCTTCAGATGCGAAGAAACATACCAATGGAGAAGAAGAGCAAGCCTTGTATTGAAGACAGGCTGGCATTGTTCTAATCCAAAGCACGAAAGGTCCCCACAGTTTGGTACCAAATCTGTTTAGCACCTGTAACAACTATGGCTGGTACTGTGGGCTCTATACCTATGGGAATGGCAGTGCCTCAGCCAGTCCGAATAAAAAAGTGCCCATCCATGCATCCATCTATCCATCCATTCGTTATCATTCGCCATCCGGTCTTTTCCTGGTGAGATTAACTGGGCTGCGCGTCTTTAGGCGATGCAAAAAGGCTGTAGTGCAAATATAGTGTGTCTTAGAGTCAACATGAGATAAAAAGCAGCACTCAGCAAAGATAATTTGCCTTTCAGGAGAGAAGATACTTCTCTGCACTCACTGAAAATCAATAGCAGAACCCGCTAAAATGGACACTGATGAACACAAGGGTGCACTCAGACTGAGAGCTGAATGGAGGAATGGCTTAAAATTAACTTAACGGAGTATGATCACTGAGAATTTACCCTGACTTCGTTTGTCGAGCATATAGAGCCTCCTTACATGAGGCTCAATGCAGTTTATAAGCAGATATAAAGAGCAGAGGCAGTAAATATTGAACACACATTTTTAATGGCCGCATATTGTTGAAAGCGAATTTTTCAAAAATGGATTTTGAAATCCTTGGAGATGTATGATTTTACTTCAGAGGACAAAATGCAATAGGCATCTTCAGGCAGCCGGCCCAGGAATGCTGGAAATCTCCCGTTGCCTCTACCATAGTAAGTATCGACAGAGTTGTAAGATTGTGATGTTAGTGTTGATGTATGGGTCAGACAGTGTGGTGTTTACAGTTTCTCTATCACTGGTTTGAGGTACACAGGTATCATCTATCTCACACAGAATGAGTACTCCGCCTTGTGGTGCATTATCAGCTTGTTGTTGGCGAAGTAGAAGCTGTCTGACTTCGTCTCAAATGGATTGGCGATCATCTCTTCCACTGTGGCGGGTAGAGGGAAAGGGATAAGGAAAAAGAGACAAAGATGGGAGGAAGGGAAAGAGATGGAACAAAGAGAGAGAAAAGAGACAATTTATATGCTATTGACACATTCAAATATGTTTACATTCCAACGTTCCTGATTTGTCCCAAACAGTGGCCAATTTTCTGGCAAACGTGCACCGCACAGTAACAGGGACAGGCGTAATGACCTTTGGCCTGTGGAATGCGCCAGATC
This sequence comes from Gymnothorax javanicus, assembly GCA_029692085.1. Lineage (NCBI taxonomy): Eukaryota > Metazoa > Chordata > Actinopteri > Anguilliformes > Muraenidae > Gymnothorax > Gymnothorax javanicus. Next base: position 21,555,769 of record CM056206.1, read on the forward strand.
TGACCTCATCACTATGGTACGTGAGCTAGGAACTATTAATTCCAGACCGTGTTGCTCCTCAGATCATCGGAACACGCAAGTCTCTCCACTACCACAAAGTGGCAACTAACTGAAAAGGCTTTCTCAAACATGCATGCAAACACACACACACACATGCACACCTCAGATGGGGCGTAAACGCTGCTATATGCAAGTTCCCAAACTCACATAAACACCTGTGTGAGAGCCAAACTCAGGTAGAGTGTAAATGCTGAGATATACATACACATACACACCTGTGTGAGAGTCAAGCTCAGGTAGACTGTAGATATGTTCACAGGTGTTCCCACTGTAAATGCTGAGATATACACAGACGTACACACCTGTGTGAGAATCCAGTTCAGGTAGGGCGTAGATGTGTTCACAGGTGTTTCTGCTGTAAGGAATGCAGAAGCCGATCTCGAAGTCAAAGGACTTGAGGAGCCGATCTCTGAAGTAATGCCTTTCGATTAGTCTGAATCTGCTGATCGCCCTACTGCCCACACTGAACTCTACACTGAGAGACAAACGCAAAAAGATTCAATACAAACAAACACACACACTCACACACACACCACACAAATACACACTTACGAACACGTATCCTCTCACATGCACAACACAAACACAGAAGTGTTTAATACAAGCAAACACACACCGCACAAATACACACTTACAAACACGTGTCCTCTCACATGCACAAGGGCACATTTGAATAACTACACTTGCAAGGACACTGCATTGGCTAACATTCATTTTGTACAGCTTTTCCAAAACCCCAACCCTAACTTAAACCGATTAGATGAAATCAGTACTCCTCTCTGAGGCCCACCCAAAATGTCCTCACAACAGATGTGGTTTCTCAAGAGCTGGTTTTCACAAGCATAGTTATACAAGCCCACACACACATCACTAAAGCACTAGCGCTGACACGCGCACAGACACACACATCACGCAAACACTCGTATGGGCACATGAACACACAGAAGCTGAAGCCTGACTCAGACAGACGCGTGGCATGGCTGGGACTCACGTGGCTCCGATTTCCCTCAGAGTGAGAAAGGCAGGGCTGAAGTGGTACTGTATGAACCGTCCAGAATCCACCTCTGTCACATCTTTAATTTCTGCAAAAGAAGCACAAACTGTCCAGCGTCTTGTTGGATGACTTCATTAATTTTTGCAAACTAAATTCAGGTGCTTTCAGCATCCAACGCCTTCACAACTGAAATATCCATGCAGGAAATGTAGAACTTCCTTGCATCCTGTTCTGTCTCTATCCCTATTTTCCCCGCAAGAAATTGGGAAATGACAGGTGGTTTAGTCCAGCATTTTATTACTCTCTAGCGGCCTCTGTTGGCCAATTAAGGACTTGGGTGCTGTGGGTGCAGCCTTTCATTTCAACCAACACTTGTCCTTTCTGCAAAAGGCTGAGAACCCCTGCTTCAGTCGGTGGCATAGAAAGGTGTGGAAAGCACCTAATGATGCCTTAGTTTGGAGTATAAACAAAAATGGTTGTTTTTTGCATCACCAGCAAGTCCATGCTATGATGGCCCACCCGTTACAGGTGACTGGCCATTCCACTGAAATATTTTATGAGCTGGGTATTCCACAAATTAGGCCACTTTAGTGACCCCTTTTTGTGGGGTCACTAAAGGTACTTTTTGTATACTTTTTGACAAAAATGTATTAGTCAACATATGCAAGATAAGTCAACAAATATGGCTCTGGAGCATATTCACTTAAGAAATAAAAATTAGATAAACCTGTTTTCTTAAAAGCTTCATAATTTAATTCAAATTATGGTTAAACCTAAAAGCTATTCAATTTTCTAGACCAAGTCTAATCTTCTAATCTTCAGAGAGAGACAATCTGTGAGCTTGGGAAAATCCCTCAATTCCTTTTGTTTGGCCCTATTGATGGGCTCAAAAGAGATTCATTCACCAATGAGCGATGAGTTTCTCTAGTAATTTTTGGATACAAATAGGAAAAGTACAGTAATTGACTTCCCATATAATAACCTCTTATGACAAGAAAATTCAAAATTAAAAAGAAAAACTCTTCAGCTTTTTACCTATGTACTATAGTAACTGAACGTACAGACATTTTTGTACAATCCCAGTTCCAAATTCAGCACATTCTGGAAAATGCAAATAAAATCAAATAGGAGTGATTTTAAAAGTACATTCACCCTCATTCACCAACATCCTACCAAATTTTTCCCATCTTTTAAATATATTACACACTGTAGAGGTGAAATGCCCTAAATTATGCAAAAGTATTTTGAAGGATTCCTGTCCACATCAGACAATTTTCATCAGTGAATGCATGGAATTTAAATTTAGTTTAAAGTGCTTGTTCATTCAAAAATAAGATTTTGACCATGGAATCTTTAATATAAATACATCCTTTGTGCATTGGACATTTCACATTCTAATCAGCTGTTATAAGTTTATCAGCATTTTAATCAGTGCAAATCGCGATCATCTCGGAAAGAATTTATCTTTGACCATCTTCAACGATGACGTTACGGGAGGAAGCTAGCCAACGGCAGAGAACACAGTGTCAATGGGGTTGGACTCAGTGATTTGTAATTGTGGATTATTCCCTTGGGAAAATGCCAGATAGCTGCCTTGTTTATGGCTGCAACAATAAGGCCGGTGCAAGCAGAGGCATCATGGTCAATGAATCTGCAAAAAACCCCACAATTCAAAAGGCATGGGTGGATTTTGCGTAGAGGAAACGAGCGGATTTCATGGATACCAGTGTTGCGTCCGATTCTGCTCCCCTGTCAAATCGTGTTCCCCCTTTGAGAAAGTTTTGTGATGCTGTTGCTGATTTAAGAAAATCATGAAAGAAATAACATAACAGGCATTGATGAATCAGCTCACTCTTAAGAAAGTTATCACAGATGACTCCTCATAAAGTGATGAATTTTGATTCTCTGCCATCTCCTGCGATTTGTCCTTTTGCAATATTGAGCTCTACCGCTCAGCAGTGATCACACAGTTACCCCATGCTTAAACAATCTGTTCTGCCTTCAAACTCACTGTAAAATGAACATTTGCGCTCCACACTGTTTAGAGATGTCATTGCATTGCGTTGTTCGCAGAAAAGTAATTAGACAGGGGAACTCAATCGGACACAACACTGGATCAGGATCAGTAATCTGCTCTAAACACATCACTGATGACTGCTTATATCAGCCAGATCCTGAGTCACAGAAAAAGTCTGGATATCACTGCGAGTTAGTAATTCCTGAAATCGTCGCTTTCTAAGCCATCGATCAATAACCCGAGCCCAAACTGCTCTTGTCTGGAATCTGCCAAATCTACTCTGTACTCAGAACAGCGGGTTAAGGAGCCCCGGGCCCCACTTAATAAGCCCATCCTAAAATGAATGTAGATACAATTTTATGCAAAAATGACTCAAAACAAAACGAAATCCATCCTCCATCATGAGACCTTGAGTAAAATCGAAACTTCGGCCATGATAGCAAAGCCGGAATGGGACCAGGAACTGCAGTTGAAGGTTTGATTTCCAGAAGTGCACAAGTCAGTTTTTGCCATTTTAGAGAAACAAGATTTTAAGAATTCGACAACTTGTGGGGATCATGTTACATGTATTAAGCTGATGTAAATGTAATGAAATATCAGAAATGATGTCATGAAACATACTAGAAGACCTTCAAGCCTCTTTCTTGATTCTTCGCCCAGATATTTCAAACAACAGTCTGTGGGCTTGAGTATTTTCAGAAGCAAATTCCTCAAAATAATGTAAATTGAACTCGATTTTAAAAATTCACAGCATTAATTGTTATTATTTCAAAGTAATAAAACAGAGTATGTTTTTGAAAACAAAACATACCACTTTCTAATGAAAATGAACAGCTAATATAGTCGTACCAGTATACTATAGTCATTGATGTCAAAAAGTTTCTTGAACAAAATGAATAAAAGATATGTACAGTGAAATGGAAGGTAAATGCAGCTGAACAAAGGTCACAATAAAAACCAGTCTCCCTGAAGTATGAATGAGCAGTACCACCATCCAAACAGGTTTAAAGACTTCATCCGTCATCGATATGTGGCATGGTAAATAGAAAGTTCAACCAAAGAATAAGCAGCTCAAAAAGATGACCTTTTGCCAGACTTCTTTTTCACTTGTTTTTAGCCCATGTTTCTGGCCTCCTGGGTCTATTTTTAGCTGTTTTGGGTTAAGTCCACACACACACATCCTGGCCTGTAGAGTTAGCCATTTAGGTTAGGTAAGAAAGCCACAGTGGCTGCTATTGGCCAACCACTTTTCTAAGCGATGCATTAATTGGCTGACTGGTCTTGTGCACTTGTAGTAGTTTTAGACTGGACTTGGTTGCTGCTAGAAGTAGCTTCTTGGGGAATTTCCAATTCACTGCTCATTTTATATTGTACTTGAGTGCTTCTTGGCCAAAATTAGTCTATGGGGCTTATTCCTCATCAATGAAAGAATGGATATGCAGTGCTATCTGATTTTTAATATGGACTTGAGCACTTACGGAAATAACCCCTGCAATTGGAGAATGAAAAAAGTGCAAGCTTCTAGTCTGTTCAAGTCAGTGGGATGAATGATTCGCTAGCTAGCATGCTAACCCTTTTTCGCCATGAAATTAATAAGTTCAAGTTTCAGTGACAACTATTACACGTGTAACTTAATACTTTCATAGCGAAAAGGCTAAGCATGCTAGCCAGCCAGGGGTGAGGTTCCCAAAAGCATGGTTGCAAACTAAGTTAGCAACTTACATAGTTTGTCCATTCACAGTCAATGGTTCCAACTATGTATGTCAGCATCTGTGATTTCAGGAAACACACCTAAGCTGTGCAAACAAAGCCTCATTTGGCCTGCATGGGCCATGTTGTCTTTCGAGTATGCACTGTGGAATCTTAACTAATCGCTAGACTCTGAAGGTCTCGTGTTGTCATCATGTACAAAGGCTACTATTTTCGGATACCTTTCCTCGTCATGGCCCAATAAAACTCTCAGAAAGCAGGTTTGGTTCACCACGGCTACAGGCTTGGCTAATCATCACGTTGTCGCTTTTTCCCCTCTGATGTGAAAAATATTTGCTCTCATCAATTTATGGAAATAATATCCTTTTACAACATCTTGTTTTCATATTGTTTTCAGCTTGAATTCCGTGTTTGGAATTCCTCCCGTTACGCCACATCTGCTAACTGCGGGTCAATCTTCATCTTATTTTTGGAAATCTCCGCTCGGACCTCAATAAAAGGCTCATTTTCAAGAAAAAAAGTGGCAAATTTGGGGCGTGTAATTAGTAGGATACTGTTCATGAACTGTTTGGTCAAATTTATACCAGATTAGTTTAGTTTTGAGAAAATACGATGCATTTGCACGTTAAATTTCTTCACGCACAAAGGTGCTGAGATGTCAAATAGAATCAGTCAAGCCCACCATAAGGCCATATAAAAAAATTTAGTTGGTGATCATCCCCGCCGGACTGGCAAAATTGGTGCCACTCTTTTTTTTTTTCAAAAAAATCGATTTTTTATCAAAAAAAGTGCGTAGAATCGCGTAAATGTGAAAAACGCTGCGTCAGTGAGTCAAACGGTATTTCGATTCAGTTGGGATGACTGACCAGCCCTCTAGCGAGCGTTTGTTGAACCACGCTGCGCATGCGCAAATATCTAAACAGTCTTCAGTTAAAACGCGTTTCCACCAGTTTCAGTCTTTAAAAAAAAAAAAAAAAACCTGTCCGCGCCTCACTTTTTTATGCCCAAAAGGATGATCACCAACTTTTTTTTTTAATGGCCTAATGGCACGTATTCTACTCATAGGCAAAACCACTTGTGTACATTGAAACTGCTCTTTCAGGCAAACAAGATTAATAAAACATTACTGAGTATTTGAAAATCATGATTAAATGAATATGGTTGTGATTGGTATGTGCACTCACACACACACACACACACAAGGGTATGCACACATATGCACACACACACACACACACCGGCACACACACATCCACGTATGCATACACATACTCACACATACATCCACGTATGCTTACACACACGCGCACACACACACTTGCGTTTGCATGCGCACACGCACACACACACACACACATACGCCCGCACGCACACACGCACTCAGCTACTGAGAGACACATAGTCGCTAATATTCACTGACACCTGTACCTGTTGGACACTGCCTTTTGAGGTCTAGTAGAACAGCTCCAGAGCCCAAATCCCGAATTTTGAAGCGAGAGAAGGTGATGTTGTAGATATTGTCTTCCGGAGTGCACAGATAATCTGGCCAGCAGGCAAAAACAGCATTGAAGCAGAACCAAAGTGAATTTCATCCCCATGTTTTACAAATAATACTGAACAAACTCAAAAGAATTGTTTCAGTTATTCATGACATTCCAAAAACAGAAGCTTCAGTTAATGAACATTTAAGGTAAAGATGCAAATGCATCAACGGTTAGCGCATTTGGTCTTCATTGCAGAATAACCCATTTTCTGGTGTTACTACGGGTTACTATCAATAGCAGCAGTGGAATGAAACCTCAAAACCAACAGGCCATTGGCAGAGAGCAGTGCCATGCCAATAGGCTTTTGGTGGAGCGCAGTGCCATGCTAACAGGCCATTGGTGGAGGGCAGTGCCATGCCCGCAGGCTATTGGTGGAGAGCAATACCATGCTGACAGGCCATTTGACAGAGAGCAGTGCATGCCAACAGGCCATTGGTGGAGAGCAGTGTCCCACTAGCGATTGATGGAGGAGATCCTTAGTGGGTGAACCAGCAGAGAATTTAAATTGTGAGACCCTCTCCTTTAACAGTCGTGTAAGAGGGAAGTGCTTGCATAAATGTCATGTTCACAATCCTGAACAAGTGACTGCTTAATGTATAGTTTTTTTTTACAGTCCCACTTGCTCCCAGTAGTTTGTGATGGTATAAGAGGGAACTCATATGGACTCGCCATGAAACACTTACTCATACTTAATTTAACAAGTAACTACAGATTAAGATATTAAGCTATTATCAACCATGACCAGCACTCCAATTTGAATGTTATTGAACGACCTGAAAGTGGAAGCAAAACTTAGTTCAAATATTGATTGCACTAGTCGGGATTCCTCAACTCTGGGAACAATACACAATATGTTAATAGTACTCTTGAATTTGATGCACTCATGAGTAAACAAAGGTATGCATGACTATGTAGTCACATAGATAAAGAATTTAATTATGATGATTTTGGAATGAAAAAAGAAAATACAACTGCAGCGGATTCTCAAAACTGCACTGATGAAACATTGCACATGAACATGGAATTCATGAATCAGAGCTAGCCATGTGTGGTGCTTGTCTTAGTGTTACAAACAATAGGGTAAACTCACCTGCCGTGTAGCCCGTCAGCCTCAGGACATAATTTGGAGCGACGGAGTCGTCAGAGTCCAAAATGTCGACCGTTTCATCTCCAGAAATCAGCCCGTTCCATGCCTCCATGTCATGCTCTTGTACCGCCCCGCTATCTCCCTGTCCTTCCATCCCTCTTTCAAGCGAGACATCCCCCTCCTCCTCACCTCCTCCTCTCTCCCTTACTTCCACATTCTCCATATTGATGATTCTCTCCCTTGCTTTAATTGTGTCGTGTACTCGACTCACCAAAATCACTCACGGTTAATCCCCTGTAAGGTTTATGGCAGTTAATTTTTTCTAGTGTTTGTAGACAGCGCTATAGATATCTTCTCTCACTGCCCCACCGTGTAACTCAGACAGATTAAATTAATCTGATGCTGTTAATCTGAGTTCATCCCTGCTAATTAAACCGAGTGGCAAAAGGCTACCGTGGCTCGCGAGGAGCAGAACACCAGAAGCTGTACGTTCTCAGTGGCGATCCATCCACACCAAGAGCCAGAAGACATAGAATTCCACCACATCACCAGCCAATAGCGTAACCATAAACAGCCAGTTTTTGTTTTTGCTCATTTACTACTTTGATGCTAAGGTTAAACTTTAGCACGATAAAGTCTAAATAAACATAGTCATCAGTTCAGATAGGGTTCCCAAGTGGTGTAAGTGGCTATGCACCTCAGAAGACTGAGGGTTTACACCAGAGCAGACAACAGTCATTATATCATGGCTCTATTGAAGAAAGCAGACTGCTTGTTTATTGCCCTGAGCCTTGCAGAAAACAAACACTGTTTAATGCTGCTCTATGCAGGTACACATTCAGGAAACACACCGGCAGCAGAATTCTGCTCTTTGCACTCTGTGTGGTTAGCACGAACACATTGTAATCATTCGGGCCATCAGTCACTAGGATTAAGGAAAGGTAGAGGGGGGTGCAAAACATGCCAGGCTTTGATAAAAATCAGGTAGTCTTCTTGGTTTTGGACCATAGTTTATTTATTTATTTTATCGTTTGACAACACTTTCAGCACCTTATTTCAAGGCTATATCGCATCATCCAACTGTACTCACGCTGAATACATGGAGGAGTTGAGTCACATACTATTCACTCATATTTATGGCAAGTTAGCATAACCAATTAGCCTGACATGCATGTCTTTGGACTGTGGGAGAAAAACGGGGTACCCAGAGGACACCCATGCGAACATGGAAAGAAAATGCAAACCCCACCCAGAAGGACCCCAGGCCAGATTCAAACCCAGAATCTTCTTACTGAGAGACCACCATGCCACTCTTGGGCCATATTATACCATGACATTCTAGATGCTGATTCTGGAACTGTCCCCAGAAATGTCCCTGTTTCGTATCGTACGCACAAGGCAACCATAAAGTGTGAAATAATAGCCAAAATAATGTCACAATAAAAACGCCGCAGGACAGCAATTTGCAGCGTCAATCTTGTATTTTTTGCTTTCACCAACAGAGGGGGCTGCTTGCTAAAGCAGCTCTTTTTAGCTTGTCTTCTTCTTTTACTGACTTTGCGCTATGTTTGTTAAGGAGTATGCAGTGATTTTGTCTTGCTAACTCCCATTAGCATAGGCGCCTAAGTTTGTGTGAAAGTAGGGGGGCAAAAAAAATCTTGTTTGTGTGAAAGTAGGGGGGCAAAAAATCTCACCTGGGGAAGGAATGCAATGGGTTCAAGACTTCAAGCTGTCAATTTGCAGTTTTAGCTGCCTTTGTTACAATTATACTGTTCATTTATGGTAATTTTATGTCTATTACAAAATCACTTGACAGAGAACTTGCTCAAGCACACAACATGTAAGGAATAGGAATAGCTTAGCTATTCAAGTTTTACAGTTGAAAAAATGAAACGTTCCTTACAAATGATTGGGCTGCCTGCCTGTCTGATAGCATGACAAAGCAATGAAAATATTCTAAATATAGAAGACAGTTTAACTAATATAATTGTAGCCCCCGGACGAAGCCGGACAGCTACTACGGATTCATGCTTGTCGTTTCTGCCACCGCCGCTGCGTCCATAGACACTTCATTGTGGACGCAGTACAGGCTGCAATTTTTGACCGATTACTTTCATATTTAGTATGGAGATGTGTTATACTGCACTAATGGCACCTATCGATTTTGGTTGCCATGGCGACAGTATTGGCCGAATGATGCACTACAAAAGGGAGAAGCGGGCTTTCGGGGGTTACAGCCATGAGGCCGTGGCCGACCGGACTGTCTAGCTTCTTTAGGTTGGTCTTTCTTATGTGGTTAATATGCCATTTTTATGTTAGCCCGTCCACTGCAGTTCATTACTAAGCTTTGTGCCGTCAACCCTGCCTGCGAACTGGGGGCATTCTCTGGCTTCCTCCCATTACCTTCACTTGAGGCTTTTGTATTTAGCCAAGTGGCCACTTGAAAGACGTATTTCCGGGATCTGGCCAAAGTGTATAAGTAGGTGAGAAGGCTGCAAATACTGTGAGCTTTTGTCATCCCAGGTTGGAATGCACTTGACAAAAGGTAAATGTTTCCAGTCGAGGCAGCAGTTTCTGGAGTTTCTGAGCCAAGAACGTGATAAAAAGGACACAATTCTGAATCAATTTGTGAATACAGGCCCAAATAGTGATCCAAACATTAAAAAACAAATATTAAAACATCGTCCAAAATCATAAAGAAACTCCCTACTGGCGCTTAAGTCCAGGGCGCTGCCCAAGAGGCATGTCTCCTACTTCTGCGGCCCATTATCCCTGAGAGATGACACTGTTGTCAACAAGATCAGAACCAAATGGGAGTCTGAATTACAGATTAAACTCTCTGATAGTTTCTGGGAAAAAGCACTGTGCACCATTAACTCCTCCTCTAGCTGTGCCAGACTTCGCCTTTTGCAGTTGAAAGTATTGCATTAACTCCACTATAGGAGGGCCAAACTTACCAGATTATATCCAGATAAATGTGATGAAAAATGTGATAGATGTTCTCAGGCTCCCTGCAGTCTGACCCATATGTTTTGGTCATGTCCAAAATTAAACTACTTTTGGCAATCATTCTTTAATACGGTCTCAGAAATCTTGGAAATTGAAATCCAACCCCCCCCATGTAGCTATCTTTAGCAGCACCCCAGACAAACTCAATACCACCATTTCCCGAAACAATGTTATCGCTTTCGCTTCGCTTATTGCTCGTAGAAAAATCTTGTTTTTGTGGAAATCCCCCGAGCCACCGTCAATTACAGTGTGGTTGAATGATATCCTGTTTCTCCTTTAACTTGAGAAGGTAAAGTTCACATATAAAGGCTCCTTTAACAAATTTTACTCCCACTGGAGACCACTGATCACTTATGTAGACCCTCTTCCCTCCAGTGAGAATGGCTGGCCCTCGCTCCAAATAAACTGCAAGGGGGTGTACATGTAGAATGGCTCTGAGCGCTCGCTGTGTGTCTGTGACCCCCTCTAACTAACTAACTTGCCAGATTCAAGAAGCGGCTTGGACATAGGCAACTACTGAATACCTCTTTTAACATTCTGTGACTACATATGTAAACTGGAGGTCAGTGTGAGGCGGGTCCAGAGGATGGGATGTGATGGAATGGGGATATTGTGGATGGGTTTGTGTTGGTTTTGATTTAGTTTTTTTTTTTTTTTTTTGCATTTAACTCAGATGTGAAAATGGAGAAATGTATTCACTGTCATTCTTTGGTTCTATATAGTCTACTTGGACTGATAAAAAAAAATTATAATCATAAGTATATACAGCAGTAAATTAGCTAATTAAAGTGTCAATTAAGAGTTGCTTAATTTACACTGTATACATTGCCCCATAACACAAGCTTCAGAAACATGATATAACTTTATTTACATTAGAATACTTTCCGGCCCAAAATCTTAAAGACTGCTTCTACCTTTCTGCGTACAAATCCTGATTCATTGTGGGATACACACTCCACAGTGGTATTAGGATGAGGGCTCATAAAGTGTGGATTAAGTGCTCAGGAGCTTGGGCTTTTACAGAAATGGTACCGTGTTCCACACTTAGTGGCATGTGAACAAACACTGGAGACCGAGAAGCCTCTATCTGGTCTATTCTAATGTAGACCAGCCGGCTGGAATATTTCACTTGAGTTGGAAAGTCAGGGGTGAAGCAGATGCAACTATGTTATCTAAATGCAGATAGAATCAATATGAAGTTTGTTTATGATTAAATATCTTGTTTAATATATTACATTTAATTTTTTTTTGCAGAATTTGACTTCTGCATGGGATGAAAAGAGGGAGGCAAAGATACTGATTTGTCTCCCCCCCCCCCCATTCTCAAAGTGGGCAGCCAGCGGCATGACTTGCGTAATGGTGTAAGCGCCCATGCCATTTGATCAGCCACTAGGAAGCTCACACCCCCAACTCCCTGCCCCGCCTTCTCAGCCCCCTCCTTCTCCGCCCCCTCCATATGTGCTCTGGCCAGCACTGGTGCTCAGGTCACAGAGAGGTCAACTCTTGGTCTCCTCAGTGGTAATAGTGTGGAAGCAAGTTAGGGTCATTAATGTTTTGCGCTTATGAAAAAGTTTTGTGCACTCAGATATAATTTGCACTCCAGTAAAATAGTTTTGTTGCTGTAAAAATATTTTGCGCAGGTCCTTAAAAGTTTTGTGAACACAAAATATAACGTAAGAAAGTTTTGTTGCCGTAGAAATATTTTGTGCATTAGGGAAACGTTCTGTGCACAAACACGTAATTTACATGTGCGTAAAAAAGTTTTTTAAGCTGTAGAAATATTTTGTGTATTTGAAATTAACATTTGTGCAGGAATTTTTTTAACAGTGAGGTTTCACAAAGTCTGAAAGAAGGACACATAAATTTCCTATCTGCATATATGACATAAAGGTTACAAGCTCTTGAATTTTGACCCTCTTCTTAGACCTGAGTCTGACTAGCCAATCAACACTTTGCCCAGTGAGAGGAAGTAAAACTGTTCAATCAGGGCAAAAGGTTGAAGCGCATTTTGGAGTGGAAAACAAGCCTCGACTGTGCCTTCTTGTTTTTTTTTTTTTTTCCGTCAGTAAGACTGTCATTGGGTATGAGTAATTTTTTTTTTTTATCCAAACACGATGAATCCATTAGATGGTGTTCTGATTTTTTTAACCGGCTCACTCCTTGATCCACTTTGTGAACTTCAACCCCTTGAATAAATGAAAAATTCTGATCAATGACAAAATTTTTGTTCAAGTTTGCTGAATTATATCCTATTCATCAACTCAAGTTTTCAAGAACAAGCTTCCAGTCCTAATCAGGGTCCAGGATAGTGACCATGTTCTTGTAAACCCCTGCAAGTCTGCTCTCAGAAACAACCATCCAACCCTGATGCAGGTCCAGAACTGGGACCCAGCTCCTCTCAAGCAATAACCCTCCTCTTTGTGGGCCGTCCAGTGCTAGCAAGTGCTTCACCATCTGGCAGCACGCCGGAAGCCACTGGCCGGTGACAGCAGCCAAGCATTAAGCCTAATTTATGGTCGTCCAACTCCGTCAATGCGCAGACACGCAGTTGTATCGACGGAGATGTGGACCTTTCTGACTTCTCCGTTGCTTAATGAGTGTTGCAAAGCAATTCACCGCCAGGACAACAGGGGGTGTAGCGTTTTTTTTCGGAGACCCGCCTACTATTTCACGACGTTCATGAAATTCATGACATTCATGTACTTAGCTGACCAATCACAGGCTTGCGCTATCCGTGAGGTCCCCGTCATTTTGACGGATAGTTAGAAAATTTGGGAGGTGTCCGTCATGTGTCCGAGAGCATATCGGAGAGGGTTTGCGGTATCGGAGAGGGGCTCTGCATGTCTGCGCATTGACAGAGTTGGATGACCATAAATTAGGCTTTACCTGTTACACCAGTGCTGAACTGTTCCTCATTCTCTCTGGAGTTCCGTCCCTGTCATTACTGTACTGCTGCCAATAAATTACCGGTTGTATTGCAAGTCTATCTCTGCACCTTATTTCCGTAACAGATTAGTAATTTAAATCAGCTGATGTCACCAGGTGATTGTAATCATGATCAGCTACAAAACAATATCCAGGAAAGGCCAAGTCCTTCAGGAGCAAAGATGGTTTGAGGATCACCAATCTGCCCACAAATGCAAGTGCGGGAGCACAAGCCCAAGTTTAATACTTGTGATCTCAAAACATCCAAATGGCACCGCATCAAGAGCCAGTTCCAAGTGGTTACACACACATCCAAGCATTACAACAGGTGCAGGACAAACATGTACGTCAAAACTAAAAGTGAAATGCCCGCCCACTGTTAAATCAGCTCACAATAATTTGTTATGCGACAGTTTTGGCCGATGTGGCCTCCGCCAGGTAATAAATTATTGTGAGCTGATTTAACAGTGAGCTGACATTTCATTTTCATTTTATTTTCAGTTTTACCGCATCAAGAGCCATAATTTATCTATAAGTGGTAAAACCACATGGGCTCAGGATTACTACAGCAAACCTTTGTCAAGTACTACAATACAAAATTACACCCACAAATAACAGTTAAAACTTTTCTGTGCAAAAAGGAAGCCAAGCGTTAACAGGGTCTGGAAGTGCCATCAACTTCTCTGGGCTCAGAGGCATCAGTGATAGACCATGACACAGTGTAAATGTGGACTGTCGTCGGAAAAATTTATATTTTAAGAAATAGATGCCATATGCTCCAGAGTAGAGAAGACAAGGATCTAACTAATCAGAGCTGTTTTTTTCCCATTAATGTTCATGTATTTTTATTATTTGAATGTCAAATGGCAATGCTGTGCATCGGTGAGGTGTAAATTATCACGCAACTTTGAATGGACACTCCGTCCACATCAGTCTACGGACAGACATCCTACTTTTGATTTATTGAAACACCTGACGGACATGGTCTGTCAAAGGTCCGACTTTTCACTGAACAGATGTTCTGACTTGATTGGACAAGTTAGGTTTATTGAAACAGCCCCCTGAATAGTCCTCAGCAGAGAACTTATGGTGTATTTTGAAATGAAGACCCCATGGTCTTGCACACCTTAAGAATTGTTTGTTAGGTCGAAAGTCCGCCTGAAACAATTCATTACTTGGGGTCTTTAGTCCCTAAATGTTTATCAGGTGTTAAAATGGCAACAGTACAAAGCGATAAATATGTTACTGTCCCAACTCTGTTAGTTTAGTTTTGTTTATTGATTCTAATTATTCAATTATTGTCTTGTGGCTTTACCTCTCCTTCTGTGCATTCCACACACCCTTCACCCTCTCCTGCTCATTGGTGTTGGTCACTGTCTCCGTGTTTTTAAGTCCCTGTCTTTGTCTTCTCCTTCAACAGATTGTCAGATAAGCCTGAGTGTGTTAAGCTACTTTCCAGCAGTTATTGCCCGAGGTTACCTTTCTAGTTCCATTACCTTTTTTCTGCCCCATGTTGTGTTGGTGGTTTCGTTCGTTATTTCTCTCCCTTTTCACAGTTATAATTCCTCTTCCCTGTGTTTTCCACTCCCCACTGATTGACCTTTTGGTATCAATTGTGGACCAAACTATTGACCTCACTAAGCCCAAATGTCTGAACACTAATTGCTGACACTGATCATTGCTGCCTGACCTCTGCCTGCCCACTGACCACGTCTAGCCTGCTCAGTTTGCCATTGTGTGACCCTCGACTGCTGTAAAACTCAATAAAGCTCCATTCTCAAGAGCATTAGATCCTGCTTTTGGCTCCCTTTTTTCGTCTCATCCTGACACCACTGTTTTCAACATAATTCAAGTCAAAGATAATTTGCAAATCACGCTTTCAGTTTTAAAATAATTTAATGCACCATCCCAACTTTTTCTGATTTGGGGTTGTATATGCACAGGCAGTTACTTGATTGGTCTATAGCTGTTATTTCCTCATCATATCTTCTTTTCACAAAACTGAAAGAGAACAATATAGCCAAACTGAAGTCCTCATCAAGTCACTGAAAACCTGTAAGGAACTAAATGAGTCAGCCCAAAGTTTCAGCGTCTCTTCGTCAAAATGTCACTGCCAGCAGGAACACAGAGACGATTGAACACACCACATCCTGTCTTATTTTGGTGGCAAAACAGTCTCTTGTTGTCATGGTATCAATCAGTTCCTCTCCTGACGTCAACCTAAGCCCACATTTCGTGGTTTGGTTTCTCCCAGAATTCAACAGCTCTGGTTCAAAAAGCAAGTGCAGAAACTATGGATCATACGTTCAAGACTCTTCAAAATGAAAGTGTGCAATAAACTGGTATGTGTCCTTCACTTCCCTTTTAAAACTGTTTGAATTGATTTTAAGGTTAGTTGGAAAGTGGTAATACGGTTGGTAGTAATGGTGCGTACACCGGATCTCAGCGGACTCTGAACACATGATGTACCAGACGGCATTGAGCATTGTTTCATCAAAAATAAGTCTGGCATTGAAGATGTGACTTAAACAAAAAGGGATTGTGTGCCTACAGGCTTTTTACCTTGAGTATTAAAGTAGTGTATATGGCATTATGTTAATATTGCCATAAACGTTTCAGAGCAGAATCGTAAAGAAGAAGCATAACTGGGCCAGGAACTTAGACAGTGACTCCAGTGTAAATTAATTTAACATGAGCAAAGACAATGAGCCACTAGATGGGGCTACTGAAGATGCAAACATCACAAGTGCAGTTCAGCATTTTTGGGACTGCTTAAGGTGAACTGACCTCCTCCTCAGCTTCTGGAGGGTTCAGATTGACTCAGGAAGACCGAGTACGACAGTAAGACAAACTTAGTGCAGGATTTATTAGACTGTGCTGTGCAACACCAGTCAGTGAGGATTCAGTTTTGGATCAATTCTGTCCAGTGTAACACCAGTCAGTGAGGATTCAGTTTGGGATTAATTTTATTGTCCTGTGTAACACCAGTCAGTGACGATTCAGTTGGGGATTAATTGTATAGTCCTGTGTTTCACCAATCAGCGAGGATTCAGTTTGGGATTAATTTTATTGTCCTGTGTAACACTAGTCAGTGAGGACTTAGTTTGGGATTAGTTGTACTGTACCCTGGAACACCATTATAGCGCAGTGAAAAAGTATTCACTGCCTTCTGGATTTCTTCTATATTAGCATATTTGTCACACTTAAATGTTTGCAGAACATCAAACTAGTTGTAATACTAGACAGAGATAACATGTGTAAACACAAAATGCAGTTTTTAAGTGATGACTTGATTTATTGAAGGAAAAAAGTTATCCTATCCAAGGATACTACCTTGTGCTATGTCAAAAAGTAATTGCCCTCATATTTACTTAATCGTCCAATTAAACAAATTTAATTCATAACTGGGTTCAATTTTATGAGACGCACCTAGGCATTATTACTGCCAGCCCTGTTGAATCTAAACATCACTTAAATAGAACTTGTCTGGCAATGTGAAGTAGGCAAAAAGCAGCACATGATACCACATACTAAAGAAATTCAGTAACAGATGAGAAACAAAGTCGTTGACATCTATCAGACAGGAAAGAGTCAAATGCTATTTCTGAGGCTCCAGGACTCCAATGAACCATTGTGAGAGCCATTATCTGAAAATGGAGAAAACTTGGAACAGTGGAGAACCTTCCCAGGACTGGCTGGCCTGCTAAAACTCTTCCTGGAGTGTATCAACAATTCATCACAAAAGAACCCAGACTAACTTCTTGAGAACTGCTGGCCTGGCTTGCCTTCCGTCAGGGTCAGTGTTCACAATTCCAAAATAAGAAAGACAAGGCAAAAATGGCATCCATGGGAGGCTGCAAGGCAAAAACCAGTGCTGATCATAAAGAACACAAAAGCTCATCTTACATTTTCCAAAAAAAAAAAAAAAAAAAAACAATCCTGATGAACCCCAAGAATTTTGGGACAATATTCTGCGGACAGATGAGTCAAAAGTGGAACTTCTTGGAACATATCAATCTTATAACATCTGGTGCACAACTAACATAGCATTACAAAATAAGAACATCACAACGGGCAAACATGGTGGTGATAGTGTGATGGTCTGGGGCCTGGGCTACTTGCCATCATTGATAGAATGATGAATTTTGCTCTCTACCAGAAAATCCTGAAGAAGAATGTCCAGCCATCAGTTTGTGAGCAACAACTGAAGCACAGCTGGGTTATTCTGCAAGATGATAATCTGAAGCACACAGGCAAGTCCATCACTAAAGGGCTCCAAAGAGACAAAAATGAAGGTTGTCGGGTGGCCTCAGGTCCTGACTTGAACCTGCTTGAGATGATGTGGCATGACCTTGAAAGAGGAGTTTATGCTCGAAAACCCACCAATATGGCTGAATTAACACTATTCTGCTTAGACGAATGTGCCAAAATTCCTCCACAGCAATGGGAAAAAAATTGTTGCCAGTTATCTCAAATGTTTGATTGCAGTTGATTGCTGTTCGAGGGTGGCACGCTACCAGTTATTACATTGGGGGGGGGTCATTATTTTTTCATAGGGCTGATATAGGTTTTGAAAAGTAATTTACCTTCAATAAATGAAATGCTCATTTAAAAGCCGCATTTTGTTTTGCCTCGAGTCATCTATTTTCTAATATTAAAATTAGTCAGATGATATGAAATATTGAAAAATGACAAATAAAAGAAGAAATCAGGGAGGGGGCAAAAATTTTTCACAGCACTGCAATGGGGGATTTGGAAGCTGATTAGATAAAATGCGAAAGGTTTACTGATTTTTTTTGAAGCCAACATTGTAAAAAGCGCTTGCATCTTCTCTCTGTTTGATATATAGTGCTCCTGTCACTCACTTTGTGAGCATTCTGAACAATTGTAATGAGTGCCAAGTAGTTTCACTGCAAAGTCTGGTGTGTTATTCTGAAAGAGGATGAGAAATTAAAATTAGAAGAAAAATTTGTCTACTTTCATGAAATCATTTGTTATAGGGTGAAGGCAATGTTAAAGGTAACAACTGATTTCTCTACAACCATCTTTGTTTACAATGGACCTCAACTGAAAATAAAACTCCGCCCCAACTCTTACAGAATTGGACAGCAAGGAAAACATTGATAATGATGTGAAGCACTTTTTTATTGAGGGACCTCAAACCAGGAATGTTTTCGACTTGATGCACGCCCAAAAGTTAAGAGGTGTCAGGGGCACATAAATGCGCAGCGCGAGGCACTCAAAAGCAGCGTCGAAAACGCTTCAAATCATTGACAATATTTACAGAAAGGGCGCCCCACGCTGATTAAGTGCATTTGTCATATATTCAGCGCCCTCCATAATTATTGGCACCCCTGGTTAAGATGTGTTCTTTAGCTTCTAATAAATTCAGTTTTTTTCTAAATAATATAGGACCACAATGAAAAAAAAAGAGGAAAATCCAACCTTTAATTCAAGTGCATTTATTCAGTGGGAAAAAAATCCCACATTAAGAAATAATTCTTTTACATCAAATCATGTGTGCCACAATTATTAGCACCCGATGTTAATACTTTGTACAACCCCCTTTTGCCAACAAAACAGCACCTAGTCTTCTCCTATAATGTTTCACAAGATGG
This sequence comes from Gymnothorax javanicus, assembly GCA_029692085.1. NCBI lineage: Eukaryota > Metazoa > Chordata > Actinopteri > Anguilliformes > Muraenidae > Gymnothorax > Gymnothorax javanicus. Next base: position 21,574,733 of record CM056206.1, read on the forward strand.
GAGAATACAGAAAGAGGGATCTTCGACCATTCCTCTTTGCACAATCTCTCTAAATCATCCAGCGACCTGGGTCCTCTCCTCTGCACTCTCCTCTTCAGCTCACTCCACAGGTTTTCAATGGGGTTGAGGTCTGGGGACTGAGATGGCCATGGGAGGAGCTTGATTCTGTGTCTGGTGAACCATTTCTGTGTAGATTTGGCCACATGTTTAGGGTCATTATCTTGCTGAAAGACCCAGTGACGACCCATCTTCAGCTTTCAGGCAGAGGCCACCAGATTTTGATTTAAAATGTCCTGGTATTTCAAAGCGTTCATGATGCCATGCACCCGAACAAGGTTCCCAGGGCCTCTGGAAGAGAAACAGGCCCACAGCATCACCGATCCTCCCCCATACTTCACAGTGGGCATGAGATGCTTTTCTGCATACTCATCTTTTGTGTTCCGCCAGGCCCACTTAGAGTGTTTGTTGCCAAAAAGCTCTATATTGGTCTCATCTGACCAAAGCACATGGTCCCAGTTAAAGTCCCAGTACCGCTTAGCGAACTCCAGATGTTTGCATTTATGATTGTGAGTGAGAAAAGGTTTTTTCCGTGCATACCTCCCAAACAGCTGGTTGGCATTTAGATAGCGCCTGATGGTTGTTTTGGAGACTTTGTGACCCCAAGATGCTACCATTTGTTGCAATTCTTTAACAGTGAGCTTTGGAGAACTTTTTATTTCTCTTACCATCCTCCTCACTGTGCGTGGTGGCAAAATAACCTTGCGTCCTCGTCCAGGCTTGTTTACCACTGTTTCAGTTGTTTTAAACTTCTTAATGATTCCTCTGACAGTAGATATGGGCAGGTGCAGGCGAGTGGCTGTTTGCTTGTAGCCATTGCCTGACTTGTGAAGGTCGACACACATCTGCCTTACTTGAATGGTGTGTTCCTTTGTCTTTCCCATGTTGAAGAGTGGATAAGAGAAATGGCCTCTGTGTCACGTCATATTTATACCCCAGGGAAACAGGAAGTGATGAATTACTAATTAAATGTTCCCAGATACTCTGATCAACTTTGTAAACTACTGTAGAAATGACAGAAATACTTCGATTACATTTTTTTTTCCTAGGAATTGTAAGGGGTGTCAATAATTGTGGAACAGGTGATTTTACGAAAAATAATTATTTCTTAGTCAGGGATTTTTTTTCCCTTAAAATTCACTTGAGTTGAAGGTTACATTTTTCTACAATTTTCAGTGTGACAGTATGCTTCTGCAATAAAAATTGAATTTATTTTAAGGCTTTTAACACATCTTAACCAGGGGTGCCAATAATTATGGAGGGCGCTGTATGCCTAACACCCGACACGGGTATGATGCAAATTATATAAAAATGCAGAAATATAGATAGATAAAATAACGTAATATGACAGTAGATGTCAGATGAGTCCCAAAGTTAAACAGTTCATTATATATTGTCCTTGTTTTTACGCTTGAGTCTTTTTTGGATGTTGGCTTCCTCCCTATCTTGGTCCACCTTCCTGCAGACGTCCGATACAAGCCCATACCAAGCTTGATAATCCTTAGCCATGCCACAGCAAGCACTGAGAGCTCCACCATGCTTGAGAATAGATTTAAGTGTATCTTTATACCTAAGCAAAGGTCCTCCAAATTTTCTTGCTCCTGCTGCAAGTTCATCAAAAAGTAAAGTTTTCACAGATCTTTCAATGGGCAGACGTATAACATGACCAAACCAGGGCAATCTATTCCTGACTAATATGGTTTCAATATCTGTGGTGTTTGCACAAGCCAATACTTCATCGTTGGAAATGTAGCTAATCACTCCATTTTACACTAAGGATAGATCTGAGATGTCTTTGTTGGACCGTTCTAAGAAGCTTGACTTGGTGACAGTGTAATATTTATATTGGCAGCGGGTCTTCTCTCCGAACAATTACCCACAAATAAGAATAACTGCAGACCAAGGGTTCTTTCATTAGTTTACTCGCATTGTGCATATGGAACATCCAGTCTACTTCACCGCCATTCTCTCTCCTCACCTCTCCTTCTCTCGACCCTGCCTTTTTCCCAGCATTCCGTCTCCCCACTCAAAACTCTCTCTCCTATCATGCATATCATCCTATGCATACAGTATTGCACTGACTACTAATGAACATGTATTTTTGTGCAACCCTTATTACAGTAACAGTATCTGAAAAGTAACTTCTTTTTCAGGTCTTACAATAGTATAGGGTCCGTGTATCACTGACATAAAGAAGTAGCGGCATGATACACTGATTGTATACGCTGAGTTTAGTCTCGACAGTCAGGTCTCTACAGTCGAAGACCCTGTCTCTTAGCCTTCCCATTGCACACGAGGCAGCTTGAATTCTGAGAGCAATCTCCTCATCTAGCTTGTGGTCACTTGTTAAGTAGCTTCCAAGATATTTAAAATGCTGTACTCTCTTTATCTTTCGTCAACATAAAAATTACGATGCTCACCCACACTCATAGTCTTTTCGATGTTGATTCTGAGGCCCATTTGTTTTGAAAGTTGGCAGTAGGCAGATAACAGTGATTGTAGAAATGTACTTTTGTTGGTAAGAATAGCAATATCGTCTGCATACTGGGCCTCCCTTATGAATTCAGTAAAGGTCCTTGTTTTGGATTTCAGGCGTTTGAGGTAAAAAATACCACCATCGTACCGAAAGCGAACTTTGATGCTGAAGTGTGAGGGAACATTTTTAAAAGCGAGGTAGAGCATAACTGCAGCATATATTCCAAACAAGGTGGGGGGGAGCTTGCAACCCTGCTTCCCACCATTATTATAATCAATGGGTCTGGACAAATTTGTCATGATCAACCTCTTAGTCTGGCATTCAGAGCAGTGCGGATTCAGTCTGAGATCTATAGCACCATACAGTATGGCACCAGTCAGTTAGGACTCATTGAGATTCACCGCAGTGTGGATTCAGTCGGATTTAATTGCACTGTGCTGTATGACACTCATGAGTAGGGCTGTTTGGGATTCACTCAGCGGCGGTCTGTCGGCAGAAACACAGGGCCTCACCTTTCACTGCTTAATGACCTAAACCTCTTGCAGTTTTCCTCTTCCGATTAGCAACAGTTGCTCAGACTAATTCGTAGAATCGACAAAAGTCTAATTTATTTTTGAAAGCCTTGTTATACAATGCACCACAAAATTATATGGCGTTTTCTTCTGCACATCAATGACTACGTAAAATATCGATATGTCTTTATAATTTCTGCGCTCGTGTAGCTCGTGAAACAGCGCAGATTTGCTTAAATTAGTTTGCAAGGCTCATTGGGCAAGAGGCCACGAGAATCCATTCTATAGTCTGAATGTAGTGACAGCTAAAGGGCGTTGTTAGGTACGATGCACAGCTGAGTGATGGCAAAAATAATTGCTGCAAAGTCAGTGAAAGTTTCGGATTTTTTGCATTTATGTTTCCATCCTAACGATGTTGTATCAATTATAAAAAATGTTGGCAATAGGCGTTCATTTTGTCATTATCATTTCTTATTATGAAAAATGGATTGGTCTTGGTCGTTCAGTCGATAAATTGTTTGGTTGTTAATCAGGCGAATTTGAATGAGAACAGCGAGAAGACAGTCGAGCGGTAAAGGGTGAGGTTACTGAAGGCCCTGGGAACATGTGACCGCATGCCGCTGGATTCACTGCAGTGTGGATTGAGTCTGGCATTCACTGTAGATTCAATTTGGAATCATTACACTATGTTTATTAGCAGCTTCTTTTTCTGTTGTTCACAGATGATGAGAGTGAGGGCACTCCTCCTGTTCCTCCCATTTCCTGTTCTCTTCGCCATTCCTCTTCCAGCTCATCGAAATGCAACAAGAGAGCAAGATAATGAGACTGCGACCGTTACTGTGCAGGACCTCGCAAAAAATTTGTTGACAGCATCGGTCACAGCAGGAGATAGCTATTCAACCACAGTGACAAAACCACTCATGTTAGCGGATATCTATTCATCCACACTTGAGCCAACACTTGGGGATGAAGAAATGGCCAATGTAACTGAGCAGAAAGCAAATAGTTTTGAAAGAAAAACAGCAGATTTCAACAGCCATGGCACAACATCAGGAAACTCTTACATTAAGGTGAGCGTAACAAGCAGTCTGGTAACTGAGCAATACAGCGACTGGCGCCAAACTCCAAGTGATCTCAAAGCTGGAGAAACACAAAGGTACAGAATGGAGTGGGCTACCACTACGATAACCAGTACAACTGACCTCTTGCCCAGCAACACACAACAATATAACAGCGAGTTACACAACAGAGCCGCCACAGACGCAGATTTAAATAATACAACATGGAATGATGAAGAAATTACTCAACACTCCTCTCTAAACCCGCATGTGGCAAATGCAACTGACTCAAATTCAACTGTGCATGGGCACAATAGAACAGATTCATATCCAAATGTGCATGTGCATAATGTTACGGACTCATATCCAAATGCGTATAAGGGAGATGTAACTGACTTGTATGCAGAAGGCCCCATGGAAAATGTAACTAACCCATTCCCAACTCTGCATATGGAGAATATAACAGACTCACAGACTAACAAGAGCACAACAACCCGACAAGAGTCCTCTCCAAAATGTGTTGAAGGAGCCAATGCAGTAAACCCCACTCGAAACCGCAAACTGATCTGCTTCATCACTCTGTGGGCTCTGGGAGTTACTGCAGCCCTCTTCTTTGGACTCACGGTGTTCCTGTGGATCCGACTGTCAGTCCAGGCAAAGAGGAGGAGGCGCCGGACAGGGGGATGGGGGGATGAAGAGATGGGAGGAGTAGAGCTACAGGAGGAGAAGAGCCTGTGGCTTCGGCCCGAGGGCACCGTGGCAGAAAGGGTGGAGTTCTGGTATGCTAATGGTTCCAGCGGTCTGGAGGGTGGAGCAGGGAACCAGCGGAGGGACAGTAGGAGAGGAAATGAAAGGAGAGGGGAGGAGAGACCGGCAGGGGACTTGTGGGTCCAGCCCAAAGTGACGCTGGAAGAAATAACCGAGTTTTGGTACACACACGGAAGAACAAAACAGGATGATGGCAGTGAGCAGGTATGAGTGAGCTGAGCAAACAGGGCAAGGACAGTGACAGCTGATTTTCAGGATAATGGAGCTTTGACGTAAATTCTGATGGGCCATGGAGTCAAGCTTGTTTAACGTTGAGGAGCTGCTTCTACCTGCTGGAGAGTTACCTGAGTCACATGACTGTCATGTGACTTTGCTTTCAGATAATTGATTGGCCGGTAATATGCTGGCTTACTTAAGCTTGCCAGCCTGAGTAGCTAATCCTCGGTGCGCTGGCTCATCAACCCTCCTCCACCCCAGCTCCACCAGTCTATCATAGCATTCATTAATCCTGTTCTCTAATGACTAAATTACCGTTCTATAACAATGTCTCTTCCTTTTGAGGTCATTGTTGCTGTAAGCTCTGTTCTATGGAGGGGGGGTTAGTAGCAGCTCCCTGCCTTCGGTTCCACGCTTGGACAGGGATCTCTCAGAACAGAGCCATGTCGCCAAACCCAATGTATGCTTGTATGTCTGAATGCTTTCAATAAATATTTCTTTTTGACAAAGTGGTCCTATCAGAATTAAGGACTGGTCACAAGTATCAGAGGGTAGACCACTAATTCCAGGAGAATTCCAGACTTTCGTGGAGAGCTGTATGTTATTATGTATTTATTTAGGAGCTCCTGTGATTTTTATGTGGAGAACATTTGTACAGAGCTTGTCTTGCATGCTTGTGTTTATTTGTGTTTGGCTTTCTTTTGTTACAAAAAACAAGTAAAAGAAGAAAGAGTTTAAGAAACTGTACTGTACATGTGAGACTATTGTGTGTGTCATGTAGGTTAAGTTTAACTGTGGTCTCAGAGTTTCCAAGCAAAGGCATGAAATTTATGATGGACTTGCCTGATATTATTACAGTACATTATACTGTTTCTGAAATAACTGAATGGCTGCACTGCTTGCATGTGCTGAGATAAAATTAATCACAAAAAAAAAAAAAAACCAAGAGAAACTTTCTCATTTGCCGAACCCCCAAAAGCATAAAATTTATTTGGTCAGCTCCAATGCGGACATACAGTCATAAGTATTTGAAGAGTGACATAATTTTCATCACATTCATCATACTTTATGCTGCCTCAATGGATCTGAGATGAATCAATGAACACGTGCTTGCACGGCAGCCTTTCAGCTATAATAATCATAAATTGTATTTTTTCAATGCTCAATTGCAACTGGTAACAAGTCTTCCTGTTGTTTGGAACCAATAAACATCACCAGATGCTGGGATTCTTTTCTGGAGATGCTCTGACAGGCCTTTAGTTCTGCTTTCTTTACTTCCTGCTTGCACCCGACTCCTTTTGACCTCAGCAAGTGAAATCCATGCTAGCTGGCCATTGTGGAACAAGTCTGGGGTTATGTTTGCAGTATGATACTGGCCGTTGTGCATTTGTGCTATGAAATGCCATGAAATTAGTTTTGAAGAATTTGGCAGAATCTGACCAGGTAACATATGCATCCCTATATGATCCTGAATTCTCCCATTTTGTAAGCAATAACATCATCAATAAACCTACAAACAGCAGCGGCACGGTACGACGCGACATCGACCCATCCACAAACATTTTGCTTGTTCACGTCAGGTGGTGTCATACTAGTTTTCCCGATGCGTGTTGGGGCAGATTTTCAACACCCCATCCTGGCCGGTATTCTGACAAATTATTCTGTCATGTCAGAAAATGTAGAGTCCCTGTTTAGAAACTCCCGGAAAATGCTACTGATATGCAAAATGACCACAGAGCCTTTGTCTTTGCCTCAATATTAAAATATGAATCAGCCTACACAAGCAACTTTGATATTTGTTGGCTTGTTACAACATAAACACGTGCTATAACGAGCTAGCAAAATGTGTTTCAGTATGTCGTCATCATCCAATGTCTACATTTTCCAGCAAAGCCAGCCTGAACATTCAAATATTTATACGCTTACAGGTCTAAGGAGCTATGCAAAAAAAAAAAAAAGTATTTTAAAGATCTTCGATGACATTTGAGGTCATGTGACTGCTGCATATCCCTGAAGATTACAGTGGTGAACACTAGACATTCCACTGAGCTGCCAGGGAAGCCTGTCATATTTTTTATTTGTTTCAACCCAGTGATATTTAGATCACCTCTCAGAAGAAGAACAATGTTAACAAACTCAACGTTATGAGCATTTACAATCCATGCGCAGAACCAACCTTAGGCCTATTCATTCATACATTAAAAACAGCCAGCCAACATAACCCATGCTCCTCTCTGTAGCAGTTTTCATTTGACATGACAGTGGCTATCTTGTGTAGAATCCTTCCCTTTAAATTGATGTCAAGATGAATGCAAAAATGTGGATAGTTCTACTGCATGTATTTTTGATCTAGATGAGTCAATGATGTTGTGGTTTGGAAGGTGAAGGACAAAAATTCATTGTTAAAACAAAAGTGAGTGCTATTTAGCTAGTAAGCTGCCAAATTATGAGTTGAGGTGTCCATGGAAGTGACGCTTATCCTACTGAAAATCTGTAAAAACCAGGAAGTGCATGGTATGTGTGATTGGGTCAATTACAAATGGCGGAGTCACTTTCCCATTCGCTGTCTATTGAGCCCCTGTGCAGTGCACTATAGGACCAGTAGCAGAGCGAAGCAGCATAAAGTACACAAAACAAACAGCCAAAACTTCAAATGGGGAGCAGCAAAGGCCTGCCATTGGCTGATCACCATCAAAAAAGGAGGTCAAGCAGCAGAAAGAAAGGGAGAAGAAGCTAATCACAGCAATAGCTATTGAGTCCTCTAGTTCGGTGGCTATTTTGCTGGCTAACGATTCGGCTGGTTGTTTGAAGTTGTATAAATGAAATAAATACTTAATAACAAAACTTGCAGGTGAAATTAAGGGTTATTGTGGATATGTGCACAGTGCTACGTAGCTAGCTAGCTACTTGGCTCGTTGCGCGATGTCGTTTCAATGAAGCAAATAAATACTCAGCTAGTGAACAAAATTTGCATGTGAAATAAAAGGTTGTTGTGGATGTCTGCATAGCTAGCTATGTAGCCACGATAGCCACGATAGCTCCCTAGCTAACATAAGTTAGTTATTTTGCTAGTTGTCTGATGATTGTGTTTCAATTAAGTAAGAAGCAAAGTATTGGACATAGCTAACAAAATTTGCATGTGAAATGAAAGATTATCATTGAAATCTACAAGACTGTTGGCTGGCTTCATTGCTAACCTTAACAAGCTATTCAGCTAAGTGTCAGATGTTACCTAACATTTATAAAAAATTTTTTATCCACAATGTTCCTTTAGCTCATCAGTGCATTTTTTTTCTTTTTAATAATGTTCCAAATAGTTGGTATTGCCACTCTTAATGCTATTACTATCACTGTGATGGGTGTGTTTTGATTCTTCAGCCCAGTAATGGTTTGCTTTCCTGGCAGTGAAATTCTTTGTACGTCATATTGAGTGTTAACTGCAAGCAATTCAAATGCCATGCTTAAAATGAGCTCTTGACCTTTTATCTGTTGTTCGTAAATGAACTAATGAGAGAGTAATACACACTTGGCTGTGGACCAGCTGGGGAGCCTTCAACATATAAAAAGTGGAGCAAACACTGCACCATTGACCAGATTTGGATGTAAATACTTTCAAATCGAAGCTGAAAGCCACTTGAGCTTTTATTGATTATTTGATATTTACTCCAATATGTTTTGGGGGTCTATAAAAATATGGCTCACTGGGCCCCCAGTATTTCTGAATTTTGGGTCATTTAGTTGTGTTTGTTTTGATATTGTACAGTACTAAAATAAAACCACAACATCATCTTTGAAAAGAGCTTTATAGTGAAAGTATGTCACTTATGGATGTGCATTGTTTAGCTCATTATTGGAAACACTATCTCACAACCACATTGAACTACTATAATTTTACATTCAGTCTGGAAACTTATTTCAGATTTAACCGTTTGTCACAGAAGGATATGCATTTTAGTTTGCCGTTGACTCTGCTCAAGTGATGCTCTGGAACTATCTGAGCAAACTTGACACAGACAGTCCCTGAGATCACAAAACCCCCCAGAGCCTGAGATTCTTTACGTTTAAATTAATGAACATGATATGAACAGATTCTGCTAGTGATGGACAATGTTATTTATAAAGCAGGAGGCTGGAGAGGTGGGGAGATGAGATGCAGATTTTTTGTAGATCAGAGTAGGAGCGGTATTGAGAGCAGGGAATCAGAGAAATGAATGAACGCTGCCTTGCTTATACAAGCTCACCAATTGGGTGGGAGATGCTGCAGTCAAGAATGACTGGACAGGAAGGGGCTTGTCACCAGCCTGATTGCCGTGCCTGACTGAACTAAAGCTAAAGCTCAATTTGAGTTCAGACACTCACGCCAGATTTAACCATTTATTACAGAACAACATGCATTTGAGTTTGGCAGTGACTCTGCTTGAGTGATGCTCTGGAACAATCTGAGCAAGCACGACAGAGACAGTCCCTGAGATCACAAACCCCGAAACTTGCACTCCCAAAGGGAGCAGAAGAGTAGAATCACCTCATAATAAAATCACAGTATGAGCAGAATGGAATGGAATAATGCGTAGCAGCCAGCATGTCGCATTTTGTTTGAGTTTGTGTAAGTGCATATGTCCTTCTCCCCTGAAAACATGTGGAATCAGCAGCATGCTGAATGCAAACAGAGGAACACCTGACTAGACACCGTGAGAGAGACTTGATGCAAAGGAAATTGCTACATGAAGTACAAATCTATGTGTAGCCACAAGCATGTTGCATTTCCTTTGAATTCATGGAAGCTTACTTGACCTTCCCCTCTGGGTACAGGGAGATCAGCAGCATGCTGCATGCAGACCCAGGAACATCTGGCAAGTCACTCTTGAAGTGGCTTGATAAGAAGGAAATAGAATATGTCAGATATGAGGCTATATGTGGCGACAAACATGTTGCATTTCCTTTGAATTCACACAAGTATATGTGACTTTTTCCTCTGAGTGGAAGGATAGCAGCAGATATGCTGAAAACAAACTGGACCATCTGGCAAGACATTCTGAAAGTGGCTTGATACAAAGGAAATGTTCTATGTCAGATATGGGAATATATGTGGCAACAAGCATGTTGCATTTCCTTCTAATTCCCACAAACATGCATGACCTTCTCCTCTAGGTGCAGGGAGATCAGCATGTGTGCTGAATGAGGACAGAGGAACATCTGGCAAGACACTCAAAGTGGTTTGATACAAAGAAAAGATAATATCTGAGATGAGGCAACAAAAATGGCACAATTTGCCAAGCATGCATGACCTTCCCATCGGAATGCAGGATCACCAGGTGCACTGAATAGAAACAACAAAATTGATACAAAGGAATATGCTGTTAAATATGAGACTTTGGTGAAAAGCATATAACATTTCCTTTGAAATCATGCAAGCATGTATGAGCTTCTCATCTGAATGCGGGAGAACAGAAGGAATGCTGAATGCAGAGAGATGAACATCCAGCAAGACACTCATAGAGTGACTTGATGCAAAGGAAATATTCCACATGAGATATGAATCTGCATGGCAATAAACATGTTGCCTATCATTTGAATTCATGCAACCATGCATGACCTGCTCATCTGAATGCAAAAGATTGGCTGGCATGCTGAATGCAAACAGAAGAACATTTGGCAGGGCACCATTACGATGACTTGATGCAAAGGAAATATTTTATGTGAGTGCGTGAGTTCCCCTGAAGTGAGCGAAAATGCATTTGACTCGAAATTGAGAATGCAGTGCAAACCACAGTGGAAAAAAAAAAAAAGCCCATGCTAGCAAGACCAGAAAACCTGAGGCTAACATTTATTGGCCCCTTGGAGCCAGAGGTGAAGTGCTCTTGTGTTTATAGCAATAGCTCAACCAATGCATTTGCCGTTATGGCCAGAGGGTTTAAGATATTTCTAAGCAGGCAGAGATGAGCAGGAAGCATACGGATTTTGGAGCAGATGACTGTACCAGCACTGAAACAAATATATATAAAATATGAACCCAAGTTAAAATTGAAAGAAAAACACGGAATAATTAATGAACGCTGCTTTGGTTATAAAAGCTTGTCAATTGGGTAGGAGATGCTGAAGTTAAGAATGACTGGACAGGAAGGGGCTTGTGACCAGCCTGAGCTCCATGCCTGACTGAACGCAAAAGCTCAATGAAATGGGACAGATATATGTAGGTGTATGATCCTGAATTCTGCCATTTTGTAAGCAATAACATCATCAATAAACCTACAAACAGCAGCAGAACAGTACGACGTGACATTGACCCATCCACAAACATTGTGCTTGTTTACGTCAGGTGGTGTCATACTAGTTTTCCCGATGCGTGTTGGGGCAGATTTTGAACACCCCATCCTGGCCGGTATTCTGACAAATTATTCTGTCATGTCAGAAAATGTAGAGTCCCTGTTTAGAAACTCCCGGAAAATGCTACTGATATGCAAAATGACCACAGAGTCTTTGTCTTTGCCTTAATATTAAAATATGAATCAGCCTAAACAAGCAACTTTGATATTTGTTGGCTCGTTACAACATAAACACGTGCTATAACGAGCTAGCAAAATGTGTTTCTGTCTGCCGCCATCATCCAATGTCTACATTTTCCAGCAAAGCCAGCCTGAACATTCAAATATATATATATATAATATATATATATATATACTCAAAATTTGATAGGGATCATAGGAATTTTTTTGTGAAATGACATGCAAATTTGGTAACTGCCACTGATGAGCAATATATTGGATAAATGACATGCAGTCAGACACAAAACACATTTGCAAGTGCATTTAATGACACTAAATGAGCGTGCAGCCTCACACTTTTGGTTTTCACGAACACTTCATGGTTTCACCTCTGGCGTGTAAAAGTGAAAACAGACAGTGTTCGTTTGATGTTTCATTACCACAGTTAATGTCAATAACGGGTATGGCCTCCCCTAAGCTTGAATGACGGCTTGACAATGTCGGGTCATACTGTCAATCAGAACCCGGATGCTTGCAATTGGAATGTTGTTCCATTCTTCAACAAGGGCATTTCTGAGCTCTTCTATAGTTGTGGGTTGTGCCCCTGCGACCGAAATGGCGACCTGCAGCATGTTCCACACATGCTCGATAGGGTTTAGGTCCGCGTAACGCGGGCCAGTCCATGCGGACAATTGTCTCCTGCTCTAGGAATTGATTCACCACCCTAGCACGATGGGGACGGGCGTTAACATCCATCAAGATGAAATCAGGGCCAACAGCACCAGCGTATGGTCTTACGTACACATTGAGGATCTCATCCCTGTACCGTACCCCTGTCATCGTCCCTCTCCCCATGACATGCAGGTCTGTTCTGCCGTTCCTGCTTATTCCTCCCAGACCATAATTGATCCGCCACCATAACGGTCGTGTTCGTTGATGTAGGCATCATTAAATCGCTTACGTTGTCTTCGCCACACCCGTTGCCTCCTGTCAGTAAAGTCCAAGTAATATCGGGACTCATCAGTAAAGAGAACTGGAGCCCAATCGTTGTGTGTCCATGTGACATGATCGTGAGCCCAATCCAAACTGTCACGCCTATGACGCACTTACGGTCAGTGGGATTCGAACACATGGCCTTCTTGAGTTGAGGCCGGCAGTATGAAGGCGATTCCGTGTCGTCTGGTGGATACCCTGACCCCGAGGCGTTATGAAGGTCATTTCGTAGGGTGGTGGCTGTCCAGAAAGGATGACGTCGTACCTGAAGTGTGAGAAAGTGGTCTTGTCGTTGTGTAGTCGATCTCTGGCGACCACCCCCCATGACGGTGTGCTGCTGTACCAAGCGTTTGATGCGGTTCCACGCTCTGTTCACAAAGGTTGAGTTGAAATGGTGAAGTGTTAGTCAAAGCCAGAGTCAAGCATTCCGATGCATTTAATTGTCTGAAATCAATCGCAAATGTGTTTTGTGTCTGACTGCATGTCATTTATCCAATATAATGCAAAAAATTTGGAACTTACCAAATTTGCATGTCAATAAAAAAAATTCCTATGAGTTCAAATTTTGAAGTGTTAGTATATATATAATATATATATTTATACGCTACATTTAATGTCATGAAAAAAAAAATGTATTTTAAAGTGTCGATGACATTTAAGGTCATTTATCAATATATATGTTCAAGATTACAGCGGTGAACACATGTCATTTCCAAAAAGCTGCTAGGATCCCTGTCATATTATTTTTTTTTCAACCCAGTGATATTTATATATATATATATATATATAACAATGTTAACAAACTCAACGTTATGAGCATTCACAATTCATGCGCAGCACCAACCTTAGGCCTATTCATTCATACATTAAAAACAGCCAGTTAACATAACCCATGCTCCTCTCTGTAGCAGTTTTCATTTGACATAACAGTGGCTATCTTGTGTGGAATCCCTCCCTTTAAATTGGTGTCAAGATGAATGCAAAAATGTGGATAGTTCTACTGTATGTATTTTTGATCTAGATGAGTCAATGATGTGGTTTGGAAGGTGAAGGACAAAAATTCATTGTTAAAACAAAGGTGAGTGCTATTTAGCTAGTAAGCTGCCCAATTATGAATTGAGGTGTCCATGTAAGTGACGTTTTTCCTACTGAAAATCTATAAAAACCAGGAAGTGCATGGTATGTGTGATTGGGTCAATTACAAATGGCGGAGTCACTTTCCCATTCACTGTCTATTGAGCCCCTGTGCAGTGCACTATAGGACCAGTAGCAGAGCGAAGCAGCATAAAGCACACGAAACAAACAGCCAAAACTTCAAATGGGGAGCAGCAAAGGCCTGCCATTGGCTGATCACCATCAAAAAAGGAGGTCAAGCAGCAAAAAGAAAGGGAGGAGAAGCTAATCACAGCAATAGCTATTGAGTCCTCTAGTTCGGCGGCTATTTTGCTGGCTAACGATTCGGCTGGTTGTTTGAAGTTGTATAAATGAAATAAATACTTAATAACAAAACTTGCAGGTGAAATTAAGGGTTATTGTGGATATGTGAATAGTGCTACGTAGCTAGCTAGCTACTTGGCTTGTTGTGCGATGTCGTTTCAATGAAGCAAATAAATACTCAGCTAGTGAACAAAATTTGCATGTGAAATAAAAGGTTGTTGTGGATGTCTGCATAGCTAGCTATGTAGCCATGATAGCCACGATAGCTACCTAGCTAACATAAGTTAGTTATTTTGCTAGTTGTCTGATGATTGTGTTTCAATTAAGTAAGAAGCAAAGTAATGGACATAGCTAACAAAATTTGCATGTGAAATGAAAGGTTATCATTGAAATCTACAAGACTGTTGGCTGGCTTCATAGCTAACTTTAACAAGCTATTCAGCTAGGCGTCAGATGTTACCTAACATTTATAAAAATGTTTTTATCCACAGTGTTCCTTTAGCTCATCAGTGCATTTTTTTTTAAAAATAATGTTCTAAATAGTTGGTATTGCCACCCTTAATGCTATTACTATCACTGTGATGGGTGTGTTTTGATTCTTTAGCCCAGTAATGGTTTGCTTTCCTGGCAGTGAAATTCTTTTTACGTCATATTGAGTGTTAACTGCAAGCAATTCAAATGCCATGCTTAAAATGAACTCTTGACCTTTTATCTGTTGTTTGTAAATGAACTAACGAGAAATTAATACACACTTGGCTGTGGACCAGCTCAAGGGGGGGGGGGGAGCCTTTAACATATAAAAAGTGGAGCAAACACTGCACCATTGACCAGATTTGGATGTAAATACTTTCAAATCGAAGCTGAAAGCCACTTGAGCTTTTATTGATTATTTGATATTTACTCCAATATGTTTTGGGGGTCTATAAAAATATGGCTCACTGGGCCCCCAGTATTTCTGAATTTTGGGTCATTTAGTTGTGTTTGTTTTGATATTGTACAGTACTAAAATAAAACCACAACATCATCTTTGAAAAGAGCTTTATAGTGAAAGTATGTCACTTATGGATGTGCATTGTTTAGCTCATTATTGGAAGCACTAACTCACAACCACATTGAACTACTATAATTTTACATTCAGTCTGGAAACTTATTTCAGATTTAACCGTTTATTACAGAAGGACATGCATTTTAGTTTGCCGTTGACTCTGCTCAAGTGATGCTCTGGAACTATCTGAGCAAACATGACACAGACAGTCCTTGAGATCACAAAACCCCCCAGAGCCTGAGATTCTTTACATTTAAATTAATGAACATGATATGAACAGATTCTGCTAGTGATGGACAATGTTATTTATAAAGCAGGAGGCTGGAGAGGTGGGGAGATGAGATGCAGATTTTTTGTAGATCTGAGTAGGAGCGGTATTGAGGGCACGGAACCAGAGAAATGAATGAACGCTGCCTTGCTTATACAAGCTCATCAATTGGGTGGGAGATGCTGCAGTCAAGAATGACTGGACAGGAAGGGGCTTGTCACCAGCCTGATTGCCGTGCCTGACTAAACTAAAGCTAAAGCTCAATTTGAGTTCAGACACTCACGCCAGATTTAACCATTTATGACAGAACAACATGCATTTGAGTTTGGCAGTGACTCTGCTTGAGTGATGCTCTGGAACAATCTGAGCAAGCACGACACAGACAGTCCCTGAGATCACAAACCCCGAAACTTGCACTCCCAAAGGGAGCAGAGGAGTAGAATCACCTCATAATAAAATCACAGTATAAGCAGACTGGAATGGAATAATGCGTAGCAGCCAGCATGTTGCATTTTGTTTGAGTTTGTGTAAGTGCACATGTCCTTCTCCCCTGAAAACATGTGGAATCAGCAGCATGCTGAATGCAAACAGAGGAACACCTGACTAGACACCGTGAGAGAGACTTGATGCAAAGGAAATTGCTACATGAAGTACAAATCTATGTGTAGCCACAAGCATGTTGCATTTCCTTTGAATTCATGGAAGCTTACTTGACCTTCCCCTCTGGGCACAGGGAGATCAGCAGCATGCTGCATGCAGACCCAGGAACATCTGGCAAGACACTCTTGAAGTGGCTTGATAAGAAGGAAATAGAATATGTCAGATATGAGGCTATATGTGGCGACAAACATGTTGCATTTCCTTTGAATTCACACAAGTATATGTGACTTTTTCCTCTGAGCTGAAGGATAGCAGCAGATATGCTGAAAACAAACAGGACCATCTGGCAAGACATTCTGAAAGTGGCTTGATACAAAGGAAATTTTCCATGTCAGATATGGGAATATATGTGGCAACAAGCATGTTGCATTTTCTTCTAATTCCCACAAACATGCGTGACCATCTCCTCTAGGTGCAGGGAGATCAGCATGTGTGCTGAATGAGGACAGAAGAACATCTGGCAAGACACTCAAAGTGGTTTGATACAAAGAAAAGATAATATCTGAGATATGAAAATTTATGAGGCAACAAAAATGGCACAATTTGCCAAGCATGCATGACCTTCCCATCGGAATGCAGGATCACCAGGTGCACTGAATAGAAACAACAAAATTGATACAAAGGAATATGCTGTTAAATATGAGACTTTGGTGAAAAGCATATAACATTTCCTTTGAAATCATGCAAGCATGTGTGAGCTTCTCATCTGAATGCGGGAGATCAGAAGGAATGCTGAATGCAGAGAGATGAACATCCAGCAAGACACTCTTAGAGTGACTTGATGCAAAGGAAATATTCCACATGAGATATGAATCTGTATGGCAATAAACATGTTGCCTATCATTTGAATTCATGCAACCATGCATGCCCTGCTCATCTGAATGCAAAAGATCGGCTGGCATGCTGAATGCAAACAGAAGAACATTTTGGCAGGGCACCATCACGATGACTTGATGCAAAGGAAATATTTTATGTGAGCGCGTGAGTTCCCCTGAAGTGAGCGAAAATGCATGTGACTCAAAATTGAGAATGCAGTGCAATCCACAGTGGAAAAAAAAAAAAAAAAACCCATGCTAGCAAGACCAGAAAACCTGAGGCTAACATTTATTGGCCCCTTGGAGCCAGAGGTGAAGTGCTCTTGTGTTTATAGCATTAGCTCAACCAATGCGTTTGCCGTAATGGCCAGAGGGTTTAAGATATTTCTAAGCAGGCAGAGATGAGCAGGAAGCATACGGATGTTGGAGCAGATGACTGTACCAGCACTGAAACATAGATATATAAAATATGAACCCAAGTTAAAATTGAAAGAAAAACACGGAATAATTAATGAACACTGCTTTGGTTATAAAAGCTTGTCAATTGGGTAGGAGATGCTGAAGTTAAGAATGACTGGACAGGAAGGGGCTTGTGACCAGCCTGAGTTCCATGCCTGACTGAATGCAAAAGCTCAATGAAATGGGACAGATATATGTAGGTGGCTAGCAATTTATCCTTTCTCTTGATCTGCACAGCTTGTTGGCCAGCCAGATTATTGTATTTTAGCCATTGGTTAGCATATAGTTTGAGGGCTTTTTGGCTGGCTAGGGCATGGAATAACTAGAATTAATGAGAAGCAATGAGAAGGATTGAGCCCTGAAGTCTTACATATTTGGTCACTGACAAAAGCTGCCTATGTACACTGAACAAAAATATAAACGCCCCATGTCAAATTTTTGAGTTTTTATTAACATTAGGGTTACGCAATATATGAAGCGAATCAAAATTCATTTTTGTTTATGACTAATCTTCAGATCACCGCCCATTACATCTTGATATTGGCATCTGCAAAGGAGTGACAATCCTTTGAACACGTTGGGGGTCAGGTTGAAGAAATTGAATGTTCAATGTGTGTCCATCATTTGCGTCTCTCAGAGCAACACATCCCCTTCGCATGGAGTTGATCAGGTTGTCTATCGTGGCCTGTGGAATGTTATTCCATTCTTCCCGGAGGGCCACACGGAGCTGGCGCACATTATCCGGAACTGGAACACGGTCGCGGACACGTCGATCCAGAACATCCCAAAGATGGTCTATGGGCGACATGTCCGGCGAATACGCAGGCCAGTCCAGAACTGGAATGTGCTCTGCTTCAAGGAACTGCATGCCGACCACTCTGGTGGACATCCCTGCATCCAGCATGCCAATGGCATGTTCCCGCATGACCTGAGACATCTGAGGCTTGATGACTTTTGACAAAATTTGACATTTTGGGGTGGCCTTTTATTGACCCCAGTATAAGGAGTGTCTGGGTACTGCTCATCCTGTCTGATCACTGTCTGGAAATGCCACACCCATGTACTGAGTGAAATCACTGCATCACTGAGCAAATGCTCACTGACAGAGAGATGGATTAAAAAAATGGTACACAAATCAAGAGAAATATCCCTATTGTACAAGTAAAAGTCAGCATATGCTTACTTAGAGTTGTTAACTCCATGTGGCATCAATATTTGACATGGGGCATTATATTTTTGTTCAGTGTAGTTAGGATCCAATTCCAGTGAAGTTTATGAACTATCAGGGAATCCAACAAGATGCATGATAATGTGCTGATTCAAAGGCTACATGAATGACAGTCATGACACAACGTAAGTGAGACGCCGAAAGCAATCAAAGTCCATTCAAGGGGGTCCAACATTCATGTAACGGGCATTTCATCACCGACAATGTCCAACGCAAGGTCAAACCAACAGGAAATGGCCAGCTGGGAGGCTATGTAGACATGGACAATGAATTACAGGTCTCGTCTACACGCAGAGTGTTTGTTTGCTAGGGTAAGCCTGTATGCATTCGCTGTGTGTGTGTAGGCCTATGAGTGCATGTATGTCTGTGTGTGTCTGTATGTGTGTGTGAATAAGAGTGTATTTGCGAGTGAGTGTGCAGGGTACAGGAAGTGGAGTGAATGAGAGTCAGAGTCCCTCACAGATGCTAGGAAACACCCCGCAATAAGAAGCACGCAGCATGTGAACTTGCTGCAAAACCCACAGAGCGGGGAGTGAATGATTGAGAAAAACAGCCTTAGCAAACGCAGATCATGGGATATTAAAGGGACGGTGTCAATTATGTCATATTAAACGACAGTCTGAATAATGTCAAATTAAAGGGACGGTCTGAATTATGTCATATTCATGGGATGCTCTGAATTAAGTCATACCGAAGGGTCATTCCGCATGAAGAACAATAATAATAAACAACAAATATCATGACTCAAACGTTCAATTCTACATTTGGTTGAATAAACCGTTGCATAAAAACTTTTTTTTCTCTTTATACTGTTTTTTTTCTCAAATCAAATCAAATTTTTGGGGCCGAAATGATTGCCATCTCTAAAGAATGTTTTCAATCAAACCAAAATAAACAAAATATACCCGAGAGGACATTAGTTTTTTTTTTTGGCCTTTCTTTACTAAAAACTTTTGCCCATCATCACTCCATATTTCAATGTGAATGCACATGGGAAATCCCTTTGTCATCTGTCACCTCGAGAAAAACAAAAGATCTGTCACCTCTAAAGACACAAATTATTGTCATCCAAAACCATTCAGCTAAAAGATAAAAGAAAATACATGATCAAATATCTGGTGCTGGTTTTTCAATTAATGCCAACTTTCACGAGCAAGCGAATATTGTATTGCAGATAATGTTATGTCATGCTGGCAACAACACTGCACACAACCAGCCCACATCAGGCAAATTACAACACCAGTCACCTGGGCAGTTTATACATTCAACTCTACAAAACATATACAGTGAATCATATTTAGGGCAAAAACATCTGGGGAAGCCATATACTTTAACACAATCCATCCATCCATTCTCTATACCCACTTCATCTTCACTAGGGTCGCGGGGGAGCTGGAGCCTATCCCAGTTGACTATGAGCGAAGGGCAGGGACCCACCCTGGACAGCTCGCCAATCCATCGCAAGGCGCACACACCATTCAAATGCCATTCACTCTCACACTCATACCTATGGGCAATTTAGCATCTCCAATTAGCCTGATGTGCTTGTCTTTGGACCCTGGGAGGAAACCAGAGCACCCGGAGGAAACCCACGCAAACACAGGGAGAACATGCAAACACCACACAGAAAGGCCCCAGGCCAGATTCGAACCCACGACCTTCTTGCTGTGAGGTGGTAGTGCTAACCACTTTAAAAAATGCTAAACAAAAAAAATAATAAAGTTGGTTGTTCATCTTACATCCAGAACATCCATCAACATCTATTACTGTCACCTATTACACTTACAGTATTCCAGAGTTGCAGGCACCAATCCCAGCAAACTGTGGGCAAGAGGTAGGATCACACACCATTCAGGGATCACTCCTTGGGGAAATGTAGAGTCTCCAATTAGCCTGGTGTGTCTTTGGGAGGAAACTGGACTGCTCCAAGGAGACCCACTCTATCACGAGAAGAATGTGAAATCTCCGCACAGAAAGGCCTCAGGCCAGATCTAAATCTACAACTTTTTTGCTGTGAGGCAACAGCGCTACCCTTTGCACCACTATGCCACCCTTTATTTAACTTGTACTTAAAAACTAGAGATAACTCCTTTATTAAGACTCAAATACTTTGAATCCCATCCCTTAATATCTGACAAGGTTGATGAACAATGTTAGAGGTATCTTGGACTGTCCGTGCAGTGGTCCAACATTTAAAATCCTTAAAATATCCTGAAACTAAGAGGAATTCACAATGCTATCAATCTGCAAGAGACCCACTGGACTATTTGAAACAAACAGCCCAAAATCGTCAATGATCCGCTGTCATATTTAACTGTGGGTTCCAGGTTCTTTTCATTGTGCGCTTCCCCTTTTTGCACATGCTGTAGGTGTGAGTGGACAAAAAGTAACATTTTGGTCACCTATGACCACAGCTCTTCATTCCAGTCACTGTTCCAATAACAACTGGTTAAGTTCTGGTGCAGCATTTAGTGGTTTGCTCTAAAGTGAGGCCATTGTTCATGTGACACTTCCGAACAAATTTTAGACTTGGTGACTGTGTCTAACAGTTGATTTAGACATTTACTAAAACAAGACTGCACTCAACTTTGTATGGGGGCTTCATTTTGCATTTCAAAGGCTATTTTCCAGGATTGTTTTCTGTATTTTCTATATTAATCACTTGCCTTGCTGAGAAAGAGAGGACAACATTCACAAATCCTTGTGCGCACGCATTGCTAGCTGTAGCTCAGTAAGGCTGTAAGAGGAACAATTCACAGGGTGCATAGTGATTTCAGCACACCAACGAAATGCAAAGTTGCATATTACAGCCAAGCAGTGAAATCAGTTATCTTTCCCCACACTCCTCTCCGATCACCGCTCCACCCAATATGTTGAGAAAACACGGTGTGCCCGAATAAGAGTACGTGACTTTTAATGCTGGTACGAGAGAGAGAGGAAGAGAGATAAAATAGAAGATGTGTTTGGACCCACCCTGCGGTATTCCTGCGAGATAAAAACACTATGTCAGTCACTGAAGTGGTCATTAAAATCTCACCATTTGTCTTCACAGTCAGGAAAGAGGCATGAAGGTAAGGTGCATCATTTTAATTTAGTGATAACTGTAATCATACCCTGAAGGATTTTACAATTTTTGACAGGCAGATAATGGTTAATTTGTGTATAGCAGAATAAACTGAGGGTTTATGGGCTCTTATAAGGGCACTTTCAAAAAAGCTTTGCCATTTTTGAAAATGTAAATTGGTTGTTACTGATTGTTTGGAAAGTTTGTTGATTGTGTAATGCTGCATTTATAAGATATAGTAATGACAGAGCATGAAACGCATTAAAATTTTCTGGGCATACACTACACAATTTCCAGTGTGAATGTGATCATTTATATCTTGTACTGTATCAAAGAGTGCCCTTGCTCTCTCTCCATTTTAGGTTTCTCATGAAGTTCATTATTCATTGTGCCAATCTCTCACTACATGCTGAAATGAGATGAAAAGCTAGAGCAGAAATCTCATGAAGTAAGAGAGGAAGGGAAGGGTGGGAACCTGAGCTTCAGAGTTCAACACTGCTGGCCTTGTGCAAGACACTGAGGAACTCAGAGAAAATAGGAAAGGGTGGAGGGTATGTGTTCACACTGCAGCCCCATCTCTCTGTTGAATCTGGACTAAAAAAGAAACTCCACTATAATTTACTGACAACAACGCAAAATATCAGCGCCAAGGATAGGAAATTGGAAAAAGAAAAAAGACAACGTGTACCACACATCCATTTCTAATATTTTATGCACTGGGGTGATAAGATATAAAAACAACTTTGGAGTCGAAATCAACAAAAGATTTTTTTAAAAATCAAAGTGAAATCAAAATAATATTATTTCAAATCAAATCAACTCCACTTTGAACTCCCTTAGCAGAACAAATATTCTAATTGATTTGAACCATCTCTGGACTTGCGGCATAAACTGTATTAAAAATTGCCAAAATGGTGGCGCCTGGACTGAAGTGGAATGCCTTGCTACTTTTGTTGCCATCCTCCCAGCCTTTGCCGACCATCATGAAAATGTAACTGAACACAATGCATCTCTGTTTGAACCCAGCACTGGAAACCCAAGTGATCCTGAAACTACAGAAACCACTGATCACCCTGATGAGCCTGAAATGACAGCAAAGACTGCATTTCAGCCTGAATTGACAACTAATTACCCTGATGAGCCTGAAATGACAGCAAAGACTGCATTTCAGTTTGAATTGACCACTGATCACCCTGTTGAGCCTGAAACTACAGCACCAACTGTATTTCAGTCTGAATTGACCACTAATTACCCTGATGATCCTGAAACTACAGCGACCACTGTATTTCAATTTGAATTGACCACTGATCACCCTGATGAGCCTGAAACGACAGCAAAGACTGCATTTCAGTTTGAATCAACCACAGATTACCCTGATGAGCCTGAAACAACAGCAAAGACTGCATTTCAGTTTGAATCAACCACAGATTACCCTGTTGAGCCCGAAACTTCAGCAAATGCCGCATTTCAGTTTGAATTGACCACTGATCCCCCTGATGAGCCTGAAACTACCGCAAAGACTGCATTTCAGTTTGAATCGACCACTGATCACCCTGTTGAGCCTGAAACTACAGCAAAGGCTGCATTTCAGTTTGAATCGACCACTGATCACCCTGTTGAGCCTGAAACTACAGCACCAACTGTATTTCAGTCTGAATTGACCACTAATTACCCTGATGATCCTGAAACTACAGCGATCACTGTATTTCAATTTGAATTGACCACTGATCACCCTGATGAGCCTGAAACGACAGCAAAGACTGCATTTCAGTTTGAATCAACCACAGATTACCCTGATGAGCCTGAAACGACAGCAGAGACTGCATTTCAGTTTGAATCAACCACAGATTACCCTGTTGAGCCCGAAACTTCAGCAAATGCCGCATTTCAGTTTGAATTGACCACTGATCCCCCTGATGAGCCTGAAACCACGGCAAATGCTGTATTTCAGTTTAAAGCAACCACTAATCACCCTGATGATCCTAAAACTACAGCAAAAACTGCATTTCATTTTGAATCGACCACTGATTACCTCGATGATTCCAAAGCTGCAGTAACCACTGCATTTCAGTCCTTATCCACCAATGAAAAGCCAGTTGAGTTTGAAACTACTGGCACTACTGGTACCAGCGACTCAAAAACTACAGCTGCTCTTGTGTATGCCTTAAAGAACACTACTAGGGTCAATCAAACAATCCCCCTCGCGGACAATGTGGGTATTGCTAATTCAAATAAACGTAAGGAGCACATAATCATCCTCATAGCTGTGCTGGGGATGGCCTGTCTACTGGTCGGCATCGTTGGCATGATCACTTTGGCCAGGAAACCCAAGCGGAAGAGCAGCAGCGGGGAGGAGGCTTGGGCGGGGCCTGTGATCCTGAAGGAACAGATGGAGAGTGACGGGGAGGCTGAGGAGGCGCCGGGGGAGGGGGTCCCGGAGGACGAGGAGGGGAAGCTGCTGGAAACATTCAAACTGCATGTGAGCGGAGTGGGCAGCCCGGGAACAAAGGAGGCTAACAGGTGGGAGATGGAGTCACCTCTGCTGTACATAGACGAGGATGAGGAGGGTCCAGAGGACAAGGCCTCCCCTTCCCTCCTCCTCCCCTCCTCCCTCCCTCCTTCAGGGAAAATGGTGGGCCAGCCAGATTTTCATCGGACCTCTGCAGTGTAGCACAGTGTTTGTAAATGAGAATGGTCAGGGACGCGGCAGTTGAGTGATTTTCATGGATTTCATGGGGGGGGAGGGGAGGGGGTGGTGGTTTTTTTGGGGAAAGAGGCAAATATTATTTTTCCTGCACTGAGTACAACATGCAAGTAAGAAGTTAAGCCACTATTTTGTCAAATATTCGTTCAATTTGCCTTTATGTTTGAATGACTTTATATTAATAAATGCTTTTTTTATGTATCAGAAGTTTGTTTTTGGTCATAAAAATGTTGGTATTTCTGTTATAATTTTTTAGAGAAATATATGGCCCTGCAGTGTATGATTTATCCGCCAAATAATCTTAAAAAGTCACCGTGTCCATGTCTGACAGTGTTTTAGAATAATGAAGGCATAACACGCTCACTAGTGAATACTGGTTTATAGGTTGGAACTGTATTAATAATGATAAACATTTTGGTCTGAATTTTCTTTTGAAGGATGGAATTGGGCTATTAACTGGTGTGTGTGTGTGTGTGTGTGTGTGTGTGTGTGTGTGTGTGTGTGTGCGCGTGTGTGGGTGTGTGTGTGAGTGTGTGTGTGTGTTCAGGTTTTTGTTACCTATTGGGGACCTTCTCCAATATAAACATTGACCTTGTCGGGACCAGTAGTCCTAATGGGGACCAAAGCCTGGTCCTAATACAGCAAAACGTAATTTCTGAGGTCATGGTTGAGGTTAGAGGTCAGGTGTGAATTGAGGTTTTGTTAAGTTAAGGTTAGGTATGATTTGGTTAAGGTTAGGGTTAGGGGTAGGGTTAGGGTTAGGCTGTCCATAATGAATAGAAGTCAATTCAATGTCCCAAAAAGGATAGCTGCGTGGACTTGTGTGTGTGTGTGTGTGTGTGTGTGTGTGTGTGTGTGTTGGGATGTGAGAGTACACTGAACTCATAGTGTGCTCCATATTACAGTTTAGCATGTGCTTACATTAAGCGTGTTTACTTCAAAAAAATCTCCTGGTTATGCAATAAAGAACAAGCTATGTTATCAGAATCAATCCAGCCATAGAACAGTCAATTTAAAGTCTCCCAGCAGTCTGATATGCATGTGCTGGAAAACAAAACACTTGGACAAAGCCCACAAGAGCATGGAGAGAGCGTGGAATCCTCTTTCTGCAAGGCCAACCACTGTGCCGGGCATTATATGTATGACAAAATAAACACAGAAGTCAAACAAAAGTGTCTTGAGAAGGACGAATGATATTGTGGGAGAGGGAGAATCGAGAGAAAGAAAGACATGTGGAATCAACTGAAAACAAAATGTACAGCTGAAACTTAAGCTTAGATAAGGTAAGCAGGAGCAGAAAATGAAAGCTGATGCAAGAACAGAGCTATGTTATCACAAGCATTCAGAGGTATTTGAAGTCTGCTTTCACATCATTTCCTTAACTAGTAAGCAATTTCCAGGCATAGCACTGAAACGTTCAGCATATAATAAAGACGCAAAGCAGAGTGAAGAAGATATACCCTCAAAAGTATGTGCAATTACATTACTTACATTTGTTGAATTAATAATAGAATAGTAAAATACATTATACAAATTCTACAGCATATACTCTCAACTCAAGATTTTTTGTAACCTTTTATGAAAATCTGCAGGAATGATTGTGTGAAACAGCAACATATACTGTGAATCATATTTTGGGCTCATGCTTTTGGCGGAGCCGTATCAATTTACCGTAAGCCAATAATATAAAATAATAAGGTAAAATTGGCCACTAAACTCGCACATCAATTTGCTACTCAAGCCTCATTTCCACCAAGCAGTCTGACTCAGTTCAGTTTGTTACAAATTAGAACAATTATTTTTGCATTTCAATTGTCAAAAGTTGTGAAGAGTACCAAAGTAAGCATTCCAAACCCTCCCGTTTTTTGTAACCCCTCTGTTGAAGTACCTAGAACACCGTTCCAAAACTAAAAGGAGGAGCTGGAAACAAAGCAGTCCATTGATTGGTCGTGAGAGTTTTGTCAGTCTTGCTTGACAAGGACTACACACAAATGTGGCTCCTACCACCCAGTAAATACCCTGCCTTCATTTAAGAGTACTATCTGCAGTGAAAATGCAAACAAGGTCTGGGTCTCAGGTACTGGTCTGTGCAGGTTACGTATTGGTTTTAAGCGCATAATATCAAAAGTGCTTGGTAAAAATGCGGCATTAAACTATTGGAGCAAAATAAATACCTTGGCCAGTCACGGGCCATGTTATTGGTTTTGAATGGGCAAAAACATGCAGACCCAGGCCATGAAGTTACTCTGGCTGAAACAGTCAGCTCAATGCATAAAATGAAAATGTAAAGATAACTCAAATGAGAAAAAAGAGAGCGAGAAAAACATACATAATTGTAATGAGGGTATCCCACACTACTTTGGATGGTGGGCATGAGTTTTGGGAGGATTCTGAATGTAAAAGCAAGCCTGGAAAGATCAATAGTAACATGGGCTAATCCGCTCCAAAAGTGATATTTAGAAAACAGATTGATAAAAGTACAAACCACATTAAATCACATGTGAAGCACACATGCCAAAACCTATTTTAATGTATAGTGCATTCAGAAATTTACATATTTTCACATTGCTTGCAGATTTTGGCATGTTACTTTTTGATGACTGTAAAGTTTTTTTTTTTTTTTACTATTGTGGCCATCTCTAAAATAGCCAAATAACATGTAATTCTTTTTTACTCTAATGTGTCCGATTTTTAATAGAAAAATATACAAATACAGAAAATTTACCTCTCAAGTTTTTATAAAATGAATTTATATAAAAGTAGTAAAAATATTAAAATAAAACCACAGTCAGTAATCAGCTGTAAGAATAATTAAGAAAGACATATCCACTAGTTCTCCCTTCCACACAGAGAGGGGAGTGGTTGATGAACAGCAGTGGATAAGACAGCACCAATTAAATGATCGCTTTAGCCCTTAAGCCTCTTGTCAGTGATCTGATCATGTGACCAGATGATATCACTTCTCCAAGGCCACTGACAGAGAGGATTTGGCTTCCCAGACTTACGGTAAACATGAACATGGACTCCAGAATTACATTACGTTCTTTGTTACAATGCTAACCCCACACATGAAATGTCCCTGACTGAGCACACGCCTCAGGACACAAAGGACACGTGAAAGAAAAGCAAGCGAATCTCCAAAAAAAAAAAAAAGTAAATATAACCCAAGAAATCGCTGAAATACCGCTGAGTGAGAATTGTACACAAGACATAACAGAGCACACATATGTACCTAAACATACTTGGCCCAATGAAGCAGATGTCCCATTTCAAAAACATGAGGATGAGCAAGTTGATTCATTGTTTGAATTCCTGTCAATCTTTACTGTAAGCCACTAAAGAACAAAACCAGTTGAGTCATCTAAACAGAGGACTAAGTGTGTTTTCAGTCTGAAGGGGGACCAGTACTCTCCTTCAAGACAGAGTGCGGGATATTAAATGTTCCAAGGTGTCCTCCACATTTACCCTCCAGTATTCAGCTCCACAGCTTGAGTGTTTCGCTTCCAGGCATAGAGGACCCCTAGTGGCCAAACATCTGAAAGGCATGTTAGCATTATCAAACAGCCGTGAGTTGTGCTACAGTTCATCAGGGGTCTACATGGTCCCAATCCAAGCCACAAGCTCGGCTGAATTTCGACTAAGCACTTATTTAACAAATTATAAAAAGTCATAACACTGGTACCACTTCACCTGAAGACACACGTGATGAACTGGGTGATGATTTTAAGGTCAACGGGGCTCATTGTAAAAGCTTAGTAGCCGACAAATGTATAGTGTGTAAATAGAGTATACTGGATGAGAAATGTGATATTTTAGAATTATACGGAACTCAAAACCCCCAAATGGTGCTCCTACAGCTGTGATCTTTTGCCGCTATAGTGAGGCTCGTAAGGTGCATGGAGAGAGACAGAATTACAATTAAATGGCTGGAATTTGCTGCATAGGCAAGTGGAGACAGTCATCTTTAATTTAATGTCTATAAATTAAGGTCAAGCAAACTTCATAGTACTTACGGCTTTGTAAAATTTGTTCCATTGTCCAAATTCAAATCGATTTCACAGCAAAAAAAAAAAAAAAGAACTCTCTTATCCAGTTTACCTAGAACAGACAGTTCTAGCACATCAAGGCACCTTAAAATAGGTGTTTATGTACCTAATTATGTAGAAAACCCTGTGCCCGAGGTAGTAGTTATTCTTTGCAGGCATGCAAAGTACAGCATACAGACCTGGTGATACATTTGCTAAACAGTCTTGTCATAATTTGGCACAACAGTGGCTGCTTCCATTACACAAAGGGAGCCTGTAAGCCCTCAGTCTCTCGCAGTGCAGTTCGACAGTGCGATCTGTATTCCCATTATTCTTTTCTTTGGCATTTCTAGTGCCTTCACATTCAGTCCTGTAAGTCATATTCCAAAGCTTCCTCTAAATGGAGGATGTTCTCCTGGAGGGAGGGAGGGAGGGAGAGAGAGAGAGAGAGAGAGAGAGAGGACATGACAAAAGAAATAATTGATCTAATCAGTCAATACAAATACACCAGCAACAACATTACTTAATATCTTTGTGTGTTATTAAAATTCACCATCACTAAGTGATAGTGACTACCCCAGTAGGTTTATAATTAGTTCCTACCCCATTCCAGCAGCCTACACGTTTTGTGGTTTTGTCTTCTTTAATTGATCCATTGTCTCTTTTCCTCTCTTACTCCTGAGTGCTATCATTTGTATGCCCTGTCCTTTTGTGTGGTTGTCTGGTCTATGTAAGCTTTCTTTTTGTGCAGTATGGTTGCTGGATTGCAACGCTTTATACCCTATAAAGCCTACCAGTCAGTGTCCTCATGTTTAGAGCTAAGCCCTTCTTCCATGTGTTTAGATAATTTAATGATGGGGAAAAACATTACTAATCTTCACAGTCTTATTAATAGGAACAAGCTCCCAAGTCTTTATATAGGTCTCCAGGATTGGGACCTCATTCTTCTTAATCCTCTGTTCCAGTCTGTTCCTCTGAGTCAGTTTATTAGGAACACTCCCAAGCCTTCATCAGTCTCCAGGTTTGGGACTGCATTCCTGCTAAACCCTTCAGTTCTACTGTCAAGCAGTCTTGCTTCGGTAAGGGGGATTCACCCCCTGGCTTCTGCCCCAGGACAGCCACTGGCCTGGGTGCAGACATGCACCAATCCTCTCCAGTCATCACCAAGTTAGCTAGACTGCCCCCTTCTCAGTTCTGGGCTACAGCCTTCTCCTCTACTATTACCATGTTCTTATCAATAAATACACCCTTGCGGATTGTACCCTGACTCTGCGTTTGGTTCCTTGTCTGGATCATCGCACAATAATCATATAACCTTATCAACCACTCTGGAGTACATCCTCAACCCTCCCTCTTGAATCATATGCATATTTTTTGAATCTGTCAAATCATAGATAAACAGAAAATAATAGAATTTCTGACAAAGTAATACTGAGGAATATAATTTGAAAGATGTTATTCAGATATGGCTCTTTCCTTATTCCTTACGCAAAGTTTTGTGCGAGCATCTCAAATTTAGTCCCCTCTCTCGATACCGCATTATTCAATCTTAATACATGGCAAAAACGCCATCCCCGACACTACCCATTCATAACAGTAAACAGTTAGGTCCATAAGTATCTGGACATTGACAATGTTACCATTTTATTTGAAATTAAATAATAAATATGAGTTCAAAGTGGGGACATTCTGCTTCAGGTTGAGGGTGATTACATCAAAAAATTGGGTGGACAGTGTTGGAATCACTGCATTTAAAAAAAAAAAAGTCCTTCCCCTTTTAGGGACCAGAAGTAATAGGACAATTGGATGCTCAGCTGTTCCATGGCCTTGTGTGTTTTATTCCCCAATAATTTCATTTTTAAGTGAACACATAAAAGGTTCACAGTTGAATTCTAGGGTTACATTTTCATTTGAAATCTGTCACAGTTAACTCGCAATATGAAATCCTTAGAGCTGTCAATGCCAGTTAAACAAGCCATTACCAGACTGAAGAGTCAAAACAAACCCACCAGAGAAAAAGAGAAACCATTAGGTGCGACCAACTGAACTTTTTGCTATATTCTTAAGAAGACAGAAGGCACTGGTGAGTTCTGGAATACAAAAAGGCCAGGAGGACCACAGACAACAACTATGGTTGATGACAGAGGAATTTTTTCCCCTGTTCAAAAAAAAAAACACTTCACAATAGTTGGTTAGATCAAGAACATTCTCTAGGAGGTTGGCACATCAGTGCCAAAGTCTGCAATCAAGGGAAGGTTTCACCAGAGTAGATAAAGATAGTTGATTTTAACATGTAAACTATTAGTAAGGCTCTAAAACAGGAGATTTGCCAAAAAAATCTGAAAATGCCTGCATAGTTCTGGAACAACATCCTACAGACAAACCACACAAACATCAACTTATACCACAAAGACAGGAAAATAAGGATATGGAGGCATACTATCTCATTTGTGAAGTGTGGTTATGTATAGACAAGTATGGCTGCTAATTGAGTTGGTTCATTTGTATCAACTGGTAATGAGTGTTAGAGATCAGTGATTTGTATGTTTGTTTTTAGTTAGTTTCAGGTTTTAGTTTGTTTCTTGTTAGTTTTTTAGTATTGCTATTATTTATATATTTATTCTGAGTTACATGTTTCATGTTTAGAGAATGAATGCTTGCAGTCTCATGTCTTACTTTCCTCTTGTTTCTTTGTGTGGTGTCTTTAAAAGATTCTCACTCTTTCTTTTCCATTTCGGTTTGGTAATTCCTCTTCCTTCTCTCTTGCTGTTCTGATTGGACTATCCACACTTAGAGCAGTTCAGTTAGGCACGGGTGATTAGTTAGTTCAAAGTTAGGATCCCACCTACTTCCTCTCTCTCTCTCCTATCACCGTCCTTGCTTTTCTAGATCCGCCTCTCCTCTCACCTGTTCTGAGTTTAGCTGGGCCTCCACTTAATTTGTTTGTGTATAAAAGACCCACTTTCCTGCTGCTTCTTGTCGACTCGTTTCTACCACAGCTCGTTCTTGGTCAGTCTCGTTTCTGGGCTATTTTCTCGTTTCGATTGTTGAAAGCTCGTTCTTGTGATTCTCCCGTAAGTCTTGTATTTGATTGTTTGTATTTGCGTTGTGAGATTGCGGTTTGGTTGATTAGTACTTCGTTCTCCTGATCTCCATTTTGTACCTATCTGTTTAGTATCTCCTGTGTTCTCCCTTATCCCATCCAACTCCTTTTTTCCTTCCCCTTCCATTCCCTTAGTTTCAGCCCCTTTGTTACTGTCTTTTGTGCAGACTGATTCTCTGGTTACTGGATTATTTTGCTTGTCCCCTGACTTCGATTCTGCCTAGTCTGCATTTGTCTGTTTGCCTGGCTATTGATCCATTTCTGTTTTGACCATGAGCTTGGTTAATCCCAATAAACGCCCCTGCCGATGCTGAACTGCATTTGGAGTCTATGCCCGTTCCTTTCAGTAACGAAGTCGACCAGTACAGACTCCAGCGGATACTGCTGAACTACAACAACTTTATCAACAACAACAGGTTGTCATTCAGCAGCAGCATCGCGGACTTGCAGGAGATGAGAGCAACTCTACAGCATCTCACTCGGGGGCCCACCTTTCCCAGTCCTGCAGTCGCACCGGCAGAGGCAGCTCCCATTCGGGAGCCACGTCTTACTCCCCCGCGGGAGTATGACGGAGACCCCACCACCTGCAAAGCATTCCTGTCCCAGTGCTCAATCATATTCGAGTTACAGCCCCTAACCTTTCCTACCTCACGTTCCAGAGTGGCCTACGCCATCACACTTTTGACCGGCAGAGCAAGGGACTGGGGAACCTCAATGTGGGACGCTGGCCACCCCTGCACCCGCACCATTGAAGATTTCATGGCGGAGATGAGGGAGGTGTTTGACCGGTCCTACCAGGGGCGAGAGGCAGGAAGTGCACTACTAAGTCTACGGCAAGCCGGCTGCAGTGTCTCCGATTATGCCATCCAATTCCGTTCGTTGGCCGCCTCTACTCACTGGAGCGAAGACGCCCAGTTTGATGTGTTCTACCGGGGGTTGGCAGAGAACATAAAGGATGAGTTGGCATCCCGCGAGCTTCCATCTGATCTGCAGGGGCTAATTAGAGTGGCCATCCAGATTGATTCTCGGATCCAGCAGCGTAAGAGGGAGCGCCAGAGCCATTCAGAGCCCCGACGGTCAGACCAGCGTGGCAACTTTCGATCTCCTCGGGGCGACTCTCCTATCCAGGAGACCGGCGAGCCCCGGGGATCGGGAGAACCCATGCAGGTCGACCGTTGCCGGTTATCGCCACAAGAGCGAGCTAGGAGACTGCGCACGGGGGCATGTCTGTACTGTGGGCTGGCGGATCATCGTATCCAGTGCTGTCCCCTACTCAAGAAGGAGGGGGTGAGTGGGAGGATCGGACAGCTGGCTCAAGATAACAACGATCCACGTAAGCTGGTTTCTGTCACTCTACTTTTTGGCAAGCGATCATTGGCTACTGATGTTTTGTTTGATTCTGGATCAGACATCAACCTGATCGACGCCAACCTGTGCAACCAGCTCCAACTCCAGCCCCAGAAGCTACCTACGCCGTTCCAAGCACTTGGCCTTTGTGGGCAAACGCTAGGTCAGGTGACCCAGGTTACGCCCCCACTCACGCTCATTGTCTCCGGCAACCATCAGGAGCAGATCCGGCTCCATGTCATCACCTCCTCCTCTGCTCCCATCGTCCTGGGCCTCCCTTGGTTGAAACAACACAACCCCACCATCAACTGGAGGACTGGGCAGGTGGCTGAGTGGAGTACTCATTGCCTGCGTTCCTGCCTCCGCAGAAGGCTCCCGCCAAGCAGGACGAGGAAGGATCCAGTGAGCCTCCAGTCACTCGGATTTGTCCAAGGTCCCCAGTGAGTACCATGATCTAGCCGAAGTCTTCTCAAAGTCTCGTGCCCTGTCTCTGCCCCCTCACAGACCCTACGACTGCGCCATCGATCTCCAACCTGGCACAGCGCCCCCTAAGGGGGTCTCTATTCTCTGTCCCGTCCAGAGCAAGAGGCCATGGAGAAATATGTGGAGGAGTCACTGGCTGCTGGCATCATCCGTCCCTCTTCCTCTCCTGCTGGCGCTGGCTTTTTTTCGTTAGCAAGAAGGACGGATCTCTCCGCCATGTATTGACTACAGGGGACTCAATAACATTACTATTAAGAATCGATATCCCCTTCCTTTAATGAATTCTGCTTTTGAGCTGTTGCAGGGGGCCACTATCTTCACCAAACTTGACCCACATAACGCTTACCACCTCGTCAGGATTAAGGAAGGGATGAATGGAAGACAGCTTTCAACACCGCTAGGGGGCACTACGAGTACCTGGTCATGCCGTTTGGTCTAGCTAACGCCCTGCTGTCTTCCAGAACCTCGTTCGACATTCTGCATGACATGATTAATCAATTTGTCTTTGTGTACCTTGATGATATACTAATATTCTCTCGTTCCAAGGAAGAACACATACGTCATGTTCGTGCAGTCCTGCAGCGCCTCCTGGAGAACCAACTCTACGCCAAGGCAGAGAAGTGTGAAATCCACTTGGACACAGTCCCTTTCCTCGGATTTGTGGTCACTCCAGGAGGCATCCTAATGGACCAGGAGAAGGTGAAGGCGGTAAGGATTGGGCCACCCTACTACACGCAAGGAACTACAATGCTTCCTAGGGTTTGCTAACTTTTACCGTCGATTCATTCGCAATTACAGTACCGTTGCTGCTCCATTGACCTCTCTGACTTCCCCCAAAGTTCCTTTTGTGTGGACCCCTTGGGAGAAGGCTTTTCAGGAACTAAAGCAAAGATTTACCACTGCTCCTGTTCTCCAACAGCCAGATCCTGAAAAAGCAGTTCATCGTCGAGGTAGACGCCTCTAACACCGGCGTGGGGGGGCAGTCCTGTCGCAGCGCAATGGCAAAGATAACAAGGTACACCCTTGCGCCTTCTTCTCCCGCAGACTTCTCGCCCAGCTGAGCGTAACTACGACATCGGAAATCGGGAGTTACTGGCAGTGAAGATGGCATTAGAAGAGTGGCATCATTGGTTAGAGGGGGCTAAGGTTCCATTCCAGGTCTGGACCGACCACAAGAATCTGGAGTACCTCCGTACAGCTAAGAGGTTAAATTCCGCCAATCTCGTTGGTCACTGTTCTTTGACAGATTTAACTTCACCTTAGCTTATCGCCCAGGCTCCCAGAACAAGAAACCTGATGCCCTGTCACGTAAATTTTCGCCTGACGCCCCTCCCAAGGAGCCCCAAGCCATCTTACCTAGTCGCGTTGTGGTGGCATTAGTTTGGGAGTTAGAGGATCGAGTCAGAAGGTCACAACCTTCTGGGGGGCCACCTACTAACTGTCCCAAGAACCGCCTCTTTGTTCCAGACTGCCTCCGAGCCGAAGTTCTCCAGTGGGCCCATTCTTCCCGTCTCGCCTGCCATCCTGGTGCTAACCGGACCTTGGCCATGCTAACTCGCAGGTTTTGGTGGCCAACGGTCCGGAGAGATGTAAAGAACTTTTACGACTGCTTGTCCGGTCTGCGCCCAAAACAAGGCCACCCACACGGCACCAGCTGGTCTCCTGCAGCCGCTTCCAGTTCCTTCCAGACCATGGGCTAACATCGCATTGGACTTTGTCACTGGCCTTCCGCCCTCCAGAGGTAACACCGTCATCCTGACCATTGTTGATCGCTTTTCCAAGGCAGTACATCTCGTCCCTCTTCCCAAACTTCCCTCTGCCAGAGAGACAGCTGACTTACTCGTCCAACATGTAATCAGAATACACGGCATCCCCTCTGACATTGTCTCCGACCGTGGCCCTCAATTCATCTCACAAGTCTGGAAAGCCTTTTGTCAAGCCCTGGGAATAACGGTCAGTTTAACCTCTGGGTTTCACCCGCAGAGCAATGGGCAGACAGAGAGGGCCAACCAGCAGATGGAGAGTGTCCTTCGGTGCCTCACTTCCCGAGATCAGGGGGACTGGAGCGAACAACTACCCTGGGTCGAATACTCCATCAACAGCCTTCCCACGGCTGCCTCAGGTGTGTCCCCCTTCCAAGCTTGTCTCGGTTACCAACCACCTCTGTTCCCCTCACAGGAGGTCGAAGTTGATGTTCCCAACATCCAGGAATTTCTACAGAGGTGCCGAAGGACGTGGGAGGAAACTCGTTCCGCTCTCCAGAAAGCTGCTGACGAGATGAGTCGCCAGGCCAACCGTCGTCGCTCTGTTCCACCACAATATAAAGTAGGACAAAAAGTTTGGCTTTCTTCCAAGGACATTGCACTAAGGACTGAAAGTCGCAAGCTAGCCCCCCGTTTCATTGGTCCTTTTTTGATTGAGAAGATCATTAACCCTGTCTCTGTCAAACTCAAGCTACCAGCCTCTATGAGCCGTATCCACCCAGTCTTCCATGTGTCTTGCATTAAACCTGTACTGTTTTCCATCCACACCCCTGCCCCGACCAATCCTCCTCCCCCAAGGCTCATCGATGGAGGAGAAACTTACACGGTGCACAAGTTGCTGGACGTTCGTCGGCGAGGAAGGGGTCTCCAGTACTTGGTGGACTGGGAAGGATATGGCCCAGAAGAACGCTCATGGGTTCCTGCTCGTCACATCCTCGACAAATCACTCATCAAAGACTTTCACAAGAGGACTTTTAAGCCGAAGCTTAGACCGCCAGGTGGCGGTCATAGAGGGGGGGGTTCTGTTAGAGATCAGTGATTTGTATGTTTGTTTTTTAGTTAGTTTCTGGTTTTAGTTTGTTTCTTGTTAGTTTTTTAGTATTGCTATTATTTATATATATATTCTGAGTTACATGTTTCATGTTTAGAGAATGAATGCTTGCAGTCTCATGTCTTACTTTCCTCTTGTTTCTTTTGTGTGGTGTCTTTTAAAAGATTCTCACTCTTTCTTTTCCATTTCGGTTTGGTAATTCCTCTTCCTTCTCTCTTGCTGTTCTGATTGGACTATCCACACTTAGAGCAGTTCAGTTAGGCACGGGTGATTAGTTAGTTCAAAGTTAGGATCCCACCTACTTCTCTCTCTCTCTCCTATCACCGTCCTTGCTTTTCTAGATCCGCCTCTCCTCTCACCTGTTCTGAGTTTAGCTGGGCCTCCACTTAATTTGTTTGTGTATAAAAGACCCACTTTCCTGCTGCTTCTTGTCGACTTGTTTCTACCACAGCTCGTTCTTGGTCAGTCTCGTTTTCTGCGCTATTTTCTCGTTTCGATTGTTGAAAGCTCGTTCTTGTGATTCTCCGTAAGTCTTGTATTTGATTGTTTGTATTGCGTTGTGAGATTGCAGTTTGGTTGATTAGTACTTCGTTCTCCCTGATCTCCATTTTGTACCTATCTGTTTAGTATCTCCTGTGTTCTCCTTATCCCATCCAACTCCTTTTTCCTTCCCCTTCCATTCCCTTAGTTTCAGCCCCTTTGTTACTGTCTTTTGTGCGGACTGATTCTCTGGTTACTGGATTATTTTGCTTGTCCCCTGACTTGATTCTGCCTAGTCTGCATTTGTCTGTTTGCCTGGCTATTGATCCATTTCTGTTTTGACCATGAGCTTGGTTAATCCCAATAAACGCCCTGCCGATGCTGAACTGCATTTGGAGTCTATGCCCGTTCCTTTCAATGAGACTGTTAACAAAAGTTGTAGGATGAATTCTGAATTGTATAGGGCTCTATAATATGCTTAGATTCAGCCAGCTGCATCAGAACTTATTGGAAAATGCTTTAAGGTTCAGATGGACAGTGACTTGATAGCATACCGCAAAAACAACCCAAGATTATTCAGGGCAAAGAAGTAGAATGTTCTACCATAGACAAGTCAATCATATGACCCAAATCCAATACGAGCGATCTGATATACAATACGGCACATCGCCAGGCGGATATGACGGCAGAAAATCACGGGTCAAATGCAAAAATGTCGACGAGTGAACTTCCGTTCATATCTGCGCGCGGTCGAACGCTAGCTAATATAATGGCAATTTATAGCATTTAGTTCCAAAATGTGAACTCCAGCTTTGACTTGTTTGTAGCGTTTATTTGAATTTTGCACTATTTTCATGTTCATATCTGTGTATCCACGATGGTATTCGACTGCAAAGCTGCGCAATGCTCATCGCATTTCGTCATGCATGCATTGGCTTGGCGAAGCTGGTCTTATTACCAGAAGTGCAGATGTCGACAAAAAAATCCTCTTCATCTCATCTCCCGATTTACGACAGTTTTGCGCTATATCAGATCGCTCCTATTGTGCATTCGTTTCACTTGCTGAAGGCAAAACACTTCAGCAACAAGACAGAAACTGAAGACAGCTGCAGTTAAGGCCTGGCAGAGCATCACCAGGGAAGTAACCCAGTGTCTGGTGATGTCTGTGGGTCCCAGACTTCCGATAGTCATTGACTGCAAAGGGTTTGCCACGAAATATAGAAAATGACTATTTAATTATTGATCAGAATTAAATTAATCTTATTACTTTTGAGGCGATAAAACTGTAAAGGAGTAATTCATACATGATTCAGACAATAAAAAAAAAAAACTCTTAAATTGAAGTTGAATGTCTGCACTCCAAGCACATTTTTTTGATTTTTTTTTTTTTCAAATCCATCATGATGGCATACTAAACTAAAACAATGAAAATTGTGTCTCTGTCCAAATATGTATGGAACTAACTGTGTCGGAGAGAAATTTACAAACGCGAACACACAGAACAGATACAGCTATGTAAATGCCATTGAGGGAATTTATAAAATACGTCATTTATGGATATGTGTAAAGATATATACACGTGGTCGCTTGTAAGACCTAGGGGTCAGTGAGAGGTCTTACCCATCCTCCGTGACTTTTAACCCAGGGTACGAACTTCTCCATGTAGTGTTCGGCATACCCTCGGATCCGCTGCGTCCCAGTTGCCGTGACGACACGCCGTGACACCTCCATCGTCATGGCGATGCGGGATAAGGTGGGGCTAGCAGGGGCAACAGCTGGGGGACGAGCCTGACTGGCAAACTTTTCCACCAGGTTGGTAAAGGATAGATAGGACATATTGGCTAGAGAAGAACGCAGGAAAGGATTGGCCTGGATCTGCCGGAGAAAAGAGAGAAAGAGGATATATTCCATCAGCACACTCAAATTCTGGCCAGCTTTTCAAGTGAAATGACAAGTTAGCTCGCCCTATTCCAAATTTTAACCCTTAGAGTGCTATAGGCAATTATAGTTGCCCAATGATGTAAGATAACAAAATCAGATGCTGTTGATAAACTATCATGTGGCAACTTGTTTAATAGAGCTCCCACAGGGGAGCTATTAAACAAGTTGGCACGACAGATTTTCGACAGCTCAGGATAGTTATATTTTTAATTCTTTAAAAATTTATTCACCGCACACAACCTCTGTCTTAATGTAAAGGTAAGAGAGCGATGAACAGTGTTAAAATGGAGCATACATTCCAGGAGATTACAGCACATCAGGCGAATACCACCCATTCCCACACCAGGAAGCTACAGGAGCGCACACTGTGGACCGAGATAGTGTGGCAAACTCAAATGTTTTGTGGAAACCTATTATCTCAAAAAAATTTTGTAAGCCAACTTAATTGCATTGTGTGGACGGTACTTAAAGAACATTAGGTAAAAGTTATTCTTACCACGTCTTTAAGTGCTGTGAACACAAGATCACTACGTTGGCTCACACAGTTTTTTTGAGGTCATCAGTTTCTACGAAACAATTGAGTGCACCACACTATCAGGGTTTACTTTGCATGTATAAACTTACTGGCCACTTTATTTGCCATATACTAACAGAAATTTCAGACGGAATAATGTCTGACCTCAGAAAAACTGTAAAGTAAAAGACTAAGAAAAAAGAAAAGCATCAACTTAAATTGTATGCTTATATTTCACCTGAAAAGACTCCTCCGGACCTCATAAACATAACAACCTAACATAACAACCTATCTCTTCAAAGACTGGTCTTTGCTCTACACCTCCGGTTAGAGTGCTGTAGACATTTCCCTACAGCGAATAGCAAAGTCATTTAATAGCAAGAAAAGTAGAGAGGGAGAGATGAGGAAGTCATATATGCAGTCTCACTGACTAAATTCTTTAAATGTAGACAGAGAGTTTGTATTTGGCTGAGAGAGAGAGAGAAAGAGAGAGCGAGGGAGAGGGGGAGAGAGAGAGAGAGCAAGAGAGAGAGTATAACGACGTCTAGGGCCAAGATTCAAACCTTGGCGTCGATGGCGTCTCCGTGCATTTGCAAAGTCTTAACCAGCTCCTGGATCAGGGCCTCCTTGTTACTGATGGCTACAGGGAGGAGGCAATATCATTCATTCAACCACATAATCTAAAAAAACACACATTTGGCTCCCCAGACAGACACACGTGGAGTACAATCTTACACATTCCATTCACATGGCTTGATAAAGACAAAAGCACTTGAAGTGAACCACATCACTGAAGGCTTAAACAGCAGCATCCCGGGAGGGCGAAGGGAGTTCGGGAGTAACAGTGCCAAGAGCACTTGGCTTCTAAACTCACATCTTTCATGGTACAAGACCCTGCACTGCTGCTGTGTTACTCTTTCTCACGCAGTAAACCCAGATAGTGTGGCGAACTCCAATATTTTGTGGAAATCGGTTACCTCAAAAAATTGTGAAAGCCAACTTAATTGCTTTGTGCGGATGGTACTTAAAGAAAATAAGGCAAAAATTTTTATAAGTTGTTTTACCATGTTTTTAAGTGCAGTGAACACAAGATCATTAAGTTGGTTTATACAATTTTTTTGAGGTAATCGGTTTCCACAAAACAATTGAGTCCACCACACTATCTGGGTTTACAGCGCACGTCCGAGCTGAAAGTTCCAGCTTAAACCAGCCTAAACCAAGAGGGTTAAAGCTGTGTTTCTGACAATCCCAGCCAGTTGACCAGCTGTTCACCTACTGAGAAGAACTAATAGTCAGCAAGCCCATCACGATTCACTCCCAGCCAGCTTGTCAAATTAGTTGGACTTAATCCACCTACACTCAAACAAATTAAGTGTGAGACGTACTCACAAATGTTAAGTCAATTGGTTCCACACAATTGTTTTAAGTAACTTCTAATTGAGTTCTATTATTTCGAGCCAGTTTAATGAATTACGTTAACTGCAACGTCCTCTGTCATGTGGATCCCGTTGACATCCTGTAACATCTTTAAGTTAGTCTAACATTTAACTTCTTTGAGTGTGGAGACCAACTCTCACCAGCTTTACCCAGCTTAAACTGGCTTAGATTTCCAGTTTGTCTCATCAGGAATTTTCAGCGGTGAAATTACACAAGCAGAACGACACTGTATTGCAGATATTTGACAAAAGACTGTTATAGATCTCACAGATCACTGCTGGAGAGAATAATATCGCAGGTAGAATTGTTTATTTGGTGATCACAGTAGTCACCAAGCTGAAAAAACACACTGTAAACCCTGATAGTGTGGCAAACTCAAATGTTTTATGGAATCCTATTACCTCAAAAAAATCATGTAAGCCAACTTAATTGCATTGTATGGGCGGTATTTAAAGAACATAAGGTAAGAGTTATTCTTACCACGTTTTGGAGTGTTGTGAACACAAGATCACTAAGTTGGCTTACACAATTTTTTGAGGTCATCAGTTTCCACAAAACAATTGAGTGCACCACACTATCTGGGGTTTACAGTGCAGGACAAGAGGTAAGGCAAAAGGTTAATATCATCACCTGAGGCGGCAGGTTTGTGACCTTGATTCTCCAAACTGTGTCTCTTGGCAAACTTGTCAATTGTCTCTGCTACTTCTGCATAGAATTCAGGAGGGTGCCCTAGAGATAGAGATAAAGAGAGGGAGAGAGAAAATAAGATCAGCCTTGATTTTTTTCCATAAGTCTTAGCAAAAAAACATTTGGTGCAATAGAATTGTGCAGTTTTTTCAGTCTTTGTTGTACTCTGCAGAGGATTCATGCTGGGAACACCAAATAGACTTGAGATTCAACAAAACATGGAATTTCATCAATGTTGCTCTGACTTTTGCAAAACACTACAGGGGTCATCCAAAAGACTTAGATTCATTCCCTAATGTCTTTCCCTGACCTTAACCATGAACAAAACATGCCTAACCCCAGCCTTTACCTTAGCCTAACCCTAACCTGACCCGAACCTTAACCTTGAGCCCTAAAATAGCTCAGCTACATAGCGGAGACAAAAAAAAAAGTCCCCATAAGGGTGAAGCAATCTGGTATTCAGTCGCAAGTAGGAATACACACACACACACACACACACACACACACACACACACACACACACACACGCACACACACACACAGATATACACACACTCACCAGGTGACCTCAGAGGCTCCACAGGACTTGTTGCAGAGGCACTGACTGGAAGTGAGCTCGGTCTCCTGTGCTCAGA
Source organism: Gymnothorax javanicus (assembly GCA_029692085.1). NCBI lineage: Eukaryota > Metazoa > Chordata > Actinopteri > Anguilliformes > Muraenidae > Gymnothorax > Gymnothorax javanicus. The sequence goes on from CM056206.1 coordinate 21,616,441, forward strand.
GGCATCCTTATTAGCTGCATCCTTCTTTGATGATTTTATCCTCTGAATGAGAGAGGAAAAGGGAGACTTCAGTCTCTTCTTCTTATTCTTCTTCTTCTTCTTGTTTTCCGCTTCGCCGTCTCCCCCATCCTCAGAAGAAGACGAACTTGGCGACTGCACGTCCTTCGAATGCCTGCTGTCAGTTTTCTCCGAGTCCCGGCGGAGATACGATATGGAGGAACGATGCTTCAGGTGCTTCTTGATCAGGTTTCTGAGTTTGTTCTGCTTCTCTCCCTCGGAGCTGCTCTGCGAATCGAGCGACGCCCTGTCTCCCTCAGCTCGACCGCACTCATCTGTAGGACCTGCACTGCACGGTGGTAGAATGACCCAACAGACAAAATGTTTATTAAAGTTGCAGTAGAATAAAAAAAAAACATATAATAGACTACAAGAACCCATGGTGACGCTGGTATTACAAACTCCTTTCAGAAAATATATTCTATGAGGTCCGTTTTAAAACACCCCAGAATTTTACCTAAAGGTGAAATGGGTCTGGGCTTTTATGGGTGAAAATCAGAATATAATTAAGTTACATGTTTATTGTAAGTAGAGAAGAATAACAAATGCATGTTATTAAAATCAGAGTGTAACAAGCATGTGCTGATTTGAAACAGTAAAATTACAATAGCATAACAATGATGAGCTTATTAGACAAGGTAGGCTAACAGATACGAAGAACTGAAATCTGATTAAAATAACAGATGAGTAACAAACATGTAATTGTCACAGTCAGAGGAGAATAACATGTATGTATTCATGAAGGTCAAGAGTAGAGTAACAATCGTGCATTTATTGCAGTCAAAGCAGAACAACTAACATGAGTTTATAAAAGAAACAGTAGGATAACAGTGCATAATGATGGCAGAGTATAGAAACAGAATTCAGAGTTAAATAACTATTGAATAACATGCACTTGATTGTTTACGCCACAGAATTACAGGTATAGTTTTAATATCAGAGTAGAGTGATAATCACATATTCGTTTAAGATGGACGCATTATAAGGACACATGGCAGGGTATAAGGCTGACAAAACAGGCAGACAGTGACAGCCAGAGGGGAGGTGTAATTATGACTCAGGAGTCGAGGGTGGACAGGACGGACACAGGGTGATGGACAGAGGACATGCAATATTAGGACACAGGGTGGAGTAAAGGGTGGACAGCACAGACAGATAGTGATAGCCACAGCAGATGTGTAATTAGTATTCAGGATGGAAAGGACAAACAATGTTAGGACACAGTGTGCGGTACAGGGTGGGCAGGACAGACAGATGGTGTTAGCCTGAAGAGATGTGTAATTAGGACTAAGGGTGGGGTACAGGGTGGACTAACCTGTATTTGTTGAGGTCGCGGAAAGCGCCCCCCACCCTGCCAGGCCGCTGCGCGAGAGGGAGGGCTACAGTGCGGCGCAGGAACGCCCCCAGCACCAGCCGCGTCTCCTCCTTTATCTCCACGAGCGAGACAGAGGGGGACGGGGAGGACGGCCGTGCTGAGGGTAAGCCCCTCCTGCTGACATCAGCAACACACAATGGACCAATCAAACCCCAGCCCCCACTGGAAGCCCAATGAAATTTCATTGCATATCCTTGATGATATACAGCGTACGTTTTCCCAAGAGTTGCCACTTTTTCACAAAATTTTTCCACGCGAGTGGAACAAAACGTTTCAATATTACTTGCATGCTACCAGTCATCGTCAGCCGGCCATGTATCCCAATGCAATACAGACTCGGTGTGTTTATATGAGTGCATAAGTCTGGCCTATTGCTCGAATAATGAACACTGTATTAGAACTCTTGGTCGCACTTTAGATGAAGTGTTGCTCATAAAGGCTTTATACAGCATGTATAATGCCTTCATAAATGAGACATAATTTCTTCATAAATCATACATAAGCAAATGTCATGCTTTGTAAAGGGTGAAATAACACATCCTTATTCAGCATGTGATGCCAGATGTGATATAACTGGCAATGTCACTCAGCTAGTGGCTAAATACTAGAAAGGGTGGCTTTGTCAGCTAAGTGACATTGTCATTGTCTCATCTGGCATCACATGCTGAATAAGGATGTGTTATTTCACCCTTTACAAAGAATGTTTGCAGAAGACAGAAGTGTTGCATCTTTACATTTCATTAATATCGCACCATCGTGGAAGTTTTTTTTTTTTTTTTTTTTTGGGAGCCAAGTAATACAGCTCAGTTAATTTGCTTTTGCCTGTTCACATCAATCCTTGCGAAGCTGTCATAAGATGTATGCCAACAATAAATTGTTTCAAATGGCGACCAATGCACAATACGTGTGTCCCCAATAAAAGAAATATGCCTCAATCCATCTTGGCACTAAATTTGTCCAAAAGAGTGGAACAATAGGCCATATGCGATCTGAGCCACTTGACCAAATAGTACTGACGTTGAGTGCATATCAAGCGAACTGTACTTCAACGACCGCGCACGCGCAGATTGCGACTGCCCCAAAAAATAAGCACACGGAGGTGGAAATTCCGGCCCACCAACATTTAAGTCCCTGTACTACTATTGTCGGATGCCATTCAGTGTCGGTTTCCATGACAAAATTCTGCCATGGAAACTAATAGGTTTATGACTTTGCTTCAGTGGATTTGTTTTTAAGATGTGCAACTGTTGATTGAGTAACGTAAATGCAGCGTTTTTAGAAACATAAAGCGGTGGTAAAATTCTTGGCTTACGGTTGGCTTCATTCTTGTTCCCTTTGCTGCACAATGAACTACACATTCTCACGTATCCGATCTAATAAGACAATTAATAAGCACTATAGGACACATAATCTCTAAGAAATTCGAAGTGCATGTTACGGCAACGGTTTTCATATATTCTGCAGGTCTGTGGTTTGCTTTTATTGATTCATTAACACAGAAATCCCATTTATAAAACCTGAACATCTATAGAAAACGTCGGCGTAATTGTAAATTTGGCACTTGAGTCCAATCCCAGACAGGAATATTAACCTGAGTTGATTTACAGATCCATGAGATAGCGATTCAACTTTCTGAGGCTCCAATCGTTCATATATCTCAGTATTAACATTTACACCGAGTAGCCCAGCAGTTGGTAGTTGGTTCATTGGGGAAATTTACGAGGGAACAGATACTGTTGGCTATCAGACAGAAAAAAAAAAAACTTTGAATTTTTTTTCTGATAAGAAATAGGCTACAAATGTTATCGGTTGAAAAATAATATAGTTTATTGCAACACAGTGGGACTAGTCCAACCCAAACTTTATATCATTCTTTAATCTACATGCCGAGTTATCGTGCATCTTACCTGTGCTCCCGGGATTCCAGTGCAGCGATTTTCGGCACGCACCTTAGCACCTTATATGAATAGGCTACAGATTATCCTCCGGAGAACCTAAATTTTCGGCGAGATGAGTAGACCTAAACTTAAATTTTATCGGTCAAACATGCAGTAGTCAGGCCAAAACATTTCAGTTCATGTGTCACTTGAACTCCTTCAGTCTGTCTTCTCCCCGTAATCGCTTACATACCTTCTCCTTTACATTCGGTCTGTACTCCAAATCGAAAGTAACGCCTCACTTCTGTTTCTTCTTTTTTCTTTTTTTTTTTTTTTTTTTTTTTGTGTGTGTAAATTATGTTAATATTTGACCCTAGTTTCGAGGGAAGTGTATTACATTTTTCTTTCCCACGGCCCAAAATGTTTCAAGTGGAAAGAGGAGGTCCTACAGGTGTCCAAGTTCTATCAGGCTTCGACGCCCAAAAGCCTTAGGTGATATTTCTAAAGAACTCCCACGCTTATGACACAGGCTCTGGCTGATTTATCTGTTAGCTGCGACTTTTCCATTCTGGATCATGACGGACTAAAGTTTCATCAGGGCACTGTAGCTGCAAAGGAATGCGCGAGTATCAGGCATCCATTTTCCTAGGTCCTTCCATGGTGAAATTTACAGATGGATAACGAGATGTAGCACTGGCCCATGAGCTCAGGTCTTGCCAGCATAGTTGTTGTGTGTGATAACTCGTTGCCCTCTTTTCCATCTTTAAAACATCTCAAAAGCAGAGCAAACTTCCCAGTATGCAATTTTAAGGTGGATGGCATGTGTGGCATGTAACGAACCTAATTTTCCCGCGAGGATCAAAAAATTATTTCTGATTCTGATGTGTGTTCAGTCATTTCCCGTAACATGAGAACGAGCACACAAATGTAACTCCGTAGTGATGATGTTTGCTCTGCCAGGAAATACTGCGTTGTGGCTCTGTTATGTGCAGAAAACATACGCAAACGTACACACACAAATATGTTATGATACCGTGCTTTGCGTCATTATTTTTACATGGCAAACTACTTGGAATTTCATCCTTTCGAATAGGCTATTGCGTCTGATACCGAGGGGACGGTCAATGTGGGGCTTAGTTAAACCAAACACCAGCAAGGCCAACCTGTTGCACTACCAGTGCACAGCCGTGCCGCCGAGGCCGGAGAGAGGCGTCGGCGACTCAATATTTCTTAAGCGTGTATGTGCAAGTGTATGGAATCAGATTTGTGTCAAAATTATCAAACAAAACTTTTTGGATATCAAACTAAAATTTCAAAATTGAAAGAGAATATAACTCACTGAAGCAAAAAAAAAAAAAAAAAAAAAGTGACCTCAAAAGTTTTACCTTTGAGGTAAGTGAAGACTTGCGTAAAAAAATTGTGGAATACTTTAAAAACAATGTTCCTCAACATCAAATTGCAAAGGCTTTGAAGGTCTCATCATCGACAGTGCATAACATCATTAAAAGATTCAGAGAAACTGGAAAAATCGCTGTGTGTAAGGAACAAGGCCGAAGACCTTTACTGGATGCCCGTGATCTTCGGGCCCTCAGATGCCACTGCATCACTCACCGGCAGGATTCTGTCATTGACATTACTAAATGGGCCCAGGAATACTTCAAGAAACCACTGTCTGTAAACACAGTCCGCCGTGCCATCCACAGATGCCACCTAAAACTCCATCATGCAAAAAGGAAGCCATTGTTGAGCATGATCCGGAAGCACCGCCGTGTTCTGTGGGCCAGGGTTCATTTAAAATGGACTGTAGCAAAGTGGCAAAGTGTCCTGTGGTCAGACGAGTCCAAATTTGACATTCTTGTTGGAAATCATGGGCGTCGTGTCCTCTGGGCTAAAGAGGAGAAAGACCACCCCTCCTGTTATCAGCGTTCACTTCAAAAGCCAGCATCTCTGATAGTATGGGGATGCATTAGTGCATATGGTGTGGGACACTTGCATGTTTTAAGCACCATGAATGCTGAAAGGTATATAAAGGTTTTAGAGCAACATATACTCCCCTCCAGATGACATCTATTCCAGGGAAGGCCTTGTGTATTTCAGCAGGACAATGCAAAACAACATACTGCAGCTATTACAACAACATGGCTTCGTAGTAGAGGAGTCCGTGTGCTGAACTGGCCTGCCTGCAGTCCTGATCTTTCACCAGTTGAGAACATTTGGCGCATGATTAAGCAAAAACTCCGTCAAAGGAGACCCAAAACTCTCCAGCAGCTGGAAACCTGCATTAAACAAGAGTAGGATCAAATTCCAATGGCTAAACTCAAGAAACTTGTCTCCTCAATGCCCAGATGCCTCCACTCTGTGTTAAAAAGAAGAGGGGATGCTACACCATGGTAAACAGGCCCCTGTCCCAACTTTTTTGAGACCTGTAGCAGCCATCAAATTTGAAATGAGCTTATTTTGTGGGTAAAATTGTAAAATGTCACAGTTTCAACATTTGCTATGTTATCTCTGTTCTATTGTGAATAAAATACTGGCTGGTGTAATTTGAAAGTCATTGCGTTTTAATTTTATTCACAATTTACACTTTATCCCAACTATTTCGGAATTGGGGTTGTACATTGACCTACTGATGGAGGATAAAGGATAGAAGAACTTGGTATTAATGACAGAGACGGATGGAAGAAATGTGTCATGGAAAGCCCAGCTACTTCGTCATGAGAGAGAGAAAGCATCAATTTGAGATTTCTTTTTTTCTTTTTTGTAATGAAGGTGAAACTGAATGGGGTATGTTCACAAATAAAAATTGGGTGTACTGTAGTGTTTGCAATATCTTTTGCTGTTGAACTGCTTGTAATTAAGTAATTCATTTGTGAGAAGGATTAGTGTACTGTACAGTGGTAGGTGAATTCTTTTACTGTTGCGTTTTGTAGTCCTACACTCACGCCAAGACCCAGATCTGCCTGTACTGTTGAATGATCTTTGTTTAATGCCAGTTTGGGGTCTTGAGTCTGGTTGTAGAACTGTCTTGAGTTGGGTTAATGACAGTGTTAAAATCTCCTACAATGATAAAAAGTGCTGCTGAGAAGTCCAGCATTATTTGTGAAAAAGTTGTGAGAGAATGCTGGGTCATCTCTTTTCGGACCGTAGATACTTACTATTGTTTTACTTTTATTGTTAATTGCATTTGTAATGATATATAATCTGGGTATGATGTTGTTATGTGCATATTGTGTGTTTTTATTGATTAGAATTGAGACACCTTTTCTTTTTTTAGTTATATGAAGCGAAAAATAACTGATGGAGTTTATGAGTTTTTAGTATGTGGTGTTCTGCAGCTGAGAGTTTGGTTTCCTGAGGAAAACATACATCTGTATTTATCTTCTGGAGATGGTTTAATATTTTAGTTCTTTTTGCTAGCGAATTAATGCCCGCACATTCCAGCCAACAAATTTTAATAATGTTAATTTTTGTAGCGTGTGTTATTGTGATCTGATTGTTTGAGTCCCTCATTATACGTGGCAAAGAAACAGCAGAGTGTGGGTGGGGGAAAGAAGAAGAAGGAAATAATAAAAAAAAGCAACAAAAAATGAAACACATTTAACATAAGAAAGAAGGGGACTAAGCTTCTTTGCCTTCAAAAGTCCCATGTAATCGAAATAATGTTGCTCATTTTTACATGTAAATATGTATACTGATTGTTTTTTTGTTTTTTTTTGCATGTTTCATCTGTGAAATCACTGCTTTGAGAAATGAATGGAAATTTGTGTGTACTTTTTAATGTCCTCAGCCCCGCCCCTTAAAAAAGTTCACTTGCCATGAATGTGAGTTTTCTGATAGTATATGTCATCTCGAGAAGGGAAGTTTGGTGGTGCAAAGTCTGCGTATGAAAAAAGAGCATCTAGATGTAGATTTCTATCTTTTTGTAGAACATACTGTGAAAGGTAGCCATTTCAAGCTTACTTGCTGCATACATTATAGCCTGAAACTACCATCTCATTGCTGCATGCTGTACTTAGAAGTTTATTTTATGTTACTGGACAGTGAGAGGCAGCTGGGTTGCGTAGCAGTCTACATGTAATGGCTAAGGTTGATACAACTATGCAAGTCAGAATATACACCATATATACATCAGCAAGAATAAACAATGTGAAATGTCAATAATGTAACCTTGTAAATCTAGGCAAACTGCAGCTCACTATGCCACAGACACGGCCCCGGTCATAAGAGTACTGTACACCAGTGATGGATGGTGAGGCGCTGAACATCCCTCGAAAACAATTATTGGTCCTCAACTGTTTTCAATCATTAATTTATAACATTACGTAACTCCAAAAACACTCAACATTATTAGATTTGACAAGTTTTCTTCAGTAATTTAACACTAAAAAATAAAAATATTGATTTTTTTTTTTGCTAATTTTCACTTTCTTTGTTGCAATTAAACAATCGTGAAGTTGAGTTTTGACAGAGCTGGATGTGCTTAAAGCAAACACAAAAGTTAACATCAAAAATTAACACCTTATTTGTAAAGTGAATAAAACGTTTTCTCTTTAATCATTGCAGCATTTCATTAGGAAGGAAGCTGTGCATTTAACTCATTTAACTGCCGATGGCTTATTTTTATCATTGGAAAATGTGTTCTTCAAAGAAAATGTTTGAAAACAGATTGAGGTTTGTGAGTGCTTGTCTTATCTTAATGAGAAGAACTGACTACACCTGATGTTCCCGACTGTTTTCGGAGTTCATGTAAAGTCGATTTAGGTAAATGATTGAAAACAGGTCAAGACCAATCATTATTTTCGAGGAATGTCTTCACTAATTTTCAGTTCACCAGGCACCATTGTTATATATGCCCCCACTTTTTCCAACTGGATAGCACCAAAAATGACCTTATAATTATTTATTTTGCATCATATTGACATTGCATTGACTTTCTAAAACCTGCTACCACCTCAGGCTCATAACAAAAACAAACCATCTTGACTTTCACAATCTTCTGACAAATCTGATATTTCAGCAGACACCGAATTTTCGGTGTCTCATTCTCTCTCATCCTCACTACTGTTGTTGGAAGTGTTGCACATGACTTGTATTGAATTCGGAAGTGAAAAACGTGAACGTTTGTCAGTAGCTCGAGACGAATGTGTTGGAAGCTGCATGCAAAAGCCCCTTGCCCTGACTCTGCTCAGAGCATTGTCCTTCTGGTGATGACGTTACATGGATTATGTAATCTTATAGCAATTTTCAAGGGGCGCTCCTGAGCAAGGTTTTAATTTGCATTTTATACTTATCATGAATAGAAGTACGAAAAACTGGTCTTCGACTCTAATTCACATGGTGAGGGTACTGTGGAAGGGTTTAAAAGCAATTTTTTTTTTATCTTTGGTGTCATGGGACCTTTAAGCTAAGAAACAAAAATAGTTTTGTGTCACATCTGCGATTTGTTTATTTGTTATTAAGTAAAAAATTTGGACGAACATCCTCAAAGTGTGGTAATTCATTTTTGCTAGGGGTTGTATATGCTCCATCTCCAGAGAACTTTTTGCACTTACTGATAATGGCACCCCATGAATAACCTCCTTCACATGAATATTGTCACTCGTTTTAGAACTAGATTGTGGAGGGAGGAAGGAAAAAAGAAGAAAAGAAGCTGAAATTGAAGATGAGGAGGATAAGTATTTTGTTGGAATAACAGTGGAAGCAACAGGTTGGGAGGCAAACAAAGCCTTTTGAGATGCCCAGGAAGTTGGGAAATTCGCAAAAACGGAGACTGGGGATGTAAAAGGTGTAAGAATATGCAGAAGTGGAAATGTAACAGTGGAATGCGTCACAAAGAGACAAGGCTTTAAAAACACATAGATTTTATGGAACTGATGTTTGGTTTTTGCTCAGAGACTAAAGTTTATTTGAAAGGAGCTATTAGTGGTGTTCCACAATCAGTGAGGGCTGATTGTTTTCTGGAGATAGAGGGAGTCCGTGGGGCCAGGCGGCTGAAAAGCCATAGAAACGGGGAGGAAAAAGACAGCCAGTCTGTATTGCCTCAGTTTGATAGGGAATTTCCACTTCAGTTTTATATTGGATTATGTTTGTAATAGGTAGAGACCTTATGAAAGGATTCCACTGAGATGTTATTGGTATCACGATTATGGGCATGTGGCAGTGGTTTGTAGGAAAGGGGCGCACTGGTGTAGGAGGTGTGGGAAAGATGTATGTGATGATGATGAGTTTGATCTAACCAAAGAGCAGGCTAAATGTTTTCACTGGGGGTAATCATGAAATGGGGTCAAGTCAATGAGAGAGAAGAAAGATGAAGGCTGGGGTGGAATGAGCATGAGTAAAATTTGATTCGCAGAGGCAGTAAAAAAAAGTGGGGGCTGAAAAGGAAACTGCAAAGGCTGAACTTAATAAAGCTGGAAGAGTAGAAAAATAATGAGGGAGAGGGGATAAAGATATCATTAATGTGAACAGGAGGAGTTTCTTGGTATCTGTTGCAGTGGTGATAAACTGTGCTACTGAAATTGACACGAAAATAGAGAGGATCAGAACGGTAGTGGATGCAGCAGAGGGAATTCTAGGTTTTTCAGACATGAAGGTAGAAGAAATTTGAGGAATAGTGATTGGCAAAGGGGTTTGGAGGAGTCTGATGACAGGGAAGAAGTAGGAAAACAAGGAAAATGTGCAGGTTTTTTTTTAGCTACAGTAAAGGCCCTGTCCCATACTGCCGTTTAACGATTCCGTCTGCCCCCGTCTAAATATTTATGTCAGACGGTGTCATACGGCGGCAAATTCTAATTTTTTGGCCATGAACGGTAGAAAGAACAGCATGAGTAACGTCTAAATACGTCTGAGAAACGTCTGTTAAGTATGAGTAACGTCTTCATTGAGCCCAGCTTACGGAACATCGAACGCCTGAGTAACGTCTGCTTAAGTATGAGTAACGAACAAATTGGATTGTGCGTAAATAAATGTAAATAAATTGTATGTAGTTACAGGATAAAAACAAAGTTTGTCAAATCCCCCACAATTTATTCCACAAACCCCCCCAAAAAGGAAAAACGAGCCAAAGAAAAACTTGAAATGAAATAAATAGTTTATTTCATTTCAAGTCTCTCTTTGGTTCGTTTTTCTTTTTGTACAAATTTAAAAAAATCATGAATTGAATGAAAAGAGAAATGAAGAACCAATTAAATAGTTTGCATTAAAAATCACAATTATTTACATTCATTCTGGATTTTTTTTTTTTTTTTTTTTTGGGGGGGGTTGCCTTTTTTTTGGCGGTTTTGTGGGTTTTAGCTGTCCGCCGGCCCAACAGCCATAAAAGTCTAAAAACCGGTAAGATTCCACCCGAGTAACTGTGAAAACGTCAAAAAAAAAAAAAAAAACGCCAGAGTAACATATGAGAACCGCCAATCGCTATCCAAAGCTGGCCATCGGAAATTTTGAACATGACCAAAGTTTGGAACGGCTAGCGCCGTCTGTCAACGTCTAGATACGTCTGTAAACCAGCTGAAAAACGAATAAAAAAGTCCAATAAATGTACGCCTGCATTTTTCAGACGGAATTGTTAAACCGCGCAGTGGGACAGTACCTTTCCGTTTTTGTTTATTGCCCAATCAGCGAGCCGGACCTGCGCAAACGAACCGAAATAGAAGGATTATCTACGCATGTACTCAAAACATTGGTTTATATGAATGAAACTGGTGACAGTACAAGATGTCAACAAAAGCAAGTGATTTGTTTGCAAACATTGGACGTTCAACGTCCCGTCTGAGAATTTAGATTCCCTTTAAAAAAAGAACATCAAATATTACCCAGTAGATGGCGGTAATACACTAAAATGGTTTTGTCTATGAAAGTAAAACCGTTTGAAGAAGAAGAACAAGATGGCGCTGTGTGAGCAACTGTGGATAGAATGGTGTTATTCCCGAAATTCAGCACACAATTCTGCAGTTAATTGCCATTACTGTGGTTGATTATGGCCTAATTTATAAGCATACATTCATAAGACAAGTTTTACGGGCGCAAAAATGTTCGGTCGATCGAGGAGCTGGGTGGGAGGACAAGGGAAATCCAAAAGCATCCACTCTCTGGACCATTTGAAGTAAGTAGCTAGCCAGCCATGACGAGTGTGAATGGTACGAATTTATTTGTTTCGCCAGCCAAGCTATCTAGCTGTCTGTCTAATATCTTCTTGATCTGCGGTGGTATAATGTTATATAAGTTTGTTCAGCCAAATAGTCACGTCCGTGACGTTATATCCGATTCTGTCTATTTCACCAAAACGTTGTTAGCCAGCCAGCTAACGATGTAAACTGAGTTATGGACAGTATTTACAGGCATGAGTTTAGCTTACATTATCTGTCACTGCGAAACCAGTCTATCGGCGCTTCCGCTGACGTCACTTTCTAACGTTAGCTAACGTTGAGACGATCTTCGTTCAAAGTTTCTCGATATTAAGATTGCTAACCTGGATGAAGTTGCTAGCTACGTTAGCTGTCTAAAACGCGTTTAGCTAATGTTCGCTTGCTAACGTTACATAATGTGCCGTTACGAATTCGCTAGCGTTTGCTGGTTAGCTTGCTAGCCGAGTTAAGCTGTGTATGACGATGACAGTACTGGTTCATGCACAAATTATGGCCAAGAAAAAAGTATTGACGTTATAAAGTTATTTTGAAAAGCCTGATATGTCGACTGTAAAATTCTTGGCCGCTGTCAGTGAAATTCTGCTTCGCGTTTCTAACGTTAAGCTGCTTTCTCACCGGACGCGAAACGAATTTTTCGCACGACAGATTACATTCAAAGTCAATGCAAACACGCGAAAGCGGCACAAAATTCGTTTCGCGTCCAGTGTGAAAGCGACTTTAGTTCTAGTTTCTATTTCCGTAGTTTACACTGATTTAGCTAGCTTGCTAGATATACGCCAAGGATTAGCAACTTGGTCAGAGCAGCAGTTTGACAACAGCATTAACCTTAGATTAAAATTGTTAGGATATACTTGGGTATATTGAGATGAAATGCCTATTGCAAACAACTATTTTCTGAATCTTTCTGAAGGTGTATGGGGCTCACTGGTAGCCACTAGCTAAATCCCTAGCCTTATTAGCAAGGCTAAGGTAAGGTAGCTGGCTAACTTGGCTAGGGATCGTTAATCTGTTAATCTGTTTCAGCGATGAGTTAAAACGCAACTTACCCTGTCTTACACAAACCATCTTCTGCCAATGCGAAGTTTTTTTTCTCCCCATGTATTGCACAGCGCTGCCTTGTGTTATTAAAGCTAACTTGGGAGCAACAGTTGCATGTGTTCGCCGAGCACAGAAATTGCGGCCAAATGGCATGATTGCATGTATCGAGCGATCGATTAGCCGTCATCTTATTTAAATCATACTCTTGGGGCCAGTTTCACCGCAATGGATTAAGCTTAGTCCTGGACTAAATTGAGTTTTGTATGCAGAATCTCCATTAAAATTTGAATTTTGTCCAGGATTAAGCTTAATCTATGTCTGTGAAACTGACCCTAGGTGTGTCAATCGGTAATGTGCACCTGGCCATTGGAATTGGGTCAAACGCCAACTGAACAGACGGAAAGGATTTGAGATCTACTAACTTACTGACGTCGCTAAGCATAATTTGCATTTACATACATTTATTTCTTGAGATGACAAAGCGCATACAGAATATGACCTCGTTGAATTCATGTAGCTAGCTAGTTTATAATCTGGACGGACTGCCAGAGGCTCGCAGCTATCACAACAAACAAAGCACTAAACTCTTCAGTTTGACACTTGGACAGCTTTCCACCGCCGCTAAGTGAGCATAAGCGTTATTTTTAATAAACATGAATAGGGTCTGTGAGACTGGGAAGGAGGTTGGCACCGCGCTCGTTAGTGACACGGTTGGACACTTTGTAGGTAGCTCGGTTGTCCTAGTCTATGTCTCGTTGTCTAGACGGATGGATTACCGCTTATTATGAACACTGCTTGCATCTCTACATGCATCCCTGATGGGTGGGACTATGACGCAAGGAAAAGAAGCAAGTATGGGAAACGTGGATGCAAAAGAAACTAAGAGAATTCGCATGCACCCATTGGTTTACTTTCAAATCACCACATAAATCTTCGCCCTGCCTGCTCCCCTTATGTTTGCGTGTTCACACATGGGTACTGCCAGGTTGAAGTCAGTCCCTATCCAGTTTGCGTTGAATGGGAGTGAACTAAAAAATCCCCTGACAGTGAATCTGCAGCGATGCTGACTTTTCTCACTCGCTCTGTCTCGCCCAATCATCCTCCTTTCAGTATGTCTGTTGGCAGCCATGGTGACGACTCATTTCTTGGTGGAAATCAAAGGGTGCTCCGAAAGTCATAAACCGAGGGAGACTTTACAGAGGTACACTTGGTTATAAAATGCTTGAAGTGGGAATGGTTTGGGAAAGGGGCCTGAGTGGTAACGACAACACTGGCGCATGATTTTCAGTCCTGGAAACTTTTGTGTGATGTTGCAGCAGGAGCGAAGATGGTACCAATAGCCTAACGTATAACCTTTCACATTAAGATGTCCAAATCGCCCATTGTAATGTGTTGCCCTCTGTAACATTTCATTTCTGTGTCTCTGCAAGGTACATGCACCATGTCTTAACGAAAAACACGACGGTGACGGATCACAACCGCAATCTGCTTGTGGAAACCATTCGCTCAATCACCGAAATCCTGATTTGGGGAGATCAGAATGACAGCTCAGTGTTTGAGTAAGTCACTTCTTTGGATTTTAAGCTCTTTAGCTGTGTCATTTGGAGCTGGCATGGTTTTACGTGTCTCACATCGTGTCAATGAGTGAGGGCAACCTCTAGACTAGGGCGGGGCGATATATGTATCGTGATAATTTTTAAGTGCAATAAAAGTAACTGCCAATTTAGTGTTGAACTAACATCTGAGGCCATTTGAAATTCTTCTGGGAAGAAAAGTGCGATTTGAAGTCTTCTAATTACCAGCGAGGTTGGACAGCCTCCATCACCTTGGCATAATTGGCTTACCTTAAATCAATTCCCGTGTACTTTGCCTAACTTGCAATCAAGCCGTTTATTCAGCCAACTGACCAATCAAAACCAGGGTTGGCAGGTTTCTTCCGAGGTGGTTTTTTCCGGCGGAAAAAACCTGGAAAAAACCAGGTTTTTTCCAGTTTTTTCCACTAAAAGCCACCAGTTTTTTCCGGAAGAAACCCAACGCTGATCAAAACCAAAATGTGGCCTATAATGATTAAGAGGAGATAATGAGAAGCAGACCCACCTAACCAGGCTACCGTGTTAGATTGAAAGACTGTCAGTAATCTGAATAAATAGCAGACCTCTGAATTCCACCTCTCATCGTGAAACTTTTAACATTTTATTCAAAAGAATTTCTTAAAAATAAAATCATGTTAAGATGGCCCTGATTCTTAAACGTTAAAAAATATACGCGATGTGGAAAACATTGTGTGAAGCATATCGAACGTGAATGTGTGAGAGAAATTATTTTCGCATTGCAACCAATGGACAAATGCACCGAAGACTTGGCAAGCACGTTCAGGAAAATCTGCGCCGCAAATTTTTAAGCATTTTTTATTTAATAATTGAGCAAGATTAATTTGAAGTAAAGTATATTATAGCTCTTAATTTTAACAGTGAAGGTGGAAAACATTTTGTTGAAGCATATCGAACGTGACATGTAAATTGTTATCGCATTCCACTCAATGGCCAAATGTAGTAATCCAGCAAACACATTTGGGCAAATTGCGTGCTGAACCAAGGAAAGTTAAGGTCTTCAAAATCATCATCCTCTACTCGACAGTTGCTTTCACCCCCTTCCCCTTTACTTTGCTCAATTTGCAATCAAACAGTTGACAGTTGATTTGCTCAATTGGTTGGCAGTCTAATTTATTTCGTTATCATTTTTGTTTGTCGCATTTTGAAATTAAAATGGCCATGAAACATGACAGAGTTGCCTGAATGCGTTTGGTACATTATTTCTAGTTTCACATTTGGCCTCTGTGTGCGAATGCGTTAACAATTTACATGTCACGTTCGATACGCTTAAACAAAATGTTTTCCACCTTCACTGTAGGCTATTTAGACGCTCAAAAGTAACCAGAATCAAGAGCTTTGAATTATTTTATTTCAAATTAGTCCTATTCAATTATTAATTTGGTGCATTTGTCTATTGCGTGCAATGCAAAAATAATTTCTCACATTCATGTTCGATATGCTTCACAAAATGTTTTCCATGTTGCATATCTTTTTAAGGCAGTTGCTATGGGTACGGCAGTTTTCCAATGCATTTCAATGTTGAGAGGTACGGCAGTCCCAATTTCAAACCCTGCCCTAACCTAACCTTTCCCCTAACCATAATCCTTGTCCTAATCCCTTGAAGTCGACTGCCGTACCAATAAGAACAGCCGTATCTCTAGACACTGCGTATTTTTAAACGCTTTAAAACCAGGGCCTTCTTAATTGATTTTATTTTTCAAAAATCTTTAACAGTACGTAAAAATGTAACGATGAGAGGTGAATTCAGAGGTCAGCTATTTATTCAGATTATTGACACTCTTTCAGTCTAACACTGTAGCTTGGTTAGGTCTGCCTGCTTCTCATTATCTCTTCTAAATCATTATAGGCCACATCTTGGTTTTGATTAGTCAGCTGGATGAATAAATGGCTTGATTGCAAGTTAGGCAAAGTACACGGGAATTGATTTAAGGTAAGCTAATTATGCCAAGGTGACCTCTGATGTTTGCTCCACGCGGCATTAGGTATAGAAAAGGTAATAAGCAGCCTCGCCTGTCTGCCCCACAGTGGCAGTTACTTATATTGCGCTTAAAAATATCGCGATAGATATATCGCCCAGCCCTACTCTAGACTGCCTAAACTTGTTGTGTAAACTCTACGTTCTGCAGTTGGCTAGGAAGTTAAACTAGAAAATTTCCAATTGAAAATTTGAAAGTGGCACGGTATACTGCGTGGGTGTGAGGGAACTCTGCATTGTGGCCAGAGATTCATTGATGGCTCCATTATTGACCTCAGGTAGTGGTATGGGAACTAATCAGCTAATCAGGACAAGGACAGTCACAGAACACGCCATTTGGATCATAGAAGTTGGCGTGTGTCTGTGCTGTGTTATGGAGGTTTGCCTGTATATTTGTGTCTGTACAGTATAATTATGTGTGAATTCGAGGGTATGGCTGTGTTGTGTTGTGTCAGTCAGTACGTTTATATGCACAGTTAAGCCGAGCTATTAGGCAATTTAATAGGACTACTATCCTTGTCCCAGTTTACGTGCACGGAAGGAAACTCAATTTATTGACCAAAGCATGTCGGTCTCTGCTGTGATAGGTGCCGACATGCCCCCTTTCAGTTTGTTTGTGTTGGGCCTTTTTCTGGATGACCTATTACAACACAGACCATGCAATTGACAAATAAGTTAGCTAATGGCAAACTGGTTGCATATTGAACCGCAAGTTCATGGACAACTTTACGCCTCTGTACATTTCATCGGGGCTATGCTCTATGCTTTTCGGACAATTGAGATGCAGCTATCCCTGGTGGTTATGGTGTTAGTCGAGGCTTGGCGGCAATGCTGCTATGCTCTACTTTATGCCCTCTTTACTACCCTGGATTGCGTTTCCCAAAAGTGTAGTTGCTAACTAAGTTAGTAACTAACATAGTTCGTACATTCACAGTCTGTGGTTCCGACTATACAAGTTAGCATCTGTGCTTTCGGTAAAAGCTCCCCTGGGCTTACCATGCATGGTGGATGCGGGTCAGGAGTGAAGACTTGTGGAAGAGAGTTGTTACGACAAAGTTTTCCGATAGCGAGCGGAGGGAAAATTTTCGGATGACGCACGTCATACGAGAAATTGTGTGGATTAATGGAAGAAGATATGAGCCTCGAAGGCGTGACTGTTCTGCAGACGAGGATTGCTGCTGTTCTGTACGCATTTGCTAGTTGGGCAGAGCACAGAGTTGTTGCTAATCAGTTTGGTGTTTACAAGTCCGCAAGACTTCCAGGTCAAAGCCCTGCACAGGGAACTGTGGAGCATGCACTGGGCGCATAGTTGAGTTTGGTTCGAGTCGAGCGTATACATGGAGGAATAATGGACTAGTTACCGTATTATCTGGGTTGGTTAATCCGACTATGAGAAATTCAATTTAGTACGATTCCAGTCGGACAAACGTTTGACTTAAACCGACTTTTAAAATAAATTTAAACTAACACAATAATTACAGTTTTTTCTGATGTCATATGAATGCGCTCTGTGCATCTGTGTATGTCTGTGTGTGTCTGCCCGTCTGTGTACTACGATATTTTGGCGAGACCTTTCGAGATTTAATCAGTAGCAGAAATAACATTGTTGGTATCAAAAATTGCTTTTTGACTGGTTTGAATTTCAAGCCAAAATGTCCATAATGTCATTTTGACTGGTGGCTGTTCTCATTAAAGATATTTACGACTGTTCTCTCTAGTCAAATGTACATATTTAAACATTCATTTAATGAAATAAAAACTGATTATCAACCTCCTTCTATATGAACATGCTTTTTGAAAAAAAAAAGGCATTCTGAGGCCCTTTTTCAACATAAATTTCTTAGTTCGGAAACTAAGTCAAACACGATTACCTGTAAATCAGTTTTGACTAGTCGGAATGTATTCTCTACGTGAGAATCTACTTGTATCATCTCAAAATTGTTTTACAGATGTCTGAAATAAACATTTCAACTTGTCACAATGACATTTCTGTTTGTCAAAATGTCATTTCCATCTGTGAAAACTACATTTTCTCTGTAAGTTGGAACTTGTGGTTGACAGAAATTTTTTGGAAAAATTTTTAGGGCCAGCGGTTAGAGTGTAACGGACGTCTCCCACTCTAGCTCCGAACATTCCATCTCGCTGCCGTTACATAAAAACAATTGTAGCTATTAAAAATGGACTCAAACTAAAATGTGTAAGTCTTGTGACCCATTTGAAGTTTCCGCTGTCTTTCTATTTTGAACTATGGCGACATAATAAGACTCCAAAGAGGGCTTGGTTTGATCACTTTTTTGACACCTTCCCATTCACTTTGAATGGAATTTTTTTTTTTTGCAGTTTTTAACAGTTTGCTATGAATACTTGCATGTTTATATCTTAGCTAGTAGCTAGTAACAGTTATGCCTGCACCAATATACATAAATATCTGCTTAATATTATGAATACCAAAGACAACTCACGTTTCATTTGCATATACTTTTTAGAAAAGAAACCAACAATGAGAGAAAAAAAAAAAACAAAACATGAAGGCATTGCATGTTATGAGCCAACACAGAGAGGGAGGGAGATCTTGAACTAATGATATCTGTGTTTGTGTATTGCTTGTTTTTATGTTCTCATGCAGCTTCTTTCTGGAGAAGAACATGTTTGCGTTTTTTCTCAACATTCTCCGGCAGAAGTCTGGGCGCTACGTCTGCGTTCAGCTCCTGCAGACGCTCAACATACTTTTTGAGAACATAAGTCACGAAACATCTCTTTGTAAGTATTCTGGTCCTGAGCGCTATTTATGAATCATTCGTGATCCTGAACACATCTCTGCAGTAACCTACATAGGGACATAACTGATACTGCGGCATTAAACAGATTAAAGGACATGTCCTGTTTTCCTATCATTTCAGCCCACTTTCGGTTTCTCATCTGTATTTATGTTGGAATATTATCTATTCATGGTTAAAAAATAATTTTCCCTGCATAACAGCGCAACAGGGCTTGTATATGTGAAAATGTTTGTGTGTATGTGAGTCTGTCTTCAGTTTTCTTGTGAGCTTCATAACTCAAAAACCATTAACCCTATAACCATGATTTTTGAAGTAGGAATAGATTATCATTGTGCTCTCAGACCTAATGCTTGGTGTCAGAGTAAAATGTAATGCTTGGTGTCAGGGTGAAAGGTTATTCTTGGTGTTGGATGGCTCCAGCTCCTGAACAACACTGTGTAGTGCTGGTTTGTCTTTTAAAAAACAAGTTTTTGGTAAGCCTATGATTTAGTTTTTTTGTGATTAAAGTCACAAACTGAAGAGAAAATGATGAAAAAATTATCCAAAAAATAAAGTTTTAGTAGAATAGAACAGATTTGTATGAAGATAAATATATCATTTCTTATTTATTCAGAGAATTGTCAGATATAATAATAAAGACATCAAAGAATGGTATATACTGTACTTTTTTTTTTAATTTCAACAAGCCATTATTTCATTTTAATAAGTAAGAAACATTCTTAGGTCATCATTACTACTGTGAATATTTTGTATATCAATAAAACTGTCAAGATTTCTTACTCCTGTGTTCTAGCCCCAATACATTAACTTGCCCTCCTCCAGGATTCTAATCTTTGATATATGTTGTCCAAACTTATCATATCTAAAATGTTATTGCAAGCAATAGAAGCCTAGTAGAGGAGGGCAAGGTTAATGTTTTTAACTTTGAAAGTGCATGATGAAGTGTCATGTAATTAAATGCGATACTTTTGCCTATTTTTCATTGTTTATTGGATACGTTATTGCAATAATAATAAATCATCTTCTTCTTCTCTTCCCAGATTACTTGCTCTCAAACAACCATGTCAATTCCATCATCGTGCATAAGTTTGATTTCTCAGATGAGGAGATCATGGCGTATTATATCTCTTTTCTGAAGACCCTGTCCCTGAAGCTGAACAACCACACGGTCCACTTCTTCTACAACGAGGTAACGGTCACCAGCGGCTCTGCTCTGAGAAACTACATCATGATTCTCCTGCTTATTCAGCGACGATGCGCTCACATAATTTGTAAAGCCGGTGGCGATGTTACACAAGGCTTTTCGCTTTGCGAGGCCAAGCGTCAATTCCATTCAATTTTTCCACTTCAGGAAATGCAAATTGAAACTTCTTCTCACGAATAGTGACACGTTTTTCAAACTGGAGTTTTCTGAATTGAAATGAATTTGACCCTCGCCTCTCCGGGCTTGGACAGTCAATCCATTTTGGCATACCCTGACACAGAATGATGATTTCATTTTTTAAGGTGGCAATGACTCAAAAATTACTGCACGCCCCCCGAAAACCTATTTTTAGATTCACTGGGTCTCATTCATGAAACGTGAGTAAATTTGTGCGTAGATTTGTACATAAAAGCCTACGCTACTAAAAACCTACTCCGGATTCATGAACGCCGCGGAAAACTCAGATCTGATCGTAAACACATGTGTATGATCATGAATGCCAATCCATCGTAAAGTGACAGCGCGCTCCTGGCAATCAGCTATTAGCATAAATCCCCGCCCATGAATTGCCAATGACCACCATATAAGGTGGTGTAGATGCATCCAGTCGACCTGTCAGTCATGGCATAAAACAAAGAAAGAGAGAGAAAGAAAAAGAATTATTCAAGCGGAGATAGAAATAATTTTGGGTGAAGTGGAGATAAGAAAAAACATTTTATTTTCATCTGTTAGCAGTGGTGTGACAGGGACAGGCAAAGCGAAGGCCTGGAGGGAGATGACAGATGCTGTTAATGTTGTCTCTGTAGTCCAAAGAACCATGTCCGAGGTGAAGCGTAAATGGTTTGACATGAAACTGGAGGCAAAGAAACGTATAAGTGCACACAAAAAAATACATCAGCCTCAGGAGGAGGAGGCTCACTCGTCCCATGAATAACAAAAGGTTGCGAGGCATTCCTGATGAAACCTGTTTTTCTGCACCACGAGCTGTAGTAGGCCTACTTCGTGGTGCAGAAAAACAGGTTTCATCAGGAGTGTCACTTGCGACCTTTTGTTATTCATGGGACGAACTATCAACTGCAGACGAGCGCATCGCTGGCATAATTGGGGAGACCTGTCTGTCAGGAATTATACCTGACGGAGACAGCGACATGCCTCCACTTTTATTTTTTTATTATCATCATTCAACATGTAGAAAGAACGTGTAATCTATTGAGTCGATTCACATAGATAATTCACAATCATGAACCTAATCTGGATCTTAAACGTGCCATTTGCCAACTAATTTAACTAAATGTGTTATATTTTTAATCGTTTGTCATGTTTAGGCTATATCACGTGTTTCAAAGGCATCTGCCTATTATTTACATAACAGAGCGCAATATGAATTAAAATTGTAATTTACAATAATGACAAGCATTATTTATGTGCATTCTTAAATTTACACAAGCACTACGCGTGGTCAGCAGCATGTGTAGATTTTGTTAGTAGCTACGAAAAGATCGGAGCTACTAAAATATTGATGAATGCGGAGGTGCACGTAAATTTCCGTCTGCGAACAGTTTACACACAAATTCGTTCTGCTCACCTTTCATGAATGAGACCCACTGTCTTTGCACACTGTATATTTTGCACACATGCAAATAATTGTCAGTGAGGCAAGAGGATCTGTAGCATGTTCATAAAAATCCATCTTTCTACCTCATGAGCGCTAATGTCCCTGTACCCCTGCTGACAGTTCACCGTTGTCTTTTCACTGCTGAATCTTTCACCAAGTGCCGTATGTTCATTGACCATGGCCAGTACTGTGTTGCAATGGCTTTTTTCCCTCCCCTGTATCCCGGCAACGGGAGACTCGTGTTGCCCTCTCCGGCCGCTGTGTATAGGGGGAAGTTATTGGTGTACTGCAAACAGTGGTATACTGGATATGCGACTGCCTTTACTCTGGTGCACCACTGATGGGCTCGGTGGTGTCGGGAGTAAGGGGGGACTGGAGAGCAGGGTTCGCTCACCGAGAGAAGCTTTCCATCAGGGAGCTGGCCACACACACACACACCCCCCCAGCTCTGCTCGACTTAGAATGGCTCCTTGAGCATGGGCTTCAGTTTGCTAACATCCGCATGCTGTACGTGCTTGGCTAACATAGGATCCTGCAATGCGCAGTGAAAATCATCGAAGCATATGCCATTCTTCTTTATTTGTATGATTTTAAGTGATTGTGGGTTATTAAGTACCTTTTAATTTTATCTGCATGGTTTATAGATTGAATGTCTGGATTTGCTAGTGAATTGTGGGAATTTTCGCAAATTTCCAGTCTTTGAAAAATATGGTGCTACATGCAAACGGCTGTTGTGTCAAACCTATTGCAGCACCTGACCTAAGGTGCATCTTGAAAAATTTTGAGTTACAATTTCATTGCATAGTATTCTCTCTGCAAATAATAGTTACATGATTAAAATGTCACTAATTTTTTTTTTCAGATTGTCTCATAGTTATAATGGTAACTGCTGTATTCTGGTAGTATGTTAAACACTTTAGCTAAGTCATTGTTATTTATGCGAATCGAGGCCTTGTTGTGTGTCAGAAATCATTAGTAGTGGTTGGCGAAGGGTTTAGATGTGGAGGTGAAGTTTCTTACTTACGATGACTGTTTACTGTGCCGCGGGGCCTGCATCTCCCTGAGTGAGCCCTCTGTCCAGCTCAGTGCTGTTTAAAGCCCTGGCTCTCTGTCTCCCATGCTTCCAGCACACTAATGACTTTGCCCTGTACACGGAGGCCATTAAGTTTTTCAACCACCCAGAGAGCATGGTCAGAATCGCAGTCAGGACCATCACTCTCAATGTGTACAAAGGTGAGTGACGGGGTCAGTGGGGCGCCCCCTGCTGCCACTCTGCTTATACAGACTCTTGCGCTCTCTCTCTGTCTCTCTCTCTCTCCCTCTATATCTTTCTCTCTTTCTCTCCTTCTCTCTCCCTCTATATGTCTCTCTTTCTCTCCTTCTCTCTCTTCTGTTCTCAAAGGAAAACATGCATGGCCATGTTTGCAGGCCCCAGGCTCAGAGCTGATAAAATGGTGTACAGCACTGATTATGGTTCAGTTTGATCCTGAAACATTTAAGTATGGGAAAAAATGGAAGAAATTGGGAAGGGAGCAAATACTTTTTCACAGCTCAGTATGTAGATTCACACAGACACACACACCGGCACCCAAAAACACTTAGACTCTCAGTGACCAATTCCGAGACCGAGACACTCAGACACATACAGACACACACACTCCCATGCAAATTCACACACAGGGACTCACTTACAGCAACTCACTCAGGTGGAGACAGAGGGAGACTGACAGTCACAAGCACAGAGACACGCAACTTGAACACTACTTTTTAAATAGCCTCCGAAACCAAAGAGGTTTGTTCTTTTTCTAGGATAAAGCCCAGTGTACAGATCTGATCATATTGATGAAGAACTGCTGGAGTTTTGAAACAATGTGGTTTAACTGACTGAGTGCTTTTACCACCTTGCACTTTGAGGTTTCTTTTATGGTCTTCAGTGGCTCGGACAATCTGTCTTTCTCTTTCTCTTATCCATAGTCATGCTTGAGAATGTAAAATTTCTCTACAATGTCCATAAAAATACGATAACGACCCCAAACTGCATGCCTGGCCCTTACTGCTACATAGATACTGTTGCATATATTACTGCAAAGAATATGTTGAGTTTACATGGTGTTACCCTGTCAAGGCCTTTACTGTTTTCTATTGCGGGGGTGTCGGGGCGCTGTACTGCGGACTGCAATAGCACTGGTATATTTGAAAATGTTTTGAATAAGAGTGTCCTATTGCTACCAGATACCAGGATTGACATGTACGTTTGTTGCCCCTACAGTTCAGTCAGGCACCGGTCTACCCTCCTTTATGTGAGACATGTTTTACCCCTTGTCACTCCGATGGCCGGGCCGTCAGGGAAGTTAAAAACAAACTATGTTATTTACACAGCTTGTATGTAACGTGAGATACTCACACCGCATATCTTCGGAAAGCTCAGATTCTTGTGATTCAATAGGAGCGATCTGATGTAGCGCAAAACTGTCGTAAATCGGGAGATGAGATGAAGGAAGGGATTTTTTGTCGACATCCGCACTTCCGGTAATAAGACCAGCTTCGCCAAGCCAGTGCATGCATGACGAAATGTGATGAGCATTGCGCAGTTTCGCAGTCGAATACCATCGTGGATACACAGATATGAACATGAAAATACCGCAAAATTCAAATAAACGCTACAAACAAGTCAAAGCCGGAGTTCACGTTTTGGAATGAAATGCTATAAATCGCCATTATATTAGCTAGCGTTCGACCGTGCGCGGATATGAGCGGAAGTTTACTCGTCGACATTTTGACATTTGACCCATGATTTTCTGCCGTCAAATCCGCCTGGCGATGTGCAGTATTGTATATCAGATCGCTCCTATTGATGCCAACTATTTCAAAATATAATCATCACAGGAGCTTTAATCAACGCCTGTGTCACAGCTTCATGCTGTGGTCCCATTGTGTTTTTTTTCAGCTAATAAGTCCCAGCTACACTCATCTGTAGGCATTTGTTTGCAAAAAAAAAAATATTCGGGCAAGAATAAAAACCTTCTACTTCAGTGTGTTCCAACTTAGATTACTCAATGACAGTAGCACTAACAGTGATTCTTTCAGCTGGGGAAAAACTTCAGAGTGTTTCCTTTCAAAAGAGACCAAAACTATCCATATACTTCCAAACGGTTCAAGAACAGCTTGCAATTTACTTTGGGTACGCCTTGGATAGGCATTTTAGGCAAATTTTACCGGAGTGTTTTAAAAGTAGACCAGTTAAGAAGATTAAAAATCTTGTTACTTAGAGTCACACTTGTCTTAAACCAGTCTAAGTTTTAAAATGCCCCACTGAAAGACGGATAGGCCGATGCCTGGCTAAACCAGCTTTTGTTAGTATTGTGTGAATAGGGCTTAGTGTGTGTGTATGTGTGTACTGTCTGTACATGGCAGCACCCCAGTAGGATGATGCTGTCGTAGACCATCGCCTCGCCTCCCTTTCTCCGTAACCCAATTAACTGTTCTGTTCTTCCTTCCCCCTCAATGGTGACTCCTGTTTCCCTTAATCCAGTGTCACGTAAGTCGGTCCAGTTTTGGATCTTTTGCTATCTCTTGCTTCTTTTGTATTGTGAATGCTACAGCATGCCTTATGTTGACGCAGTCCGAACAGTGGCAATGCAGATTCGACACATTCGATTTTACGTGACCAGGATGGCAGAAACGATCCAAGAAAGTACAGCAGGTTCCGAAATGTTTAAAAAAAAAAAAAAAAAGGCGACAACTCAACACAGATTTTCCTGTTAGGGTGTGATTTATTGCCACGGTTACAAACGAACGGCCCTGGCTATTCCTGGGCTTGTGGTTTTGGACACAAAGGGCACTTGATTAAGACTGTTATCACTGCCAGCTGCGTAGTGCTATACTGGAGCCACAGCGTCCCCTAAATCCCTCTCCTTCCTTTCCTTGCTCTCACCCCCCTTTAAAATGAACAATAATGAAGATTAAATACCATCATGATGCTGTCTTTCTGCATAGTGTGTTTCGGTCATGCTTTATGGTGTTCTGTAAATGAGGAAGTGTGAATCTGAATTGCTCGTTGAAATGAATAACTTCTGCCTCGGTGGGTGCTGAGGATGGAGCGTTTGTTAGCTGCGGGAACATTTCAGTCATCGTTCCTCTGCTGTTACGAGAGAATGAAACCTCTACTTTTTTATCACCTGTGGGTTACTTTCAGATATTATTGTTTGATTTGTGGTGGTAAGAGGAATGTTTGTCTGGATGGTTACTGCCGTAAACATTGCACGTAAAGGTCAATTCCATCAGTCAGAAAAAAGTTTGGATAGCTAAATCTATTTTTAATCTGGATGGGTGAGTAATGCTGTTGTTTGGGAGGTGAAAGACAAAAAAACTTCATTGTAGTAGCAGACGGGAGTGCTATTTAGCTAGCTTCCGAACATTGATTGTACTCATCGTTGGTTTACGGTCACCAGCCAGCCGTTCGTAGTTTGCGACAAATCCACCATCGCCTCCTCTCCGGGCTTTCTGTCTCAGACGGGATTCCAGAGTCTAAACCCGGACTTTCCTCCTTGATGGTCACTGCATATGATTGCACAACAACTACCCGTCATTTTGGCAAAACGATATGGTAAAACTGTCCAGAGGAAAGCGGAGGAATCTCTCTGCTGCCCTCAAGATGGATGTTCCATTTTGAGTGACGACATGCAAAAACTATGAATTATTGCTGAAATGAATATGAACTAAGAACGATGGGTAAAAATAAAGAGCAAAAATCACGCAGCAGTAATAATGCCGCTTCACTCCACAGCTAAAGACACCCGTTGGCTCACGATTTAAAGGACAATGAAAAAAGAATCATGTAAAAATGAAATGTGAATAAAAATGAATCTGAAGACATTGTAGGCTATCCCTGTGCAAAAAATAAACACATTGTGTGGCTTTTAAGGCTCACAGATTTTTTGAGAGGAAAACAATCATGTTAACCTTTCCTGGCCTAAGCAAAGCACGCGGGTGGGTAACGATATTATCAGCTGTGCTATACACCCTTTCTGATGGTGCGCTTGTGGTGTGAGGGGAGTGGAGACTCCCCTGCATCCTACACACACACACACACACACACACACACACACACCTGCACGAATATATTAGGAATCGCCAATTGGTTGGGCTGACGGTGACTGGTTGGAAAATTTTAACATATCGCCCAACCCTAGTCTAGAGCACTTGAAGGAGGGCCATGAAGGTTGGAAGGGAGCCACATGGACTGAACGCAGCCCTAAAGCCTTACTTGGACACACTGTGTGTGAAGACAGTAGACCATTGAGAAGTCATCCCGACTTTTTTCTTGAATGGAAAGACTGTTTGTCAGTTGTCATACTATTATTCAGACCTATAACCGACTGACTCCTGGGGGGAAAAAATCAAGTTTGATGTATTAATAAAAATATCTTGACTGTGAAGAATCAGTTTAGTCAGGGGCAAGAAACGGCAACCACTTTCTCTGGGGTTTGTTTTTTTGATGTTTTTCCCATAGTGCATTGTGGCTGGGCCCTTTCCCTTCTCTGTATATAATTTCTAACCTGTTGGTTGTCTTAATGTCCCATGCTATCTTATGAAGCACTCACTTCTGACCTTAGGCATGATCAAACCCTCCTGCTCTGTTTTCATGAACTGGTCTTGATTCCGTCTCTTTTCGCAGTTCGTCATCCGCTTGGAGTTATGGGCTCAGCTGGCCCACGTCAGTGTGTTATCCCAACTGGCAAAACTCTTGCGAGGTGAAAAGATTGGGCCCATCTGGTTTTTTGTCAACGAAAGTAAATCTTGTTTCACACTGGTCGGACGAGGGCTGAGGGCGAACTGCGATTTGGGTGGCGAGACAGATTTGAGGTTGCCACTCTTGCATACTGGTTAATCTCCTGGTGAGTCACTGCTCTCGTGGCATCCTTCTCTTCCCTGTGTCATGTAATCTTGGTTACCTTCCCCTGTTTGCAGTCGATAACCAGCTCATGCTGCACTACATCCGGGATAAGACAGCTGTTCCCTACTTCTCCAACCTTGTGTGGTTCATCGGGAGCCATGTCATCGAACTGGACAAGTGCGTGCAGACGGATGAAGAGTAAGCAAGCCTCTCTGCATGTTGTTTCACTGGCTACAGGCTTGAAGTATATGTTTATGAACTAAAATCCTGTTCAGTGAGTGTGGGTGTCACACCAGAATGTCTACTGACGTCCTATTTCCCAAAGGGAAAGCATTGAGGTCCTTTCAAATGCAGGTTTGCATGGAAATAAATAATTTTGCTGAAATATTTTAAAGTATTAGGAAATTTTAACCCTTAAAGTGCTTAACTTTTACTCATCCTATCCCTCCAAAAGTTACTCATTCATTATTTAGTTGACAAATCAGAAGGACTCGCAGGCACCTGCAAACCCTTCTGAAGGTCATTGCTAACTAAAAATGGACAAAATTGTTGACCTTTTGAAAGCTGAAATATGAAATTTTGCTTCATATATTTTGTGCTTTGTGTGACTATGGCAGTGATTAGCACTTTAAGGGTTAATACAGCATTTAATCTCTTTGAGTACTAAAAAATTTTAGTACTGAAAAATCAGGCTTTCTTAAATTGGTAAATTGAAAACAACTGAGGTGGGTAATTGAAAAGGATCAGTAATTGGAAATGATTTGGACGCCACCGCAGATCTTTTGTGTTGGCGTGATAACTTGAGCAGTTTTTATTGGAATTGCTTTAAACTTTGTTCATTCCTGGTGCATAGAGAATGCAACCTGTTGTTTTGTGTGACCTCTCGACCTTTCCTGTAGCGTTACCTCCAGATCAAACTTTACACTCCCAAATGCAACAAGAGATGTACTTAGGAAGCGCAGACCTCCACTGAGGCCAAAATGGTACTCTTCTATGATACGCAAATCTGCAAGTGCAGCTATCGTATTTCTGCAATTGCCTAAGTTTTGTTGTATTGACATTTACTACCATCTAGTGGATTTTGGGATGTATGGCATTTATGGGCCTATCTGCAGTCCCTAAGTTGAGAAGAATCATTTTGAAAAATCAATTTTGGTGGATCACCACCAAAATCTAATGGGTTGCTCATGGGGCCATACCCCATCCCTCCGAAGAAAATTTGATCAAAAGTTTAAAACTTTTTGAGTAAAGTTGCTAACAAGCTGGCAGACAAACAAATACAGGCAAAAACATCAGCTCCTTGGCGAAAGTAATAACCCGAACGGTTTCGATGAAAATCATGTCACATTTCTTGCGATCATCTCTGATGCACAGGGAATGGATGTTGTTGATGGGAGTCTCCCAAAAATCACGCGCCTACTTGTTGCACAACCACTAGGGCAAACTTAATTTCTACAAATTGCAAAAACTCCATCAGCTTTATTGGGTTTTCTGTCAAATCTGCTCTCGGCATCCCTGGTGCATTGAGGAGGGTGTTACTGATTGTGGTGGCTCTGTAATTTTATTTAACCATTATTCTATCTCCATTAAAAGTGATTTTTCATCATTGTCCATCACGTTTCTCGATTTCCATCGCAATTCCCAATCCAAAAATGACCTTAGTCTTGTTCTGCATAATTGTTCTACTATATTTATTCATTGTTCTACTAGTTCTACTATGGATTCATGCTTGTCGTCTCCGCCGCCGCCGCCGTGTCCGTAGACACTTCCTTGTGGACGATCTTTAGGCTGTAATTTTTGACCGAATCCTTTGATATTTGGCATGGACATGTGTTATACTTCACTTATGACTTATGATTCTTATTAGGGGTATTGCAATTCAAATCTGTTTTACTTGTTGCACCTTTTATGCACCTTCACCTGTGTCCTTACTGAAGGCCCCATTGAAACTCGTTGTCGTTGTGAGGGGGCGGAGCTTTTACAGAAAAGGCTACAAACAATTTCTAAATCCTGGAGTAGAATTGTATGAAAATACCCTTGAATGAAGGCTGGAGGTCTGTCCCATCAGCCCATACTGACCAGTTCATTCCAGATTCGGTTGAAATTTACGATAACTAGAATTTTAAAATGTCTGTTTTTCCATGTTCGTAAATTAGGTTTCCATAAAGTGCCCGCTCACTTTTGGCTACAAAGCATAGTTTTGGAAGCTCATCTGTAGGCACCAGACTGCTTTAGTGTTCCAGGGCTGATCGGTGACATCAGAACTCCTCAGGGTTGTGTTTTGCTCTTTACAGACACAGAAACAGGGGCAAGCTTAGCGACTTGGTTGCTGAACACCTGGACCACTTGCACTATCTCAACGACATCCTGATCATCAACTGCGAGTTCCTGAACGATGTGTTGACCGAACACCTGCTCAACCGGCTCTTCCTGCCGCTTTACGTCTACTCACTGGTCAGCCATGAGCAGGTTAGCCATGCTAAGCCTGGCCAGATGGGAATACTGTTCTGTAGGAGGTCCCAGATGAGATGCATTTGGTCAACTAGGGCTATCCTTGCCTTTGGGAGATGGGCACGATTAGTTATTTCGCCTTATGCAGTTTGTGCAGCCACTTTTCTGTAACTGGACTCCATGAAGAGTATCCAGCTCACTGCTCAGTCGCCAAATGTTTTAAAGTTAGGAATATTACCCCATTAGCATTTTTTTTGGATAAGGGGTATTTAAGATGCACCTCATCTCAGACAGATTATAATTTTCTGTCTCCCATCTGAATGTAACGTGAATTCACCTTTACCCTTCAGGATGAAGATCGCAAGATAAGCCCTCAGGTGTCGCTGTACCTGCTGTCACAGGTATGGAAACCCCCCTCTCCCTCTCCATGTGCTGTATTGCCTGTTGCTGGTCTACTTTTTCAGCACTGAGCTTATATTTCTAGCCCAGTAGAGGGAATATTACTTTAATAGTGCAGTAATGTGTTGGAAAAAAGTCAGAAGGACCTGTCTGTAATGCTTTGGTAAGATGTCGGTGATCAGTAAGCACAGAGGCATTCGGTATGATGCTGATGTGATGTTGGTAACACATATACTTACACTTTAGGTCATGATTTTCACCCCCCGCAGGTCTTCCTCATTATTCATTACCAGCCGTTGGTTAACTCTCTGGCGGACGTCATCCTGAATGGGGACCTGTCAGTGTTCTCCATACAGATGGAGCAGGACACGCACAGGAGTTTGGTGAGCCCCTTATCCACAGCCCCCCTTTTCGAGTTCAGTAAGCGGCTTTTTGTGAAAGGTGACTGACGCAGTGATTTCTGTGTTGGCGAGACCTTGCATCCCCAGGGCTCAGTGCCCAGTCAGTAATACGCTTCCAGTGTAGCGGACGACAAAAGATTGATGTAATCATTTCCAAAATAATCTACCTGGTTTTTATCCAATGTAGAAATCTGCCTCAATCTGCCTTCAATGGTGATTAAGTTTAAAAGCCGAATTTTTGGCTACGCTCAATAACTGCTCTCCCGCTTGCCTCTCGCGGGCAGATTTATTAATGGGACAGCCTAGCCGCAGTCTAACAGCACCATAGATAACATTAATATAACCACTGTAAAAAAAATAAAATAAATAAATTCAGCTATTTCGCCAATTCAGCTTTATCACAATTATACCACATTACCTAGGTCCTTTTAAAAAAAGGTCAAATTAAACATTTGCACGGTAGTTGCTGGTTGGCTACATTCATAAACCATGCACGTGGACTCCATAGCGTAACCTGACCAAAGTTGGAAACCAAAACAAACGTCACTGTCTAAACCTCGTCTATAGTACCCACTGACGGTTCAGCGAAAGCCCAACACCCGCCGGAGGCGTGAGACGCACGTCAAAAAATAGGTTCCGTTCATTTCAATGGAGCAACGCCCACGCGGGTCAAGTTTTTACTTTTCGCCGCTGCTCAATTTCTTGAGCGTCAACTCAGTAGAAACGCATTTGTCTTTTAGGTAATTTAACAATTTTGCCTTGTCATGGTTGGTGGCATACATTTAGCAGAAACCTCAAGTAGTTGTCGAAACCAATATAACCGCTTTTTAACGAAGTTACGGTTTTTGAAGGGAAATCAATTAATTTGCGGGCATTTAAGTTATTAAGCGATCCACGGTTAGACAGAACCTAACTCAAGGTTCACTGTTGAACGTCGCACTTTGACATCACTTAAAATAAGCTTTATTGGTAGGCGTTTTCAAAATTTAAGGTTGGCTTGTTGAATATTTTGAGAGTGACACGCATGGCTTGCATCTCGGTTCTATTGTCACATATCAATATTGTTGCTACTGATGCTTCCAGTGGGTGTTTAAAAACGTTTGGCGTTTTGACGTTTCGCCTCGCCACCAGTGGGCGTTGGGCTTAAGTAACACTACGCGTGTTCACAGCAAATGAATTTCTGGGAACGAGAATTGTTAATTTATGCACGTTTCTGCTGTAGACAAGCATTCTCGAAAGCTGTGATTCACCTCGCAAATGAAACATAGGCGATTAGTTCAAAAAGGGTCACTCGGTGCGGGTTGCCCAATCACAGAACGGGTATCTCTTGCTTTTTTCCAGTTTCCACGAACGCGTGTTCCCATCTTTGCCGCTACATAACACTGTTGGCGCGACCGTTCTGTATCATACGGATTGTCTACCAGCGGAGTGTGAAGATGGAGACGGCACCAGTCCAGTTTCCACGAGGAGTGCGTTTTTTTCGAGCTTTGTATTTGTGAGGTGCGCGCTTTTTTTCCTCACCTCAATTTTTTCAGGCGCGCTATCGTGCAGCGCGCAAAAGCGCGCCTTAAAAGGCCGTGACTGAAATGTTTTTTGCAGTGGTGGAAAAAAAAAATTTAACTTGGGGCTGAATCTTTGTCATTTTCAGCTGCTAACTTTACAGTGGAGCTCTCTCAGGAGCTCTTGGTCGAAGGCAAGACGTCTCACTTCCCCTGACTCCAAAACAGGTGGTAAAAGCACAAGTGCAGATGTTGCACATTTGTATGCTGACCAGTGATTTGTTCATTTACAGAATTTAGGTCACCATGAGTGGTTCTGAATTGTTACAATTGGCTAAGCTATTGGCAGCACGGTAGCGCAGTGGTTAGTACTGCCGCCTCACAGCAAGAAGTCGTGGGTTAGAATCCGGTCTGGGGCCTCTCTGTGTGGAGTTTGCATGTTCTCCCCGGGTTTGCGTGGGTTTCCTCCGGGTACTCCGGTATCCCCGATCAAGATACTGGCTTTAGAACTGGAGATGGTCCCTGGGCGCTGATCTGTGTGGCTGCCCACTGCTCCTAACTATAGGATGGGTTAAATTACCACGGGGGTTCAATAAAGTGTATCTTATCTTATTTTTTTTGTCCAACACCATTTTCCTGCTCAATGCAATTAGTAATCCTTTGGAAAAATTATTCTATTGGGGTCAAATTGTAAATAATATCTAATATTCTTCCAGGCCAACACCAGCGTTCGCCGATTTACCAAGCCAGTGGAGAGCCTGGAGCGATCGCTGGAGATCAACCGCCAGAGGGGGCGCAAGAGAGCACAGAAAAGGCCCAACTATAAGAATGTGGGGGAGGAAGAGGAGGAGGAGAAGGCTCCTGAAGAAGGCCAGGATGACTCAGAGAAGGCCAAAGGTACAGAGGCCAGCTCAAAGAGCAGCCGAACCGGCGGGGACACGGAAGGTGAGTGCACCAGATGAATGTTGCCATGACCCCGCCCATTTCAGTGGTGTTGGCTCCTCCCCTTCCACATCATTGTGGACCCCGCCCACAAAACTGGCGCTACAGTCAACACTATTGGCTTTTTTTTTTTTTTTTTTTTTTTTTGTGAAAATGCCAATTCCCCATAAGACAATAAAGTAACAATTCCAAATTCCCTCACTGCAGTAGTATGTGCAGGTCCAGAATTAAATATCTGCTCTATCTGCCTATGGCTGGTAAACTGAAAAAATTTACTGGCCAAAATATTTTTTACAGACCAGAAAATGGTGTCTATGTTATGTAATTAAAAATGATTACCTTATGTTAAAGTCCATCAATTATCAAAATATCAAATGCTGGGGCGCCCCGGTGGCTCATCGGTCTAAGCGCGCGTACCATAAAGGCTGTGTCCTTGCTGCAGCGACCTGGGTTCGATTCCAGCTCAGGTCATTTGCTGCATGTCTTCCCCCATTCTTCTCCCCAACTTTCCTGTCTCTCTACACTGTACAACTGTCAAATAAAGGGAAAATTCCCAAAAAAATAATCTATTAAAAAAAAAAAAAAAAAAAAAATCAAATGCTAGTCGAGTTTATTTCGAACTCCTCTATTTAAAAATGATCCAAATTCGAATTCACTCGTTCAATGCTCAAGGAAACCAAGAAAATTAAGATTTAATGTGTTTACATGACATGACATTTAATCCACGCGCACACACATGCACACAAACCACACATTTCAGAGCAGAACTAAAACTGCGCCATTTCAGATTAGAAACTGCAGTCTGCAACAAATACAGCAGTCTCTAACTCTCTCTCGCACACGTACACACACACACACACACGCAAGTTCACACGCACATTTACGCACACACGCACGTGCACACACAGAAACACACTTTCAATTCCAGAAATATAGTGAAGGAACAGCCTCGCTTTGACTTGGTTCCTATGCGTCGCTCCCACTTTAACTGCTTTATGCTAATCCAATATCAGAGATCGGGGAACTGATCTCTGTTACTTGCTGTTAAGTAGAAAAGTCCATTTACAAATTAGCTAAGTGCTAGCTACAAAAATTATGCCAATCATTGCCAGTACAACACTACCATCAGTTTGCCGATCGGACAACTCCAGGTAAAGTTAATAGAACCTTCATAGTAGGCTAAAACATCTCATTTTCATGCCAATCAGACACTTCTGGCGAGTTAAACAACACATTAAAAAAAGCAGACTAATAAGCTCACCAGGTGAAAATACTTAATGGTTTACCTGCAAAAAGACTGAGAGGGTTATTCCCTTCTTCCTAACAGCTTTAAAGGTCAGAAACCTGGCCTCTGTGGTAGTAAGCCGTCTGCACGTTCGAAGATCTGAGGGCCCACAGTGGGTGTAGTGGAGGCAACTTGCGTGACTGAATACATTACAGTTCTGATGGGTGTTTGAGCTCTCATGATCTCTCATGCTTTAGAGCTTCAGAGAATGACATCCTACACTGAGTGAACCACCAATGTTGCTGGCGTATTCGTGGTGCTTATCACAGCCCATTGTATTTGTGGGCCTGTCCTAAGTAGCTAGCTGGCTAGCCAGCTAAGCCAGCCCCTGATTCGCACAAGTTTTTACCGTGAAGCACCGCACCTCTTCAAATAAACACTTTGATGGTCGGCCTACAGAAACATTTGTTCTGAACTCTCTGCCCCCCATTCGTCCTCTTGGGTAGTGCAACATCTGTGATGGGTTGCCTCTTATTTTCGCGATTTAATGACCTCAAATCTCTAATTTCCCTCTGTGAGCTGCTTAGGGAGCGTTATAGTTAGTTTGTTACTGTGGGCTAAAGAATACCAACAGCGGGAGCGACAGGGCACAGTGAGGGTCAAGGTTAAAGGTGCATGTAAATGGCATGATTGTGTAAATTAGTTAGATATTCATTTGTACTGACTGACCATTTCAGGTTCCAAGAAATAATAATGCAGCCAGTAATTTAGGGTATTATGTATGCTGCTATCGGAGGATTGTGTGATTCTGAGTTAAGACGACTCAAAACTTAAACTTCGCCGGTTAAGTTAATTACCAGCCACCTGGCCGTTGACACCCAGAAAATGGCACTTTTTCCGGAAAAAAGAAAAGTGCTTATTGTACCTTCCGGACGAAGTCGGGCAGCTACTATGGATTCCTGCTGGTCGTCTCCACCTCCGCGTCCGTAGACACTTCCTTGTGGATGCTGTACAGGCTGTAATTTTTGACCGATTACTTTCATGTTTGGTATGGACGTGGGTTATACTTCAGTTATGACACCTATCGATTTTGATTGCCATGGCGACAGCATTGGCCGAATAATGTGCAGAAAATGGGAGAAGCAGGCTATCGGGGGGGGGTTACGCACATGCGGTTGCTGGAGACCGGACTGTGGAGTTGGAATTCTGTGATGTAAATTACATAACAGAAACACATGAGAGCCTGCAGTACATCAGATGTACTGGGAGGTTCTTGCAGCTTACCTCTGCTTCAGCCATTTTCAGTGATGTACCAAAAAACTATCTCTGGTTCTAGTTTGCGCTGTCAGAGCTGGCCTATAGTGATGCACAGAGGATAACCAAGTTACTTTTACTCACTGCACACTGCCAGCCCCTGCCCAACATTGCGCCAGTTTTGTGACCGGTTCCCCACGTCCCTCCACTTCCTGTCCACTGACCCCGTGGTCCACATTCATTCTGTGCTCTCCACCTTAACGTCCGTCACCCCGGTTACGCATGCTCCACCCCTCCCCGTCATGCTCTGGTTCACATTTATGCCGGTGCATCGCTAATTCATATGTTTCCTTTTTCTCCACCATAAAGGAAAAATCTCGAGTCCTAGAGGGCCAGCATAAGTTTCCCTCAAATCAGCAGCCAGTTCAGTTCCAACCAAGACATTAAGGGCGAATTGATGGAATTAATAAAGAGGAAATGGTGTAAATTTTTTCTTGGTGTTTTTTTTTTTTTTTGCAAAGGTCCGCTCTGGTGTCTCTGAGTGGATCCTGCATTGCAGCTGTGGAACTGTGTTTGTGAGTGCGGTATACTTGAGCTGTAAATTTGAGGCTTTTTTTGGTGGGTGGGGGAGGGGAAGATTGAATGTGCAGGACATCATCATCATCAGTGTGAAGTTTCTAATTGGAGGCCAGGGTCAAAAAATTAGAGGCTGCCTCACAGTTTTGGTCATAGCCTGAACATCGAAGTCTGTCTATAGCAAATATATGAAAAAGGAATCATATGGCTATCCGGCAGTCATTTGTTGGTTGTAACTGAAATTTTAGTGCTGGTTTGCAGGTGTAGGGGATTTATGGATGTGGTTTTGCAGTTACAGGCGGCACTTGGCACTTTACTTGCTTGTTTTTTTTTGGAGTATAGACGATGGTGCGCACATGGTATATGCGGAGGTAGCGGTGCTGTGTAGGTTAGGGTGATATGCTAGTGCTGGTTTGCAGAGATTGAGATGGTGGTGATGGAGAAGTCGAAGGTGTCGGAGCCGTCCTCGCCGAAGGAGCAGAACATTACGGACGAGGAGAAGTCTGCTGCCGCCGCCGCCGCTGCTGGGTCCCAGGGCCTAAGGAGCAGGTACGCTTTCGCTCGCCGGCACAATCATCCTCTCCGTAAGTATTTGGACAGACACAGTCACTGCCTTTTGGCTCTGTGGTCCAGCATATTGGATTTCAAAATGGTGAATGTGAGGTTGAAATGGTGACTGCAGGGTTTAATTTGAGGGTATTTATGTCCGTATTGCGTGAACCATGTAGGAGTAACAACCCTTTTATATTGCTTTACTGTACAAATACTCACGGACTGTACTGTGTGGGAGAGAACTGTCACCTCCCAGCTGGTGGGGTGAGATGGGATGGGAGTTGCTGAAGTGGTGGTGGTTATTTCTTACTGACAAGGTTGTGAAGGCAGGTCACAAAGAATGTGAAATGTTAGTGAGAGATGGAGGAAGTGAGCCAGTGCAGTGAGCTGGACTGCGGTTGCCCGTCAGTCGCATTGCTTCACCCTTCATTTGATTCAAGCCTCTGCCAGTGGGAGGTTGTATTTCTACAAGAGACCCTGTGGCTAAAACTGGTGTCAATCAAATCGCTACGATCGTTCAGGGGACACTTAGACTGTGTTGTGCAAAAACTGTTTAGCGGGAGGTTATAGATCAGGAAGCAGTCGCTGAATGCAGGACATAGTGGCTAAACATTGGGATACCTTTGGGGCATTCCCACTTCAGTCATGTTAGTTTTTTTGCCCACTTTGCAAGATATATAATGCTGTATCTGCTTAAGTTGTATTTGTTAAGATTCCAGCTGTTGTATCCAGGAACTCAGTTGCATAAGGTCTTTAATGATAAGAACAGGAACTAGCATGATTTCATAATTAGTCTTTGAACTGCATGACTCGCTTTACACAAAAAGGGGAGCACTTAAATCTTAACCTTAATTCCTTTAGAATTCTCCTTAAACAAAAAATGACATGAGTGAGTTACTATCTTTCATTCATTAAGAACCAAGCAGGCCATCGGCATAGAAATGGCATAGAAAATAATTGATTTTTTGCCAAATATGGGAACAATTGTACATAATCAGCATGACTTGCTGACCTACTTTCTGGACTTAGACGTTTTTTTTTTTGTTTTTTTTTGTGAAAATATGATTAAAAAGTACCCATTTTCAAAGGTTCAGTTTATACAGAAGCATAATCAAAGTTTTTATTGGCTCTATACCTTGGGGAAAGGTGAAAATTTATTTGATGTGAAGCTCATTTCCTGCAACATGTGCCCACGGGGTTAATGGATGGCTTGAAGTGGGGGTATCAAAGGGCCAGTTTGTCTGGAACCCGTTTTTGGGGACTCACTCCATTAACCCTTTAAGGCCTAATGCAAAAATCCCAGCAGATAGTAACCTGTATTTGGGCTGAAGCACAGCTTCTCAGCTTTCAGGAACAGTTGGAATTTTTTTCTATTGCGCAAAACTTAAAGTAATTATGGTACTTTCAAAATTACGCGCATATCTGTGTCGGCAACGACACGTTCTTGAAATGCGCACATGCTGTCCAGGTTTAAATGGGTTAAAGGTCAGACTTCAATGCCACTCTTTTGGTGTAAAGTACAGTTGCCAAATAACATAAAGAAGTCCATATCTGCAAAAAAATCCATTGATACTTCTTGCTCTGGACCCCCAAAGTCCTCAAAATCAACTTCTCTGTAATCCAAATTCCGGTTTTAAGGGGTACATAATTAATAAATTATCAGAAATAGGTTCTTTTCAAGTTCAGAATTTGGCAGACAGGGTCAGATTGAATACATATACCAAATTTCAGCCCTCTAGCTCAATAGAATCAAAAGATATGGGACTCCAAAAATGCTTATAAATAAAACTCGCAATCCATGTGTGCAGAAAAGGGGCATGGCACCCAAACTTTGATGGGCCATATCTCCAAAACGAGTTGAGATATTAAGCTAAAATTTGAGATTCTTTCATTTGACATTAAGTCCAATTTTTAAACACTTTTACAAGGAAATCTCAGAGGTGTCACCGTGGAGGTTCATACGATTTGTGTGAATTGACATGGAATGTCCCTAAAGTGAATCTAACACTTCAGACACGCAAGGACTAAATGGTGTCTTGTGCTACATCAAGCCTGTTCTTGAAAACTCCCGAAGTTTCTGCCTCTGCAATGTGACCAGGCAAGGGATCCCACATGGAGATTACTCCCTGCATGCTGGAAAGTGATTCAACTCATTTGCTCAGAGATTTTGTTAATTTTTACCAGGAAAATTCAGTATTGGGAGCATCATTTGAGTGCACAGTTTATGGTAACGACTACTTCAGTCGAAAACCACGCTGAGTGCAGGGTGTTTTTCTCAGTCCCGTTTTATGGACTCATCTGTAGTTTCAACAATATGTCCAATAGTTGATTTAGCCGAAGCTAAATAAATGGCCACTTAAATGGCTTTGTTTTGATTGATTGATTTATTTTATTTTATTTTTGAGAATTGAGAACAACAGATTCCAAATGCAAATGCCTTGCGTAAATAATCAACTCTTGACCTTTTATCTTCTTTCTTCCAAATTAAGTAATGAGGTAACACTCTCCTGGCTATGGAACAGCTGAGCACTCAGTTGTTCAATTTCTGTTTGTCTCTTTAAAACGTGCATAAAAAGTGATGATATTCCTACATTGTTCACCCAGTTTGAATGTAAATATCCTTTAATTAAGCTTGGAAAGTTTGCACATTAAGTGTTTCACTTCATCTCCCAATAGGTAAGCTGTTTGTGTGTAAGGTATAAATATTTCCCTTTGTTTGGCTGTTGGGATTGTTTATGCCTTTGTGTGCATCTGGTTTTCAGGCCGTTCCTGGACATGGTGTACAGTGCTCTGGACTGCACCACTGATGACTACTACGCCCTCTTCGTCCTCTGCCTCCTTTATGCAATGTCCCACAGCAAAGGTGAGGTGCATAGGGGTCATGGCCAATTTATACAACCACTGTCATTATAATGTGATCAAAAAATCTACTGCTATACTGTACTTTTCAAATTACATTACCATGACCAAATTGGGGCAGCACAGTGGGACAGTTGGTCTCTTCACTTCCCAGACATTTACAGACTGTTATTATAAGAAGAGAGGATAGTAAACAAGGCCCTATCCCAACTTTTTTGAGATGTGTTGCTGCCATCAAATTCAAAATGAGCTAATATTTTTCATGAAATGGTAAAATGTCTCACTTTCAACATCTGATATGTTGTCTATGTTCTGTTGTGAATAGAATGTGGGGTTATGAGATTTGCAAATCATTGCATTCTGTCTTTATTTACATTCTACACCGCATCCCAACTTTTTTGGAATTGGGGTTGTACTTTTTATCCCAGATGGCACTGGTATATTCCAGGATGACAATCCCAAAATTCATTAGGCTCAAATTTTGAAAAAGGTGGTGCATTGAGCATGAGGAATCATTTTCATGCACAATTTGGCCACCTCATAGTCTGGACCTTAACCAACTGAAAATCTTTGGGATGTGCTGAAGAAGGCATAACAGAGTGGTTTGATTCCCCCATCGTCAATACAATATCTCCGCCTAAAATGTTTGCAAATCTGGTCCGAAATAAATGTTGCAACATTATATTAGATTGTTAAAACAACACCGCAACGAATGTGTGCCGTGATCAAAGCTAAAGGTGGTCCAACAAAATATTATGCCGCGTGACTTTTTTTTTTTTTTTTTTTTTTTTTTTTTATGGATGGGCAGTGTATTTTTGACGACCGCCTCTGGCTGCGATCACAACGTACGCATTTGTTGTGGCATTAGTTTAAGAATCTTTTATGCAATGTCACAACATTTGTTTCCAACAAGAGTCGCATTAATTTTTGGCAGAGATCTTGTATTAACATGGAAGAGTTCAACCACTTCATAAGGCCTTTTACAGCACATCTCAACCAAGCTTTTCACAAACAATATAAGCATAATTAAAATTTGCTGGAAAAATATAGGTAAGTTTTTTTTACAGGTATAGATCCTCAAATAGGTTATGGTGCAAGTTTTGCGAGACGCGCTTTGACACTCACTTGAATCACTCACTCAGTGAGTGATTTAAAGGCTGGCCGTAGGAAATTGGTTCCAATGCTAAAGGGGCAAATGCAGCCATACTGTGATTGGCTGTTGTAGAAAAACGCATCTGATTGGCTGAATGCAATTGTGAAACTTAAATCTGTCAGAGATGTCTCAGAATGCACACACAAATGTGATGGAGTTTACACAAATGCATATGAATTTGTAAATTAATGGAGCTGTTCTCACATGTTTCAGATGTACATATTAACATTAATCAATAAAAAATGTGACTGTCTTTTTAAATTGAAAGTTTTTGGATTTTTTGGACATTTAATTTCAAATGAAAAATATTTGTGTGCATAAGAAAAAATACTTGTGAGCCCACATCTGTGTTTATAAATCATGACATACATTTGTGAATAGTTTTTCCATTATTTGTGTGTCCATGAGAAAAAGATTTGTGATCACACTTCTGCTGTTATAAATCATGACACATATTTGTGAGTTTTTTTTGTTTATTTGTTCATTGAGACTTTATTGTCTCCTTGTCTTGTCTTATTGAAAAAAATGATAGAAATATGTGTTTTAAGTCTAAATACAAGATTAAAGTGCTTGGTGAAATGGACTTATTTTTCTTCTTTTGCATTGTAAGCTTGCAAAATATGAATCACTTGGTTGACCTGTCCGTAACCATAGTGACAATGTCCTGTCAGTCAAAAAGAAGTGCAATTTTTTTAACCCACTTTGGTGGTCTCCTGAGGGAGGGTGTAATGGTTGTTTATTGGCTTGTGTTCGCAGGCATAAATGCTCAGCTCCTGGAGAAGCTGCTGTTGCCGGTACAGGGAGATCAGCCGAAGAGCGGGTACAGCCAGGTGCTGGTGGAGAGGCTGATCCGGGTGATGAGCCAGGCTGCTCAGCCCGGTATGGCCCAAACACCTTCTGTCAACACCTCAAACCTCATCATCCTAACCACCAGCACCCTCTCTTTGTGTCCGCCTGGAAGCCTAAATCTCATCATCCCAATTACCAGCACCCCCCTTTTTATGTGCCCTCCTAATGCCCCAAACCTCATCACCCTAACACCTCCATTCACTGTTTGTTTATCTTCCAAACTGCCTGAACCGCATCACCTTAATAACCAACATCCGAACCGTTTATATATCCTAACCCTGCAAACCTCGTCACCCAATGCACCAACACCTCCTGTTTATGTCCTCCCAACACCTAACAACTCATCTCCCAAACCACTGACGCTTCCTGAAGCGTTTTTCTGTTTGTTTAAATAGGTGGAGGAATCATGTTATGTCTGTTTTTACCGAGCAGCAGTAGTGTTTCTCTATTCGGATAGAACAGTAGTGGTATCTGTTTGTTTTGTACTGGTGAAGTGGCAGTGTTTTTCTGTACAAATGGAGCAGTAGCGTTATATCGGTTTCTTTTAAACTGATGGAGCATTTGTGTTATGTCTGTTTTGTACTGATGGAGCAGTAGTTTTTCTCCGTTTGTTTTAAACCGGTGGAGCGATTGTGTTATGTACTGATGGAGCAGTACTGTTATATTGGTTTGTTTTTGTCCAGATGGGAAGGTGCGCTTGGCGACTCTAGAGCTCAGCTGCCTCCTCCTGAAGCATTCTGTCCTCTCCCCAAATGGCTGCATCATCAAAGATGTCCACCTGGCCTGTCTCGAGGTACTCTTCTCGCAAATATCAACTTAACATTTTTTTTTTAACTTTACGATGTTTGTAGCATATTTTGTTCC
Source organism: Gymnothorax javanicus (assembly GCA_029692085.1). NCBI lineage: Eukaryota > Metazoa > Chordata > Actinopteri > Anguilliformes > Muraenidae > Gymnothorax > Gymnothorax javanicus. Next base: position 21,659,039 of record CM056206.1, read on the forward strand.
TTTGGAAAGGATTGTTGACAATAATGGTTCAATTTTAACCTATTATCTTACCGGTTGGAAATTATTTTCTGAAACATTATTAACTCCAAAGATATGTTATCTCAAGACCTTTTATGATGCTATTTTGAATTTAAATAATAGCTTTCAAGTGAAAGACAACTTGCATCAATTTTAAAACATAAGTGAAATGAATGATAAATACTTAAACATCTGGATCAGAACACTCATGAAATCTGCCATTTTCATGTAAGCGGGTAGTTTTAGTGACGTCGAATGTCTTATTGCTCCTGCTTCCTCGTGAGTGTTCTTACGCCAAATAGCCGAACACACTAGCAATTTAACAGGCTATGAAGAATCGTATCCACCAACACAACAAATATTCTGCTATATAACCGGACAAACGATTTCAGTGTTTTAGGAACACTACGGAAACAATTCTTTGTTGATACTGCAGGGATAAGTGGCATGTATATAACATGGCATGTATAAACAGCTGATAGTGGAATGTTTCCCAAAGAAAGTCTATTTTGGGAGTTTAGGGGCTAGCTAATGTGTCTGTCTGCTGTTAATAATTCCAGCAAGAAGCATACAGGAAGCAGTAGGCAATGCACACTTCAGTTGGGATGCTTAGCCACATGTGTGAATGAATTTACTGTATGTAGATGGGTATACATGTATGGTTTTCCTGAGGGAAGAAACGTGAAAAGGATGTGCAATATAAGTAACTTATTGTTACATGCATCCTGATCTAGCAGTAGCAAAGAAGCCAGCTTGGCTAACCACGTAAGCTGAAGCATGAATTATTTCACTAAACACGATAGCAGTGTGTCAAATCTGCAGCAAACTTCCCAGAGACCTGAACTATAAAAGGTGCAACATCCTCATTATAGTAACGGCAATACCTGCCAGAACATAAGGTATAACATACACTGTTAGGAATACAAAAGACCGCTCACGTTTCACTCGCACATACTTTGTAAAAAAGAAAATAACAGTGAGTGAAAACAACGGAACATAAATTAATCTCTCGTTGCAAGACAACCAACACAGAAAGGGAAGGTTGTGCATTTACCAATTTAAGCTAACGAGACGACTCAAAACGAGAGGGAATAAAGTACAAAATGAGTTAAACTATGATCCATTGACGCCACTATCATGTGACTGCTGAAGCATTTCTCGGCCTCTTGTTGGTTGAGCCTTTCTGAGGGATGTAGTTGTTTGAGTTTGATTTTCAATTTGCACGCGTCAAATGATTATTTAATGGCCATGGATTTAAACACAAGAACATTGAAGTGGAAAAGAACGCTCCTTCTTCAAACTCTGTTTCCAAAAGTAACTGACCCTCATTAAGTCCACAACGTTCAGCAAATTTAACTTGACACGACTGATCATTTATTTAATAAAAAAATGGTTATTGTCTGTTTCGCATGAATGTAATGGTGGAGTAGCTGCCTCAGAGAGAGAGTGAGAGAGGTGTCTCTGCTTTTACTGCTGACTCTTTCCCCCTCATTGTGTTTGTTCTCTCCTGTTTTTCAGGGTGCGAGAGAGGAGAGCCTGCACCTCCTGCGTAGGTTTTACAAGGCAAGTGCAGAGTTTTTGCTCCTTAACCATGTGTACAGTGTAAACGTGCCACACTGCTCCTGGTGGGATCTGCTGCTCCTGCTGTTTGTAGGGGTTGGTTGGGTTCTGTCAGTGTTGTGAGGCATTTTGTGATTCAAGCTTGCATTTGTGTGGATAAGTTGCCACTGCTCTTCTGCAGACAGTCAGTCTCACTAACATCTATCCCTGAAATCAGGGCTCTGTCAAGCCTAAATTATCTGCATCAACTGTGTTAATGAAATACAAACATATATTTGTATAAAACTTTATTAACTAGCATTTGGAATTTCAAACATACTTTTCATCTTCAGCAACACCAATGTGGAAAACAAAAAGTAAAGATTTAAAGCCAGATTTATTTTAAAAAATGTATAGTGCCTAAGACTTTTGCACAGTACTGTATATTAAGCGATTGCTGGGTGATAATAGGCAATAGAATGTTAGGACTTCTACTCTCCCTCCCTCTCTTTCCCCCTCTTAATCTGTTACCTTTATTCCTCCTTTTCTCCTCTTCTTACTCATCCTATTTGCCCCCGTTAAAGGGATAGTTCACCCAAAAATGAAAATTCACTCATCATCTACTCACCCCAGGGCTAATCGAAGGGTCTGTGAATTATTTTCGTCCTCAAAACACTTTTGGAGTTTCAAAGAAAAACTGCATTGAAGACAAATCCAAATCAACTGAAGTCAGTGGTGACCACTCTTTCAAGCGTAAAAAACATTATTTAAAAACACAAAATGCGTCCATACTGCTCGTGCGGCGTAATCCAAGGGTCCATAAGACCCGACATTCAAATTTGACTCAAAGACATCTTTTCACCATGTTTTCAGCCTAAATGTCCACTGTAGTCACTTAGCTTGGAGCCCTGTTTATTTTCACGGAAGAAGTTGACTTCACTACGGTGGCTAACTAGGGTAAATAATGCTGCAACGGCCCTAAACCTCTACTATAGGAGCAATCTGATATAGCGCAAAACTGTCGTAAATCGGGAGATGAGATGAAGGAAGGGGATTTTTTTTGTCGACATCCGCACTTCCGGTAATAAGACCAGCTTCACCAAGCCAATGCATGCATGTCAAAATGCGATGAGCATTCGCAGCTTCCAGAGTTGAATATCATCGTGGATACACAGATATGAACATGAAAAAAATACCGCAAAAATTCAAATAAACGCTACAAACAAGTCAAAGGCGGAGTTCACGTTTTGGAACGAAATGCTATAAATCACCATTATATTTAGCTAGCGTTCGACCGTGCGCGGATATGAGCGGAAGTTCACTCGTCAACATTTTTACATTTAACCCGTGATTTTCTGCCGTCATATCCGCCTGGCGATGTGCCGTATTGTATTGGAGAAACACGCTGTGGTTTTGAATATTGGTATTCACAGACTGAACAGCTTAGTTACCCTCGTTGGCCACTGTAATGAGGTCAACTTGTTCTGTGAAAATAAACAGGGCTCCCAGCTAAATGGCTACATTGGACATTTAGGCTAAAAACATGGTGAAAAGACGTCTTTTCGAGTCAAATTTGAATGTGCAGGCTTACGGACACTTGGATTACGCTGCACGAGCAGTATGGAGGCATTTTGTGTTTTTTAAATAATGTTTTTTACGCTTGAAAGAGTGATCACCATTGACTTAAGTTGATTTGGATTTGTCTTCAATGCTGTTTTTTCTTTGTAACTCCAAAAGTGTTTCCAGGACGAAAATAATTCACGGACCCTTTGATTAGCTTTGGGGTGAGTAGATGATGAGTGAATATTCATTTTTGGGTGAACTATCCCTTTAACATTGCTTTCCCTCTCCCCCTCTCCCCCTCTCCCTGTGCCAATTTCTAATCACCAGTCTCTGTTCCCTTGCAGGGAGAGGAGATTTTTCTTGACATGTTTGAAGACGAGTACAGGAGCATGACGGTAAATACACATGCATGCACATATTTGCATACTCGCAGGAGTGTGCATGGTTGCACCTCGAAACAAATGGGCGCTGCCAAGTCAGAAACAAGATTGAATTGTTGTCCTTTTCAGTCTTGTTGTTCGTTTATCTCTGACTTGAATATATACCTTAACAAATGACTTGTCAAATCTAATCTTGGACAAGACTAAGGCTGCATTGGTTGAAATGCCTATATGTAAATTGATTTTCTTTTTAATTATGTTTTTATTCTGTGTCATTTCCCCATCCTCTTTTATGTTGTGTATTCTTGTATGCATTTTTTATGGACGTTGAGTCAGTTAAATTAATAAAGATTGATTGATTGATTAATGGCTTCCCCCATGCAAAAGTGTCTTTACTGGCATTACATTGCATTTGCTTGAGAAACATTTGTATAAAGGAGCCCCTCAGCCACTGTAAGTTACGGTTGATGGTTGGGGGTAGGTTAAAAGGGATAAGGTATGATGATAAACTGTAGAATTCATATTATAAAATTGTTTTTATAAGTGTAGGATCGTTATGCTCGATCTGCCATTTTGACTGTGTGTCTCTCTCTGCATGGGTGTGCACAGAGTAAGCCTCTGAATGTGGAGTACCTGATGATGGACGCCTCCATCCTACTGCCCCCTACTGGGACCCCACTGACCGGCATCGACTTTGTGAAGAGATTACCCTGTGGAGACGTGGAGCGGACTCGCCGGGTGAGGCTCTGGCGCGTGCGGATGTGTGCATAACGTGGCCTGTGATGCCTGTGCTGTAGCTCTCAGGAAAACTGACATCAGATGGGAAAGAGGTCATTCATCCTCCAAGAGCCGAGAATTCGGATGTCCGTGTTTCAAGATCCACCATCCAGGCCTGCTGATGTCTCATCTTTTTAGGTTGCTGGCCGTAGGCCAGTAACCTATTGTCGTCACTTTGTGTTCGGCGTCGGCGTCGTCCGTTTAAAGCTGTATCTCAAAAATGGTCTGATGAATTTTTTTTTTTTAATCTGGGGATGTGATCAAATCGGTCATCGAGTTGATGCCCGAGCAAAAATTTTTTTGATTGAATCGTTCATTTAGACTTGGCGCCATTTTTATATCGAAAATGGCCATTTTTAGCACTTAGGTGCAATTTTCTCAAAAACTGTCTGATGAATTTTTTTTAATCGCAGCAATGGAATCAGTATCATGACCTGCTTCAGCGGTGTGAACGGGCGTTTTGATTTTGAATCGCTCTTTCATAGTGCCACCTAGGCAACGTGTCTGGACTTCATCATTTTTTGACCTTGGGTGTTTTGTGCAAATAACTCTCTTAATATGGCATTTAGAGCTTAGGTATGTATGAGGCACATGATCTTGGGCCTCCAGGAATCAGGTATGCTTAATAACATTGTAGAGTCAGTCACTATAGGGAATTTGACCTTGGGCCTCAAGGTCAAGGTCAAATGGCAAAATTGTGCTATAACTCTCTTAATATAGCATTTAGAGCTTAGGTATGTATGAGGCACCTCTAGGGAATCAGGTATGTGAAGTCGAACATTTGACCTTGGGGTCAGGTCAAACATTTGACCTTTGGCATTTAGGTCAAGGCCAAATGGCAAAAATTGCTATAACTTGCTTAATAGACATTTAGATATGTATGAGGCACCTAAAAGGAATCATGTAATATGAACATTCTTAGATATGTAATTTCACCTTGAGGCCTCAAGCTAAAAGGTCAAATCACCTTGAGCCTCAAACGAAGGTTATAACATGTGTTAATGTGGTACCTATAGGGAATCATGTAAGCCAAACATTCCCTGCAAGTTGAATATGACATTGGGCGTCAAGATCAAATGGAAAAAATTGCTATAACTTGCTGAATATGGCAATTAGAGCTCCGGTATGTTTGGGGCACCTGTAGGAAACCATGTATGCTGAACATTCTTAGGCAGTCAGTCAAATTTGATGTTGGGCCTCAAGGTTATATGACAAAATGGCCCATATTTGTTTAATATTGTTTGTAGAGCTTAGGTATGTATTGGGCACTAATAGCAAATCATGTATGCTGGTTGTTTTCGACATATTGGATTTGACCTTGGGCAACAAGGTCCAGGTAATGACAGAACGGCCCAAAAGTCCTTTAGTGTTGGCTTTAGATCTTCGGTATGTATTGATACTAATGACAGATCATGTATGCTGATCAAACACACCATATAGGATTTGACTTTGGTCTTCAAGGTCAAGTTCATGTGACAAAATCAATCTATTTATTACTTCTGATTTTTAATAATGTCTTTAGAAATCAAAGTATTTATTGGACAAAGGCACTAACCTAAATATATTTTAATTAAAATTTGGGCCTATACGGGCATTGTAACTGCATGGTCAAGATCTTTTTTTCATAACTGGCAATGATCAATTGCCATAGAAGAAATAAAAACTTTGGTCAAAATCCATGGTTTTTTGAATGTTTGTGATTTTCCTATTAGCATCATGGAATAGAAAGATAATACAAATTAGACCCATTCCACAGAATATTTTCCCAAAAGTCTTGGGGATCTGAAGTGGCAGTGAAATTTTGTGTTAGTTTTATCAATTACGGACAAGTCATCCATGATGTAACGGGATCGACACCTTCCAGAAAGTTCAACTTTGCAGAATATTTTCCCAAAAGTCTTTTGTTCCAAGATGTCTTTGAAAAAAAAAAAATCATTGACTTTCTGAGGAAAAGCAGAGCACCTCCTGGAGAACCAGAAGTGAATTGAGAAGAGGTCAGCCACTCCTGGGAAGGTTCACAAATTGACAGCAGATAACGACAGTGAAAGTTCAGGTTAGAAAAAAATTCTAATCTTTTGTTTGTCATGATCTAGATTTTCTTACAGATTATGTTGCTTTTGAGATCTTAAATGGTAGAAATCACTTTGTCTGTCACTATGAAAAAGTGTGGCTGCTCAGTCGAAGTAGTCAGCCCGATAATGGTAACTAAAACCCCTTTCTCACTGAATTCATGATATTGGCCCATAGGGCCAGGAAGTTTGATAGCTTTTTTTCCCTTAATAAATGAAACATTTAAAAACTTATTTACTCAGGTTATCTTTGAGAAGAATTGATTAAGTGTAAAAAAAAAAGAAGTAAGAAATCAGGAATTGATTCGCTTAATAATGTCTTTAGAAATTAGTATGGCAAGAACCATGAATTCGCCAAATGACAGCACTACAGTGAAAGTTCAGGTTAGAAAAAATTAAAACAGGTTTACAGATTATTTTTTAAATGGCGGGATGTCTCATGAAAAAGTGTGGAGCTTTTTAACGCCAATATCCCTTTTCACTGAAAATGAAGTGTACGGATACTTTTCAAGAGAGAAGAATTTCAAGAACCGTGAATTGATTGTTGGCTTGCTGTTGAATCCACTGGACTGATGCTAGTTACTTTTCTCCTGTTGGAGCTGTAACTGCCCTCAACCTTCAGGGCCCTTGGCACTCCAGTTGATTTAAGAGAGGGTCTTGCTACTTGTGAGCTCAGTCTGATTGGAGCTTCTCAGAGCATTAAAACCAAGTATAGCGATGTTCACTATGACGTCAATGTTTTACTACGCGGTTGGCAAAAAGGCTCATCTTACACAAAGTTTACTAGTAGATTTCGCCTCTTTATGTACTTAATAAAAGACCTAAAATGGTGATGTCAGTTGTTGTGTTATAGGTTGCACCAACAGGTTCGCTAAGGGTTCATGAATCACGTTTTTGAGGATTTTAAGCGAAGAAACAAGGAGGCTACTTGACATGTTATTTATGTCCTGATCATGCTTTCTGCCGACCACCAAACTGCGCATGTACAACTTTGACGTCATTGTTTGTAAACAGTGAATATCGCTATAACCCACATTTAATCACAAATCTCAACTGAATCACTTTCACAAGCAGTATTCAACTGTAGACACCCATGAGGTGAATACAGTTCTGGACAATTGACCCTGGATGTCGGGAATGATCGGGAGACCACTGTTCCTATAAGCAGAGATGATGGCTTCCACAATTCATGTTATTTTGAAACCTGCTCCCCCAGTATGTCCTCCTTGGAGAAGGGCTCTCTCCGTGCTAAATTAAGGGGTTGGTTCACATATGAAGATGGAAGTGTCTTTAGAAGACAAGAAGGATTTGGCCATATCGTCACCCCAGTGCCACCTGGATTCCAGCGCAGGCATTCCCATCGAGCTCGCCATTACATCCATCTTAATTTAGGATCTAATGGCACAGACTTGTACAAAATAACCCATATCTCATTAACTGTCATATTAAAGGCATAGGAATGGATAGGAACTCCTGTATTGCACATCACTTTGTGACCCTGGAATTGACCTTTAACCTTGGCTTCAATATTAAACAATAAAATGCCTTTCATCTCGCTTTATGCATTTAGAGCTTAGGTCTTTATTAAGGACTAATTAGAAGTCATATATTGCATCACTTCATAAGCTTAGATTTGACCTTTGACCCTGGGTTCGAGGATAAACTGTAAAACACCCTGTATCTTGCTGATTATTGCATATAGAGCGTAGGTTTGTATTAGGGACCAATGCAAAGTCATATGTTGTACATTAGGTATTGACTTTAGATTTGACCTCTGACCTTGGATTCATGGTCAAATAAGAAAATACCCTGTATCTGGCTTATTATTGTATGCCCGGTCTGGAATCAAACTGTAGGTCACGATTATGACCGGATTTTGTTAATTGTCGGCATGGATATTGGTTATGGTAAGAACACAGTTAATTTTGATAATAATTAATTGAAGAATGAGTTATGGATCTACATGACACAAGCCCATTCAGAATGGCCTTTACACATTTACAATCACACCTTGGACCCAGATTTGCATTAAGGACTAATGGGGGCCCATATCTGGTGTATCAGTCTGGGGCCTTGGGCTTGAGCTTTGGCCTGAGGATCAAGGCCAGATGGTGATATTTCAGTACCGCTTAGAGATGCACTTGGCGGTCATGGGTGACTGAACTGTCTAATTATTTTATGGAATTTGCTCCCTGGTATCTTCTTGAACCTACCTGCCCATTTGCACTATTGTATGTCGTCTGTGTTTTAATTGATTTGTTATGCTAGTGTACAGCACCAGTCAAAAGATTGGACACACTTTGCTAATGTCACAGCGCTCTCTTTTTAGAGAAATTGAAACTGCTTAACTTCTATATATAATTTCAAATGGAATATTGTAAGAGGAAATCAGAATTTAAAAGAGAATAATTTATTTTGTTTGAATAGTGTCCAAAATTCTGAAATTCTCAAAGAAGCCATATTTTGCTGAGTAAACAGACAAACAAGCTCCTTCCACATTCCCACGGCTGAGTTAAAGTCAATCTGTTTTGGGACTTATGGGGAAAAAAGGTCAATGAGAAGCAACCCAGCGGTGTAGCACAACTTAGGGAACTTTGGTGCTCAGCTGCAAACTCATTAAAGCCATAGAACTGCCTTAGTGAAAAAAAAATGAGTACGCTCATCAGTTACGACAACGCATGCTGATTATTTTGATTGATTTAAAAATTAGATCTTTTTTTCAAAATAAAGGGTGCTTTTTTATTTAACATGTATTGTAAGAAAAATGTAGGTATGTCCAAACTTTTGACTGGTACTATATGTACTTTGTTGTAGCTGAGAGAGGCCAGGAACTTTGCTGTTCTTGAGAGTAGCCATATAATTGTGTACGCACTGTCCTTCTGCAGGCAATCCGCGTGTTCTTCCTGCTGCGCTCGCTGTCACTGCAGCTTCAGGAGGAGCCCGAGACCCAACTGCCCCTCACCCGCCCTGAGGACTTGATCAAAACTGACGATGTTTTGGACCTGAGTGAGTTCTAGGGCTGCGTTACCCCCCTCTGACTCCCCGCTCCGTGAAATACTGCTCACTGCCCCCCATCAACCCAAAGCCCACCCATTAGCTGCATGCTGTGATCTTCCCCCTCTTGCACAATACCTTACATTTATCTTGCACATGCATTTATACGTAGCAACTTACAGTAAGTGCAAAGAATAAGGTCGTTAAAACGCCCTCTAGGGTTTAACATTTCGTGCATTTGCCTTAGCCAATAGTTAAACAGGTTATCAAACAATAATTGGTTAATCATTAATAATTAATGTGGTATATAGGGCTCGTTTTCGTCTTTATTCAGCTAAACAATTGTAGCAGCACATTAGTTACTTGAAACGTTAATTCACTGAGTGCCAACAATTCAAACAACAGGTTACAGGTTCAAACAGTTTACAGACTGATAAGATTAATTTACCAACTTAATGACATAACAGGTAACTCTGTTAATTGCTGTATACACAACAATTGTTTGTTTTTTTTTCCCTGATACTTCACCACAAAACTGGTGGGCCTCATTATCATTGGCGTTGTTATTACATTCTTCATTATCTTCTTGATGGTTAGGGATGATGGCCAGGTGTACATACCAATTTAGAGCTTCAGTCTTTTATTGCATTGGTTATAGATTACCTTTCTTCATGCATATTGAAATCAACTGTTTAAAATTTAATCCAGTGAGTCCTACATGCCCATAGAAAATAAATTTTTCATTGCATACATAGACAATTCTGGCAGGATGTGATTTAAGAATTTAAGTAATCCCACAGTATAAGCTCCTAGTTTGGATAATTAACATCTTGTTAAATACTGAGATTGCCATTGTGGTTGGAACAAAAACCAGCATACACAAGGGTCCCTCAGGACCGAGTTTGAGAACTACTGAAATAGAGCATTGATCAGCTCAGCCATGAACTAGTAATGCTAAGTCTATGTGGTTGGCTTACATCTACTGCATTCCAGCAGTACCAAAACTTGGGCAACTAAACATGGACAACAACTACAATTTTATTGTGATTATAATTAAAGCAAACAGTATAAAGTAGGAAATTCTATGATCCTCCCCTGCATGAATGCTTCTCACCTGTAACTGCTTTGTTGTCCTCCTATATGCGATGCTGCTCTCCTTCACAAGCCAGAGAGGAGGAGTTTGGAGTGTGTTCTCGTACTCAGTTCTGACCATGCTGAAGTTCAAAAATAAGAATAGTCACCATTGTAATGATGATTTCCTTATTGCCATAAACCTTCATATTACTTTAATGTTTGTCAAGACATAGTTCATTTCTGTGTGAGGACGTCAGTCATGGTTGCTTTTTAACACATGGCATACTAGAGAGAAGTAGTGATCTGTGCATTTTTTTGAGGAAGTGCAGTTTTTTGGCATGGATTTTATTCCTCCTAGACAAGTAAGGAACATGTATAGCAATACATGGTTATAGGCTTGTATTCTTGCCAAATACTTTCAGTGGAACGTAGCGAAAGCCTGCTCAAGCAGTCTCTCGATGTCGCTAGATGATGTCATGTGATAATCAGCATATTTTGGCGACATTTCATTGCATTTGCAATCTGCCTCGTTCAGATGGTAACTGTCCTTCTGCTGCTCTGTGTGCGCACATAAGCCCATTGTGTGCTGGACTAGTTTTACCAGGGCGTCTTGTGATTTTAAACTTACCCCCCAAGTCTGTGTTGTACCAGGAAATAATACCAGGAAACTTTAATTATAAATCTGGCTTCCTCTGCCGTGGAACCGAAGTGAGGTTGTTGTTGGAACTTCCTGCTGGGCAATGGTCCAAAATTAATGTTCAGATGAACAGGAAATTGATCAACAATTCAAAATCAGGTTTCTGCCTGGGCCATGCCGTTTAAACCCCATGTAACACCCGTGGGGTGAGATAAAGAGGGTAGAAGACAAGAGGACGTTGGGCCCTGGATGGTCTGGAGAGATTCTGTTCAGATGATGGTTTCACGTCCCTGCTCTGTATTCTTGAACTGTATAAGAAGTTACAGAAGATTATTCTGTGCTGTTTTATATGTAAAGAGAGTCTGTACAAAGATCTGAATCCTGGGATGTCAGTAATTGTGGCGAGTAGTTTGGTTTAAATAAGTCTTTCTTTTCTTTTTTTTTCTGAGAGTAAGTTAACTGTAAATAAAAGTTTTTTAGTTTTTTTTTTTTTTTAATACACTGGGGCCGTCATCAGTAAGAATGGGTGTATTACGGTATGGCGCTGTCCATCCATCCGTCTGTCTGCAGAGTTTTCTTGTAAAAGCAACTTCAACTTTTTTTTTTTTTTTTTTGGGAACTGCTTCCAAATTCTAGTTGCGTGATTGTATGTGGATGAAAATGCGTTTTTTTTTGTTTTTTTTTGAGAACTTTGAGATACTTTTAGCAAGAGCTATTCCCCTTTGCAATATCAACCTTGTGGACACTGCTTGTTCAAGACTTCCTAGACGACTGTGGATTCTTGGGTGATCTGATCAAATTCAAATTAGTCGTCTGATTTGGCGGTGGGTTGAGGAAGGTTCCTTTCAAAAATGGAGGTGCTGAAATGTTTTATACGGCAGCCACGGCGGGAAAGAAAATGGTGCTGGAGTGGCCTAGTCAAAATATTGACTTGTATCCAATTGATATGCAATGACATGAGCTTATACAGGCAGTTTATGCTCAAAAACCCTCCAGTGTGCCTGAATATAAGCAATCCTGCCAAGAAGATTTGGCCAACATTCTTCCACAGCATTGTAAAAAAAATTCATTGCTAGTTATCGCAAATGTTTGATAGAAGTTTTTGCTGCCAGGGGCGACTCAACCGGTTATGTTTTTAGGGGAGAAATTATTTTTTCCACATGGGTGATAAAGATTTTGAGTGACTTTGTCTCAATAAATGAAGGGTTCCTTCACAAGCTGCATTTTACTCACATTGCCTTTGTCTTGTATTAAAATTAGTTGATCTGAAACATTTCAAAATGACCAGTGAGCAAAATCAGAAGAAGTAGAAATCTGGAATACTTTTTCACAGCATTGTAGATATCATCTAGCTTCCAAAGTAAGTGGTGGGAAAATGGCTCGATTTGTTTGGCTCAATGGCTTGTTTTCATCACCTGTTGTTGTGCGTTTATGATCGGCAGATAACAGTGACCTGATTGCCTGCATGGTCGTGTCGAAAGACGGTGGCCAGGCCCAGCGCTTCCTGGCTGTGGACATCTACCAGATGAGCTTGGTGGAGCCAGAAACAAAGCGCCTGGGCTGGGGTGTCGTCAAGTTTGCCGGCCTATTGCAGGTAACTGTATGGGTGTGGTGCCCAGCTGTGGTCACCCCTGGTGTCTCAGTGTCGGGCGGCTATGTTTGATGAACATGGTTATGAGATTGAAGGGCTGTTTTGTCGACACTGTCCTGAAGTACACTGCATGAAGCCCAGCAGAGTTTTTAAAAGCAGTGTTTGACGGTGTCTTCTAGGACATGCAGGTGTCTGGTGTGGAGGACGATAGCAGGGCTCTGAGCATCATAATACACAAGCCCACCTCCAACCCCCACGCCAAGCCTTTCCCCATCCTGCAGGCCACCTTCATCTTCGCGGACCACATCCGCTGCATCATCGCCAAGCAGCGACTGGCCAAGGGCCGCATTCAGGCTCGCCGCATGAAGATGCAGAGGATAGCAGGTGACACACACAGCCCCCTGTCCGGTTGTTGTTTGGCGTAGCCATGGAGATACAGCACAGACTAGAGTTTTCACCAGTTTGCATTGCCCTCTAGGAGAATATTCAGCTTTTTGTGAGCGCAATGATTCTGTGTTATTTGCCGTCTGCCACCTGGCCAATCACAAAGCAGCCTGAAGCTAGCTTTGGAAGATATCGCTTGATGTGTATTCCACCACTGTGGAATGATCTTTTTTTTTATTTTATTTTATCTATCTATCTATTTATTTATTTATTTATATATTTAATCCCTTTGACTTGCAATTATATGTGCATATATGCAGATGTCAAAAGGTTGAATTTTTGGATCTGAATTTGACAATATTGATAAAAAAAACTTCAGCTTATGAAATTGCATTTAAAACGATTCAGATTTTAATTTCAAAGGCATCAATTCAAAAGAAATGAATTCAGATAGTTTTCAGAGTAAAATATTTCAATGCTATGAATTGAGTTGTGCTTATATTTCAATATTAAGAATTCAATGGCTGTCAAAATTCAAATACTTATGCTACTTATTTGCTTCCATAGTTATTGCATGAGATGTTGGGTGAATTAAAATTTAGGGAATAGGAATCAATGCTGACTGAAAAAGTGGTCTTTGCCCAAAATGGAAAGTGCCAAATTGTAGGTATAGGTCTGAGATTACCAGACTTTAGTTTGAGCTGAGCTGAGCTTTGGCTGAATTTTTTTGTGACCTTGTTTGGTTTTAGCAATCGACGGCAAGAAAGCATCATTCTCATTGCAAACTTTTACGGAATACTGACCAATACCAGTTGCCGGGCGATTGATGGGCATCCCCAATTTAAAATGGAAAATGTCTCTAGTGTATCAAATCAGCTTTGAGCACAACATATGGAAGGTTTGCACGTTCCCGTGAAATGGAATTGTATACAGTCAGCCTAGCTAACAAATTTAGGCAAAATGAAAATTGGCCATTCTTTCTACCAATCAGTCTTGCATTACATCATAGCTAAAGAGGAGAATATTGTGTGGAAAGAACACATCTAATTCATAAATATTGCCACCCCTCAAGAGGGTGAGCAAAAGCGCCAATATAGGTAATACATATAATGATTCTGATTTTCTTCAAATGTTTAGAGAAATTGCAGTAGCACAACAGTAAGCACAAAATGGGCAGTAGTAAAGAAGCGGTGAACTGTTTAAAATTTTCCAGAAAGGGGAAGATCGCATGACGGGCAAAGAGGAGCCCAAAGATCACAGTCTCGCAACTGCCAAGTTTAGCTGAATGTAGTGTTTCACCACTTAAGAATTAATAGTGAGAAACCTTCTCCATGACTTGAAGCTTTTTGGACGAGTTACACGAAAGAAGACAAAATCCCAGCGTCTGTACTATACCAAGCAATATTGAAGTTACAACTGGAATCGTGTGCTGTTATCAATGAAACAAAAATTGAGGCTTTTTTGCTAAGTACACCATTGTCGTGTTGGGTGATAGATAGGGGACTGCATACAAAGAAATACACCTCACATCAGTGGTGCAGTATGGAGCTGATTTTCTGTCAGTGGTCCAGGTGCTCATGTTAAGGTCAGTGGCATGATGAACTCTAGTCAGTTCCAGAACATTTTAGCCCAGAGTTTGATTGCCTCTGTGAGAAGCCTGAAACTAGGCTGTGATTGGGTCTTCCAACTAGACGATGACCCAAAGCACATGTCAAAATTTAGTAAGAAATGGTTGCGGCAACACAAGAGGTTTAGCAATGGCTCATTTGGAGGAAAAAACTTCTCCCCCTCTCTCTCTCTTCTTGGATGGGTCAATGTGACTGGTCAAGGAATAAAAGTACAGGAAGCAGTGGTAAATCTTCAGGGGTGCTTTATTTTCCTCCAACCTGTCCTTGAGGTCTGTTTCGCTAAATAATAGTTCAAAGAGCTCCTCAAATGACACAACGCGTACGCTGACGTGCAGGACTTTTGGCACAATCTCCCATGCATCATTTCTTTGTCAGTGAGATTATACATCAAAACTATTCTGTATGTGCTAAAGCTCTCTCTTGGCTGGAGGCTATGCTTCTAACTTCTCATTTTTCACAAAACCTTTTCTTTCTGTCGTCTCAAATTATTGAAACAACTAGAGGCACTCGTGGAGTGCAAACCTCCGCCAAGGCAGCACAGTCCAAATGTGCATGAGTGGAGCAAAGTTGAGTTATCGTGTGTGATAGGATTTCAACATGGCTGCCGTGGCAGCCATATCGTTTCAGTGATCGCGGTCAAAATCAATAGGGTGCATCCTTGATGTAATAGCAATCCACCCACAAAATTTCAGACAAATCCGTGCATTACTTTTTGAGTTATGTTGTTCGCAAACAGACAAACAGAGAAACAGACAAACAAACAGGGGCGAAAACATAACCTCCGCCCCAACTTCGTTGGCGGAGGTAATAAGTTAAGGCAACTCAGCTACACCCTGACCTTGTGGCTTGTTATCTTGCTTAGCATCTCCTGGCTTAGTTCCCCAGAAGTTGCACCGACATTATGGTAATTCCATTACCACTCCTTCCTGCAGTTGCAGTTGCACCCCCACCGAAAAACTGCATAAACATTGAGTTTCTGTAATTTTGCATCTAGTTCCAGCAGTAATGCATCATTTTCTAAAATCTTAATGCTGACGCATTTCCTCTAATACTCTCTTTTTGTCTAATTTGTTAAGCTTTTAGTTTATTACACAGGCGATGTCTGAGTACACTCTAAATCACTTGATTTTTATCTACTTAAGCGTGGATTGAACAGAATGGCTATCCCTGACGTGATTATTCAAATGAATATCATGTTTTATTTATTAAATCATCACCCCACCCTCTTCTTACACTCGGTCTCCTGTCTTGAACCCAGTTGATAAATCTGTGATCTCAATTGAAAAAGGCAGTTCACCAGAAATCACCCAGGAATCTCGATGAGTTGGATATGTTCTGCATTATAGAGTCCAAGATCCCTCCAGAAGTGTTCTCCAGCTTTGCTAAAGCACCATTGAAAAGGGGCTGAGTGCTGTTATTCACACCAGTGGAAGCTCAACCAGATGCTGAAAATTTGGGTGCCAATATTTTTGGAAGCTGGATTTTGGCGAAAACTTTTGTTACGAAATGAGAACTTCATTTTGTTCCTAAAGTCTTTTTGAAAATAAAAGCATGAGGCTTACCCATGTGTTTAAACCTTAAATATCACTCATTGCTTGCAGTTCTTTTGATGTATTAATTTTGCATGTGCTGATTATGATCCAATCATTCTGGAGTGGACTGTGTTAGTTAGCAGAAAGATTACTCATAAGTTTCGTGACATTCTCCATCAAAAAATGCAGATTTCGGACACACGCCGTGACATACTGACCTGCTGCTTTTACAAAAGCAAAAGCCAAAATTCTACATTAACATGACATAACCCTACCACATTTTGTAGAGAGAATTCCTTTCATGCTGGAAATTGCTCTGAACCGTTGATTTTGGGTGCCGGGCTTTATTCTGGATATTTTTAGTCTCGTCTTTGCATATTAAACTGACCCGCTGCATAAAATAAGATAAACCTGAAAAATGATGTTGCCACTGATTCATCAACAGGTGGACCTAAAATAACAGGTCATGTAAATGATTTTCTCTTGTAATTGCGCGCAGCAGGCCCATGGAACTGATCTGATCCTTCTGAAATCGGTTTTCGCATTCACCACTTGAACCTTGATTGCAGGTGTGTCCCAAAATGAGTTCTGCCGGGAAACAGACTCTTTACTTTCTTTTTTCTTTCCCGTTTGTACAGCACTTCTGGATCTGCCGGTACAGCCCTCCTCGGAGGTCCTCGGTTTTGGGGGAGGAGTGGCCGCCAGTGCCCAGCAGCTGCCTTTCCGCTTCTATGACCAGGCTCGCCGTGGGCTCTCGGACCCCAGCATCCAGCGCTCCGTATTCGCCTCCGTCGACAAAGTACCTGGTAATTTGTTCATAGGAATAACGCTGCCGCGCAGCTAGCGTCATCGCACCGATATTATCACTTAGTTAACTGCATCACACAGGTAATGTTTTCACCCAGGAAAGAACATCACATGGAAGGACTGTTGCCACAGACTGTGTTTCTGTGAGTAATATTTTTTGCATTGCGACCCACCCACCCCGCTAGAATCTTTGCTGCCATGGGAAAGAAACAAGAGAAGTCAAAAAATGAAACAAAAGATTTATGATTCCCGGTGTTATGGATTAACCAGTGATCATGTTCACTGGTGACCAATGGCTGAATTTGTCTGTGGTTGTCAGTGGTGACAACAGATATTGAAACAAGGAAGAGAAAATATAGTGGTCCTTGTGAATGCTCATTGTTAACCCTTAGAGCGCTGAAGGAAATTTTTTAAAATTATAAATTTAATTATCTGCTGTTGGAAACGTGCCAACTTATTTAAAAGAGCTACATGGTAGGTTTTTAACAGCTTTGATTTTGATTTCTTACATCATTGAGCAACAATAGCTGCATTTCGCGCTCTAAGAGTTAATGCATACCCCATGACTCGTTTAGTAGACTTGGGGAAATTTGTCCCCAACTTTGTTATCAACTTCATCTACTGTGTGTTCATTGTTATAAAAAAAAAAAAAAAAAAAAAAAAAAAGCCGCTGGCAGGATTTGATATGACGTCCACAATAGAATAAAATAAAAAGTATGTCTTTTGTCTTTGTGGCTCCACTTTGCCACAACCACAACACAAATGCTTTTAGCGCCTAACATCTGGACTTTGTACAGCCAGACCTGAGGGTGGTCACATCTTCAGTAAAGAACAGTACAACTGCATTAACTTGTGAATAATTCTAATGTTTTACCCCCATCTAGTGTATTTTTTCAGGAACTGTAGTCGAGGTTGGTATCAGTTCCTCCATACCTGCTATTGCTTATTAACAAAAAATCTTCAAAATTCAAATTTGATTTTGGATTTAGATTTTTACGCATTCTCTGGGCATAAGCTTAAGAAAATAAGTCTTGTAAATTATACTTGGGTATTAAATGACTGTTTGGTCATAAAGACACAGCGCTGTAGTTCAAAATAAGCTTTGAACCATATTTTTTTGCATTGTTGCAGCTTGCATACCCTGATTGCACATTGATAGCTATTTTTTACTTACCAGTAAAATCCTTAGCCAGTGTGTATGGTTGAGAAATGAGCAATTGTCTTCTCCACTGATGAGTGATTTGCTGGGAGGCATCTGAAAGGTCTTGGGAGTTTTTGGATTGGTGCCGCATGATTGAGGTGTCCGGATGGTTGGACGGTACCTCAGAGGTATTTGCATGGTTAGACGGTTACTGAGAGGTTTTAGTTTGCTCGGTGGATGCTGAGTGACTGCTGAGTGATATGTGGGAGGTTGGATGGTATCTGGGATGATGATGGATGAGTACTCAGAGGTTGTGAACATGCGATGTGGTCTGGCTGTGTTTTTCAGGGTTTGCCGTGGCGCAGTGCGTGAGCCTGCACAGTCCCTCTCCTCTGTCATCGCCGTCCCCGCCCTCCAGTGCCAGTGGCAGCGGGAGCACGGGCCGCTGTGACTCTATCACTCCCAGCACTGCTTCCGCCCAGAGCCCCTCAGGTAACATCCAGGACTCACCGCCCAGAGCCCCCCAGGAGTCATCCTGAACTCATCACCCAAAACACACCACCCCTAACCCCTCAGGACTCATCCTGAACTCATCACATAAAACACACCACCCCCAACCCCTCAGGAATCATCCTAAACTCATCACCCAAAACACACCACCTTCAACCCCTCAGGAATCATCCTGAACTCATCACCCAAAACACACCACCCCCATCCCCTCAGGAATCATCCTGAACTCATCACCCAAAACACACCACCCCTAACCCCTCAGGAATCATCCTGAACTCATCACCCAAAATACACCACCCCCAGCCCCTCAGGAATCATCCTGAACTCATCACCCAAAATACACCACCCCCAGCCCCTCAGGAATCATCCTGAACTCATCACCCAAAGCACACCACCCCCAACCTCTCAGGAATCATCCTGAACTCATCACCCAAAATACACCACCCCCAGCCCCTCAGGAATCATCCTGAACTCATCACCCAAAGCACACCTCTCCAGGAATCATCCTGAACTCATCACCCAAAATACACCACCCCCAGAATCAGGAATCATCCTGAACTCATCACCCAAAACACCACCCCCAGCCCCTCAGGAATCATCCTGAACTCATCACCCAAAATACACCACCCCCAGCCCCTCAGGAATCATCCTGAACTCATCACCCAAAATACACCACCCCCCACCCCCCAGGAATCATCCTGAACTCATCACCCAAAATCATCCTGAACTCATCACCCAAAGCACACCACCCCCAACCCCTCAGGAATCATCCTGAACTCATCACCCAAAATACACCACCCCCAGCCCCTCAGGAATCATCCTGAACTCATCACCCAAAATACACCACCCCCAGCCCCTCAGGAATCATCCTGAACTCATCACCCAAAAACAGGAACACATCACCCCAACCACCCCCCCCTCAGGAATCATCCTGAACTCATCACCCAAAACACACCACCCCCAACCCCTCAGGAATCATCCTGAACTCATCACCCAAAACACACCACCCCTAACCCCTCAGGAATCATCCTGAACTCATCACCCAAAACACACCACCCCCAGCCCCTCAGGAATCATCCTGAACTCATCACCCAAAACACACCACCCCCAGCCCCTCAGGAATCATCCTGAACTCATCACCCAAAACACACCACCCCTAACCCCTCAGGAATCATCCTGAACTCATCACCCAAAACACACCACCTCACCCAAAAACACAACCCCCCCCTCAGGAATCATCCTGAACTCATCACCCAAAACACACCACCCCCAGCCCCTCAGGAATCATCCTGAACTCATCACCCAAAACACACCACCCCCATCCCCTCAGGGAATCATCACCCTGAACTCATCACCCCCAAAACACACCACCCCCACCCCTCAGGAATCATCCTGAACTCATCACCCAAAACACACCACCCCTAACCCCTCAGGACTCATCCTGAACTCATCACCCAAAACACACCACCCCTAACCCCTCAGGAATCATCCTGAACTCATCACCCAAAACACACCACCCCTAACCCCTCAGGAATCATCCTGAACTCATCACCCAAAACACACCACCCCCAACCCCTCAGGAATCATCCTGAACTCATCACCCAAAACACACCACCCCTAACCCCTCAGGACTCATCCTGAACTCATCACATAAAACACACCACCCCCAACCCCTCAGGAATCATCCTAAACTCATCACCCAAAACACACCACCCCTAACCCCTCAGGAATCATCCTGAACTCATCACAAAAAAAAACACACCCCCTTCAACCCCTCACAAATCCCCTCCTGAACCATCACCCAAAAAAACACACCCTAACCCCTCAGGAATCATCCTGAACTCATCACCCAAAACACACACCTTCAACCCCTCAGGAATCATCCTAAACCCCTCAGGAATCATCCTGAACTCATCACCCAAAACACACCACCCCTAACCCCTCAGGACTCATCCTGAACTCATCACATAAAACACACCACCCCCAACCCCTCAGGAATCATCCTAAACTCATCACCCAAAACACACCACCTTCAACCCCTCAGGACTCATCCTGAACTCATCACCCAAAACACACCACCTTCAACCCCTCAGGACTCATCCTGAACTCATAATCACACCCCTCAGGAAAAAACATCCACCACCCAAAAACCCCTCAGGAATCATCCTGAACTCATCACCCAAAACACACCACCCCTAACCCCTCAGGAATCATCCTGAACTCATCACCCAAAACACACCACCTTCAACCCCTCAGGAATCATCCTGAACTCATCACCCAAAACACACCACCCCTAACCCCTCAGGACTCATCCTGAACTCATCACATAAAACACACCACCCCCAACCCCTCAGGAATCATCCTAAACTCATCACCCAAAACACACCACCCCTAACCCCTCAGGACTCATCCTGAACTCATCACCCAAAACACACCACCTTCAACCCCTCAGGACTCATCCTGAACTCATCACATAAAACACACCACCCCTAACCCCTCAGGAATCATCCTGAACTCATCACCCAAAACACACCACCTTCAACCCCTCAGGAATCATCCTAAACTCATCACCCAAAACACACCACCTTCAACCCCTCAGGACTCATCCTGAACTCATCACATAAAACACACCACCCCTAACCCCTGAGGACTCATCCTGAACTCATCACCCAAAACACACCACCTTCAACCCCTCAGGAATCATCCTGAACTCATCACCCAAAACACACCACCTTCAACCCCTCAGGACTCATCCTGAACTCATCACATAAAACACACCACCCCCTAACCCCTCAGGAATCATCCTGAACTCATCACCCAAAACACACCACCTTCAACCCCTCAGGAATCACTCTGAACTCATCACCCAAAACACACCACCCCTAACCCCTCAGGAATCACTCTGAACTCATCACCCAGAACACACCACCCAGAGCCCCTCCACTACCATCCAAATATTTTCACCCAGAGCCTCTCCGGTATCCTCCTAACCACGCCACCGAGATTCCATCAGATACCATCCTAACCTTGCCTCCCGGTGCCTCTCTGGTACCATCTTAAACACACAACCCAGAGCTCCTCAGGTACCATCCTGAACACCCCACGCAATGCTTCTCTGGTACCATCTTAAATGCACTACCCAGAGCCTCTTGGGTACCTTCCTAAACTTGCCAACCAGAGCCCTTCAAATACCATCCTAAACACACCACCCAGTGTTCCTCATGTACCATCCCAAACGCAGCACCCACTGCCCCTTGGCTACCATCCTAAACACACGACCCAGAGCCCCTCAGATAAAATCCTAAACTGGCCAACCACAGTCCTTCAAGTATCATCCTGTACACACCACCTAGAGCCCCTCATGTACCATCCCAAACGCACCACCCACTGCCCCTTGTGTACCATCCTAAAGACACCACCTAGAGCCTAAAAAGTAGTGAAGTGATGATGTCACAGCCACTTAGCTTCTGGTGTTGGAAGCAAAATCCCTATGGAAATTTATAATGGGATTTCAAAACTTTCTGGCATTGCTCAAACTCGTTTTAATTTTTTGAGCTGACTCACTCCAAGATTACTCTACGGAGTATATGGATGCAAATGATCACATCAAATCATTGTTTATTGCCAAAAATGATATGCTTTTGCACTTGTAGTCCAGTTTGTTGTCCACTTTAGCGAACTACATACCCTCTACTCAAACGGGCGAGTACCCCACAATTTGTTCCCGGCCAATGGGGTACCACAGTTTCAGCAAACGTTCACAACGTAACTCGACGGAGGCTGAGAAGTGATAGCCGAGATTTGCTATATCCTTGCAACCGTTACTACACAGCGGACCACTATCAGCCAGCCTGGCTACATGCCAAGAAATTAATGGATAACAGTGAATAGCTATTATTTCGCCATTTAACTAGCTAGTTGGCATTAATGTGCAACAAATATGACTAGCTACGCAAGCGAACTACTTAGCTAGCCAGTTGTTTAGCTAATTACATCTTGTTCACATAGATAAATCGATAGAAAACAGAAAATTGCCAGTTTCCTGTCACTTACTGTTATTTAGCAGGCTAGCTAGCATGATTATTCACTAAACATAACTAGCTAAGCTAGCGAAATGGCTAGCTAGTAATGGCTCTAAATGGCATGCTAACCTAGCTAGCTAGCTAGTTAAGTCAATAAAAACAGTGAATAGCCATTACTTGACTACTTCGCAAGTGTTGAGCCATGAGCATTTCACTAACTGGCATTTGGCTACAGCCAGCAAATATGAAGTTGGCCAACTACCGAAGTCTGTAAACTGGCTCGCTGGCTATAAGTTAGCCTACTAACAGTTAGTTCGCTTGCTTGGCTAGGCTTACTTGGTGAATATAAATCACTAGAAAAGGTGGATAGCGATTATTCCTGAAATGAACTAGCATTAAATGAGCAAGTAGACATGAACTAGCTACATAGCTAGGTCAGTTATGTGTTGACAAGGCTGATTAGCTCGTTTACTAGCTACCGATTTTTTTTTAAGCAAACAAACGTTAGCGAAAGATTCTTGGCTATTCAAGTAAATTGGCGCTAATTGTAAAACTTGAAATCTGGCAAGGTAAGCATAATCACGTTGAACGGAGAGTGGCTGGCTAATTAGTACAGTCTCACCAGGCTAAGCAAACAAATGGCTACAGCAAGGCTCTGGAAATTTCTAACTCGTTATGAACTTGTTCAGCCTGGGAATCAGGAGGATCATGGGACGTGAATTTTTTAGGCTACAAAGAGGATTAGCATGGTGGCAAAAAATTAAAATGTTTCAAATTATAGCTGACTCCGGTCAAGAAAAACGGCATTTGTTGTTACTCGGAAATATGACGCAAAATCTTGAAATCGATGGAGGCTTGAAAACAACGGGAAGTGCTTCAAAAGTGAATATTTTAAAAAGGCTATGTGCAAAATGAATGGGAACTTTTACTTCTGACACCAGCGTGACGTCATCACTTCAGTACTGTATTGAGTACCATCTTAACCACATCACCAGAACCGCTCGAGTACCATCTGAAAGACATCACCCTCAGCTGCTCAGGTACCATCCTAAACACGACACCCAGAGCCTCTTTGGTACTATCCTAAACGCCACCCAGAACCCCTCAGCTTCCATCCCAAACAGTGGCCCAGTGCGGTTCCCCTCAGGGCTGGTCTCGCTGCTCTCCGCTTTCTGAAGGGCTGGGAATGAGGAGATCAGATCAGTTGGTTCCTTTGCTTCCCTTCCTTTGTGGTCCTTCCTTTGACATTTTTTTTTAATCTTTTGTCTGCCTACAGTTGCCTGGCAGAAGGTTTATTCCTCTATGTTTACACTTCTGTTTCTCATAAGATGATTGTCCCCAATATGTATGTGATCAGAAGTGTTTGAGCGTTTTGTGCATCTGTCAGTGTACTTGTACATGTTCGCCCTTGCATGCGCTTGCAGGCATGTCTCTGTACATGTTGAAGTGTCTTTATATTTTTGTGTGCTTGTGGGGGCAAGTGTGTTTTTGTGTGCATACGCCTGTGTGTACGTTTGCGTGTTTTAAGTGACATATATGGCAGTAGTCCCGCAAAGTCCTGTAGTATGCAGTAAACACATGGCTGTTCAGGTCCTGCCTCACTTCGACCACAGCTTGTGCTTTTGTGCATTTTATGAAATGAAGCATGCTTTTGCGTTTGAGCTTTTGGGCTTGCGGTTCCCTTGCAGTATTGTCTTAAGGTGGGAAAATAAATCTGAAAAGATTTTGGCATTGCTACAGTGCGCTATGTTTTTGTGCGTGTTAGTGCATTTATTTTTTGGGCACATAAGTTCGCATTGATGCATGTGGGTGTGCAGTTTATAATCATGTGCTGTGACAGCTGTCTAGGGCACATTTGATTCCTCAAATCTTGATCAGCAAATGGGATCTTAAAACAA
Source organism: Gymnothorax javanicus (assembly GCA_029692085.1). Classification (NCBI taxonomy): domain Eukaryota; kingdom Metazoa; phylum Chordata; class Actinopteri; order Anguilliformes; family Muraenidae; genus Gymnothorax; species Gymnothorax javanicus. Next base: position 21,683,603 of record CM056206.1, read on the forward strand.
CATTTTTTGAAATTGCAATCACAATATTAGGACTTAATTTCTGTATATGGGACTTGGAGTCATTAATTCGTTTGAGGTTTGTATTCAGTAATTGTTTACCTCATTTCCATCTGTAGTACTAAGGTGGAATGATCAGCGAATTTGGTGAAGCGGTCAGATGATTGTAATCTGTAGCTGAGTGGGAGCTGGCTTTTGTGTGATGCGCATTGTGACTTGCATGTTGTTTTTAAGTAATGGTTGTCTCATCAAATGCCCTCAAGATTCTGAGTCCTGAGGTTTCTCCCTCTTATTTTGGTACTTTAAACCGTGTTAAGCGTGTTTCTCAAAGCGTTTTATCCTGTCCTAAACATGCATATATTTTTGTACCAGTTTGTGAATACTAATTTTTTGATATGGGTATAGTTCATAGCTAGTTCCATGCTGTCTTCTGCGGATTGCTAAATGCCCTAGCTGTTTCTCCCCTGCCCGACCATTTTGGCACCCTTTCCCTACAGTGGACTTAATGCCTCTGTACCACTGTTGTCGGAGTACGTTCGGCAGTCAGAGGAGTACAGGTTACGAACCGTGAAATTAAAACTGGCAGCTATTACAGACTTCAATTTTTTGGTTTGGCAAACCGCAAGCTCGCCTGACTCAAAGTTTTCTTCCTTTATATAAACCTCCTCAAAAAAATGTTTGCTGCAAACCCTGGAGTCAGTACTCGTCAGAGGGCTCTTACTCTTCAGAACCGGTAGCCAGCTCAGCGGTACCGTTCTACATTTTGGAGACCGCTTATGAAAATGGACCTTGGCTTTAACCCTATAATGCTATTTTTTTTAAAACATCACGGAGCAATACAATAGTGGCCTTTCTTTAGTCTTCTTTCTTGTTACTCCTCAGTGTCCATCTTTCACTGTCACCATCTTTCACCATCTTGTTCTTCCACTGTCTCTTCTGGTGTATTTGTTGTATCTGTGTCCAAACGAACCATCCCCATGATCTCACAGGTTACAATAATGCAAGATGGCGGTGACTTTGACACAAAAGAATCACTACGCATCTTTTTTATTAGCTGTCCTGGCGATTCATTGCCACGGTCCGTCGCCCGTCTGTCCGTCAGCCTTTTCTTTAAATGATGACTTCTCAAATTCTACCGCGTTGATTTGGATCACCCCTGATGCAAATGTTCCTCTCATGGCCCTGACCAAGTGTTGTTAATTTTGGGCTCAATTCAGAATTCAGTGTGGCCGCCCTGGTTCCTGATTGGCTCACACAGTTTCGACGACTTCTCCAGTTCCACCGGTCAGATTTGCATCACACTTAATGTGTTTATTTGTCTCGTGGCCTTGACCAAGTGCTGTTATTTTTCGAAACAAGTCAGGATCCAATATGGCTGCCCTGGCCTCTGATAGGCTGTCACATTTTCAATGACCTCTCCAGTTTCACCGGTCAGATTTTGATCAGTCACAGTGCATTTATCCATCTAATGATCCTGACCAAGTGTTGTTATTTCTCAGCTCAGTAAGGACTCCAGTATGGCCACCCTGATCTCTGATTGGCTGACACATTTTCAACTTCTTCTCCACTTCCACCGGTCAGATTTTGTTTTCTTTTTCTGCTCATGTTTGTCTTATGGCCCTGACCGGCTGTTGCTATTTTGTGGCTCGATTTGGAGTAAGATGATCTTTGCGCTCTCCGCCCCCAGGTATCTGCTGCATTAAAACGCTAGCCAGTGAACCGTCGCAACTGTCAGTGTCGACCAGCACTAAAATGTTCATGAATGTTCTACGATTTCAGTCCAGAGACACTTTGTCACTGGATTTCGGCGCTGCAGGGAAAACCCTGAATTTCATAAATTGCATCCACATTTTGGCACATTCCACATTTTAGGGTTGATGCCATTTTTATTGTAAAATTCCCCAATTTCGTCCTTTTTTTCATCGCAGAAATCACAGGGCCCTACTTCTCCAGCTGCAGAAACGGTTCCTTAGCTTTAGCTTGGCTCTGAAAAGTGGGCATACAGCCACAGTCTTATTTTCTCTTGTTTGTCCTTTAAGTATCACTGTAAGCCTGTATTTATGAAGAATCTCAAAAATGGGAGACTCCTAATCCTTGGATTAGCTCGGCCCGCTCTGAGATGGTCCATAAATACGGAGCTCAATCCTACTTCCTCTGTCCCCACTTCCTCTCTGTGTTCCATTGTTCAGCCTTTCCCTGTGGTCTGTGCCTCTGTTCTCCTCTAGTCAGGTCTGGCAGGAAAGGAAGACGGAGGGGATTTAGCCTGTCCGAGTCCGAGAGTCGTGGCGGACGCTGGGTTTAAATCGCCGAGCAGCCGCGACCCAGGCCGAACAGGCAGGTCCACTCTGTCACCACTGCACAAGGGTTCCCACCCCCACCCCGCTTCCTTCATCCTTCCCCAGGGATCAGCCCAGCCACTGCAGAACTCTGCTCCCTCACCAGCTGCCCTGGCTCCCCCGTACCTGAGCTCACCATTTCATTCCCCCGTCCTGCTCCTCCCAAATCTCACAGAACCTCTCACCCGGCACCGCCATGTCATCCCAAACTCCTCTATCTCCCTTCAGGAAGCCAGACTGGCAAACTGGCTTCCATCATTTTGGCCTTTGCCAAATGATGAATGAAGAGTAAATTATTTTATTTAATGTTATTGCCTGTTAGGGGTGTATGATGTGCAATTGCGATATTGAGTGTAATTTGACTAACTGCTGCCAGTCGGTGAATAAGCCATCTTGTGCCTTTTTTCTTTACTCGAGTCATGCTCTCATACTTGATGCGGCCATGCAAAATGCTGCTGAAGAAAAAAACATGTTGGAAGGCTGCTCATCACTAGCATGTTTGCACAGCTTCTGTAGCTAATAGTGTAACATTACCCCAGTGTAATAGTGTAAAACCCCCCTTGTATTTATTGGTAATTCTACTCACAAGGGGGATTTTGCACTTGGCATTCATGAGTCTAGCACTAAAAGTAAAAACCAACCCTAAATGTAAAGTCAGCCCTAAAGAAACCAACCCTAAATGTACGCTAAAAAAAAACAACAACTATTAAAGTAAAATATCACTGACAGCGCTTGTTTTCATTCCTTTTAGGGACAAACAGTAGAATATCCATTGCTTCACATCAAAGTCATGTCTTAATGTTGGTATTTTTGCAAGAAAGGTGGATTATACGTTTTGCATTGAGACTAACACTAAACGTAAAAGCCAACTGATAAGGCAAATGGCTCGCATAGTTATGGGATGTGATTATCCTCGCTTATTGTGTATAAAACTAAAAGTATAAACCAACCCTTAAAGTGAAACATCACTTAAAATTACGAAATTTCTTTACAGCTTGTTTTGGATTGATAGACAAGGAACATCATTTAGCGGTAATGAGCCAAATGCTTGAGTAAAAAGTAAAATTCCAAAGACAATAATAGGAGTTGCTTAAAATAATTGTCTTGCACTTGTTTTCTGTAGCCTTTACTTTCCATTGTGCATTTTATTAGTCCTTTCATGCTACAAACTGACTTTGCATTTGTCAGACAATACCGAGTGAGAATTGTTCGCATATGGATTTGTATAATCCAGTTAAATTTGACGGGATTCAGTTAAGTATGTTTTTTTCCCTCTTTTTTTCTGCTGTCTTGATTTGTCATTGAGTCGCGTAACAAAGCTTAAATAAAAGCAGGAGTGTTTAAAGGGACGCCACCACTCAAGCCAAGATATTTCTCCTCCTGTCACGAAATCATATGAGCTATAAATATTTTATAGAGGACTTCAGGGTAGAGGCTTTCAGGAAACGCTAGCCCTAGACTTGCAGATGAACTGCTAGCGAGCTCTAAAAAGTTTGACATGCTTTTCAGATTTTGGTTTATTTGCTGGTAAACTACCAACTAACAGGCCTGATATTAATAAATTGTGCCCCTGTAGTATATAATCCTCATGTTATTCTGTGACAACGGAAACCTAGACGGATCTTAAAAGGCTGTACTCCTTAAAGGTCGGAAGAAGTACCGCGTGTGAATATGTTCTTACTTTTAGGGTAGAAGATGCATTTTACATTTAGTGCTGGTGCTTTACCTTTAGGGTTAATGGCGATTACCATTTGTTTTTCATTCAGGGTTAAGATCATTACTTTTAGGGTTGATTTTGAGTTAAGTACAGGAAAGGGGTTGGACCACATCGGATGTAAAGGGGTTAGACCACATCGGGTGTAAAGGAGTTAGACCACATCGGGTGTAAAGGGGTTAGACCACGTCGAATGTAAAGGGGTTAGACCACATCGGGTGTGAAGGGGTTAGACCACGTCGAATGTAAAGGGGTTAGACCACATCGGGTGTTTAGGTATGGTTTAAGGAAAAGAAAAGGACCAAGATCGACTATTAACCTCCTGGTTACGGTCACTCTTATTATGCTTAAACAATGTTGCAATTCAATATCGTGCACCCTGATTGTCTGTATATTTGTTTGAAGATTGGTCAGTAAAGATCATGGATGAAACTATGTGATGTGCTTTAGTGTATATAAAATATTTGTGTGCGTGTAAGAGCACCATCATATTCTGTGTCAGTAGTAGCTGAACTTCTGCAAAGATGCAGATAAGATACAGAAATGAATCATGGGGCCTAAGATTGGAATTTTGGACCCCCCAGCATGACTATTTCCCCCCCCATGTTACGACCCCGATCATAAATGCTTCAAGTGGAGTCAAAGCAAGTTTATTTTGTCAAAATGGATTCCCCTGGCTCATTTAGTGCTGGTTAAACCATTGCTATTAGATTTATCTTGTTGGAGAAATGTATGGGGCCAAATCCCCTACTATATATATATATAATTTTTTTTTTTTTTTTTTGCCTGGGAAATAAATTATTTTTCAAGCCTTCCTAGTCTCCTCTCTTTCCCTGCCTTCCTGTACTTATGTTCACTTGGCTTTATTTTGCCTTGTTCCCTGGGTGTTTCTTCCTCTGACCTTATTTTTATTTATTTATTTATTTTTTAATACTTCCTAATGTGAATTGTCTGTTCGTCTCATGGACTGTATATAAAGATGGACGGCGCATCTCCATTTCCTAGCGCTGAACAAAAATGGATCCATAACATCCTTCAAACGGGCACTGCCATCTTGCACATTTGGAGCCAGAATCTGGCAATCTGCGCAGTTGTGAGCGGAGGGTTGAGCTGCAGTTTTGAGGTCCCGCCCATACACCCAGCCTACTCGTATTCACCTCCCCTGAACCTTTTTCGTAGCCCCACTGGCACCTTCTGTAAGCAGTAAATCTTGAGTGTTTTACACAAACAACAGACCAGTTCTACTACGACTGAAAGCTTGTTAAAGGGTTCAGTTGTTTAGATCTTTTTTATGTACAGTTATATGACGCTGAAATATGTTTTCTGCGAACCTTTTCCTTTGCGGTTTGTTGCTTAGTCAATGTCTGGCACTAGCTAGCTAGCTAATAGATTGACTACGGGTAAGTAGCTTGCTAACTACATCATACAAACCTATTTAAAAATCCGAGCTTGCTGATCTTTTAAAAATATGGTAAATCGAGGTTATGGGTGAAGACTCCCCACTATCATGGGTTTTAACATTCGATCTAACTAGTGAGCTTCCTAGCTAACAAGGGTGGCCCTATTGAATCTCAGGTCACTAATGTTAGTTAGTTAGGTAGCTAGCTATAGGTTTTTGGGTCACCTATGCTAGCAATGAAAATTGATTGTTGAAAGCCCTTTAGTCTGAACATGACGTTGCTGTGAAAAGTAGGTACATTACGCCACGTTTGGGAGCTTTTTTCCACCAATTTCCGTTGCTGTCCACAGTAGCCTATTGCAAAACGTTGATAAACTAGCTAGCTTTCTATACCTTTCTATAGTAGCATTACTGCAAACTGTTCATGACGCTAAGTCCAGAGAAAAGACCGTTTTACAATCAATTTGTCAGACAATCATTGTGGGTTATATACAATTGTACTAGGACCTAGCAACTTATGCACCTGTAATGCTAAAATTAAATATCTTCTCAGTGGTCGCACTCCAGCTCCGTACAATTCCCCGACGTAAATCAATAGGCGAAGACTTCTTTAAGTGCAGCTGTCAATCAAGACTTCACACCCCCATTTTATATAATCAAATAAAGCAGAATTTATTAGAAAAAATGAACAATTGAACATATCGTCATGCTAAGAACCATGTGAAACAGAAACCATCTTTGGGGAAAAAAAACCTATTTGACATGTACTTAAATATTTTAGTGAGGCAGATCCCATCCACTAACATCTAGGGGGTGGGCTTATAACTTGTACTGCAGCCAGCCAGTAGATGGCAATCAAGGTGTTTTGGCCTCACTTTTGGGGAGCTGTTAGGTTGTCCATCTTTATATAGTCACTGGTTTGTCTGTGTTGCTTCATGAAGCTAATTAAATTTTATTAATGAAATAATCATGCTCTGGATTCCATTGCTGCTGCGGTTTTGCATTATGTTGTTTTGTTTTCGCCTTCCCTCTGATGGTTTGTTTCGCTCATCTCTCAGTTGTGTGTCCTGCCTAAGTCTGGTCCTTTTTTTTGTCAGTAAAGTGAATTTTATCACTCCACCATCTTTTCCCGCCTCTTCATGGGTAATGTTGTTTTCCTCCAGAGTTCACAACATGCTCGTTTGGTTCCTCAGGGAGGCCTTCACTGTGAAGTCTGTTTTCATTGTTCAGTTCATACTTGCTGCTGTTCTTTAAGCGCTTTCCCTGAACAGTTTTATGTAACATACTTGGTCGGCCACCTCAGAAAAAGCATGCATTATTCAGGGAATACTGTGAAGAAACTTGGTGAATGGAATTGACTTCCTGCTGCAGCCTTAGCCCAGCTTTAGGTTCATTTTGTAGAAGCCGATTCTTTTGTGCCCTGTCTCGTGAATCGTATCAGTCCCATGACTCTACCTTTTCTGTTTTTTTACTCCCCACCCCCCCACCGCTCCCTCTTTCCCCACTATGTCCCATTTTTATGGGAACAGACGACCCGGCGTACCAGGACGCAACCCCTGGCGAGGTTGAGCACAGAGGGGACTCCACGGGCCTGGCCTCGTCTGGTGCGGAATCATCTCAGCCCACGACCCCACCGCTGCCGCTGGCTCCTAGCCTCACCCCTGCCCCCCAACCCACCATCTCCCTCCTCTCTGAAGACAACGCCGATGCCCTTAGCGTGGAGTCGCTGACCCTGCTGCCCCCGGCCGACCCCAACCGCCTGCACAGCTTCGGCACGCAGTCCTCCTGGGACGAGGAGCCGTCCCGGACGGGGCCTCCCGAGGAGCTATCCCGGGCGGAGCCTCCCGAAGGCACGGACACCCCACCTTCTACAGACCTGGAGGTTCAGGATTAGCAGTTTGTGGAATAAAGCTGAGGTCCCATGAGAAGAGGACCCAACCACCCTCCATCAGTGCTGCGAGTCGGGGTTTATGGCCTCCTGTTTCAGACCCACAGTGCTTGGCTTTCGTAGCTCCCACTAAAGACTTCTGTCCTGTAAATATTAAAAGCTGGAGTGGCCGAAGCTGGACTCACCTTTACTCTCTGTGCGTGAATTCAGTTCCCCCTGTGCTCTTCTCTTGGTTAATTTTTCTTCATTTCTGTGTACTCAGCAACCAGACTGAAATTCTCCTTTTTTTTTTTTTTTTTTTCCCCCATTAACCAAAGTGGGGAGTCGGCCACTGTGCTAAACATGTCAACATGAGATGTCATCATTGTGTCCCTGTCCCTTTTTTCCCAGATGTGCATCAGACACACTTAGCAGATGCTCTGTGAATAAGCAGTGCAACCATGTTGTTGGTTCACGAGTGTCTCCTTTCTTAGCGAGGTGCTTTTTTTCTAAAGTTGTGAGCTTGATCAATTCAGTGCCGTGAATTTGGGCAGCGTTGGCTGCGCCCTGCTGGCTTTCACTAGTCGCACACTATGAATGTACCAAGATCTCTTTATTCAAGTCCTAAAGAGATTTGTATACCTTTTGTGCTAGTCAGAGGGGAAGTAACCCAGGGTGTTCATTTGGACGCAGACAACAAGACTTTTCACTCAACGTTTCATCCAGAACGTCCAGAGAGACACTTTCAGAAAATATATTTTGCATGTATGACGACCCTCTTTTGGGGACGCATTGAACAAAAATTCCATGCCTTGGGTTTGTTTTGCCCAATATGAGTCACTGAGTCAAACTGTAGTCCAGTTTTCCAGAGGGCTTCCCCAGGGGGTCTGACGTGTTAGCGCATCTCTTCACCTGAGTTTTGTGAGTTTAAAAAAAAAAAAAAAAAAAGAATAATAACTGGTGTGAAATAACAAGAAATGCAGTTTTTGTTTTTGTTTTTTTTTTTTTTGTTTGACTGGATGTCTGTCTTTCTTTCCTATAACTAATTTGCCTGTCCCTAATATTCATTTCATGGAAATTTGATTTATGCAGTACTCCGGATTCTAAAAACTGAAGCACAATGCACTAGCACTTCTGTTTTGTTCTTTCAGCTTTTTTTAGCAGTCGCTCGCTGCGCTGCACTCTGCAGATTGCGGCATGTGTGTCTGTTTTTTTTCCCCCTCATCTGGACCAGTCAAAGGCATTTCTTGTCCTTTTTCCGCTAAATTAGGAAGCACTCAGTGGCCTCTCCTAAACTGCCCACCTTTGTCTTCACTTGTCTGCTCCATTATGTAAGGAAGTTTAAAGAAAAGATGTGCGAGCCTCTGATTTTCGTCTCCTCTGCCCTCATCCGAAGCTTTCCCCCTTTATTAACCGGTAATGATTTCAGTGTAACTGTGGTTTGGTTCAGTGTCCAGAGGAATGCTGTAGCTGGCTGAAATTACTCGACGTGGACACGAGTCGACCCATCTGCCCATTGGGAGAGCTCGCTCTGCAGCTGGCTGGATGCAACTCCTCTTACATTCCATTCATATTCAAAAACTGAGCGCAGTTCTCATCTTAAACATGTTCACTGTGTCCAGATTATGAAAACTTGTACTCCTTTTAAGAACCGCATTTGTTTGTTTTCTCAACACTTAATGGAACTGATTAATTAAAGCCGTTCACGGGTCACTCACCCCATCAGGATCACTGGATCTGACCGGATCACTGGATTTGTAGTGAAAACAAAGCCACATTCTTCAGATATTTAAGGTTAATTGAAAATAAAAAAAAAAGGCATGGCTGCACTGTGCAGTCCTTGACTTATTAGACGCAGCCTTGTTTTACTATGGTGAACAACACGTTTTTATTTGTAAATGAGTCTTACTTTGTTGCTCCACCCTTTGCAACATGAAATTTAGCCATTTTACCCACTAGACAAAAGCTGGATAGTAAAGAGAGATACCAGTTCACGAAAGTGCTCAATCACAAAATTCTGCGTAAACAAGCAAAATGACAGCAATACTCAACATTCGGCCACCTCAGCTTTGGGTGTGGCAGAATTTTCAATCCTGTACGGATTGTTCTTAAAGTGATTCTACTAATCATAGTGGTTGTGTATGTTTTTACATTCGAGAGACTGAATTTGATTTTAATCTGTAATTAAATTATAAATGAATTGCTGATGAACCTTCTTATAGAACTGTAATAAATTGTGCCCACGCTCCATTGATCTACACAGCAGCTTTCTCATGCACATAAAATGGTTCACTCTGCTTGATAATGGGGGGATAATAGTTATTTCCCTTGAGTGACCATACCCTACGAAGCAATTTGGCTGAAGCTTTTCCATTCATTGACTTTACTCCTCTTCAAAAAAAGGATCAGTCCTCGTAGTATTTCAGGAGAGCAGCTGTTCACCTGTCAGGCCACACAGCACCACTGGAGGGTCAGTGCCTGTTTTATATTTTGCCAGCCAAACGGTTCTTCAGAAGAGTCCTGGTGGCAGTCGGTTTGCCAGTTATCCATCAGTGGTGACTTCTTGGTTCATGGTGAGGTGAAGTTCATCCTCAGTGCAGCTAATGTTTGGGACTGTGGTCAGCTGAATTGCCCAAAACCCCCGTTGGGCCAAAAGCATTAATCTCTGCTGTTATTAAGGCTATGCTGTGGATAGCTTGATGGTAACACATTCAGTCTAACCAATACTCTTGTGCTGCACTTTTGAAGCTCAGTGTTTTTTTCCGTATTTACACATTTTAATTTCTGTGTAGTTGTGATCAATTTGTGTGACTCCCTTGATCCGTTCAGTTGGGCATGAGCAGAGGGATCTTTTTTGTAACGCATCAATCATTGCAGTTTTTCTTTTATGTGCAGTTGACTCACAAAGCTCACGCAGACTCAGGTCTGAGGAGCTCTTTGCACACTGTAGTCAATGTGTGCAGTTTGACCAGTGGGAGTCACTATTATGTGGCAAGAATGATCACAGCCTAGTATACCCCTAGTATACCCCTGCGTTACCAGGATATGGCGATGGTGGCACTGATACTGTCTAGATTTCATGCCAGTCTGTGGGGCCCTTGCAAATAATGGAATCATGCTGAAGTGCACAAGCGAGGGCTACAGTGTCAACTCAATTCTCGGGGTGTTCTCCGCATCAAGTGCTCATTCAAGTCACTGATTGGTTAAAAGACCTGCAAATCTTTTTTTTTTTTTTGTGAACAAATTTTTATTTTATTGAAGCCAAATACACATACACGCAGTGCAAATTAGAATTGTTATACCATCAATGTGAAAACATGAAAACCAAACTTAAAAAAAAAAAAAAAAAACCATACCCCAAAGAATAGCCCCACCCCATGGACCTTGAGGATCCCCTTCTACATCAGAAACGTCTGACCCATTCAATAAACTTTTCAGCTCATCTGCAATGTTTAACCACAAGTTAGTATTTCTTTCATGAGCTCCATGTATTCTTGCTGTTGTTAGGTCCATATATACCAGGTCTAGAAAGCTAAGAATCCATTGGTGAACAGAAAGTAAATGTGGCGGCTGCCACCGCAGGGCAATCATTCTTTTAGCTGCTGTGAGACCTGCCAGCAAGACTCGACCCGCACATCTTTTCTTAAGATTCTCATTGGCAGCGGATCAAAGGAAACTGCAAAAACATGCAGATGCTGCAGCCTTCTAGGAGTGTAATTTGATGCCCTTCCTTGAACGGGAGGAGCAGAATGCAGCTCTGGAGTGATGCTGACAATGGTGCTCTCTGTCTCAAAGGCAAGTACTGCAGGACCGGATCAGTGAGGACTGGGAGGATAGATGCACAGTCATTTCATTTCATTCTTTTATTTTTATTACACAGGAAAGTATTAAAAGTAACAAAGTTACAATTAAGACGGGCCTGACAGCATAAAACTGGTTTCCAGCAGGTTCCTGTTCTGCAGGACATATAACACATAAAAGGAACAGAACAAATAACATATCAACAGAGAAATTTGCATAGACAGCTGATAGAGTACACACAGAGCACAGACAGTGGCCTAGACCGTCACTGTTTGCAGGTGTAGGAATTAAGGAGCATCTGTGTGTATGCCTTCTTGAACTTTGTGAGAGATTGTACTGCTCTAATGTGTTGAGGGATGTCATTCCAGACTTTAGTGTATGTATGCATGAAGGACCTCTGCTCATAGCCATTGTTGTATGCAGGCACTGGTAAAAGGGCCATAGAAACTGATCTTATGACACGCAGGTGGGACAAGTTATGTGTCGGTAAGAGAGCTAAGTGTTTGTGAAGTGCTATTTGAATTTGAAAATAAAATGTGATGGCACGACTGTAAATATAGTTTTGAAAGGAAAAGGCGTGTGTGTGTTCGTGTGTGTGTGTGTGTGTGAGAGTGAAAGTGCAGTGCAGTGGTGTGTCCGCTTAGGAAGATAACTGTGGATCTTTGGAGCTCGAATGTATAGTCGTGCTGTTGATTCAGTAATTTCCCTTGTGGTGAGGGACCAAATTGGTAAACTGTAATACATGGTAGAGAGTATAATTGCATGCAAGTATGTTTCAGAGACAGCAGTGGAAAGGTATGTTCTGATCTTGTTATATACGTACAGTTTCTGATTTAGCTTTTTTTTTTTTTTCCGCTTGGGAGGTCAGCTTTATTTTTATTAACAATAAATTTGTACTAACACAGAGTCTTCAGAGGGAGGGGGTATAACAAAGGAGAAGACAGGAGGGATTACACAAGTGAATGCAACTAATTCAATATGATGAAGCAAAACCAAGTAACAGGTACATGTAACAAAGTACACAAAGAAAAAAGAAAGAGGAAAAGAAAATAAATAACAATTTTATGCAGTGATTTCACATTGCTGGTCAGGATAGTATTCGACATAAGACAAAAGACAACAAACAGAGGGACTGAAAACTGCTATACTCACATGTACTTAAATACACATCAACGTATATACACGTCCATGTAGTTTAATAAATATGCGTAGTGGAGCCTCATATTATGGGGGTGTGGATTAATCTTTGTGGGGGGTTGTATGGGCGGAGACATTTGGTTTATTCCTTAAATGGTAGGTATGATATGTGATGACTGTGTGGTTGAAGAAGAGCACTATGTGTTATTTATATGGGTTAGTCTGGAATGCTTAGTAGTTCTGTGAAATGAGCCCAATGACGGCCAAACTGGTCAGCTTGGTTTGCAGTTGATGCTCTAAGTTTTTCCATGTTAATGTAATCAGATAATAAATTGAGCCATTGAGATGTTGTGATATTTTGTTTATTTTTCCAGTTTAGCAAAATGGCTTTCTGTGAAACCCATTTTTAACATTTTATCTTTGGTGTAGTGGACTCAGTGAAGGGTTTTATAGCGAATAAGTTGTAATCTTGGATTTGAGGACATTGAAAAGGCGTTGATACAGATTTGTTTCCGGTCAATGATATCGGTGGCAACAGCCAAGTCTTTTTCCCAGTGTTGAGTCGGAATGGCAAGAGTGTTGTCAATTTTAGATAAAATCTTGTAAATTTTGGACAGGGTTTTTTTCTGATGTACTAATTATTTGAGTTGTTCGGTTATCAGAGAGGGATTTAGAGTATTGCTGTGCAGATTGATTTTATTCTTCTTGAGACAGTGCTTGAGTTGTGAATATTGTAGAAAGCTGTTACCACCGATATCATATCTTTCTGTGAGGATTTCATGTGGTATGAGTGAGTTATTTTCACATATGTGATCTAAATGAGTGATACCCAATTTTTTCCATTTGTTAAATACAATCGGTTTGTTTTGGATTTGGAAGTCTGGATTATGCAATAATGGAGTGAGTTTGTTTGGTGTCATGGTTTGTCCAGTCATTTGGATGAGTTTCCACCAAGCTGTCAGAGTCACTGCAATATATGGGTTTTTAAAGCAATTGTGTTTTTTTAATAATTGTGAAAGATACGGCAAATCTGATATTGATAATTCTTGGCAATCATATTCTTCAGTGTCCATCCATGTGTGCTGTGATTGATTGTTTATTTGTTGCCATTTAATTACATACTGTAGGTGGTTTGCAAGGTGGTATAGTGTAAAATTAGGTGCTGCTAGGCCCCCAGTGTCCTTGAGTTTTTGTAGAGTTGACAATCGTGTTCTCGGTTTTTTATTTTTCCAGTGGAATTTGGTGATGATAGAGTCAAGAGAGTTAAACCAATGTGTTGTGGGTTGGACGGGGGGTCACTGAAAAAAGATAATTTACTTTTGGTAATACTGACATTTTTATGGCTGCTATTCTTCCTAATAGTGAAATGGGTAGGTTATTCCAACGGATGACGTCTTCTTCAATTTCTTTTAATAATGGAGCGAAGTTGAGTGAGAAGAGTTCTGAGAGCCTGGTGGAAATGTAAATACCAAGATACCGGATATTGCCGGTTGTCATAGAAAAGGGTAGTGTTTTCATTGCAGCCTTCCAGTGTTCCCTACAAAGTGACAAGATTGTTGATTTAGACCAGTTTATGGCATAATCTGATATTTTTGAGAAATTGTTGATAGTTATGGAGACTTCAATGAGAGATTGTGTTGGTTTTGTTAAGTATAAAAGTACATCATCTGCGTATAAGCTAATTTTATGGTGGACCTGTTTTGTTTTTATTCCTATGATATTATTGTTCTGACGGGTAGATGCTGCAAGAGGCTGTAAGAAAATAGCAAAAAGTAATGGAGAGAGTGGATATCCTTGTCTTGTGCCGCGCTGAAGTGTGAAATGTTGGGAAATGTGATTATTGGTGGTGACGGCTGCTGAAGGTGATTTATAGAGTGTTTTAATCCAGTGAATAAATGACGTTCCAAAGCCAAATTTCTCAAGAGTGTAGTGGAGATATGTCCAATTGAAGACCTGGGTGCAAGAAGTACTTAAGTCACATTTTCCAAAAAATGAGCTGACACTACTACCATGAAGTAGAGTGTCATGTGCATCATTTAAAACCAAAAAATTCCAAATATAAGTACTCAAGTCATCAATACTGATATACGGCCTTCCCTGCATCTACTGAATTTTTGTGCAAGAAATACTCAAGTCTTTGCAGAAGTACTCAAGTCCTCGACGTCATCAGGAACAAGTGCCTAAGTCCATGACTGTCCAATCAGCTGCTAGTATGTGTCATGTGACAAGCGTAGCAAAAATGACTGTTTGGCAATCAGAAAATGATTGAAACGGCATTTGTGTGGTAAAAGTACCAAAGTCCATGCATTTTATGGCAATAAGTACCGAAGTCCAGGCATTTTATGGCAAGAAGTACCAAAGTCCGAAACTGATTTTCTTGTTTTTTTCGTAATAAAGCATTATTTTTCCACAAAAACGTGTCTGTCTACTTTGTATGACCCCTGGGACTAGCAGCAGGCGCCACTGAATGTTGTCTTTTAAAAAAAGTATCTGCAGCATGTTTTCAAAACTTTGACCCTTAATATCTCAAAAGTGTTATTTTATGACTAAAGTACTTCTTGCACCCAGGTCTTCAATTAACCTTATCAAAAGCTTTCTCGGCGTCCAGTGATGTAATGATGGTGTTTAGATTGTTTCTTTGAGAAATATCAAATTAAATAAATGGCGCATGTTTGAAGATGAGTACCTGCCTTTTATGAAACCTGTTTGATCTGGATGGATTATGTCAGATATTACTGATTCTAGTCTGTGTGAAAGTGCTTTGCTTATTATTTTAATGTCACAGTTGATGAGGCTTATTGGTCTGTAGCTGGCTGTGAGAGTTGGGTCTTTGTTAGGTTTGAGCAGAACTGAGATCAGAGCTGTATTCATATGTGGTGCCATTTTTCCTGATTGTTTGAATTCTGCGACCATTCTAAGAAACAGGGGATATGATGTGCCAGAAATGTTTATAAAATTCAATGGGATAACCGTCTGAGCCAGGTGATTTATTGTTTGGCATAGAGAAGATAGCTTTCCTGAGTTCGTCCGGAGTTATGGGTTGATCTAATGCATTTTTTTGTTCTGTTGATAGTTTTGGCAATTCAATGCTGTTTAAAAAAGAGTAGATGTTATTAGTGTCGCATTTATTATTAGAGTGATAGAGATCCTTATAATAGTCATGAAAGATCCAGTTTATTTCATTTGGGTTGTGACTGAGGTTTCTGTGCTGGTCTTTAACTGCATTTATCAGTGTTTTTTCTTTATTCCTTTTGAGCTGGTTGGCTAAGTATTTTCCTGATTTATCATTATATTCAAAAAAAATTTTGTCTCGCTCTTTGCATGAGAAATTGTGTTTTTTGATGTATTATTTTTTCTAGTTGAATTTTTATTTTCTGTATTTCCTTTTGTGTTTCTTCAGTAGGGAAGTCTGCAAGTTTGAGGTACAGGTGTTTCAGTTGGAGTTCAAGTTCTTGTTGTTCTTTCTTTTTCTTGTGGGTTGAATATGAGATTATGTTTCCTCTAAGTACTACTTTTGCTGTTTCCCAAAGTAATGATGGTGATATGTCCGGGGAGTCATTTAAATCCATAAAGGATGTCCACTCTCTGCAAAAAAATATATTAAAGTCTTGGTCCGTTAGGAGAGAGTTGTTGAACCGCCACCTGCAGGGAGGGGTTGGGTCTGCGTCAAGCATATAGTCAAAGCTAATTGGACCATGGACCATGGTGTGAAATAATTATAGGGTGGATTTCTGGGTTGTTTATTTGTGAAATAATAGAATTGCTGACCAGGAAGTAGTCTAATCTTGAGAAGCTTTTATGCGGGGATGAGTAGTAGGTGTATTCTCTGTTCGATGGGTTCCTGGATCGCCAACAATCGCCAAGACCTAACTCGTTCATGTAATTTATTTAGATTTATTGTTTACATTTACATTCTTTATTGTTCCACTGGAGTGCCATGGTCGGTAGTTGCTTGAGGTATTTAATCTGTTTAAATTCGGGTTGAGTACAGTGTTAAAGTCTCCTCCTATTATGATTATCGAGCCTGGGAAGTCCATGATATGTTTGAAAACTGAGTGAAAAAAATCTGGGTGATCGTCATTGGGCCCATAGATATTAGCTATTGTTATTTTGATGTTCCTGATGAGTCCATTAATGATGACAAAGCGGCCGTCGGGGTCTACTATTGTGTTTATGTTTTGGTATGGAATATTTTTATGTATCAGAATAGCTACTCCTCTTTTTTTGGAATTAAATGATGAAGAAAATATTTGGTTTATCCATTTTGTTTTGAGTTTTTGATGTTCATTTGCGGAAAGATGTGTTTCTTGTAGGAGACAAACGCCGGGGTTCAATTTAGCGATCTGATTTAGAATTTTTGTTCATTTTGCTGGTGAGCCGATTCTCCGTATATTCCAACTAATGAATTTGTGTACTGGCATTAAGGTTTATTTCTATGGTTCTTGTGTCCTTTTGGATAAAACTCCACTGCATAGGCATGACAGTAATTAATTTAAGATGTGTTAAATTAATCATTTTTCCTGCTATTATCAAGTAATCAGAACAATTCATTATATGAAAAACAAAATCAAGACAAAAACAAAGTAAAAAAACAAAAACAAAAAACAAAGAGGTAAGGATGGGGCAAACGTCTACAGCAACAAACAGGTATATCAACATAATGTAAATGCACAAACATATGGAGATGTGTAAGGGAAGAAAAAGCGAAGAGGAATAGTAAGGTGATGGGGTGCATGTGTGCAAGTATGTGCATGTGGGAGGGTACAGAAAGAGGGGGGAAAGGAGGGGAAGGAGGGGAAGAGGAAGAACAAGGGTAGAAGAGGAAGCACGATTGTATAGTCGTGCTGTTGATTCAGTAATTTCCCTTGTGGTGAGGGACCAAATTGGTAAACAGTAAGAAATGGTAGAGAGTATAATTGCATGCAAGTATGTTTCAGAGACAGCTGTGGAAAGGTATTTTCTGATCTTGTTATATACGTACAGTTTCTGATATAGCTTTTTTGTTAACTTGGAGATGTGTTGTTGATATGTGAGGTGTGAGTCAAGTAACATGCCCAGATACTTGTAGGTCTTGGTGACGACAAGATTTTGATTAGAAAAAATGATGGGATTACTAAAAGACAGATGCTTTCTAGGTGAGTGAAAATACATACATTCAGTTTTTTTAACATTAATGGTTAGATGATTCTCATTTAACCACCTATGCAGATGTTGAAGATCAGATGACAGTTTGGAATTTATGACTTCAAGGTTTAAGTCAGACAAAAAATGCACAGTGTCATCAGCGTACAAGAGACATTTAGAATATTTGCACACTTGAGGGAGATGATTAATATATAAAAGAAAAAGTAAAGGCCCAAGAAGACTTCCTTGTGGAACACTCAGATTACAGCCTAGAGGCTGGGATAATGCATGGCCAATTTTAACAACTTGCGATCTGTCAGTGAGGTAAGAGGAGATCATTTCTAATACAGAAAGTGATAGATTAAAAGACTGAAGTTTGGTCAATAAAATCAGGCGGTCTACCATGTCAAAGGCTTTGCGAAAGTCAATAAAAATCGCTCCGGTGATGTGTCTTTTGTTAAGAGAGATACGGATTTCCTCAGTAAAGAGTAATAAAGCTGACATGGTTGACCGTTCGGCACGAAAACCATGTTGGCAGTCACTAAACCAATTGTTAATTTCCAGATAAAAGCTTAGTTGATTATATTGAACTTTTTCAAGCAGCTTAGACATTACTGGGAGTATGGCTATACATCTGTAATTTGAGACCATACAAGGGTTGTCAGCTTTAAAAATCGGGGTGATTTGGGCCGTTTTCCAGCTGGAGGGGAAAATAGACAGCCTAATGGAGAGATTAATTAAATTCTGGAGAGGCGGTATAAGGCTATCCGCATGGCTCTTAAAAAAAAATTGAGTTTAAGCCATAACTGTCATGGCCATGGGAGTTTTTTAGAGTAGTCAATATTTTTAGCAACTTGTGTTGTGATCTCAGAGAAAGAGAACAAATCATGCGTTGAGAGTGGAGGAGATAAGGGAAGAGAAGTGCTGGAAAAGACTGATTCCAGTTCTTTAAAGAAGATATAAAGTATACGTTGAAGGCATTTGCAATCTTTTCTGAGTCTGAGATAAAACTACCATGGAGGGAAATCTGTAAGTTAAGATTTTTTTTGTTCTCATTTTCACCAGTGATGACTTTAAGAGTCTGCCATAATGTCTTTAGGTTGGAGGCAGATTGGGTAATTTGCTGTTGAAAGTAGGTTGTCCTAGCCTTGCGTATCGGTAGTGCATTTGTTTCTAATTTTTATAAAATCATTTTTTTTTTTGCTCTCAAGCGTTCAATGTGATCTGAATGTTTTGAGGGAAGAGGCCCTCTGTTTAAAGGACCAGTGTGTAAAATGGGGGGGAAACAGTGACATCCAGCGTTCAGATTCTAGACTGCAGCGCTCACTCACTCACTCAAGCTCACCCTCCCGTCGGCTAAAAGACGGTGGCCTCCGAGGCCCAAAACACTTTTGCGGAAATGGCGTCTTCCACGACTGGGATTTATACACGCGAAAAGCGTTCTCTACCTGGCTGGATTGTCCGGTCAGGCTGCCGTACCAACATGGCGGTGCAAGATGGCGACGTCTCTAAAGCAAGGCCCTTGCTATATGTATATATAAACGCATAATTATAAGGCTATGAAAACCAAACGAATTTTATTTTATAGCTATTATACACTTATATAAACATATTAATGGGTAGTATATTCAGATTTTGCCAATAAACCATGCCAAATATTACACACTGGTCCTTTACGGAGTTTGAATAATTCAGAATTTAACCAAGGTAATGTACCCTGCCAAGGACGTACTTTACCAGCAGAGGAATATTTATTTTGTATTATTTTAAATTTAGAGTGAAACTGAGATAAAATATCATCTGGGTTTTCCAGCGATAGCTGAACACTCCAGTCGATTGCGCTGAAGTCAGCATTAAATTGAAGCGGCTTTGACAGTGGTATTTTATGCTCAGAAAAACGAGCATGGCTTTTTAGAGGTTTTATTATTTTTCCTGATTGCGTAAACAAGCAGGTGATCAGAAATATCAGCGTTAATCACATCAGAGAGTGCATATTTAGATGGCTGATTTGTGAGAATAAGATCCAGAATTGAACTACATGTCTGGCCTATTCTAGTCAGGTCCTTAATTAGCTTGTAAAGACCAAGTTTCATTGCAGCGGCTTTCAAAGATTTAGATACAGCGTCATTCCAGTTGAGGTTGATGTCACCCATAATTACAAGCTCCTTAGATGTAACAGATTTCATTTTCTCAGAAAGCTGAGATAAGTAGAGACTTGCACTGACATTAGGGGGCTTGTAGGTAACAATTATAGTTATTGCGTGTTGGAGAGTGAAATTAATTATCAATTGTAGTCTCAGTTTCGATTTTAGTTAATAAGTGCATGTATTTCTGATTCACATAAAAGCCACTCCGCCACCGGCCTTATCCGTGCGGTCTTTCCGACAGGGTAGAGCGGGGTAATGTGCCCCCGTTAAGCAGGAATTTTCACAACTAAAGGTAAACAACATGAATTCATAATTTTTTTTTGCTTGAATGGATAGTATGTAAAGTTGGCTACCACATCTCGAAAGATTTATGACATAGTTACTATAGCAAGATGTCCCCCATGGGCGTCTGTTTTATGTTATCTAGAATAACTTGTAAAGCCTAATACATACTGGTTTTATTGCATTTCACATGAGTAATTATCATATTATAGCTGTCCTTATTGGCAAGTACACATCATACGAAAGATTAACATCTTTTTTGAAATTTCCTTGCTTAAGAAATGGGGAAAGAAAGAGGTACATTCTCCTAAACTTAACTTTTTATTAACTGACGAAACATTAAGGCATAAGTGATGGCAAGGTACTGTTGGCATTAAATACATCAAGGGATAGATGGTTAGCCTATATCTTGTGGACTACTAAGAAATATGAGGCACGTGTAGTGGTATGGAACGTATATGTAACATAATCGTTCTGGTAGGCGATTTTAATTGGGACTGGCTTTTACCGGTGTCTGATCCTTTTAAGGCCAAGTGTTTGTCTTTTAACCTTACTCAAATCATTGAAAGCCCAACACGTCTTAATCCCAAATGCCTAGATAAATCATCTCTTATCGATCTTTTAATTACTAACATGCCTCATAAATATTCTGCTACAGCAGTTTTTGCCAATGATCTGAGTGATCATTGTGTGATAGGTGCTGTTAGGCACACTAAAATCCCCCGCACTACGCCCCGTATTGTTCATAAAAGAAGTCTGAAGCACTTTGTTGAACAAGCTTTTCTTCATAATCTTTTTAATTTTAACTGGGACCGTATTTTACTAATTGGTGATGTAAATCTTGCATGGGAATATTTTTATGACAGCTTTAGCTATTTTATGGACAAACATGCTCTTCTTCGTCGGTTCAGGGTGAAGGGACGAGAGAGCCCCTGGTTCACTGCTGGACTGTTAGATCTCCTACATAAGAGAAATC
This sequence comes from Gymnothorax javanicus, assembly GCA_029692085.1. Taxonomy (NCBI): domain Eukaryota; kingdom Metazoa; phylum Chordata; class Actinopteri; order Anguilliformes; family Muraenidae; genus Gymnothorax; species Gymnothorax javanicus. Next base: position 21,704,383 of record CM056206.1, read on the forward strand.
AGCTCTGGGCCAATGCAAGGAAGTCGGGCCTTGAGGCTGACTGGCTACTTTTTCGGCAAGCACGTAACAGTTGCGCTGCCGCTATTAGGGAAGCTAAGCGTGAGTATTTCTTATCACAGACCACTGACAACTTAAACGACCCTAGGAAATTTTGGCATACCATAAAATCTCTTTCAGCCAATACCTCCTCCTCAGAGCTGCCTCCTAATATTGTTGTCGACTCCACCCCTATATCAGACAAATTTGAGATGCTAAACTGTTTTAACAAACATTTTATAGCCTCCAGCTCCTTGTTTGACTCTTCATGTGATGGTAAATCACCCACTGTACCCCTTGTCGGTCTAGCAGGTAGCCGGGGTTTCTCTTTCTCTTTCACCCCTTTCTCCGTTGAAGAGGTTCATATGGCCTTAAAGGACCTAGACCCTCGAAAATCAGCAGGCCCTGATAATCTTCCCCCTTACTTCTTACGTCTGGCTGCACATATTATAGCTCAGCCTGTATCCCACATTTTTAATCTTTCTATCCAGAGCAACGTTATTCCTGATGTGTGGAAAACCGCCCATGTCCTCCCTCTCTTGAAAGGAGGTGACCCCACATTATTGAATAATTACAGACCTATTTCTAAGCTCTCTATTTTAGCGAAAGTTCTTGAAAGGCTGGTGAATGACCAGGTCAAGGATTACCTGAGTCTGAACGATATTTTATCTCCATTTCAATCTGGCTTTAGGAAGCAGCATAGCACAGCAACTGCTGCCACCAAGGTGATAGATGATATTGTGGAAGCCATGGATGCTAAGAAATACTGCGCTGCCCTGTTTATCGATCTCTCAAAGGCATTCGACACAGTTGACCACAGCATTTTATGTCAGCGACTGTCTACCATTGGAATGTCAGACCATGCTGTTGGCTAGTTTTCTAACTACCTCTCCAACCGTAAGCAGTGTGTGCAGTCCAATGGTCTTTGCTCCGGGTTCCTAAACACTACAAATGGTCTGCCGCAGGGGTTCCGCTTTTTAGGACCCAATTTTTCACTATTTATATGAACGAGGTGGGCCAAAATATTAATGCTTCCGTGCATCTTTATGCTGATGACACCGTCGTCTATTGTTGTGCATCTTCTGTTGCCCAGGTGTTTAAAGATCTGCAGTCTGCATTTGACACCATTCAGGCGCAACTGTCTCATCTCAGGCTAGTTTTAAATGCAGGTAAAACTAAGTTTATGTTCTTTTCAAATAAAAAGAAGGTGCCTGCTGTTCTGCCCTGTATTATGTCTGCTCAGGGTACCCCTATTGAGTCTGTGGCCACTTATAAATACCTAGGCATCACAGTGGACGATAACCTTTCTTTTAAATGCCATGTTGACAAATTGCTGAGGAAATTGAAATTGAAGCTGGGGTTTTTCTTCAGAAATAGAGCTTGTTTTTCATTTAAAGCCAGAAAACGTATTGTTGCGGCCACTTTCTTGCCGCTACTGGATTACGGTGATGTTGTGTAAATGAATGCCTCTGCTCACGCCTTACATCTGTTCAATGCTGCATATCATGGAGCTTTGAGATTCATTACCGGTTGTAAACCCCTCACACATCACTGTACTTTGTACTCTCTCACAAACTGGTCATCACTTTCCATGCGCAGAATCACTCACTGGTATCTTTTTATTTATAAATCCATCATCGGTCTGCTCCCCTCCTATCTGTCCATGTATATGACACAAAAACAGTCTGATCGTAGCCTCCGGTCCCTGGACTACATGACTTTTGCCATCCCCTCAGTCCGTACCGAACTTGGCAAAAAGGCGTTCTCCTACTCTGCCCCTGCAACCTGGAACATGCTTCAGCAGAAGCTGAAGCTGTTGAGCTTTATTCCAGTAGGGGACTTCAAACTACTTGTAGAAAGGCTGGTGAGAGAGTCTGTGGGGGTCTGCACATGTACTCACTAGTTTTATTCTTCTTGTCGCACTTTTGCAGTTTTGCATCAATTATTTTATTGTTTTGTGTTTTGTCTCTTGTATGTTCAGTTAGTCTGTAACTTAATGTTTTGCTGCTGCTGCCTGCCCTGAACAGGTCTCTCTTGTAAATGAGACCCTGGGTCTCAATGAGATTTTCACCTGTATAAATAAAGGTTAATAAATAAAAAAATATGGGTATCCATGAAAAGTCTTTAAAATTAAGAGTGACCATAATGCATTTCACCCAATATATTTCTTTTTAGGCCCTTATGGGTATTGATGCATATATGATTTATTTTTGTGTAACTCTATATGGCCCTACTTTTAACATGTATGGATACACCTAACTTTCAATTCCCAAGTTCTTTATAAAAATCATCATGTCTGATATATATTTCCTATAAATAGAACATAATTTTTAGAAAAAAATGAATAAAACAGAATGAATACGACTGAAAATCGGGTAAGATGTCTTCCTTCCCTAGGGGCATCTTACCCCAGACCAAAAAGGGCATCTTACCCCCAGCACTAACATATTGGTTTTGGCTCATTAACCCCAATTTCTCCTATTATCACCACACAGGACCCCCTTTTATACATAGAGAAGGCATCAGAGAGTTACACTGACATGTCCTGCAGACTCCTGGAGCCTTCAAATTCTTGTGGCAAAATGATTCATTTGGTCATTTTTTATAAGAAAGACAATAAAAACACAAATACTTTGAGTACTCACATGTCACTTGCTCTGTTGACTCATCTGTTGCTCAGGATTTCCCTCCAGGTGGCAGTGCATTTGTCTAAGTCAAGAGCCGCATACTGGGCACAGCTGAAATTGAATCATAAGCAAAGGGCATCTTACCCTCAGGGGCGTCTTACCCCGCTCTACCCTATAACTGGTAATTTTCTATCGAAAGATAGGAGTCGGGGACAGAAGGATTTAGCCAAGATCCTGAGATCGCCAGTACGTCAGTTTTTGACTGTGTAAGCAATAGTTTGACATCGTCCAGTTTAGGGACAAGACTTCGAGCATTAAGATGGCAGATTTTTAAGCCTCTTATCAGACCAAGTACCCATAGGGTGGTAGGATTTTTTTTTAAGATGAAATGACCTCTTGCAAGCTTTGGCTATTTTGACTTTTATGCGAAGCGAAGATGTTTCGGGGGGTCTGCCTTTATCACATAACTGTACTGCTTTTCTTATAGCCTAGCTCATGACATGTTTTTCTTTTGCAAAAATTTCATTGGCTGAAAGCGTGGGGGAAAAAAACGCTCCTGGTTACATCATGCTTTTGATATTTAGCCAAACTGAATACCAAGTGAAACGTTAAAATCGGAATGGCTCAGCAATGTAGCAAGCTTCCCAAGTAGCACAAAGTTCACCTTACTGTGCTAGCTAGTGTGCCTATGCAGTAATGGCCCCTAGACTCTGGAACAGTCTACCACCGAGCGTCAGATCAGCTGAATCAGTGTCCATTTTTAAAACACGTCTTAAAACACATTTTTATCAGCAGGCTTTTCCTGGGTCTTTACTAATTTTTTTTTTTTTTTTTTTTTACTAATTTTATTTATTTTTTATTTCATTTTATTTATTTATTTTTTTAAATAATGTTTTACTCCTTTTGTACTCTTACTCCTGTTTGTTTTACTTTGTGTAAAGCACTTTGTGCTCCTGCTGGAAAAGTGCTATATAAATAAAGTTATTATTATTATTATTATTACTTCTTCGTAACCATTATGTAACTTAAGTTTGTTCGCTAGCAAGCTATCATTAGCTAGCTACTTAGTTGACTTAATTTACAAACTGTTGATAGTACTACCGCAAATGTCTGAGACTGACTGTGACCAACTTAACAGAGTGATGCAGTTGGCGCAATGCTAACATACAATCGGCACTAACGAAAGTTACATCTGTTTCCATTAAACTATGCAATTCAGCTATGTGATGAACAGAATCTTATACTCTTGGATGTGTTATATTAACCCCTTCGTGCAAAAGCCAGATCTGGCTATTTATATGCAGTGGTGCATAAGGTACCAGAAAACCATACCCAAGTAAAAGTACAGATACCTTACCGAGAAAGTAACTCAATTACAAGTTATCAAGTCACCCATTAGAAAAGCACATGAGTAAAAGTCTTAAAGTATCTGATTTGAACAGTACTTAAGTATCAAAAGTATTCACCCGTGAAAATTGGCCTGCCTTAAACAATGGCTTACTGAGTAAAACTTTTGTCTTTATTTATCTCTGGAACAGTCAGAACTGCATATTTTCACACAAGTGATTCACCTTTTGTCAACCCCTGTGGCTTTTTAAATAAATTGGCTAGAATCAAATTAATGCGGGTTCTGTGTGCATCCAATCTCATTCTCAAGCAATAGATTCAATGGAAACAGCACTATGGAGTATATTAACCTTTAAAACACCATCAACACGCACTGATAATTACAATAACACAACTTTATAGATTACCTATACAACCAATGATATAGTAAAACAATTGAACAACATTTTTAAAGTATATTTGGAAAGAATTCCGCGTTCAACCTCCACCAATATCAAATTAAATCAGAACTTTTTGGCCTTTCCTTGATGTCTGGGTACCCAGAAGAACATTCGGATACGTAGACAGGTCAATCGTACATCCGGTCAAGAAAATTTAGAGTTTAATTTCTAGAGCTGCTATACGTGGTAATAGCATATAACAGCGGCAGCCATGTTTCTGATGACACACCGGGTTGCTAGGGCATGTGCAGCATATGCATTTGCGATATTAAAAATTAATGTTAAATTCGAACTAATAAAATCCCCCAAAATATACTGGTGTCACCTTTTAAAATCGTTCTGCCAAATACAAATCTGAAAAAAGTGGAGGCTGGATATAGAATTCTTTCCTAATATTTTGACACCTAGACTAGTTTTTAAGACAAGTTGACTAGTCTTGACTGCCGTAATTTTTACTAGTGTGCGGACTGGTAGAAAACCACAAATTTTGAATCCTGCTTATTAAAATAGATCACATCTAAATTCAACAAAAAGTCATCCCCTCATATCATCAGCACAATTGTGCTGAAACGTGGCCGTTTAAAAGAAAAAAAAGATCACATTTAAAAAATGTAAAAATAGTGGATACCAGTGTAGTGTTATACTTTGACATTATTTGTCAGATATCTCTACATTGTCAGAAATTAACTCTCAAATTCTGACCATGTTAAATCAACTTAAGCTATTTAGCTAACAGAGCTCGCCTGACTTGAATTTAGCCAATTTCCGAATGTTGCTAGGATTTCCAGGAGGTTCAAAGCAAGGAATGAACAGGGATGACGAGCACAACATTTATTAGTTATAAATTACCAAAGGTAGGCTATCTTACATTGCATAGCAACTAAACGTCAACGTTTGAAAATGCCATAGGGTTTACTTGGGTGGTAAACTAGCTTTCTGCAAAAATTTCAATTTAGGTTACAGAAAACTCTGTGGGTCAACCAGCTTACATTGCTAAAAGGTATAAACTTAACTGCAGGATTAACAACTGATCTCTATGTGCTTTTTCAAGTTTGATGGTGAGTTTTTATATGACAAAACTTACAAATACTTGGGCGCACAGAGCAGGCACTGCATCCTGAACGATGAGCCCTTCTGACCCAGACATCAAAACGCTCCCTGCAAATAGGGCCACGGGTGCTCAACGTTTGGTGGTGGTGGTGGTGGTGTGTCCATAGATATGATCCGAGGAACATCTGTACTGCAACCTTCACTGTCAGCCATCTTGATAAGACTGATTGAATAGAATCGAAAATGTGCAGTTGTTCACATATGCTACTACACCTCAGCCAATGAAAAGATTCCATTTGCATGCAGAACGATTTGATTCCCTAGCTGTCTGTGAAATTATTTTGAAAGGGCTCAAAGAGGAAAATTAAACATTTGTAAACATAATTATTGTGCCATTAATAAAAAATAGGAAAATCTGGCACCATGGAAAATGTAACGCGGTCAAATCAAAATGTATTGGAATAAAAAGTGTAACATTTCTGTATAAATGTAATGAAGCAGAGAGTAAAAGTTTGTAATAATTTTAGTACTTGGTGAAAGAAAAAGTAGCCAAATAGGTACTTAAGTACAGTAACAAAGTTCAATTACTCAAGTACTATACACCACTGTTTAACGTGTTACCTTATTTTAGCAAGCATCATCTGATGGTTGACAGGCTCGTGCACGTCCGATCGCAAAGCCGTGAAATTTCTTCTCCAACAGTGGCCTTCAGCTCTCAATTAATTTCATTGAAAATAATAATATAAATTCAAAACTTTCATTTATAAAGATAAGCTTTGGCAGGTATAATGTGGTGGTTGCCCGGGATCAGCCAGTGAAATCTCAAAGCAGTAAGTGCTTTGCTGGCCAGTCCAGGAGCTGAAAGGTTTGATGCCCTCAGGCCTCAAAGGTGCTCTCCATTGACTTTCTATTGGAAACTGTAATCAATACAAATATTTTTATCAATTATATGGTTTGATGCACGCTCATATGCTTCTTCTCGCATCATTTCAAGGTTGTTTTGCGAGTGCACGTTCGATCATAAAGCCGCTTTTCCCTCTGTTGCGGAAATATGGCTTTTCAAATGATGTGGTCAAACCGCTGAAATGTCTTCCCAATAATAGCCTTCAGCACTCAATTAATTTCATAAAAAATATTGATATTAATTGAACAGTTTCATTCACAAAGATATGCTTTGGCAGGTTCAACTGTTTATTAGCAAACAACTGGATGGTCGCTGCGAGTGTGGGAGTTTAGAAACTGCTCAGCATGTTGTGTTTTCTTGTCAAAACTACAGAAATGAAGGAAAGCAATTATATGGGGAATTAACAGATCAAGGTCTGTCATGTTTCTCTTTCAAATCTATCATCTCCTCTGAAACATAGTTTTAACTTATTGGCAGAGCGATGTCAAACTTCCTTCATTCTACTGGTCTATGCAAGAAAATATACAATAAGATAGATAGGAAACTCTAATCCCTAGAGGGCAGCATTGCAGTGCACGGTCTGACAACCCATGAAAACCATGAGAAGAAGAAGAAAAGCAAGCAAACAGTGAAAAAGGGTGAAGCTAGATCCGGAGTAGTTCAAGTACGCTGTGTGACTGAAATCTCGTAAAATCTCGTTTCCGCGATCCTCGGTAATTACTAGTCAATAAATAGCGTCATGGTTTTAGTGCCCTCGAGTTATTAAAATAATTAAAGAGCGTGTTCCTGTTGTTGATTGCTTTGAATTCTTGGTTTGTTTTTGCTTTTGACTACAATGCTTGTTTAATCCCATCCTAATGTTTATTATGCAGAGGGAGGGGAAGGAACGTTTCAGTTTAATTTTCTACCATTTCTTTGATTGTTTTGTGTTTTAATAATCCCATGAAAATGGAGGATCTACTTTATCAATTCAATAACGACTTATGTAAACTTCATGACTTTCAGAAAGGACGGAGGACTGACAGATGACTATCAATGAGTATTAACTGACAGCACAATTAGTCCTTGCATTATTAAAAGCAGCATAATATTCAGTGTAGCATCTTAGAAAATCCACTGGAGATAATTACAATTTATCTGTTCATCATTTTAATGTACATCTGCATTTATGTATTGGTGTTTAGTGATTAGTTCAAAACAACTTTTTCATTAACTTTTTGTGTGCAGAAGGTATTAATTTATCTAGGCTTGCATGTACAGTAATATTTTTAGGAAGGGCTCATTAAACACTATACATCCAGACATAACAAGACACATTAAAACACAAATTTATCTCGTTATACACATACATTTTATGTACATCTTTTTATTTTGCACTTCCAGTGCCATGAAAAAGTATTTGCCCCCTTCCTGATTTCTTATTTTCTTGCATATTTGTCACACAAATGTTTCAGATCACCAAATAAATTTTAATATTAAACAAAGACAACCCGTGTAAATACAAAATGCAGTTTTTAAATGATGATTTAATTTATTAAGGGGAAAAAGCTATCCAAACCTACCTGGCCTGGTGTGAAAAAGTAATTGTCCCCTAACCCTAATAACTGGTTGTGCCACCCTCTGCGACAACAACTGGCAATGAGTCTTTCACATCGCTGTGGAGGAATTGTGGCCCACTCTTCATTGCAGAATGTTTTAATTCAGCCACATTGGAGGGTTTTTGAGCATAAATGGCCTGTTTAAGGTCATGCCACTGCATCGCAATCAGATTTAAGTCCGGACTTTGCTTAGGCCACTCCAAAACCTTCAATTTGTTTTTTTTTTAAGCCATTCAGAGGTGGACTTGCTAGTATGTTTCGGATCATTGTCCTGCTGCTTAACCCAAGTGCACTTGAGCTTGAGGTCACCAACTGATGGTTGGACATTCTCCCTCAGGATTTTCCGGTAGAGAGCAGAATTCATAGTTACATCAATTACGACAAGTCATCCAGGTCCTGAAGCAGCAAAGCAGCCCCAAACCATCACACTACCACCACGTTTGACTTTTGGTATGATCTTCTTCTTATGAAATGATATGTTAGTTTTACGCCTGATGTAACGGGATGCACACCTTCCAAAAAGTTCAACTTTTGTCTCTTCAGTCTACAGAATATTTTCCCAAAAGTCTTGGGGATCATCACGATGTATTTTGGCAAATGTGAGACGAGCCCTTGTGTTCTTTTTGGTCAGCAGTAGTTTTCGCCTTGGAACCCTCCCATGGACGACATTTTTGCCCAGTCTCTTTCTTATTGTTGAATCATGAATACTGACTTTAAATGAGGCAAGTGAGGCCTGCAGTTGTTTAGATGTTGTTCTGGGTTCTTTTGTGACTTCCTGGATGAGTCATCGATGCGCTTTTGGTAATTCTGGTAGGCCGGCCACTCCTGGGAAGGTTCACCACTGTTCCAAGTTTTCTCCATTTGTGGATAATGGCTTTCACCATGATTCCCCGGAGTCCCAAAGCCTTAGAAATGGCTTTGCCATCCTTTCCATACTGATAGATGTCAATTTCTTTGTTTCTCGTCTGTTCTTGAATTTCTTTAGTTCCCAGCATTACATAATGCTTTTTTGAGATCTTTTAGCCTACTTCACTTTGTCGAACAGGTTCTATTTAAGTGATTTCTTGATTCAACGGTTCTGGCAGTAATCAGGCCTGGGTGTGGCTAGTGAAATTGGAATCAAAAAATGTGGTTAATCACAGTTAATTCATGATTTAACAAGGGGGGCATTAATTTTTTCACATAGGGCCAGGTAGGTTTGGATAGCCTTTTCCCCTTAATAAATGAAATTATCATTTCAAAACTGCATTTTGTATTTACTCGGGTTATTTGTTTTTATATTAAAATTTGTCTGACGATCTGAAACATTTAAGTGTGAAAAATGTGCAAAAAAGTAAGAAATCAGGAAGGGGGTAAATACTTTTTCACGGCACTGTATTTACTGAAAATACTTCATGAAAAAGAAATCTTCAATAAACTCAGAAACATGAATAGCATGTGAAGCAGTTTGTTTGTGCCCTCTCCTCCATGTTGTTCTTGTATATAATCTCGACCATGGTTTGCTGCGCTGCGTGGGGATGCTCCACTCGCTGGGAGGTTGAGTACAAATGTACGGTTTCTCCAATGATGTGAAGAAGACAAAAAAATAAATAAATTTTTGGCTCAATTCAGCAGGAGAAATCAAACAAACATTAAAAATTACAACAATAAAAATGTGAGGTGATCGCATTCAAACACTGCACTTGTACTTTTTCACAACCAAAGACCACACGATTTGGAAGCTTATTGTCCAGTTTATTAAAAGTGAAGAACAGGGAAAGGCTTGCACAGCTTAGGGAGTTAAGACTCAGGCTGTAGGGTGAGTGTCCTGCCTCATTGCAGGGAGGCTTTTATTGAATCGTCTGCAGCTCTTCAGCTGAAAGGGGGGGGGGGAGAGAGAAAGACAGGAGAAAGGGTTAGACACATCTATATAGGCTTGGATGGGAAATTGTGCTGCGAGATGAGATGTGGTCTTTGTTTCCCTACTTAGGTTATGGAACTCAAGTAGCTGTGATCAACAGCTTTTGCTGCTGATGTTTAAGTATGGTAAATGGCATCAGTTATAGATGTGACAGGAATTAGCATAAAGTTGGATCATGTTCTTTGCAGTCTTTCAGACAAAAAATACAGTACAGCTCAATATTTTTAGTATTCAGTAAGATTCCCCACTTAGGCCAAACATTTTGGAAAATTTAGCATAGAAGGCTATTTGGCCAATACGTTCAGTTTTCAATCTTCTATTTGGTCCTCCAGCCTCCCTCTCCCTTAATCAGCAATCCAAAATTAGCTGAGCAGCAACATAATATTGACAGGTAATGTCAACAGAATCACAAATCCTAAAACACTCAAACAAGAGATCACGTCTAAGTTTACTGAATAGAAGTTAAAAAAAGAAAAAAGCTCCTGCAATCAATATTAATAGCGATGTATCACAGCAAACGATGCTCTTCTTTATTATTCTGTTAGGTTAACTTTATTACACCAGCTAACGTTCGCTACCTTGTTCTCAAAGCAAATCTGACTTCACCACATCCACTGCTATAATGAGTCTAATGGTATATTTACGTTACTTCTCCAACATTTCACTCCCCCCACCCCACTCCGCAAATAAAAAAAAAAAAAAAAAAATCACGTTTAAGAAGCATTTTTCCACTCTAATTTCGCGTCTTTGGATGAAATGGCACTGACATGACGGAGTTTACAAGTATGCTGCTGCTCATGATGAGCGGTAGTAACTGTCCCTAACTATACCTAGCTAGTATCGTAGCCCAATTTTTGTCCGGAAACATTAAATATCTCAAGAATCGTGTAAAACGCTTTACTGTACGTGTTATTTAATTCAGATGTGCTGACAACATTCAGTCTAATTCTTTAAACGTCTTACCTTTTGGAAGATCATCACATACGGTCCATTCCGCTTCAGCTCAGCTGCTGGACTAGTCTTGTCGCACTTCCGGCGAGATTTCAGTCAACTCTCGCACAGCGTACTTGGACTACTCCGGATCTAACTTCACCCAGTGAAAAACCAACTTTTTGTCTTCATTTTTTGCTACAAACCCAATTCCGAAATAATTGGGACAAAGTGTAAGTTGTGAAAAAAATCAAAACGCAATGACTTTCAAGTCACACCAGCCAGTATTTTATTCACAATAGAACAGAGATAACATAGCAAATGTTGAAACTGAGAAATTTTACAATTTTATCCACAAAATGAGCTCATTTCAAATTTAATGGCTGCTACAGGTCTCAAAAAAGTTGAGACAGGGGCCTGTTTACCATGGTGTAGCATCCCCTCTTCTTTTTAACACAGAGTGGAAGCATCTAGGCATTGAGGAGACAAGTTTCTTGAGTTTAGCCATTGGAATTTGATCCCACTTTTGTTTAATACAGGCTTCCAGCTGCTGGAGAGTTTTGGGTCTCCTTTGACGGTCTTTTTATTTAGTCATGCGCCAAATGTTCTCAATCGGTGAAAGATCAGGACTGCAGGCAGGCCAGTTCAGCACACGGACTCTTCTGCTACGAAGCCATGCTGTTGTAATAGCTGCAGTATGTGGTTTTGCATTGTCCTGCTGAAATACACAAGGCCTTCCCTGGAATAGATGTCGTCTGGAGGGGAGCATATCTTGCTCTAAAACCTTTATATACCTTTCAGCATTCATGGTGCTTTTTAAAACATGCAAGTGTCCCACACCATATGCATTAATGCATCCCCATACCATCAGAGATGCTGGCTTTTGAACTGAACGCTGATAACAGGAGGGGTGGTCTTTCTCCTCTTTAGCCCGGAGGACACAACGCCCATTATTTCCAACAGGAATGACAAGTTTGGACTCGTCTGATCACAGGACACTTTGCCACTTTGCTACAGTCTATTTTAAATGAGCCTTGGCCCACAGAACACAGCGGCACTTCTGGATCATGCTCAACAATGGCTTCCTTTTTGCATGATAGAGTTTTAGGCGGCATCTGTGGATGGCAAGGGGGACTGAGTTTACAGACAGTGGTTTCTTGAAGTATTACTGGGCCCATTTAGTAATGTCAATGACAGAATCATGCCGGTGTGTGATGCAGTGGCGTCTGAGGGCTCAAAGATCACGGGCATCCAGTAAAGGTCTTCGGCCTTGTCCCTTACGCACAGAGATTTTTCCAGTTTCTCTGAATCTTTGATGATGTTATGCACTGTTGATGATGAGACCTTCAAAGCCTTTGCAATTTGACGTTGAGGAACATTGTATTCCACAATTTTTTTTACGCAGGCCTTCACAGGTTGAAGAGCCTCTGGCCATCTTTACTTCTGAGAGACTCAGCCTCTCTAAGACATCCCTTTTATAGCCAATCATGTTACACACCTAAGGCCAGTTAATGTAATTACTTGCTAAATGTTCTTTCAGCTGATTCTCTTATATATTAATTGCTTTTTCAGCCCTTTTCTTGCCTGTGTCCCAACTTTTTCGAGACCTGTTGCAACCAGAAAATTTGAAATGAGCTCATTTTGTGGATAAAAATGTAAAATGTATCAGTTTCAACATTTGAAATGTTATCTGTGTTCTATTGTAAATAACATATTGGCTCACGTGATCTGAAAGTCATTGCATTTTGATTTTATTCACAATTTACACTTCGTCCCAACTATTTCGGAATTGGGGTTGTAGTTTTTTTGGTGTAACCCATGAATCTTAATCTGATATTTCCGCCCTGTTAGACTAAATTATATAGAAAGCAAACCACATTTAAAAAATTCTCAAAACTATCGGATATTTTTGCTAAGGTACTGTTTATGTTTGTAGTATCTGTCCTGATATGCATTCAGAACAGTACTATGATACCATCTTGCGTGAGCGCGCATGGTATCCGGGGATGGGTCTATTGATATCAGGTTATGTGCCTGATTGAAGAACCTAAAGCTCTAAACAAAGGATCTGTGCAGTTGGACAGCAGTGTAAACATGTTCAACTTGGCTTCAGACAGTAGGCCTGTCCTCTTTTTAAGCCGTGGAGTAACGCATCACGTGATAATTCTGTTTCCGGGTCCAAACATTCTTGACACTGTACTGGCAGGATGCCACAGCGTTGTATTCCGATGTGCATTAATCAGTCAGACATGTCCAGAGTTTTCATTTTACCGCTTGCTGGTTGATGAAAAGGTGAAGGATAGATGGATACAGCTCATAAGGAAAGTTAAAAAGAATTCAGTGAAATTTTGGCCCCGTGTAAGTAGTCCAGTATGTCCCTCACTCAGATTAACATTTGCAAGTGGACCTTTTAGGAAGCCCCATTTACATCGGTGTTCGCCGAGTAAATACTTTCATTTTCCGGGCGCTGGACCCATTTGGCTTGGGTTTGGCCCCACTTTACTGACCACCACATTTCTCCTGTTCTCACGGGCACGGGACCCACACAGTTGGAATTGTAGGATATTAATCCCTTTTTGATCTGTTCAAGGACATCAGAAAAGAAATTTGCCTGCGTGAACATGGTAACTGGCTCGGCCATGTCTACAGTGTACTGCACGTGATTTTTTTATATTTGGACCCGGAAACAGCATTATCACATGATGCGTTACGTCGGACTTATCAAGCGGATTAAACACAAAAGCACGCATGCGAGTGTGGCACCCCTGAAGTTGTGTGACCACATTTATGTAAAACAAATGCAGAGTAATAATTAACTCACATTTCTTTGGGGAATTATATACATTCATGTTGATAATTCTGATTGTCCAAGTTGATTTTAATCGCAATCAGTTGTTGCGGGAAAAAAAACTTTGTGTTTGGGAAACCGTGAGGCGGAACCTTTGTGTTAGCTTGTGGAACGTCCGTATTCGCCCCAGTTGCTCCGGGGATGGGTTAGAGAGTGCGCATCTAGCAGATCCCATAGACTGTATAAAAAGATGGACGCAGCCCCCACGTTTAAAAAGTGAGGCCAACGCGGAAATCTCAAAAATTTGCATTATATTCTATATACACTTTCAGACTTACCTTGATGTTTGGGTACCCAGAGAAACGTTCTGGGGTATAAAAACATCACGCGTACATCCAGTCAAGCAAATGTAGAATTTAATTTTTAGTGCTGCTAAACGTGGTTATGGCATACATGGCGTGCACAGCATGTGCATCCGCGATATTAAATATTAATATTAAATTCTAAACAACATAATAACCCCCCCCCGCTGTGAAAAGGTTTTTGCCCCCTTCCTGATTTCTTATTTTTTTGCATATTTGTCACACTTAAATGTTTCAGATAATCAAAGAAATTTTAATATCAGATCAAGAGAACCCGATTAAATACAAAATGCAGTTTTTAAATGATGATTTCATTTATTAAGGAAAAAAAGCTATCCAAACCGACCTTCAATTTCACCATAGTATGTTCATTAGCAAAGAAAGACAACAAATTCTTTATGTTTGATATTATATGAAATCCATAAATATGTCTATGTTTTCTTGTTTTGAGACTGACATGCTAACCCTGAAAAAATGGTGGTGTGTCATGCTGATGGAAAATTTTGATCTTGGAAGGTAAGATGTTAAAATTTGATTGACTTGCAGATGTTGACATGGCACTGTTTCTGTACTTGTAATTTTAATTTTATTTTTCTTAAATATTTCTTTTTTTAAGCCACGGCAAAATGTTTGCCCACTGGACTGAGCTGTCAAAAGCCCTTCTGTGAGGAGAGGTGCCACCAGTTTTTCGACCAAAGAAGCAGAAGTTGGGTGACATGACTGAGGTCCGTTTGCAATCAATTTTTCTCAAGCTTTATTTGTTTTCACTGAATCTTATGCCAATTCTCGGTTTTCCCTCATGGAGCATGGTTCAAGAACTGACTTTGTGACTTTTGCTTGTATTTAATTTTTAAAAATACTTTTTAGGCTCAAGAGAAGCTACAACAATTTCTGCAAACTGCTGCTCCAGTGGGGTTGGCCAGTGGAGGCTGCTGAAGAAGAGTTTGGGTTGATCTCCAGTTCCATGTAATTTAATTGTGAGGGATGCCGTTTCGCTATTCTGACAAAAAGCTGAATGTCATTGGGATATGTGCTAAATCCAAATAACCTTTTTTTATTCTTTAGACCAGTGTGGTGGACCGGGTGATACATGTCTGCAAAAAAGCAGCGGGTGGGTGCAGGCAAATCAGAATGTGTTTGCAGCCAAAGTGGAGTTGCTTAGTGCTTTGCAAATGGATGACGAAGAGCTTCAGGAGGCTGTGCTGCAATTTTCAAAGCTTTGTGATGACACAGCAAGTCAATACATTGAGGAAGATGAAAAAGAATCCCTTTTGGAGCCTTTTAAGTTTGTCTCCTCAGAAATTGAAGACGTGGAAGTTCTGTGAAGAACTTGTGGACAGCAGTGGGTACCTGATATATAGTGAATACAAAGAGGAGGAAAAATAAAAATAAGAAACTTAATAAAGTGTGTAACTGAATGTTTTATCTGTTTTATCTTATTACATGGTTTTGTTGCTCTTATGAGGTACTCAGTAATTCACTTTGAATACATAAAGCTAAGTTAATTTAAATTCAACAACCCCCACCCCCTCCATTAACAAATCCTGGTGGTCCAACAGCAGAAGAAAAGAAAACAGCACAACCAAAATGAAGCAAATATTAAATGCATGATGCTCAGGTGTAAGAATTGCAAACATGCTCAAGGTATGCTTCTATAAAACATATAAGTGAATCAATCCATATAAATGAGTCCAAAGTGCAATACATTGTCAAAGATAAATAATGGTATATAAAAGCAAAGAAGTCAGCAATAGGTTAGAGTTTAGAAACATGCCATCCCACATATGAAGGTGTTGGAACTGATACTTGGTGTTCTATGCCAATTTGTAGTAAAAAAAATAACCGCTGTCCCTTTTGCCAATTAAATTAAAAGACTGAAGTAAAATATTGTACGTCCTAAAATATTTTAAGTTTTTTAGGGATCATAACTGTATATTTAGCATACTCGTTAATCTGGAAACGTATACTTCGTTTTATTGTGCCCGCGCAAATTTGCAAACTCTAAGATGGCAAAGGAAGATCCTGCCTTGACCACGCTCTAAACGAATTTCATTGGTTGTCCGAATACCTTCAGATGTCCACCTTCCTCTAGCCTGGTGGACATCTTGCCAACATCTTTATTTAAATCTGTACTTCCAACAACTGGTCCCTGTCTAGTCTTCATAATTAACAGCTCCCTGCAATCAGGCCATGTCCCATCTTATTTTAAATCTGCTGTTGTGGAGCCTCTTCTTAAAAAGAGCAACCTGGACCAATCTGTTCACCAAAACTACAGACCAATTTCAAAACTGCCTTTTATTTCCAAAATTTAAGAAAAAGTTGTTGCTAAGCAACTCATGTCTATGTTAACTGCCCATAGTATTTTGGATACATTCCAGTCAGGTTTCAGACCAAAACATTCAACTGAGACAGCTCTTCTCAGAGTTTCCAATGATATTATGATGTCTTTAGAAGCAGGTAAATGCTCGGTGTTGGTTCTCCTCGACCTGAGCTCTGCGTTTGATATCGTGGACCATAGCATTTTAATAGATAGACTCAGACAGTGAGTTGGTGTCAGAGGGAGTGCCCTTGACTGGTTTTTTTTAGCTACCTGTCTAATAGGACTTTCTCTGTGTCAGTTGGTCCATATGTTTCCAAACGTTCTACTATGTCCTGTGGTGTGCCCTAAGGATCTGTCTTGGGGCCTATTTTTTTCCCATTTATATGCTTCCTCTGAGCACCGTCATTAATAAATTCAAAGGAGCGTCATACCACTTGTACGCTGATGACATTCAATTGTATATGTCTTTCAGACCCACTGAAACAGATAAAATTATTATGTTGCTGGAGTGTTTGACAGCCATTAAGGATGGGATGAGTGACACCTTTCTTCAGTTAAATACAGAATAAACTGAGATTCTGATCATCACGTCAGAGAGAATCTCTTCTCAAGTTGAGAAATGTTTTGGGTCCCTTTCTTCCTCTTTAAGAAAAAAATGTAAAAATCTTGCGGTAACTCTTGATAATTTAATGCTTTTTGATGAACACGTTAAGTCACTGACCCATTCTTTTTTCTTCCACTTAAGAAACATCTCTAAATTGAAATCTGTTGTGTCTCAAGTTGAGTTAGAAATGCTGATTCATGCTTTTATATCTTCCCGGCTTGACTATTGTAATTCCCTTTTCACCTGTTTGAATAAATCTTCCCTTAATCGGTTACAGATGGTTCAAAATGCTGCTGCAAAATTACTGACTAGGTCCACTAGAACAGCTCACATCACTACAATTTTATTTTCCTTTCTTTGGCCTCCAATTAACTTCCAAATTCATTTTAAGATCCTTGTTTAAGTAAGAAAGCCCTTCATGGGCAGGCGCCCGATTACATTCTATACTTGCTCCAGCCATACATCCCTAGTAGTTCACTCAGGTCTTCTGACCAGGGTTTACTTGTTGTTCCTCGAGTGTGTTTAAAAACTAACTAAAGGTTAACATGCTTTTTAATATGTGTCGCCTACTCTCTGGAACTCTCTTCCACTCCAGTTGCGCTCATCTGCTTCGGCAGAGGCTTACAAAAAGAAGCTTAACCCCTTTGTGCAGAATACAAAACTTTGCCAATTTTTCCTGTTGTGCATGAACCTATTTAAGCTTTATAACTCAGTATTTGTGTCACAGAGGTTTTTGAAAATTATTCCAGTGAAGCTAGACATTTGGAAATTCAATTACAGAATTGTTTAGGAATTAAATTTCGGAATTTACAGATGCCGCCGTCTATGTCTGCGCAAAGGGTTAAGACACATCTTTTCAGATTGGCTTTTGAACGTTTAAAACATTGATTTGGATATGTGCAATTTTTCTATGGTATTTCATATTTTAATCTTTGCTGTTGTTTATTTGTTGTATTTTTCATTTTGACTGTTGTTAAGCACTTTGTGACGTTGTTCTGTGAGAGGTGCCATACAAATAAAATTTACTTACTTCAGAGAAGGTGATGTTCGGACAACCAATTTAATTTGTTTGGGGCGTGGTCAAGGTGGGACCTTCCTTTGCCTTTCGAGGGCTGGCAAATTTGGCACCCTCATTTTTTAGACCAAAAGTGTACGTTCAATTTTAATTAGAAAGCCTTTGAATCAGCTTCCGGTGAATTACACAGTTCTGTAGGGGCCGTGTGCACGCATGTTTTGCTCACGTAGACGGCGTCAAACGGTACTTGTGCTCACCCTCAATTGTCTTGGACCCCTCGTCTCATGATCAGTTTGGGTGTCTGTCCGAAATTTGTCACGTACAGGCTGTAACCAGATGTGGCGCTCTTGATCTACCATAGTCACCGGTGGCTGTCCTAAGCGGGGTCGGTCAGTGACTGTGCCTGTGTTCCATTCTCGGATAGACAGCCGACTGATTGTTGAATGGTGACAGTGCAAATGACGCACCACCTCCCGGCGGCTGAGACCTGCCCGTAACATGCCAATGGCTCTTTTTCTCTCTCCTGTGCCACAAGCCGTTCCATTTTCTTGATGCAGTAGCATTTTTCGTTTTTTTTTTTTTTTGTTGGCTTTATATAGGCTATTGACCACACCCAAAAGAACAAGTCAAGTGTCACTGTACACATCACAAACAGCTTAATGTTTGTTATTACTGAAGTGCTTGGCGCTTTCACGTGGCCGCGTCAGGATTACAATACCACTCCCTTTTCTTTATTTCTACTCGTGCCTCACTGGAAAAGTAATAAAAATCAATCAATTCTTGAATTTGCCGCAAATACAGTACATACCTGACTGTTGCATTTTTAATGGTGCAAAGTATAATACTGAGAATTGAAAAATAGGGCTTAAAAATATACATTTCTGGGATCATGAACTCCTTGACCACAAATATAATTCATCTGAGCGTTAAATACAAAATTACCTACTCTCTAGGGGCCAAGTAAGACAGCTATCCGGGTGGCTCCCCAAAGTCTAAGATCCCTCAAAATGGCGCAATGTGAAATCATAAAATAATCATATACTTAAAACAAATCAACTTTTGACGCATCAAATTGAATATGAAATAATGATTTTCTGGTTGAATTTAGCATGAGTTTATCAATGTAGGTGCAGTTTGACATCAGTGGACATTCCATTTTTAAGGATTAATTTTAATTTGATTTAAGATCTGACTCAATTGGGTGGCTCTGAAGGAATACATTTTTGCGGGGAAGGTAAAAAAAAAAAACGTTGGATGGAACCCCATAAAAACTAAGCTAAGTCTTCTTCAATCCTGTGACGGTTCTGTAAATATCATAAATTCTCATAGTATGCCTTCTCAGATGTAAAAAAAAAAAAAAAAAACCTCTTCAACTATGCGATCCCAAGTGTAGTTTTCCTCAAATGAAGCTATTTTATTCAACCCTGCATAAATTTAGCCCTATTTCAAATTTAAGGGTCCAAGCACCAAAGGTGCTGGGAACCTGTCGTCTTTGCTACCATTATTAGGGCCCGGGCATCGACCGATGCAAGAACCCTATTGTAATTGAAGGAATTATTATTAGGGGTCCAAGCAGCTGCGTGACTCTTGGAACCAGGCGGTGATGGGAACCATATTGAAATCGCTCAGATTTTATCTATTTTGTTATTTATCTATTGATTCATTCATTCCTCCCTCAGTAAACTGTTATAGTTATGCAAGTCAAATTTTCAGGGGATGTACACACCAAAAATTACACGTCCGTCAGACATTAATTTTAATTTTTAATTAAATTAATTTTCTTTTTTTTTTAATTTTTAGTCATATCTCAGGAACCATATGGGATGGGCAAAAAATTTCCTCTGCATCTACTGCACCCATTGCCACTTATTTGCATATGCAGATTTTTTTCCGCCATTTTCAGGAAATTGAAAGTGAAAGTCAGATGAACTAATCAGAAGCTGTTCATGAAACTCGGTGGACACCGCTCTACAGACCAAGCTGACAAAACACGATCAATAGAACTTGATACATCAATTCCTTTAGAAAATACACATTTTTAAACCCATTTTGTTGAATTCCATTATACTAAATGCTCAAATCTCACAACTGACAGTATGTTAACAAACTTGGTGTACATGTTCAGATGCTAGCTTGAACCCTCGCTACGCAGCATTGGGTGACTCTGCTATTAGGGGGCGCAGCAAAAGCAAAAATTCATATCTCCTAATCCATCGCATGGATTCATTCAAAATTTGGTTGGCTTGATCTAGGACCAAGGCTCAGTTGATTCATAAAATTTGGCGATGATTGATTAAAGTGTGTCTTATTTTTTTTTTTTTTTTTACACCAAATCCACAATTCTGCATATTTCACCTTCCAACTTTGAAAAAAATAATAGGTCACCCTTACATCTTACAGAACTAAACTAAACTTTTTTGACCGAATTTGGCAAATGAGCTGACAAACAAACTGACAGCGATTGCTATACGAAAAATATACCAAAAACAGGACACATTTCAGGATGTAATGTATGTAATCTCCAGATATGAGTTTCCTTCACCTGGAAGTAAGTACAAAAACACATCAACATACAATGCACATTACAATTAACAAAATAATAATTCAAAAATAAAAAACAATTACAGTAATCAAATCAGAGCAGCATCATTGAAAAATAATTCCATTTTGGAACTGGGAAGACTTATTAGTTGTGTCATGAAAGAGAAAACATGCTTGTAGAATCTTTTTTTTGCAAAGAAACCGCTCCGTTAAATTGGATTGGATAGTACATCACAAGCAAGTTCAAACTGCAATAAATGTGATTTACAAATTATTGTTCCTGTGTCAATCCAGCAAGAGCTGGAAATATAATATAACAAAAGAAACACGTAGAAATCAACATAATTAAGTGCTCAGCCATTTGAGTGCAAGACTTGCCAGCAAATCAAGACTATTAATACATCACCGTAGAGTGGCAGTGCACTTAAAAAGAGGTTTGAAAACTTTTTGGAAAACGACAGAACTAGTGTAAAACTGGGTTTATACAAGGCCCATGTGCAAAATTAAATGCCATAGTACAGTCCCTCAATTTGTCTACACTACAAGCCTATTGCAAAATAGCGACCCCAAAGGGTTAGAGAGATCCTTGGATAGTCCTTGCATGGTACAGCATTCAGCTGTATTATGAAGTCATGCAGTTTTCTAGAGTATTCTTATCCTGGAGTCCTGTTGTCTGAGACGTTCAAGAACTCCATGGGGAATAAAATGGTTCCACATCCTGAAAAAACAGGAAACAGACCAACAGTGTCAAAAAGTGAATGTACAATAAGCTCAAAACCTTTTGAGAGCAATTAGGATGTCTCGTGATGTTTTTCTAAACGCACTGTAGGGGTATACATTCCTTTGTCAAGGGGCAACTCTTCTCTCCCAAGTTATACTGTTAGATCGCTTGTGAAACAGATCGGTAGCTATCTAAAAAACTGTGAGAGAAATAGATAATGGCCATCTAGAATTTTTTGATTAAGAAATCTTGATAGCTTGCTGAATCACTAGCAAGCCACAGCAACAGAGAGCAGTCTTTAATTTTCCTTGCGATTAACCAAGAAATCTATCTATTTTTAACTGTCCTGCTTGCTTGATTTAATATATAACCCGTGAAAGAGATGACATATTCCCTATTTATTGGCGAAACTCGCTAGCTGGTAAATGCACTTGCATAACAGGAGTAAATAAATACAACTGATGCTGTTGAAAGAGATGTGACCAACTAAAGACATTTCTGAACGAAGACACCGCATGGGTGTAGCCCCCAAAAGCCTGCTTCTCCCTTTTTTTGCACATTATTTGGCCAATACTGTCGCCATGGCAGCCGAAATCGATAGGTGTCATGAGTGAAGTATAACACATGTCCATACTAAATATGAAAGTAATCAGTCAAAAACTGCAGCCTGTGCTGCGTCCACAAAAAAATCTCAATGTTTTGCCACTAATTTGCGTATTATTCGGCCAATACTGTCACCATGGCAACCAAAATTAATAGGTGTCGTAAGTGAAGTATAACATGTCAATACCAAATATGAAAGTAATTGGTCAAAAATTACAGCCTGTACAGCATCCACAAGGCAGTGTGTATGTTTCAGCAGAAATGTGTGCATTATTCTGCCAATACTGTCGCCATGGTAACCAAAATTAATAGATGTCATAAGTGAAGTGTAACACATGTTGATACCAAATATGATAGTAATCGATCAAAAATTGCAGCCTGTACTGCGTCCACAAAGAAATCTCTATGTTTGGCAACGAATTTGCTTATTATTCAGCCAATACTGTCGCCATGGCAACCAAAATTGATAGATGTCATAAGTGAAGTATATATGTCCATACCAAAAATGAAAGTTATCGGTCAAACATTACAGCCTGTGGAGCGTCCACAAGGACGTGTCTTCAGATGCGGACGTGGCGGTGGCGGTGGAGACACTTCGTCCGGGGGCTACAATAATCACTCAAAATATGCTTGATGTGTTTACTTGGATTGCCTTTGTTTGATATTGAAATTACAACAGTTTGATGATCTGAAACATTTAAGAGTAAAAAATATACAAAAATGGAAGAAATCGGGAAGGGGGCAAATACCTTTCACTGCAGTATATGCTAGATAGAGCATTTATTATTCCAGCTACATATATCGAATTCCATATATTTACAGAGTTTTGGCCTATTTTTTCCCCCTACCTCTGAATGCCTGAGAAAATGGAAGTTGTCTTGGGCAGTTTTGGGAGTATTTCTGAGCAATATTCATGAGACTGAAGTCGTGTGTCATGGTGTCCAAATAGCTGGCGGTAGCAAAGAGCTGTATTTACCCAATGGTCTTTATCCACGGGCAGCTCCTCATGCTCTCGCTCAGCTCCATGGCTCCTGAGTCGCTGAACTTGTTATATTTCACACTGGGGCGGCACAGACACAGAATGATTAGATGTTCTGCTCTGTGCAGGAAACCCACTCATCTAAAATGGCATCATATGCAAATGCATTTTGTGTTGACTTACTCTTAGGTCTTTCATTTTTGAGTACTGTTGAAAAATTTTGCTTTGGTATACAGCAAGGGCTAACCCATATATTCAACCACATACAGAGGTGTAAGTACAGAACACTGCTGTGTCGAAGGGTAAACCACAGAACACCAGAGGAACTACAGTAGGTACGCCGATAAGAAGATTTGGTACCATTTAAATGGCACTGCACTGTCGGATTCAGGGTACTCACTCCAGATCAGCCAGAGACTTCATCTGAGGCAGGACTGAGGCCAAGTTTTGGGCTCCACTATCACCAAAGAGGTTGCTGTACAAACTGCATGCATAAAATGGGGAAACAGAGAGGGTAGTTATATTACGGGTCGGTTTCACGGTCATGGGCCAACAGAATCTATTCAAAATTGAATTTACTCTCTGACTAGGCTTATTCTAAATCTGTGAAATTGGCCATTTGGAACATCATTTATCTTTACTAATTTTCTTCTGTTGTTTATTGTCAGTTTTATGCAGATGTAATTAAAACTCATCAGTATGAGGTCTGATAACACTGTAAGGTTGGTTTGGAAGGCAGTGAGTCACTACCTGAGGTAAAGCAGAGAAGGGAGGGAGGGCAGTGCAGGAGCCAGCTTGGCGACGCCCCCATCCCCAATGCAGTTCTGTGATAGGCTGGAAGCAAAAAGAGAACATGCTCATCAAGGGCCTGATGATGTTCAGGATTGTCTATGCAATGGCACTTCTGGCACATATTTCAGTTTGTTGAAACTCTGCTTTCACAACATTGACTCAGGTATTAATGGGGTCCACGCATCCCATGCATTCTGCACCCAGTGGCCTGCCGCGGTGATGCAAGTTGAAGCTGCAGGTCCACGAGAATGATACATGTGTCAGGCTGTGATGAAGACGATACAGATTTATACCCTCAGAGATGCAATTCCTTGGTCACACTTTAGATGAAGTGTTGCTCATAAAGGCTGTATATAGCATGTATAATGCCTTCATAAATGAGACACAATGCCTTCATATATCATACATAAGCAAATTTCATGCTTTGTAAAGGGTGAAATAACACGTCCTCATTCAGCATGTGATGCCAGATGTGACAATGACAATGTCACTTAGCTGAA
Source organism: Gymnothorax javanicus (assembly GCA_029692085.1). Classification (NCBI taxonomy): domain Eukaryota; kingdom Metazoa; phylum Chordata; class Actinopteri; order Anguilliformes; family Muraenidae; genus Gymnothorax; species Gymnothorax javanicus. Next base: position 21,728,440 of record CM056206.1, read on the forward strand.
AATGTCACCCTTTACAGCATTTAGCCACTAGCTAAGTGACATTGTCAATTATATCACATCTGGCATCACATGCTGGATAAGGATGTGTTATTTCACCATTTACAAAGCATGGCATTTGCTTATGTATGATTTATTAAGACATTATGTCTCATGTGTGAAGGTATTATACATGCTGTATAAAGCCTTTATAGCAACACTTCATCTAAAGTGTGACCAATGCCTTTGATGAAAAGGTATACTAAAAATTTTAAAAAATTAAGATTGTGTGTAAAAATCCATGCCCACTTTAATCAATCGGTATCAAATTTTATGCATTGGCTGGTTGCAGACCATGAGCACGCAAACCAAATTTTGTACGAATCCATGCCGTCGATCACAAGATATGCACTTTTCAGGTTTGCTGCGCCCACTACAAGCAAAATTACCCGATACTACAAATTGAAGGTAAGACCTATCATCCGAACATATCTGCCTAGTTTGGTTACACATTGGCATCAGGCAATTGAAGAGTTTGTTTCCAAAACGCAATACAGTGCTGTGAAAAAGTATTTGCCCCTTTCTTTATTGCTTATTTTTTTACATATTTGTCACACTTAAATGTTTCAGATCATCAGACAAATTTTAATATTAGACAAAGATAACCCGAGTAAATACAAAATGCAGTTTTTAAATGAAGATTTCATTTATTGAGGGAAAAAAGCTAACTGAAACTACCTGACCTACGTGAAAAAGTAATTCCCCCCCGTTAAATCATGAATAAGCTGTGATTAACCACATTTTTTGAGTTCAATTTCACTAGCCACACCCAGGCCTGATTACTGCCAGGCCTGTTGAATCAAGAAATCACTTAAATAGAACCTGTCTGACAAAGTGAAGTAGGCTAAAAGATCTCAAAAAGCAAAACATCATAAATAAATTCAAGAACAGATGAGAAACAAAGTCATTGACATCTATCAGTCTGGAAAGGGTTACAAAGCCATTTCTAAGGCTTTGGGACTCCAGCGAACCATGGTGACAGCCATTATCTACAACTGGAGAAAACTTGCAACAGTGGTGAACCTTCCCAGGAGTGGCCAGCCTACCAAAATTACTCCTAGAGCACATCAACGACTCATCCAGGAGGTCACAAAAGAACCCAGAACAACATCTAAAGAACTGCAGGCCTCACGTGCCTCAGTTAAAGTCAGTGTTCATGATTCAACAATATGAAAGAGACTGGGCAAAAATGGCATCCATGGCGGAGTTCCAAGGCGAAAACCACTGCTGACCAAAAAAAAAAACACAAAGGCTCGTCTCACATTTGACAAAAAACATCTTGATGATCCCCGAGACTTTTGGGAAAATATTCTGTGGACTGACAAGACAAAAGTTGAACTTTTTGGAAGGTGTGCGTCACTTTACATCTGGCGTAAAACTAACACAGCATTTCATAAACAGAACATCATATCGACAGTCAAACGTGGTGATGGTAGTGTGATGGTCTGTGGCTGCTTTGCTGCTTCAGGAGCTGGACAACTTGCCGTAATTGATGGAACCATGAATTCTGCTCTCTACCAGTAAATCCAGAAGGAGAATGTCCGACCATCAGTTCATGACCTCAAGCTCAAGTGCACTTGGGTTATGCAGCAGGACAATGATCCGAAACACACCAGCAAGTCCACCTCTGAATGGCTCAAAAAACAAAATGAAGGTTTTGGAGTGGCCTAGTCAAAGTCCGGACTTAAATCCAATTGAGATGCTGTGGCATGACCTTAAACAGGCTGTTCATGCTCGAAAACCCTCCAATGTGGCTGAATTAAAACAATTCTGCAAAGAAGAGTGGGCCAAAATTCCTCCACAGTGATATGAAAGACTAATTGCCAGTTATCACAAATGCTTGATTGCAGTTGTTGTTGCCGAGGGTGGCACAACCAGTTATTTGGTTTGGGGGGCAATTACTTTTTCACATAGGGACAGGTAGGTTTGGATAGCTTTTTCCCCTCAATAAATGAAATCATCATTTAAAAACTGCATTTTGTCTTAACTCGGGTTATCTTTGTCTAATATTAAGATTTATTTGATGATCTGAAACATTTAAGTGCGACAAATATGCAAAAAATAAGAAATCAGGAAGGGGGCAAATACTTTTTCACAGCACTGTATATTCATTTTACTCATTTTGAGCAGATCAGCTCTTTCTATGCTGGCGCCTATTGCACTTCATAGAAAAACACAAACTTTGACCATGAAAAAATACACCTTTTCGTGTGAATTTCTAAAAATGGATTTTTGCACCGTGTGTAAGAAGCCCAGGGCTATTGCTCCATGGTGTTATCTCAATTTTTGTAATTTTGTCATTTATTGCATTTTGGAAACAAACTTTTCAAATGTAAATTATAAGCATTTATTTAAAAATGAATATAGTGACAGGTTGAAAAATCTACACTTTCTAAAAAGATTGATTTCTCAAAATTCCTTCGAGCTGCACGTGGCTCTATGTATGTCAATGCGGCTAACATTGCAAATGGTCAGGCCACAATGCGCTGCTAATCAATGCAAACAGGTTTTCAGTGAGACAAGAGTAACTGCAGTACTCTATATTTCAATAGTTGTGCTCAATGTCATCAAATAGAAAGGTTTTTTAAACTATAAATCATGAAGTGCATGGTAGTAGGATGCAAAAATGATTCCAACTATGAAACCCGTTATCATTGGTCGCCCATTGGAGATCCAGAGGTGTGCAAGCTGTGATCGTTGGCCAATGGGCATCCAGACTACAACATAATCACATGGTGAAGATGTACGACAACAACACAACTCAGAATTACGTATATGAAATGGCTATATTGTGATATGAAAGAGCCCAATCATTGGGAGAACGTTTGTGGTGCATTGAGGTCAAAGGACTTCCTGTCCAAAATACCAGATCTATTTGTGCATTAAAATGATATTTACACAAAAACCAATCACGGAAATAAACTAACAGAAACAGTCCCTAATATTGATGAATGTATACGTATGATACGTTGGAAACTTTGGAATGCATTATCTGTTAGTTTGCAGCTTTTTCAATGCAAGTGAATGAGGAGATAAAATTCAAACATGTGCTCTTCATCACAGAGGCACGGAATTTAGCACAGTTAATTGAAAAATGTATTGTATACATTGGTACCCGCATATTAAGCCCTATATTTAATGTTGTGAAAATAGTAGCACAGACAAACTTTGATCTGTTATTCCACTTAAAGCTCTCCTATGTCGTGCTTCATCTAAAATTTTCTAGGTAAAGTATAGTAAACAAATGACTGAGGGGAATATTTCGGACACCTCTGAACTCTTCAAATGGATAGTAAAAAATCAGGGGTGCTAAGTATCATCTTACAAAAAATATTCTGTATATAACTATATTTGACTAAAAACTTCATAAAGAGGGAATCCTCATCCAAATACTGTAAGTTTGGGATACCCTGTTCTGTACAGTGGTGTTGGGGTCTTACTTTAGCATTTCCAGGGATGTGAGCTTCGGCAGCACCTCGGCCAGCATCTCCGCCCCGCTGTCTCCAATCTTATTGTCTTCAAGGCTGAAAGGCAAGGAAAACTATCAGTGCCGCAGCAGGACACCTAGCTTACCGCCAACTCTCAATGGAAAACATCCCAATACTAAGTACCAAAAGTCGGACCACTAATATTCATATGGACACAAACACACCTGAGTTGAAATCATTAAAAACTCATATGGGTCTCCCAAATGGACATTGAGCCCCAGCATACTTCCAGAGTTGAGAAAAAATGGCTTAAAGACGATATAGTCAAGGGGTTATGTCTTAACGATCTCAGCGCACGGTCTGAAGCACCTGCTGCCAGTGCATTGACAGCATGTCCACGTCTTTCTGTATGTCTGTCTGTCTGTCTGTCTGTGATGTATTAAACATTTGATTTTGGAATTTTGGAAGCTAGGTTGTGTTGCAGTTATTTGTCTGCTCGGGAATGCTGGGATATCCTCGTATCCAAGAATCCTATATTGTGAGAGCCCAACCTGTTCAATGGTAAGCAGTCTCCCATGTATTATATTATGGAGTACACCACAGTAAATAAATCGGTGACAAGGATAAAGCAAGCTTAGGCTATTAAAAATATCCATTATATTTTTCCATAGGGGAGCTCCCAGATCACAGGCATAGTCCTTGATCAGTACACCACAGTAAATAAATCGATGACAAGGATAAAGGAAGCCTAGGCTATGAAAAATGTCTATTGTATTTTTCGTAGGGGAGTTCCCAGGTCACAGGCGTGGTGCTTAATCAGGAAACGGACTGTTCCACCACCAACCCTAAGACACTTGCTAAATCTCCTGCAATCCAAAAGGACATGTCAACTTGCACTGATCCTTTGCATGCAGACAGTAAACGGGCGCCAGCAGCATGTTAAGATCCATGCCGATCATCCAAAGTTAAGAAACCACCGAAGGCCTATGATTCTTGACACACATTATGATTATGGTCTGTTCTTTGGCACTGTTCCATGGGCAAAAGACTGCTCTCTCTCATGAGATTGTTATGAACTTATTAATAGACTGAGACACATTGGTTGTGCGTACTTTGTTGACTTATTAGATTATGCAGGTTGGTCGTATCAGAGGTTAATTCAGATACAGATTATGGGAACAGAATACTACCTTCTTTTTAAAAGGGGTCGATGTGATGTATTAAACAACTGAATTGGGCATTTTGGAAAATACAGTAGGCTCAAAAATTACTGGCACCCCTGACTGGCAATGCACAAACAATACAAAAAATAATAATAATAATAAACAATATCATTATAGAGAAATGGAATATACTGACATGTGTGAAATACTTTATTAAATGTTTTGATGGAAGCAACCAAAATCATAACAATTTTTTAATACAAAATCAATCTCAACAAAATCAAGGTTTCATAATAATTGGCACCCTACAGTTAGTACTTAGTGCAACCATCTCTGGCAAGGATAACAGCATGGAGTCTTTTCCTGTTATAGGGACCCACGTAATATAAAAGTGACAGAATGGGATAGCTCCACGTGTCATTGAAAATAGAAACGTGAATTGGACCATGTGACCAACTTCCTTTTCCGCATCGTGCTATTTTTCTCTGCTGTTTTTATAAGTACAACTTCTTCACAACTTAGCATCTCCAATCCCACCTCTATCTGGAATGTGTAATCAGCAAATTATGTACAATCATGCTCATAAGCGACTTCTGCCACCACCACAGGAGAGCACAGCCAGCTCGCTGTTCGCCTCAAAAGCGCCTGTCAGCTGCTGTTTTTTTTCACTCTCAATTCTACTCCTCGCAGGCATGGAACAGGGCTGGAGGAAACCTGAACGTGTGCTTACTCAGGATGTAATTGACTAGCAGCCAAATGAACAGCAGGAGGCGCTCAAGCAAAGAACAATGATAACCTATACCTAACAGTGCCCCTCCAATATCCCTGAGCCAAACAAAACCCAATTATGAACTGCTCTTACGAAGCACTTAGCACTGGCACGGCTGGAATTGATCCAATGCCCTCATGTGTCACTCCTGCACCACAGGCAGTGCCTTTCCAGAGTGAGTCAGCCAGTGATAATCATACATTCAGGAAATCCCCACTTCGAGTTAAATTGTAGTTTTCCCTTATCTGTGACCTTGCACTCCATGCCAGCCAGTCCAACTTTCAGAGATACGAAATCATCCAAAACATAAAAGCTTTAATGTCCAATATAAACATATTTGTTTGAAAAAAGGAACAAAATAAAACAAAAAAACAACATTCAAGTGGCATGTAGGTGTGTGTGTGTTTGCTCACGTGTAAGTTATTGTTCATAGAATTGAACTGATCAATGTTGTCATTAGACCAAAATAGCGCTGAAAAGTTGTTCACTGGCTAAGTTGAAAGGAGCAGAAAGAGGTTAGTTCACACGCTCTTTCCTTAAACCCCAGTGTCCTGTCAGCTGAAGGAAAGCCTGTGTGGCTAATATACAGCTGCATGTGTAAAATATTACCAAGGCAGAAATGTGAATAGTTTAAGGATCTGACACAGCAGATAATTCGGTGAGATGAGCAAGCTGCATCTCTCTCGCAGTTCGAAGGTCTAACAATTTAAGTCCAACTGCACTTTGGTAGTTTGTATAAGAGGGAATAGAAGGTAGCTTCATTAAAAAAAGTACATACTCAAGTGTGCATGTGTTCACTCAGCAGAACATACTCAAGTGTGCATGTGTTCACTAAGCAGTACATACTCAAGTGTGTATGTGTTCCCTCAGCAGTACATACTCAAGTGTGCATGTGTTCTCTCAGCAGTACATACTCAAGTGTGCATGTGTTCCCTCAGTAGTACATGCTCAAGTGTGTATGTGTTCCCTCAGCAGTACATACTCAAGTGTGCATGTGTTCTCTCAGCAGTACATACTCAAGTGTGCATGTGTTCACTCGGCAGTACACACTCAAGTGTGCATGTGTTCACGCAGCAGAACATACTCAAGTGTGCATGTGTTCACGCAGCAGAACATACTCAAGTGTGCATGTGTTCACGCAGCAGAACATACTCAAGAACATGTGTTCACGCAGCAGAACATACTCAAGTGTGCATGTGTTCTCTCAGCAGTACATACTCAAGTGTGCATGTGTTCACGCAGCAGAACATACTCAAGTGTGCATGTGTTCACGCAGCAGAACATACTCAAGTGTGCATGTGTTCTCTCAGCAGTACATACTCAAGTGTGCATGTGTTCACTCGGCAGTACATACTCAAGTGTGTATGTGTTCACTCGGCAGTACATACTCAAGTGTGCATGTGTTCACTCAGCAGTACATACTCAAGTGTGCATGTGTTCACTCAGCAGTACATACTCAAGTGTGCATGTGTTCACTCAGCAGTACATACTCAAGTGTGCTTGTGCTCACCCAGCAGTACATACTCAAGTGTGCTTGTGCTCACCCAGCAGTACATACTCAAGTGTGATTGTGCTCACTTAGCAGTACATACTCAAGTGTGATTGTGCTCACTTAGCAGTACATACTTAAGTGTGATTGTGCTCACTTAGCAGTACATACTCAAGATGTTGCAGCCACTGCAGGTCCGGAAGGCACTTAACCAGCTTCGAGAATCCCGAGGGACCATTTTGTGCTCCCAGCCTGAGTGAAACAAGATGTGCGATTAACCTCTTGCTTTTGTCATTTCCACACGGCTACAGGGGACAGAGGTTAACAATAACAGTAAACCACTAAAAATATGGAATAAACAATGAAACATTGAAATAAAATATATCATAATATCACAACATATGCCATTTTTGAGTGATTCTACTCATATTACTCCTTATCACAGTTGCTCCTTCTCTTTATTATATACTTAGCGCCATTAAAAACGCACCGGTGAGGTATGTACTGTATTTGCTGCAAACTGAAGAATCAATCGATTTTTATTGGTTTTCTCGTGAGATACAAGTAGAAATAGAGAAAAGCGTGTGGTATTGTAATCCTGACGTTTGCCAAGTGGATGCACCAAGCCTTTCAGTAATAATGGACATTGAGTTGTTTTTGAAGTGTACAGCGATGCTTGACTTGTTCTTTTGGGTGTGTTCAGTAGCTTTCATAAGGCCAAGCAAAAGAACGAAAAATGTTTCGGCATCAAGAAAATGGAACGGCTTGTGGCACATGAGAGAGACAAAGAGCCATTAGCATGTTACGGGCAGGTCTCAGCAGCCGGGAGGTGGTGCGTCATTTGCACTGTCACCATTCAACAATCAGTTGGCTGTCTATCCGAGAATGGAACACAAACACCGTTCAACGCCGTCTACGTGAGCAAAACATGCGCGCACACGGCCCCTACAGAAAACCCATTTTTGCCCGTAACATGCCCATGGCTCTTTTTCTCACCCAAAAGAACAAGTGAAGCATCAGGGTACACTTCAAAAACAACTCAATGTTCGTTATTACTGAAGTGCTTGGCGCATCCACGTGGCAAACGTTGGGATTACAATACCACACGCTTTTTTCCATAACTACTCGTGTCTCACAGGAGAACCAATACAAATCGATTGATTCTTCAATTTGCAGCAAATACAGTACATACCTCACCGGTGCGTTTTTAATGGCGCTAAGTATATTATTGATGTCAGAAACCACTGCAGCACAATCCAGGATCTTTGGGACTTTCCAGTGATTTATTTTGCCGCAGTAGTCCCTTATCTCTCCTGGCACAGGGGAACTAGTCTCAGGCGCCAGCTTATTTTGAAAGCGCTGCCTTCCTCTTTGACTGACTCATTTAATCATGTTTCACTTTCTGCCACCTCTCACTCTCTCTCGCTCGCTCTCATTCCCTTACTCACTCCAAGTCCAGTCTTTGCAGGCTCCTTACAGCTGGGATGCTGAATGAATCATTGTCCAGTATGGGATCTGATTGGCTGGAGTCACTGAAACAAAATATTTTATTGCCTATATTAGCACGACTGCCTTTTAAAGCAAGAAGCCTGTGTTTTAGCAAGAGAAAATCCACAGTGCCCCTGAGGGTGATTAATGAATAACCCTATGTAACACAAATTTTGTTCCGGGATAGTGTGTGTTATTTCTTTATTGCTTCTGTTCAAAAAGAATAGAAAATGCCCATTATTCTCTTCAAACTTCGCTTTGTGACCTAGAGAGTAAAATCTAGGAATTCACCAATTTTCTATGCAAAAAAATGGGCAAACATGCACTTTTTCCTTTACATAAAGTCTGAGTAAAACAAAATATGAATCAAATTTTATTAAATTTGAATAATATCAAATCTTTCTATTCAAGCAAAAATTGTCTGTCTCACCTTCTAGAGTTTTTTTTTTTTTTTTTTGCAGTGCTCATAGGTAAAATGAGGTGCCCAGAGTTTGTGCTGATCCCTGACAGACATGCCAAACTATACCTTGCAGGCTTCATACACTTTGTCAGATGCTGTCACAGAGTACTTTTTTGCTCTTGTTTTGATAAATAGCAATATACAGCCTCATATAAAAAAGTTGAGACTAATGTCCACATACTTCATGAAATTTACAATATGTAAACAGATATAAATGCTGCAAACCAATAAACAATAAAATTGCCTGAGATGCAATGCAATCTGCACAGAAACCAAGATATGTCAATGTAGTAAAGTAGGATAATTATAATGCAGACAAAGTAGCAGTACAAAGTCCAGACAAATATTACTTGGATATTACTAGTATGTAGTAGCAAACTGTAAATGACTTGATACGACTGCTTGTATCATTGCTTCCGGACCATTCAACTCAGAGGCCATTTATATGCAGCGTCTTTGTGAGATTGACCCCCTAGCTTTTCAGTGAAATTAAATTTAGCCATTTTACTTCATAAGAAGCCAAAAAAAAGTTTTCCATATATGCAAAACACCAAAGAAAGAAATGTTCCTGAATGGTACCTTACTCATTAACTTGTCTCACGTTAACGGACAGTTTTGCGTGATGGCTTTTGTCAGTGGTCTCGATTATCCACCACGAGAAAAAACACTCAGTGTCCAGTGTTATCTATGCGATAGCAGAAATGAAATAATTCTTTTTTTTTTTTTTAGGGTTGAAACCACAGTCAAGAAAGACGATGTCCTCAAATGATCAGCCAGCACAGCTTTGTTTTCAGAGAGGACCCTGCTACTTCCGTTGCATTTGTTAAATTCATTTTAACAAGGACATTTCCTGTGTTATTGTCTCAGCATTTAGCTAGCAACATCATTAAAGATGCTGTAAAATGGGTGTTTAGAGGTGCGTACCTAGACTCAGTAGGAAATGGCAGTACACAATAAGACGTAAGGGTACTCATGTGGACCAAAATTTGGAGTGTCAGCACTTATTACCGGTGTGTACCGGCCCACTTCAGGCAGTGTTAAGATATAAACTTTCCTTAGAAATTACTTAATATTCCGTTAGGTTCTTAAAGTTCTGTGGGTGTTGTGATGAAAAACGTGTTGTGGCATGAAACATGGGTCCATTACTCACTAAGGGAACACCCTAAATCTTTTAAAGTGTTGCCTGCTTTCTGTTCAGCTATTGGCCCTCATGTGCTCTTTTCATTGAGGGATATTTCTGGGGGGCATGTGTCTTACAATAAAAATATTTTTACTTGGAAAAGAGAAACATCTGAGAGCATGTTATGAAGTAATAATCACACAGATAACAATATGCAATCAAAGCATCAGTCTGTCAATCAAAGCACCACACTTTCCACCACACTTATTAATATCAGACACGTTAAGTAATATGTTAATTGGTAAGGCCTACGTGCACTCTGTATTGGGGATAACTAAATTATGTCATTATAGTAATTAATGGTGTCTAACAGAGACGGAACATGTCAACATACCAGGAGGGCAGCCTTTTCTCTCTGTAAATCTGGAGGAGGAGAGCGAGCTCGTTGAGGTGAGAAAGACGTGTCACTTTTAAGGGGTTGATTGTAAATTTTGAAACTGTGCTTTTCAGAAGAGCCTCTTCATTTGTTTTCTGCAAATCTTCCCACAGGCTAATCACATCTCCAATGGAAGCTCTGAAATGAGACATCAATTTGAATCACTTCTTACAAAATGAAAGCCCTCATTAATATCAAGATGGAAATGAAAACATCTTTTGTGCACAGCTTTCAGGCCATTTGTAACCAGAATATGCATTGTTCAAAATGCCTTTTTGGGCATTTTGAAGAAATTTTTAATGAACGTATTTTTAAGTACAACCCCAACTCAGAAAAGGTTGTGGGATGATATGAAAAATCCATATAAAAACAGAAAGCAATGATTACTGAATTGAAGACTCCAGTGATAAAAAAAAGTACTTACGTTGCAAAATGTCAATTTTGAGAAAATCGGCTGTGGTAACTATAAAAAGCATAACCCCATCCTTACCTCACAGTATGTGAAAATGTGAATTCAGTACATTTAGCACTAGGCCCTTCAATTTACTTTGACTTCTATTTCATTGAAGATGGTATAATAAGGTAAGAAATTTGAAGTTTGGTCACCACATGGGGCTCAGGATTACTTTAGCAAACCTTTTTCAAGTGTTACAATACGTAGCCATGTCTATAAATGGCAGCTGAAACTTTACTGCGTTTTGATAATTCCATTGAGAATTGGCCTACCAATCTGTATTATCAAGCCTGTCTGCTTTGGTCGGCTGTTGTTCATTTTGCTCTGAAGGAATTCCTTCACCAGAGGACTGATAAGGTACAAATTGTTAAGGTGCAACACTAAGTACGCCCTCTGATTCACTTCCTGTGTCCCTGAATGAAGGAAAATGATGGAACAGCTCCAAATTGCCACATCTGACTGAATCATTCAAATTGCTGATGTAGTCCACTATTGATTGGGAAGATGCCCTGACTGGAGTGCCCGTGGAGTGAAATCAGACCCAGTCAAATCATGCCCTGCATGCGACAGGAGGGTTTGAACTCATAAACAAACAGGTTTTAAGCCCTGCAACCTTAGGATCCAGTGAAAGTTATATGACTGAGTTTTCAACATGTTTCTCAAATGAAAGGCCTATTTCACTGCATGAATTAGATTTCAAAATTGACATACAGCTAGTGCTTTAAGCCATGTCTCTGAAAGGCATTCTAACAAATATGCAACCGAATAAGCCGTTTGCAATTACAAAAATTCAGTGCTGTGAAGAAGTATTTGCCCCTTTCCCAATTTCCTCTATTTCTGCATTATTGTCACAAATAAATGTTTCAGATGAACTTATTTTAATGTTTGCCCTGAGACAGGCAACGTGCATCAGGAGATATAGACCCTTCAACATCCTGTAGGGTAGTGACTAAAGGTTTTCACTCCGTCAAGTTATCATTTGCCAAAAGTCTTTTCTGTTGCTAATATCTTGGTCACATTTCTTGGTTCAGGTTAAATGTCATTGTTTTGTTAGCCTGAACAGAAATAATCATGGCTGCCAGTGGTGCAGGACATGCTATCCATGTGGTAAGTAATTACTTATTAATCATAGTCATTTTCAACAAAACAACTAAACAATTTCATAAAACTAATTCTAACATTGTCTTGATATACTGATGTAGAAAAACTGTTGGTTTGTGATGATATTTAGTAACTTTTGAAATGCATGTATCCCCCTGGGATACGTTGCCAGATTAGGGGTTGACATTTGATCAATGCGTAGAATTCAAAATTCAGTTTCAAACTGGATAACAGTTTAAAAACAAGTATATATGATGTAAATGACCAGGGAAATCATGAATGCATTACTTCTCTTCAGCAAATAAAACATCAAAATGTCAACCATTTTGATTCTTTTTACACCTTAAAAGGGCAACATACTATCTTGGGAGATACAACTCATAAAATCCAAAAATATAAATATAATTTTGGAAATGTTTTAATTAGGTCCAGATAAGAGAAGAAGTAGCATTAAATTATTTTTTACTACTCATTTTCCATTCCTGCCTGTTTTACACAAAAATAACTGGCATAAACCAGAGTTATTGCAGGAAAAAAGCTACCCAACCCAAGCTACTTAAAAAGTGATTGTCCTCATAATGGCCAAATCAAACAATTCAACAAATTTAAGTGATAACTAGGTTCAATTTCACTGGACACGCCACTGCATGATTACTGCCAGCCCTGCTGAATCTAAGCATCCTTAAATAAAACCTGTCAGGCAATGTAGAATAGGCAAAAAGCAGCATATGATGCCCAGATCTAAAGAAATTCAAGAGAAGATGAGAAACAAAGTCTTTGACATCTATTAGTCTAGAAATGGTTACAAAGCTATTTCTAATGTTCTGGGACTTGGACAGGACCTCAGTGAGAGCCACCATCTACAAATGGAGAAAACTTGGAACAGAGGTGAACCTCCTCAGATGCTGATGGGCAACCAAAGTTCCTCTAAGAGCGCACTGACAATTCATTCAGGAGGTCCCAAAAGAACCCAGAAAAACATTTAAAGAACTGCAGGCCTCACTTGTCCCAGTTGGGGTCAGTGTTCACAATTCTACCTGAAGAGAAAGAGTAAGCAAAAATGGCTTCCATGGGAGGCCTGCAAAGGAAAAGCCACTTCTGACCAAAAAAAAAAAAAAAAAAACATATTGATGACCCCCAAGCCTTTCGCAATTAATATTACGCGGGCTGATGAGTCAAAAGTGATACTTTTTGGAAGACATGGGTCCCATTTATCTGACATTAAGCTAACTCAGCATTCCATGATAAGAACATCATACCAACAGTCAAGAGTAATGGTGGTTGTGTTATGGTCTGGGGCTGCTTTGCTGCTTCCGAACCTGAGCGACTTGCCATAATCGATGCAACCATGAATTCTGCTCTCTATCTGATAGCCCAGAATGAGAGTACCCCACCATCAAATTGTGACCTAAAGCGAGAGAATAGAACACAGGCACCGTCACTGACCGACCCCGCTTAGGGCAGCCACCAGTGACATAGACAGCGTCGAACGGAACTTGTGCTCACCCTCAGATGTCTCGGACCCCTCGTTTCATGATCAGTTCCGGAATCTGTCACATACAGGCTGTAACCAGATGTGGTGCTCTTGATCTACCATAGTCACTAGTGGCTGCCCTAAGCGGGGTCGGTCAGTGACTATGCCTGTGTTCCATTCTCGGATAGACAGCGGACTGATTGTTGCACGGTGACAGTGCAAATGACGCACCACCTCTCGGCGGCTGAGACCTGCCCGTAACATGCCAATGGCTCTTTTTCTCTCTCCTATGCCACAAGCCGTTCCATTTTCTTGATGCAGTAGCATTTTTTTTTTTTTTTTTTTTGTTGGCTTCATGTAGGCTATTGACCACACCCAAAAGAACAAGTCAAGTGTCACTGTACACATCACAAACTCAATGTTTGTTATTACAGAAATGCTTGGCGTGTTCACGTGGCGCGCGTCAGGATTACAATGCCATGCGCTTTTCTTTATTTCCACTCGTGCCTAACTGGAAAAGCAATAAAAATCAATCAATTCTTCAAATTGCCGCAAATACAGTACATACCTGACCGTTGCGTTTTTAATGGTGCTAAGTATAAGGTAACAATCAGATGCAAGATATCACAACAACGGTGCAATGAAATTGTCAATACATGTACATTTGAGTGAATGATACACAATACAGCTACCAGACAATAAGTTATCAGGAAGGAATAGCAACAAGAACTAAAGTAAAGAACCTTGGACCTCTCACCTAAAAGAGGAGATGCATTTGAGCCCCAGCAGTTCTCTGAGGCCGCAGATGCTGATGCCAGTGTCCTGCAGGTTTAAGGAGAAGCTCCTCTTGGGATTAAGAATGAGGAGCTGGTGTAGGACGAAGACATCAGGTGGCTCCAGCTGGGCACCACTGAAGGAGAGCTGGCAGGGAAGGCTCTTGTTCAGGAACGTAGCGAGTTTGGCATCGCCTACCTCAAAAATGCAGTGGCATAGCTCCAGGAGCTTAGCAGGGCTCAGCTCACACGCCCTCAGCTTCTTCAGGTAGGCCGACACCGCGGCTTGCTTAGCTGCCGTGCCTCTGCTCTTAGTCATACCCTCAGCATTCACAAAGCAGTCCAAGAAGAGGGCCTTCTTCTGGAAAATCAGGCCCATGGCAAATTGGTTCATGGCATCCAGCCAGGCAGCGGGCAGCTTCCTCTTCCTTGTCTGGCCCCCAAACTGTGCTACCAGGGCTCTGCTGCTCACTTCCTGGGACAAGGCCAGGTGCATGGCAGCCAGAAAGCTCTGCGTGAGCAGGTGGTCAAACCTGTATCCACATTCTGAGGGCTTCAACTCCTCCTTGTCGTACTGCCGTGTGAAAGGAAGGAGGATTCCACCTCCTGCCACGAGAGCATGCTGCTCATCAGGGCTCAGTTCACTCTGCAGTGGTAGCTGGGAGTTGTAAACCTTCATGCCCTCCCAAGCTGCGCGACAGAGCTGCACTACATTTTGACGCCATGACTCCATCCCTCTCTTCTTTCCTAGGTCAGTTGTGCACAGTCGGTGGTAGGTCACAGCCTCAAGCAGTCCTGTGAGTGTAGATGGCAGTGCTCTCTTCCCCGCCTGCCTGTCCAGGAGGTAGCACACAGACTGGCAGAGGAAAGGGTTGGAACACAGTCTGAGAGCATAGCTGCCTTCCTGCAGTCTTTTCAGTGCCTGGTCGTGGCAGGGGGACCTCGCAAAGTAACGGGAAACATAGATTTCAACCTCCGTTGGTGAGAAGCCACGGAGCTCCAAGATCCGGTCCACCTTCCCAAGGAGTGGGTTCAGGACCTCCTTCGGCCGGCCCGCAAGCAGCAGCGTACACCCAGCCAGGAGCTTCCTTTGGAACAGTCCGGAAAATAGCTGCTTAGCACTGTAGTCCTCCTTGCTGGCACTTGTGGCTGGGGACTGGAGGAAGCATTCACAGTCCCTGAAATCGTCACAGTTATCAAAAATGATCAGGACCCTTTGTGGGTGCCTAAGGATGTGCCCGAAGATTATTTCTACATTGAAGCCGACATCAGAGTCCTGGCTAAGTCTGAAACTGGCTGAAATGTCAAAGAGAAGGTTCCTTAGACTAAACTCTGCCCGGGGGACATTCAAGGCTCGACCCTCCAATAGGAAAAGGAAGTCGAACCGTGGGAGGCTGCCATCAGCCCAGTCCAGACACAGTCTGTGGATGAAGGCTGTCTTCCCAGCCCCACTCTTCCCCAGCAGGGCGATGGAGGCACCAATACGCCTCTGCCCGACCCCCTCTTCAAAGATCTGCCGCCTACCCAGCGTGGCGCGCCTCCTGTCACCATCTCCAAGCATGACCAGCTGCTTCTCCAGACACCGTTTGACATTCCGTTTCATGTTGACCTGCAGCTGCCGCCTCACCACACCCACATCCACGTAGAGTGACTCAAAAGGCACGCCAGTCTCGGAAGTCATATTTTTGCACACGTCTCTCATGAGAGACTTAGCAGACTCTATGTATTCCTTCACGTGTCCTGAGCAAGGGAAGAAAGAGGCAGATAGAGCTTAGCTTACAGAGGCATGCGCGGTTTCCACCAGTTTTAGGGTCAATTCTACTTCAGTTCTTCAAATAATCAAAGTATTACTCAATTTAAGAACTTACTGGGTATGTCTGAGTTGGGTGGTACTTGAGAGGTGGGGGATTTTGATACCTTGCTCGACAGTACTTCTGAAATGCGACAGAAAAATCCCATCTGTGTTCATGCACCCTAATTACTTGATTTCAGTATGATGCAAACAACCATTGTGGGTTTGCAGTTCAATCGCAAACACGTAAACACATGTTGATGGAAACTCAATCTTTGTCTGTGCTAATCTTGAAATTCTTCAAATAACTTTGTATTCTGTGTATCTTTATAGATTGTCAAATAATTGAAGTATATATGTGACCTGTCACGCGAAAAGGATACTATCCTCCAGGAAGTAGTTTTTGAGAAATTCGCTTAAATAGAAAAGCAAACTCACTTACTCACTACTTAATACTGGTTTTTGTATACAAGTATTGCTTCATAACACTCAAAACTTTGTCCTGTAGCATATCTGACATGCAGAATTCAATTAAAGTAAAAATCTCAAAATCCATATTTTGGTTGGACAGTACCCTTTTTGCGTGACTGGTCATATATTCACAATATCATGATGCTTCCCAAAACACATAGGCAAATATAACTCTATCAATTTTTGTTCCATTTCACGTGTAGTAATATAAAAGGTATTCTGCAATTCACATTAATTTCCCCTATTATTTCCATAAATTATTCATATCTTTTTCATAGCACACTGTAAACCCAGATAGTGTGGCAAACTCAAATGTTTTGTGGAAATTTGTTACCTCAAAAACAATTGTGTAAGCAAACTTAATTGGATTGTGTAGACGGTACTTAAAGAAAATGAGGTAATTATTTTGAAGAGTTATTTTTACCATGTTTTTAAGTGCTGTGAACACAACATTATTAAGTTGGCTAACAGAATATTTTGAGGTAATTAGTTTCCACAAAACTAACAAAAAATTGAGTGCGCTACATTATCTGGGTTTACAGTGTAAGATATTATGTGTCCATAAGGCTCAAACACTTCAAAGAGCTGAAAGCATTTCCTAGTTATTATCATCTTTCATATTATACATTATACATGTGTTTATTAGAACTAAAATGCAGCGTCAGCACTCTCAAGTTGAAGTAAATGTACCTGTCTCAGGAGACAGGGAGGGAACAGAGGCACAGGACAAGCTTTTGGTCGCACTGTCCGAAGGGGAACTTGGTGTGATGGTAGTGATGGTCAAGTCAGGGGGAACCACTGCCCCAGCCACTGAAATATAAAACAAAAACATGAGCTGCCATTCCTCTTCCACAACTGCTATGCCAGGGCCAAAGACATGGACCACAGGGTGGCAATTTGCTGGTTAAAAATCTGATGCAGATCTATAAGATGGGATCATTGCTGAGCTCGCAAGATTCTGTCATGCTCATGAGATTTCTTAATCTAAGGCCAGTGATGGGTGAAAACATGGCCGATGGGTATTTTAAAAAGTGTAAAGAAGGACAAGGACATAGCCCAGAAACCAAATCAGAAATACTAGTTTAATATAGTGTTATTTATGGCAATTATTTATCTTTTTTTAAAGAAAGATATTATGTGTCCATGAGGCACACACTTCAAAGTACTGATTTCATTACTGTTGACACAACCTTTCATATTATGCATTATGTGTGAGTTTATTAGCATCAAAAGGCAATGTTGAAACATTCAGCTTGAAGTAAATGTACCTGTCTCAGGAGACAGAGAGGGAACCGACGCACATGATGAGCTTTTGTTAGCACTGTCCAAAGAGGAACCCAGAGGCGTAGTGACGGTCAGGTTTGGAGGAACTACTGTCCCAGCCACTGAAATATAAAACACAAACACGTGAGCTGCCATTCCTCTACCTGCTATCCCAGGACCACAGATAAAGGCCACATGCTGGCAGTTTGCTGGTTAAACATAGGATAGGATAGGATAGCATAGGATAGGATAGGATAGGATAGGATGCACTTTATTAATCCCCACGGGGGAAATTCGTTTGCTACCAGGCCACACATGCACCAACAAGACAGTGACAATGTGACCGGGCACAAGACAATAGACTGCATACAAAAATAAATGATCTGCACCAGGCGTAACACTGAGAGAGCACAATAATCATACCAGTTTAAAAAAAAAAAAAAAAAAAGTCTAGGAAAGTGCAAAATTGCAAACTACACATGTGCAAACTGGAATATACACGCAACATCTGATGAGGATCTATGAAGTGGGATCACTGCCAAGCTCACACCCTGTATATATATATATATATATATATATATATATATATATATACACCTTAAAGAAAATATTCCATAGTTATTTCTTAGTAATACTATAGTATTAATGGCATGACTATAGTATTACTATAGTTTGCATATTATAACTAGAGTAGTACTATAGCCATCACATTATAACTATAGTATTACCACAGTCAACAGTACCACGATATTACTATACTCCACACAACTGTACTACTGTAGTTTGAATAACAGTAGTATCATTACAGTAATACTACACTATGGTGGTGAAAATACCGTCCATTTACTATAAGATAACTACTGCTTGGAACTATGGTAATTTTTCATAAGGGTACCCCAGAGAAAATGCTCAAGAAAAGCAAATTAGAAACATTAGTTTAATTTAGTATAATTTCAATACTCTCTTCCACGCTGGGGGTGATTGTAGTTCAAAATTTCATCAATAAATGACACTAATTGAAATTCAGTTCACAAATGGGATATGCCTTCGATGTTTCTTTTAAACAGTCAATTGACATTTTTTGTAACTGTCAAAATTTTATAGGAACTGACCCTATATCAAGTGCTCTGGTGACATATTATTGAAACCTCATGGAAAAGTTATATTCTGTGAGGTTAAGACATGAATTTTTACGAATTCATATTAGAATAGCCAATCTTAACTCATTTTACGCCTCCATCTGATCTAACAACATTTTATTTCCAGTTAGGATTTCCTGAAGTACTTGATGGCACTTGATACTCAGTTATCAGGTCTGTTACCAAACAACTGACCATGCATACAGAGCTGTTTTATTGATTTGGCAGGAAGAACAACATTTTTATAACAGAGCATTCCTCTCCCCTAGGAAACCATATATATCACTAAAGTGGTGCTGGCTTTTTCAATTGCCTGCTGGTATGGGTCCAACAGGATAAAAAAACAGCAGCAGACTGCTGGCCATTGTTTAAATATGTAGCAATGTCGCAGGTGTAACACTGACAGCCTGCACGAAATCAGGAGCTTGAAGAAAGCCCGCTCAATCCTGGTCACCCCCTGGCCAAGAAGTTCATGTTCCTTCCTTCCTTCCAATAAATCTGCGTCCATCTGGCCGCAGATATATACTGCCAAGATGCAAGACCAATAGATGCAAGAATTCATTTGTCCCTGTGGCAATTAGCCTGTTCAATAACTCTGTGCAAGCGGTGTTTGCCTTAATTTGATGTCAACTGTTGTCTATTGCTCTGTTGTCCTTTAACTGCTGGCTGTACAACAAATTGCTCTCGGGATAATAAAGCTCTTTGAAGTCAAGCCACTCTCTCTGACAGTGGCATAAAACTGCAGTTCCTGTAAGGATTGTCAGACACACCTGCCTTGAGGTGTTCAGTCCCTACACAAGCAAGGGTCTGGTCATGGCCATCCTCCATTTGGAGGGGGGCCATACAGGAGTAACAGACATGCAGACTCAACATGACACTAATTGTACAGTTCAAGAACAGAAGCACCAACAGACAGGCAACACACAAAACTCGTATATGGCCAAAATTGTGTTGTCACTTTTAAACTACATTCAAATCAAAAACAATATGCAGTATAACTGCCTTAAGACAATGCAAATTGACTGCCATGGAAACACCGTGTCTGTGCCGTATTATTAACTTTTCACAAAAATTACGCCAACACGTCAGGGTATCGAAGGAACAGAATGTGTGATGATGTAGTTTTATTCTGCGGCGTGTGCACATCATCACATGGTCACGGGTGACTTTAGTGGTATAACTATTCCACCCGCGCATAGACGAGATAGAGATATCCAGTGCAAACACACCAACATTTGGCAGTCAGGAAGAGTGAAATGGAACAGCTTTGAATGAAGTCCCAGTGTACATCAGAGGGCCTACGCCCAGGCAGCAATGCAAATGCTTCACCTGAAATACTGGTAGTACACCTTAGCCTGGGAACACGGTAGTTTCTGGTTAATGCTCTACCATAGAACAGCAACATGTCATTCAGCTCTGACATAAACCTTTCTATCATTACTCGTCGACACTAACAATTTCAAGTATTATAAATAAATTTAGTGCCATGTTAGTACAGAGAAACGTGACAAACAGCTATGCTGCTAGTCAGAGGCTAAGCATGAGTAACACTAACCTTATATTAACAAAAGAATTAATGTCTAAATAATCATGTCAGCATTCGGGGGTTAATTTTCAGGATGTTTTGGGCAGTTAGGGCCCTATCTTACGCCAGAGTCCCCAAACCCGTTATTTGGGGATTTCGCATTGCATAAGAGGCGTTCCCCCGCAAAAGTTGCTATCTTGCACACCTGCCTATATCCCTGAAACACCAGTGCTACCCGTTATATTATGCATAGGCGTGGTTTGGGCGTTATGCCAGGTAAACCAATCAGTGTGCCAGGTGCCACTGCCTTTCGAAGCAGGCTGCGCTATCCCAAATCCTCAAACCGAAACCCGTGATGGAGAGAGGAAGGGCGTCACGTTTCTCCGTTGACGAAGTTAACTTGCCCGTGCATGAGGTCAAATCCAGTCAGGGCAGGATCTGTTTTTGATCTGTTTTTGTTAAGTTAATCATGAATTGTATTATTATTATTATTATTTGACATTGACATATTGTTTAATGTTTGGTACGTAGTTAAAAAAAAAAATTAAAAAATCAAGCCTACCCCTTTTGTGATGGAAACTTCAAAAAAAAAAAAAAAAAGAAAAAGAAAAAAATGCGTTTCGCCATGCACTTCCAACTCCCTCTCCCGTCTGAAATGAAGCATAGAACAAAATCCCACTTTAGAAAAATAAAATTAGGTATATGCACTGGCACTCAGCGACGTAACTTTTTTTTTTCCCCCAGCGAGAGCAGCATTTCAGAACTCTTCAGCGAATGAAGGTAATTCTGGTGACAAGTACGTGGTTTCGTCCGTTTACATTTTCCAATTGGACAGCTGTCTATTTTTTGACAGCAAGTTGCGTGACCGTGCTGCAAACACAGGTGTACATACTTGTCGCCGAAATTACCTTCATTCGCAAGAGAGTTCTGAAATGTCGCTCTCGCTGGAAAAAAAATTTCCGTTGCTGAGTGCTAGTGCATAGCGCTCTTGTGAAAACCCAAATGCGGGTAGCGGGTGGTTTTAGGACCCGCAAAACGCTTTGCCTAACCTGTGTGGTCAAGATAGCAATTGTAGGGAAAGCGCATAAACACGCCCACGGGCACACCTCCAGGCGCAAATAAAGGACTCGGCATAATACATAGCGGGTAGTGTGGCCGCAAGATATCGTTTAGGGATAGTGGAAGCTGCTAAATGCATAATTCACGGGTTGCGGGTAGTGGCAACGGGTAAGGCAGTGTGAAAGATAGAGCCCTTAGTGTGCTTCTATACCACTCTTCTCGTATCTAGAGTTAAGATCATGAACCTAGGAACTGTTGTTCTGGAATAGCTTTGGGCCTAAAAGAGATCCTAACCAAGATTGTCATGGTTACTAGGCAAGTTGAGATAGGATTTCCGAATTAGGAAGTTTCTGTAATACGGCCTCAGTGCTGTGTGTACTCTGTGGAGGGTGTCAAATGCAACACTGCTCAGGGATCAGAGCTTTTACAGTTAATCAATTTTCAGGCCTTAATACAAAAAATTAATAAAAAAGCCGTAAATGCCTTTGAGGGATACTTACATTTAACTGGTTTCACATTTTGCTCCACAGCCAGCTAAACATTGTATCTTGCTAAAACAATTGAATGATTACCAACAGTTACTGTGATATCTTACCAGGTGATTGGGGCATGACCAGGGGCCTGGGCACAACCGCGGGCGATGGAACTGCACAGGAAAAATCATCAGTCAGACATAGTACTCTGATCCAGTCACAACACTCAGAAAACAAGACCTTCATCCAATCAAATGGAAGAAAATCAATGTCCTGATCCAATCTCATAAATCATTCCCTGATCCTGTCATATCAATCAGAACCTGATCCAATTACTTGGATCAGAAAATTACGCCCTGACCACAATGTGACCGTTTGGGTCATTTGTATGCCAGCTGCAGGAGTCACTCTGACACCACAATGCAGCAAGCCAACCCATACACCCCTGAAGTAGTTCTTATCATGTGATTTATGTTCAAGCATGCATTTGTCTGATAATTTTGGTTTTAAGTTTAGTTGTTTGATGAGATAAAAAGGAAGTGTGACGTCTTGACAGACAGCTGTGATTGACAGATGCTCTGGTTGAAATAGACCAAGTCGCAGAGGCACCTGCGGACTTATTTATTATTTATTCGTTTATTTGACAGGGGCCATGCAAAACAAAACTGTCAAGCCAGAGTTAGCTATAAAGCTAATTTTCATCTGTGGTCCCTGGGCAGGAAGATGTTAAGAATACACAATACAAATGATAAAAACAAACATACTAGAATTTAAAACAATACTTACTCAACAACATTCCATCACTAAAAACAACACATTTAAATTTACATTTCATTGTCTCTAAGACTGATGCATTCAGAGGATTAAATCAGTGATCACATGATTTTTCATTTTTGGAATTGTACACAGAGTAAGAACATCAACAGGAGATCTAACTTTAAAGTCAACCACGGACAGCTTGCGATGCGATGAAATGTTGGCGCGAAATTCAAACTGCATGTCAGCTCACCAGGGTTCCACTGATCCTTTCCAACATCTAATTTTCAGTCATTCGTTTTCTGTTGAACTTTTGGTCCCGACAAGTGAATCTTAAAGCGGACATGTTATGAAATTCTCACTTTTTCAGTTCTTGTGCACATAAATTTTGCTGTCTCGAGTGCTTATCAACCCACTAACTGTGAAGTAAAACAATCTGGTCATTTTTTACATTTTTTTTGTGGGCTGGCTTTTTTATAAAATACGACATCTGGCATGCCATTCAGATTTGGGTGCCCTTTCTACGTCGCATGCAAGCTTGTGAGAATATTTCCGCCCCACATTTGAAGATCACCAATCAACGGCTTATTTTTTATGGCAACATCCTAGCTTTAATCAGCAAAAGCCCATAGCTAGCTGTATGTGCGCTATCCACTTTTAGTCACTTTTTGAAATTTCTCCAAATTCCATGCTGAAGTACAATATTATGAAGTAAATGCTGCTGAAGATGGTATTTAGATAAGGTTTAGATTTTGTTTAACTAGATCATTTTCGTTCATACAATCTCATATTATAACCTTTCTACAACTTTCCCAGAAGCCAAACTGCAAAGACCAAACGAATGACATATCTAATTTGAAAGTACGACACATGGCATGCATACCAGCTGATTTTAAATGCACGCTATGTGTCGAACTTTCACAATGCACCAATATCCAGTTTACTAAATTATTCAATCACCAACACTTTGAGGTAAGAAGCATTGGTAATTTAATAAATTAATTATCGCTTCACAAGGCAACCAGTGTGCAACTATGCTTCCCTGCAAATGCAACCTATTCTTTTGAATGTTGAAAACATAATGATTAAGCGCAATCTTAAAATAAATTAGGTTGCACTGTTGAAAAAAATCCCAGAACAGGAGATGGAATTCAGGGAAAGCACTGAGTTAATTATTCTTTTATACTAATTTTGTTTTTTTTCCCCATCCATACAATATCACCATTAAGTCTGTTGTCAGTGTTCTCCTTCAGTAATCTGTCATTTCGTAATACTTTCTAAATAATCACAGGCTTGTTGTATATTGGTCTTGATTATTCAGCAAATAAATTGTATAATTATTGATCAAGCGATCTTAAACAAGGTCAGTTTGAAAGAAATCATGCGTTTAAGGGTCAGAGACTCACAGCACGTCATTTGAAAATTAGGCAACATTTAACCCTAATTACCTACAATCATGTTTGCCATGTTTTGCTAGCTGTGAGTCATTTTTAACCTTGGGAGTGAGGAGGAAGATAAAGGAGTTTAGTTCAAGCTGCTGTGCATTTCTCACCCAGCACATAGGTGGGACCTCCTGAACCCACAGCGTTGGACACGGGGATGTTGACCATCTGTGGTGGGACGGTTGCAAAAGTCTGAATGACCTGGAAAGATGGACCACCTGAGAGAGGGGAAAATAGCCATATTTACACTATTCCTTTGGCACTTGCATTGTCTGCAACTGGGAAGATACTGATCTTGTTGACAGAAATGAAGCTCAGCAATGAAAGTGAAGAATTTTTTTTGGATTATATGGGTGGAGATTGTGTGGGGGCTGAGGCTCACCAGAGGTGGGGACAAAGACCTGCAGGATTTGTGGAACAGTGCAAGGATCTAACCGCACTATCCCTGGGGCAGCCGCAGTTACAACCGTCTTATCCGAAGAAACAGGACCTTAAGCAGCAAAAGAGACGATAATGAACAAAACATTTATTAAATCAATCAAATGCCAACATGTGCACATGGACTACCAAAATCTCCATGCACAAATATCATACAGCAGGACTTCCCAAACTGTCTTCCTCGAGCACTGAGAACGACTGGATTTCCACCCTCTCTTTACCTGGGAATCAGGTGTGATTCCTCTCTAGCCAATCAGCATAAATAATTTTTCACGTAATTGCTCGGAAGGAGAGAAAACCTGGTTTAATTTGGGCAACAATGCCAGGCAGCATTACATGCCTTTTCTTTCGAGAGTAAGGTCCTTTGGAGCCGAGTGCCCAATCCTGTAACTGTTCTAAATCATTCAAAATTCAATGACTGCCAGGAACTGTAGAACAAGTTTTCAATACAAGGAAAGTTAAAAAAAAAAAAAAAATCTGAACCTCCAAAACTATCGTTAAAGCATATTTCATATTTGCACATCTTCAGTGATAAGTATTAAGGGAACTCAAGAGAGAACGAAGCAGAGGCAAGCCATAAATATCACCACATTCCACACATGTTTGGCTGCTCTATGAAGGTACCTTTTGATTGACTTATCCACAGCAAACTAAACTTGTGATGATGAACACACAGCCAGCGGTGCGTTTCTCAAGGGCGTAGTTAGCAACTAACATAGTTCGTCCATTCACAGTCAATGGTTCCAACTATGTAAGTTAGCATGTGTGATTTTGGGAAACGCTCCCCAGGGTGACAAAATGAGGAAGAGGGCAGATGAAGTGCTTTGTAATAGGTAATGACAACAATCATGCACTGCCTCATCTTTCACTCTTAAGCTGCTTTCACACCGGACGTGAAACGAATTTTTCGCACTACAAATTACATTCAAAGTCAATGCAAAGACGCGAATATCTTTGCATTGACTTTGAATGTAATCTGTCATGCGAAAAATTTGTTTCGCGTCCGGTGTGAAAGCGGCTTTAGTTGAAAAATACATTTTCTCTTTTATGTAGCTTACACAACATTTCAACTAAAAGGGGGCATTAAAAAGGGAAAGGTCATCAACCTTTTGTACAAACAAAACAGCATATTATTATGCACGTAATGTATTTCATCCTTCAGAGCTGGTAGGTTCCACGATATAAGGCCCATATCAGAGGCGATGAGAAATACCCCAGAAAATGAACAACGCATGTTTTAATTGGGTTTTTTTTTTCAGAAGAGAGAGTGATTTACACCTTCAGATGAACTCTTTATCAAAAGGTGATAAAGTGAACATTTGGTTTCTTCACAGTAGCATATGTGGTCACAGTGATGCTCAAGCACACTTACTTTTGTGGTCACAGGTCTTTCGGAGCCCGTGCTTCCTGTCGCGGCTCTTTCGAGTCCTGGGACCACGAGGAACTGCGGAATCTGGCGGTACAGGTAAAATATGAACACTGAAGCCCCAAACAGGATGAGTGACTGGCTGCACACTACAAAAACAGTAAGTCAATCTGAACAGCTATTTTGGTCTGTTTTTTCACACTCAAAAAAGTCTTAGCAAGTGGTGTAGTGTTGTTGCATTTTAGAAACTCAACGTTTTTCTCTCAAGTCAATTGGGCTAGTTTGAAGCTATTTTTCTGCTTGTCAAGGGAAATTTTCTTAACCCTTTGCCAAATCCTGATGAGAGTTAAACTGTATCACCTCACCTTATGTCTTATGTAAGATAGAGTAATAAGATTTTAAGCCTTTTACATGACAGGCAAAAATATTACTAACACCCTGCATTTTGCAGAATTTGGCTGGTTTTTCTTCATTTAGAGTATATTTTCAGCAGCAACAAAAAAAAAAACAGAATAACATAGAAACACATAACTAGAAATATGCAAAATGATTTGCCAAGAGATATACACATTCAAACTAGAGATTGTTTTAAAGGCAAAAAAATAAAAAAAAATAAATGTCTCCCCCCACCCCAATGCAGCCTCATTGATGCTCACAGACATTTAAGAAGAAGCTAGAAAAGTTAATAACCTCAAAAGAGCAAAAAGCACATCTGCACAACCTGATGCAAATGTATGCAAATTTTCATGGAAATTTATAAAATAGTTTCTGAGTTATGGTCTGGAAATGGTGGGAACACTGACGCGGATGCGCACTCACATGGGAAACCAGTCAAAAACAATATGTCCCCCCTTCCTTTGGGGAGGAGACATAATTTGACTTTCAACAAAGTACCCTCCCTTGGCTTTGATTACAGCCTGACATATCCTAAGCATTCTTTCCAGCAGTTTAAGGAGAGAATTTCCTGGTAACTCATTCCGGGCTTTCAAGAGTTCCTTCATGAGCTCTTTTGAACTTGATGCGCGCACTTCTCTGACTGCCCCGTCAAGTTCATCCCACAGCAACTCGGGTTGAATTTCAAGATGTACAGTCGTCAGCAAGAAGCATTTTTAGTACAACGGTCCCTTGGGCATTTTGTGCGCCTTTGTTGCTCAAAATTAACTTTAAGATGACAAAAACCAGCCAAATTCTGAAAAATGCAGGGTGTTTGAAATATTTTTGGCCTATGAGCATAAGTAAAACTTCACTAACGTGAAAGTACTATCTTTCAATTTTTTTGAAAATTATTTGAAAGAAATAGAAATATAATACAGTTTTTGTAGGGTTATAGTGACCTCACCTCTCCTACTGCACTTTGCTGTCATTGGGTCTCCAGATGTCATGTAGGAGGGTAGCCCTACAATACCAATACAAGACAAAATTGAAAAGTCATCAGCAAAGAGGAGAAACTTGAAGGGTTTTCATAAGATGCTCATTGTTATGAATGTGAGATAAAATGCTACTGCTGCTCATACCTCTCTTGGCATTACTGGAATTTCCGTCATTCGTTTCCTGCTCAACTTGTTCAGACTCAGCTGGTGAAGGTGGCACAGTGGCAGTATCAACTATTTTATGTTGATTGTTTTATATTTCAAAAGGCAAAAAAGGAAAAATAAAAGACCCATCAGAAAATAAGCAAGTAATTTATCAAATCTACTGACATTAATTTCTAAGTGGTGGCACTAATGATGAAGTCACAATGGAGTGAAATTCGAACTACTAATTTCTAGTCCTTGTAATTTTGGAACTCTTCATATTTATTGATTACCTACTGATTATTTATTTCTCATTACTGTCCGTACATCTGATGGATGTACAACCCCAATTCCAAAATAGTTGGGACAAAGTGTAAGTTGTGAATAAAATCAAAATGCAATGACTTTCAGATCACATGAGCCAATATGTTATTTACAATAGAACATAGATAACATTTCAAATGTTGAAACTGATACATTTTACATTTTTGAGCTTATTTCAAATTTTCTGGCTGCAACAGGTCTTAAAAAAGTTGGGACACAGGCAAAAAAGGTCTGAAAAGCAATTAATATATGAGTGGCTGAGAGCAAAAGTCTATTATCTGACTTTTCCCATGTTCTGAGAAAATAAGATTTGAAGTTTTGTTTGAACAGAAAAATCACTTTATTTTACACTTTACCCTTTTCTGGAGTCCGTTACGATAATAAGCATATTTTGTTTGTACAAAATAAAGTGATTTTTCTGTTCAAACAAAACTATTTTCTCAGAACTTGGAAAAGTCAGATAGTAGACCAGGGGCGGCATTAGACCTGGGCTAATATCCATCCCTTTATTGACAATTAGTCCTGGCTAATTCTAGATGGTTTTCCTTTATTAAAACGTTTTCCAATTCAAGAATAATCAAGTGGCAATTGAAGAAATGGCTTCTCTCCCCCATGCGATCTAAAAGCAACAATATAATGGGCTACATTCAGTAAAGAAAAACAATTTAATTATACTTAGGTCTATGCACTGGCACTCGGCGACGGCATTTCAGAACTCTTCAGCGAATGAAGGTAATTTTGGTGACTAGTACGTGGTTTCGTCCGTTTACATTTTCCAATCAGACTGCTGTCTATTTTTTACAGCGAGTTGCGTGAACATGCTGCAAAAACAGGCGTACGTACTTGTTGCCGAAATTACCTTCATTCGCTGAAGAGTTCTGAAATGCCGTCACCGAGTGCCAGTGCATAGACCTAATTATAATCATATTATTTTTCTGTACTGAATGTAGCCCATTATTTTGTCACTTTTAGATCGCATGGGGGAGAAAAGCCGTGTCTTCAATTGCCACTTGATTATTCTTGAATTGGAAAACGTGTTAATAAAGGAAAACCATCTAGAATTAGCCAGGACTAATTGTTGTCAATAAAGGGAGGGATATTAGCCCCGGAATTTTCAGGTCTAATGCCGCGCCTGTAGTAGACTTTTGCTCTCAGCCACTCATACATAAGAATCAGCTGAAAGAACATTTAGCAAGTAATTAAGTTAACTGGCATCAGGTGTGTAACATGATTGGCTATAAAAGGGATGTCTTAGAGAGGCTGAGTCCCTCAGAAGTAAGGATGGCCAGAGGCTCACCAACCTGTGAAGGCTTGCTTAAAAAATTGTGGAATACTTTAAAAACAATGTTCCCCAACGTCAAATTGCAAAGGCTTTGACGGTCTCATCATCGACAGTGCATAACATCATCAAAAGATTCAGAGAAACTGGAAAAATCTCTGCGCGTAAGGGACAAGGCCGAAGACCTTTTCTGGATGCCCTTGATCTTTGGACCCTCAGATGCCACTGCATCACTCACCGGCATGATTCTGGCATTGACATTGCTAAATGGGCCCAGGAATACTTCAAGAAACCACTGTCTGTAAACACAGTCCGCCGTGCCATCCACAGATGCCACCTAAAACTCTATCATGCAAAATGGAAGCCATTGTTGAGCATGATCCAGAAGCGCCGCCGTGTTCTGTGGGCCAAGGCTCATTTAAAATGGACTGTAGCAAAGTGGCAAAGTGTCCTGTGGTCAGACGAGTCCAAATTTGACATTTTGTTGGAAATCATGGGCGTCGTGTCCTCTGGGCTAAAGAGGAGAAAGATCATCCCTCCTGTTATCAGTGTTCAGTTCAAAAGCCAGCATCTCTGATGGTATGGGGATGCATTAGTGCATATGGTGTAGGACACTTGCATGTTTTAAAAAGCTCCATGAATGCTGAAAGGTATATGAAGGGTTTAGAGCAACATATACTCCCCTCCAGAGGACATCTAGTCCAGGGAAGGCCTTGTGTATTTCAGCAGGATAATGCAGAACCACATACTGCAGCTATTACAACAGCATGGCTTCGCAGTAGAAGAGTCCGTGTGCTGAACTGGCCTGCCTGTAGTCCTGTTCTTTCACCGATTGAGAACATTTGGCGCATAATTAAACGAAAAGTCCGTCAAAGGAGACCCAAAACTCTCCAGCAGCTGGAAGCCTGTATTAAACAAGAGTGGGATCAAATTCCAAGAAACTTTGTCTCCTCAATGCCTAGACGCCTCCACTCTGTGTTAAAAAGAAGAGGGGATGCTACACCATGGTAAACAGGCCCCTGTCCCAACTTTTTTGAGACCTGTAGCAGCCATCAAATTTGAAATGAGCTCATTTTGTGGATAAAATTGTAAAATTTCTCAGTTTCAATATTTGCTATGTTATCTCTGTTCTATTGTGAATAAAATACTGGCTGGTGTGATTTGAAAGTCATTGTGTTTTGATTTTATTCACAATTTACACTTTGTCCCAAATATTTCGGAATTGGGGTTGTATATAAATACTGATATAATTACCTACAGAGGCCTCTAATATTGGCGCTATTTGGTAAATAATGGCCTGTAGCTCACCAGCCATCAATATATTTTAACTATGAATTGTTGTTGTTATCAAGGATAGAGAACAATTACCAGTTTGCATTCACATAATTATGCACTTGTAAGTAAAATGACAAATGCAGGTACAGGCTACCGCACTCAGCAATGAACTCGGCAATCTAGTGTTAGCTACTTAGCTGAGCAGCTGTTAAACTGTCTCACGCAGACATAAAACAATGCTTTTGAAACCTATATATTCATATACAAATAATATTATATAGTACTTACCAGAATATCCTTCTTGTCCTTCAGACAGAGACTGTATTATTTCGTGTATGTCTGAAACAGAAACATAGATAATTAATATCAGTGGTGAGAAACGTAAGAACTCAAAAAACATAAAAAAGACAATATCTAACATCAAAAACTTTGAACACTCAAAGACCAAGAAGACCTTGTCGCAAGATTTAACAATCTGTTTTCATCGCATCATTCTTCAAACATTATTTTTGGGTTGTAAACATACAAACAGCATACAAATGTAGCCATGAAGCAATACATACATGGATTTGGTATTGTAAGCTCACAAACATTCAAAAGATTCACAGTTTCAAACATTAACCAAAAGGTTATGGTGATCCTGACAATCAAGCACCTACCGATGTCTAAAGAATCATCGCCGGCAATGGGGGAGAAGCATTCATCAGGGAGATTCAAGAGATCTCCAGGAAAGTAAGCTGAAAAATGAAGGAGAGTGGTAATTTGCTTCACCCATTACAGGCTATAGCCATGGATGAAATGGACTCCCTAAATCCTGAAGGTTTCATGAAAAATCGACCATATTTGACCAAGTTTACTTCAACGTAATTTCTCAGCCTCTGTAGCAGACGAAGACATGACATAGGAGGCTGACACTGTGCTCTGTCTCAAATGGTACATATACAACCCCAACACCGAAGAAATTAGCGCATCATGGAAAATGTGAATAAAAACAAAAAGGACTGATTTGAAAAGTCCGTTCACCCTCTACATTAACCTTTATTTACTGTGATGAAATAAGAACAAAAACCCGTTCATTTAATTGCTTATTGAAAATATACGGTGTGATGACTGCAAAAAAGTCCAAAAAAGTTTTCACAGTTGACAGTTTACCACAGTGTAAAGTCAAAATGTTTTTTAATCACTCTTTTTTTAGCATTTGGCCCCAGAAGATGCCAGTTGATCAAGTCTAGAAAACAGAATTTTCCCTGATTCCTCCTTTCTACATTTCTTCAGCTGCATTATTGTATTGGGCCTTCGTAGCAGTATATGTTGTTTCATAATGCGCCATACAGTTCATTCTCAATTGGAGACAAATAAGAACTGTGGGTAAGTTAAATTAGCACTGGCACTCTCTGCATACTGATCCATGCACTTGTGAACTGTGCCAAATGTATTTAACAAAAATTAAAGCTGTGAGCGGCATTGAACTGGCCCTTGCATCCTTACGTACGCTGGGAGTGGTGACGGGATCCTGACGGGAGCAGGTGTGCATTCACAAACATCGAACTGCACAGGAATGCGTAACATGTCACTTCCTGCTTCGAGTGCATGCACTTCCTGTGTCCACTTTGGGCGCTACAGAAACTCTAAATATGCTTCATCTTGCATTAAAAGCAGTGTAGACCAAAGCATTGAAATTTCAGGTAAAAACCTGTTGTTTTCACACAAGTGTTACTTCCAATATGCTACATTCATTGAAGTGCTATATTGGTTGAAATTTTGTGAGGCTGCTAGCAAGCAGTTTCGCCCCACTACTGTGTAAGAACCGTAAAGTATCTAATATTTCCCCACGCCTCGTGCGTGTGCCAAGATTGAAGAGAGTTTGTTCATCTCGAGGCCTTCTTTATTTTTTTAGAGATAATTTTTTGGGGATTTTTTCCTTTATTTGATAGCTATACAGTGGAGATAGACAGGAAGGTTGGGGAGAAGAATGGGGAAGACATGCAGCAAATGACCCGAGCCGGAATCGTACCCAGGTTGCCGCGGGAAGGACACAGCCTTAATGGTGCAAGCGCTTGGACCGATGTGCCACCGGGGCACCCCCCATCTCGAGACCTTTTACAGCAACTTTCTGAGTCATGGCGAAACACTGAAGTTCATGCCACCACTGGGGCACTAGTCAGTGCTAGGTCCCAAATAATAATGATTACTCCAATTACAATATGTTCCTCGCACCTGTCGGTGCTCGAGCTCCAATAATAATAGTAGTAGCAGTGTTAGTAGCAGTAGCAGTGTTAGTAGTAGTAGCAGTAGTAGAAGTATTAGTCATAGTAGTAATCGCAGCAGGCTATCACTGCAGGCTCCGCGTGTGAATAGGCTAATAGCCAGCATCGCATATCGTCATCAATTTAACCAGTTTGCTCTTTCAAGTTTGCACCAACTATATGCTATACAGTCAAGATGCCGGGTGGTTCCGCTTTTAATTCTTCTAATCGCTGCATCATTTGGGAGAGATGTTCAGTTTTTACATTATGCCTATTTGATGGCATGAATTATCCCTGTTAATAATAAAATCGTCTGCAGGTCCTTATTATTAAACATTTATATGGTTCTTCAATATAATTTGCTTCCTACTCTGGCAGTGTTGATGTTATTTCCATTTTTTTTCCTTTCCGACATCACAAATCACATCTGGAAACCTGCATTCAATCATGTGCATGTTGACGGTATAAGCTTTTGTTTAACCTTTCGTTGCTGGGTGTCCAATATTTTGGACATATTTCAAGTATGGTTTATGTTGTCTAAGCTCACAGATAACCCAAAAACATATAATGTACATTTTATTGGACAGTTCCAGTTCAGAATTTCCCTAATAGTCTGATGACTCAAATGATTAACCGCAAAAAAATCACAATGACAGCATCCACAAATAAGAGGCAAGTTGATGAAAGTTAGAAATATTCTGATATTGTTTAAGTTTTGATCTGACTTTTTCCTTCTGGAGGGATGAAATGTATTATATTGCACAAACTGAGACACATTAGCTTTGTAATGCATGTGTATTTGGAATACACCTGAATTTATGCTCTGTCAAAAATATTGGAGATTATGCATGCCAGGCAAATAAAATAAGCAATGTCCAGAATACTGGACATCATGCACATCAATGACCAGGTCCCTTCGACTTTACATTATTTCTGTCACCCCACATGCATAACGTCCAGAACACTGGACGACAGTATGCATCCAACAAGCATAATGTCCAAAATAATGGACAGACTGACCGCCCACAAGTGCCCCTCCGAAAAATAAAATTGTACCAAATACCTTCAAATGGTCCCTAAGGAACATTGGATATCCAGTTTTAACATATTAGAGGCATTTGTTTGTACTCTTCGCAACAAAGAATTAACATGAGAAATAAACTTTTTTTCTGATGTGCGCCGCATGAACTGTCCATCTCAAGAAACCAGACGTACGTTTTTATTGACGTCTTGTTCAATTTACTTATAGTCCCTCCTGTAACAGTAAATTACACTGAACAAAAATATAAACGCACGAAGTGATTTTTTTAAAATTATTTTTTATCAATCGGGAAATATTTCAACAAAACAAATTTTATTTTATTCTTGCCTTAATATTCAAGCAACAGAAACTTGACTAACAATTTACTGCACACAATTCATGAGTTATCACTGCCTGAACCCAACAGGGGTCAGCGGGCAGAGTTCACAGCACTCAGTAACGAGTGTGTTCACCATCGGCATCACGTAAAGCAGTACACCTCCGGCGCATGGAGTTCACGAGGTTGTTAATAGTGGCCTGTGGAATGTTGTCCCATTCCTCCTGCAGTGCAACTCGGATCTGGCATCAGCGTAACGCTCCCCCACACGTCGCCATACGCGTTCTCTGCCATCAGCGTGGTACAGCTGAAATCGCGATTTTCCGCTGTGCAAGTGTCCAGCGAAGGTTACAGTTGGCCCAGTCGAGTCTGTACCGATGACGGACGGCAGTCAGGTCAAGACCTCAGTGCGGTCGGCGGGCTCAGAGGTCTGCCTCCTTCAGGCGGTTTCGGACAGTCTGAGCTGATATCTGCCTGTTGTGCGGTCTGACGGTATCGTCAGCTGTCCTGATGGCTGGTCAAAGCCGATCATACAGGTGCTGGAGCCACATGTGCTGATCCTGTGTGGGCGTGGTCACACATGGTCATGGGGCATACGGACGATTCACAGTGCTGCCAGTCTCTTTGAATCGACTTCTCAACTGGCTGATGGTGGAATGACGCACATTCAAGTGTGTTGACACCGCTGTCACAGATATCCCAGCATTCAGCATGCCAATGGCAAACTCCCTCATGACTTGTGACATCTGTGGTATTGTGACTTGTGACAAAAGTGCACATTTTGCAGTGGCCTTTTATTGACCCTGGTTCAAGGAGTGCCTGTGTATTGGTCACGCTGACTGACCAACTCAATGTTATGCTCTATGCAGCTCAGGGGCGGAATAACTCAATGAGTGAGTAATCTCACAGGGAGTGGTCAAGGAGAAGTGGGTCACCAGAACTGAGCAAAACAAATCATTCAGTACACCAATAAACACTATTTGTGGGCATATTTCATTATAGGTCAATTTAACTCAGCATTTTTGGTTTGTGCGTTTATATTTTTGTTCAGTGTACAATGTTTAAAATGTTTTCCGTTTTACATCTGCTTGTGTAATTGATAGTGTTTAGCCTTTGCATTTTGATTAATGATGTATCGGAAACGGCACGCACCATCTGTGACAAGATCTCATTAAATAGATATTTTGCCATAAATGCTTAGTGCATCAGGGTTTCCCCAACAATGAAGTGCCTACATTGTAAAACAATGTAGAAACATAAAAACTGTGTTGTGTTTTCTTTATGGTTCTGGAGATAAATGATACCAATTTGTTTCTGGAAATAAGCCATTTAAAAATGGAGGGTTTATTGACTTAACTGGAATAGCATGTCGACAGTATAAAATATTCCTTTTAAATGAACAAGTACGGTGCAAATGCTGCATTTTACAAATAGTACCATGGATTGTTTGCAGCATTAATGTAGCTAGGCTAGGGAGTTTAAGTCTGTTCACAGAGATACTGTCATAACCCTTGTGCGAATTCCTAGAGTCTCTCTTCACAAGTTTGCAGCCCACGTGTCTTTCAGGTGTATTTGTGTTGTGATTGGTGTAGATTTTGTGCGCGCTTCCCCTCTCGGCTGAATCTTGTAACTCACTCATTTTCTAATGAGCGAGTGATGGGTATTTGAAGGAGATGTGTCACGATTATTGCGTATATGCTCACAACTTTGAACGAAGTAAATCCACTCGAATGCAAATCAAAATCTACGGCCATCCTTGCAAATCCAAAATTGTTTTGTATTGTATTTATACATTTTAGTTACTTTGGCATTATGCCTTTTATATTTTGGAGTTTTCAATAGAAATTAAAGGATTCAAAGTGCTATTTTAGCACTTTAACCAAAAGGCTTGAATAATGTAAACTGGTTTGCCAACCGCTAATAATCATAGAAGAAGGTACTTTTACTTCTGTGATTATCGACGATACCAAACCAGCTTATATTCTTAGTATCCTTCAGCTAAGGCACTGAAATAGCCCTTTGAATCATAAACAAGGGGCAATGCATTTTTCAAGCAGGGAAAGTTGGTTTGGTAAACTTTTTATGTCAATATATTAAATGGTCGTTTGAAAAACTTAAATGCTCAGGTTGTCTTTGCTGTGCACTCATTTCTGTTTGAAGATAAAAAAAGAACTCTCACACATGCAAAAATAGAAGGAATCAGAGAGGGGGTGAGCATTTATCAAAGGGCTGTACATGTTTGAACCATGTCTTTTGCCCAATGTATTATCTGCAAATTCCAAATATGCATCACTTTAGTGGAAAATTATTGATACTCACCACTCAGGTCCTCTTCATGGCAAAGGTCCTCAAGATGTTCAGGGAATTCTAGAGGTATGTCTTGCATTGCAGACACTGAAAAAATATATTGTGATAAGCACGCTAAATTACACAAGTCGACTGAATACACTTGAAGTGTATCATTGAGTCAATCTCTGTATCATGTAAAAGTGTATTAGACAGTTTAGAAGTTAAGAGTTTTATCAGGACACACACTAGTGCTCAGAAAAAACAGGAGATGCATTCAGTGGACATACATAACATTTCAACATAATTAAGAAAATTAATCAAATAAATGAAATTAGCACGTTTCAATCTTTCCAGTGATTTCACCATGTAGGGGGTAAATTAACTTTATTGACTGCTACGTTCAGAAATTTACCATGCATAGACCGAAAACATTCAATGAGAGTTAAACAATGGACATGGACCAACAATGGAGAGAGTATGAGGGAGAAAATCCCTCCATCCATCCATTCTCTATACCGCTTCTTCCTCATTAGGGTCACGGGAGAGCTAGAGTCTATCCCAGCTGGCTATGGGCGAAATACAAGGAGACACCCTGGACAGCTCACCAATCCATCGCAGGGCGCACATACCATTCACCAACTATTCCCTCACACATTCATGCCGATGGCAATTTGGAGTCTCCTGTTTGCCTTGACGTGCATGTCTTTGGACTGTGGGAGGAAACCAGGGTACCCGGAGTAAACCCACGCGAACACAGGGAGAACCTCCAAACTAACTAAATTGTTTTTATTTACATTTTACACAACATCCTAACTTTTTTTGGAATTGGGGTTGTATATCTTCTGAACGGGATGGGAATGGAAGGGATGGGCCGGGAAGTGGCATGGGACGGGACGGGATTGAATTTTGACATTTGGAAAGGGATGGGATGGAACTGGAAATGATTTGTATGGGACGGGATGGGATCACTTTTCTGTCCCGTCGCAGGGCTCCGCCAGCCAGTATAGCGGCCTCGCGGTTTTCCTCAATTATTATTTTCAATGCACATTTTCGCCTGCGCTTTTGCGGTTACAGCATCTCCATCTTCCGACATTGTAAACACCGGCACGAGTGGTGACGCATGCCCAATCATGCATTGTGAGCACATTCAATTTAATCGGTACATTATCCCCCCACCCCCAAACAAAAAAGAAAGTGCAGACCATGTGTGGCTGCAAAATGAAGCTTTAGTTGTGCTTGTCAGGCTTGCCCCCCTGTCCTAACTCACGGTAAACAAATCTAGACTTGTAGTGGATAATAATTTCACCTACAAGAAAAATCATGCCCCTGAAAACCTGCTTGAACCCAAGAAGGGCCACAATTCAATACTCAGTCGCAACTGAGACGGCCTGTTGAAAACACAACAGGTTAGTCAAGTTTCGTCGCTGAACGTCTTTCTCTTGGCTTTCTAAGTTAATTGCCATTGCAATCCAGGTCAATAAAAAAATATCTTTGGGCCCACCGATCAAGATCAAGATTTAAATTCTTGTACAACTGTATCCTTCTTTGATCAATATTTTAGCCGGAGGTAAAATGTGAAATCAAGTCTAATTCGGTAGCACTTTAATGGAACAAGAACTGCTATCCCCAGCAAAATTATCCAAATACAAAGAACATAGTGCAATTGCAATACAAACATTTATCGACGTACGCCGAATAGTAAGGTGGTTTTAACCAGAAACGACGCAGTAACAAATACCTAACAGAAGGTATTCCCAGGAAACACCAAAATCGAGCAGGACTTTTTGTAGATAAGCTGATTAATCAATAGCGTGTCTGACAGAAAACGATAGTAAGACAACGGCAAATGATGCTAAAACAAACTCAAAATTCCCTGAACAAATATTATTTACTTTTTGCAATAAGGAATGCTTTAATCCATTCAATGCTCGGTTATACGAAATTATACAGCAGCACTGTCACAATCGTGGACGTATGTGGGAATAAGCTAATGAAAAATTATCGGATGCCTTTTTCATATGCTTTCAAAATTCATAATTTGTCTTTTCAAAAGTCCGAAGGCAGGTGGAGTTCTGACATCCAAAAACGTACGTGCGTCGAGTTTGGAGCTGTCCAACTCACTGCGCTCTTTGAGCTCGCCTGCGTCGCTTTGACTCCTGCAGACTTTCGGTTTCACGGGGGCGCGCATAGCAGCAGCGGGAAAACGAGCTGAGTCTCATCCCGAGGCGTCATATAGTGACGCAGCTCTGCCACAACTTTTGGGATAAGTCTTTCTGCATTTAAAATAACATTCAGCGAAGTATTATGAAATGTTTCTAAGTGACCAACCAGCATAATGCAAAGCCACAATGCGGCTACGAACAATCTCAGAGAACTATTTACATCACGCCATTGTGTTTAACACTATGACACTGCTCAAAGTTCATGTCACTTTTTTACTGTACCAGCTGACCATTGGAGGTAATTTTACAAAATTATTTTGCCGCAAACCAGTTTAAACAATCTTTTTTTAGCATCAATAATCATGGAATGAGCCTTCAAACGTGCATTCATACTATGCAATAGTGAAAAAAAATTGCAACACCTTTCAATTGTTACAGAAATGTATGTTTTTAGTGTTTTTGTTTATTACCCATATTTTTACCTCATTATACTTGTGAAAATGATTTTTTGTTCTCATTGCCAACAGGAGTATTTTCAATACATTTTCACCAAAAAAGTAGAATGAATATATTGGGACCCCTGTTAGACGAAAGTGGTGGTATCATCACTGCCAACAACTGTATTTTCACATTATTTGCGCAAGGGACCGATTAAGAAAGATCGATTCGGAAAGTAGGATCCCTTGGTGCGGTATGCGCGCAACGTTAACAATAAAGGCAGGTGCCTGAAAAAATAGATTTTTATGAAGAGTCGGTAAACTGAGGTAAGACCCCCCACACCTGCCCTTTAAATCGGCCTCCTGATCACAAGATGTGGCCAATTTTCATTTCACTTCTTCTTTTGGGTGGTAGTGGCATTACTAATCCTTGAATGGCATCGAAATCATTTCACTAGTGAGAGGATATCATACGAAGTGGTTTTGAAGCAAGTTAATTTTATATTTTGATAGTAGCCAACAGAATAAGCCTCTTTTTTTTTTTTTTTTTTTTTACTAGGCTATGCACATACTGTAAAAAACGAGGCAAATATTTTTCAAAGCGCTGTTCGTGTTTGAACCACGTCTTTTGCCCAATGTATTATCTGCAAATTCCCAATGTGCAGCACAATAGTGGAAAATTGTTGATACTCACGACTCCAATCGTCCTCATAACAAAGGTCGTCCAGAAGCTCCGGGAGTTCCTCGCATATTCCTTGCATTGTGGACGCTGGAACAATACATTGTGTATCAGCATGCAAAATTACACAAGTCAACTGAACACACTTCAAGTCGTATCACTGAGTTATTATTTGTATCATGTAAAAGTGCATTTTTGAAGATAAGAGTCTTATCAGGACACATACTAGTGCTCAGGAAAACAGGAGACACGTTCAGTGGACATACATATCATAACAATTCAACGTAATTCAGACGGTTGACCAAATAAATAAAATCAGCTCGTTTTGATCTTTTCAATGGTTTTAGACTGAAAACATTAAATAAGTGTTAAACATAGACAAACAACGCAGACTAGAATTAGGGGGAACATATTTACACGAATTTAACCACAACCATGGGGCGGCATGGCTCAGGAGACCATTCATTCTAGGAATCAGAAAGTTCCTAGTTCGATCCCCGGCTCCTTCAGAGAACGTGTCGGAAGTGTCCTTGAGCAAGACACTGCACCCCACACTGCTCCTGATGTACAGGTGGCGCCTCGCATGGCAGCCTTTGCTATCAGGGTGAATGAGAGGTATAACTGTAAAGCGCTTGGAGTTCATGTCATGTGACTAGAAAGCGCTATATAAATGCAGTCAATTCACCATTTACCATAATCATCTGGTCCACAATACCTCGCGGTTTTCATTGATGGCATACCTCAGCTATTATTTCCAAGGCACAGTTCAGCCGGCACTTATGAGGTAACAGCATCGCCATCTTCCGACATTGTAAACACCGACACGAGTGGCATGCCCAGTCACCCACTGCGTACACACTCAGTTTTTACCTTTACAACGCCCCCCACCCTCCCCTCAAAACAGAAAGTGCAGACCAGTATGGCTGCCAAATGAAGCTTTGGTTTGTCAGGATTGACACCATGCCCTAATTCACAGTGAACAAATTTTAACTTAAAGTTCATAATATTTTCGCCTAGAACAAAAATAATGCCCTAGCAGATTTGCTTGAACTGAAGATGGGCCACAATACACGGACGCAACTGAGGCTCGACGGACTTTAAACAACGCAACAGATTAGTTTAGTTTCTTTGCTGAGGATATTTCTATTTGCATTCTAAAAACAATTACAATCTAGGACAATAAACATATAACTCTTTTTGGAATCTTCCATCGACAGCGATCAAGATTAAAATTCTTGTATGATTCCTTCACAAGTGCCTACTTTGGCTATAGATGTAAAACGTTAAATCAAGTCTATTTCGGCTGTACTTTAATGGGAGAAAAGCTGCTCTCTCCAGCAAAATTATCCGAATACAATACATTCAATTAACAGTGCAATCATACTACAAATATATACAGAATACATACCGCACATATATGCACACATACTGAACTGCGTGGTCGTTTTGACCAGAATCAAAGAAATAGAGAGTATCTAACAGAAGGTATTCCCCAAAAATACCGTAATCGAGCACGACTTCTTTTTCCAGTGGATTTAATCAACGGCGGAGCCGATGAAAAGCGATATGACAAAGGGCAAATTAGGCGGAAATAAAAGTGAAATTTAATGAACAAAGATAATTTACAGTTTGCAGTAATGACATGCCTTAAATCATTTAAAGATCGGTTATAATAAATGATACGGCAGCACTGTTACAACTGTGGACGGATGTGCCAATAAACTAATGAAAATTATCGGATACCTTTTGTCATACGCCTCCAAAGTTCATAATTTGTCTTTTCCAAAAGTCCGTAGGCAGGTGAAATTCTGACATCCAAAAAGTTTGCGAGCGTCAAGTTTGGAGCTGTCCAATGCTCTGCGGTCACTGAGCTCGCCTGAGACGCATCGGCAGTTGAAACTTTCGGTTTCACTTGGGGATGCCTAGCAACCACGGGAGAAAAAAAAAAAAACGAAAAAAACAAACAAACAAAAAAAAAAACAGCGATGCCACAACTTCAGAGATATGTATGTCAGTCTTTAAAATGTCATTCAGTGCAAATATTATGAACCGTGACCAAATCATTTTTAAATGATTTGCGCAAGGGACCGATTAAGAAAGACAATGAAGAAAGATCCCGTGGTGCGGTGTGCGCGCACCGTTTAAAATACAGGCTGGTGTCTGGAAAAAAAAAAAAGTTTTTATTTATAGTAGGGTAAACCAAGAAAAACATCCCCCACCCGCCCTTTAAATCCCCCTCTTGATCGCTAGATGTGCACAATTTTTAATCCTAGGTAAGACGCCCCCCAGCATGATGACTCTTTAATTCATCTCTTGATCGTTAGATGTGACCAATTTTCAATCTCAGCTCTTTTCTTTGATGGTAGTGGCATTACTCATCTTTGAATAACATTGGAATCTTTTTATTGGTGGGAGGATACCATAAGAAGTGGTTTTGAGGCAATTTATTATTTTTTTTTTTATATTTTGACGATACAAAATAAACTTCTCGTTTTTTTTTTTAAACTAGGTTATGCATATACATTTTTTTTACAGCTAACATGAAAATCATATGGAGGGTGCGCCTGAACAAAAAAATAACAAATATCCATCAATTCTCTATCTAGCTACTTCCTCGCTGGGGTCGCTGGAGTCTATCCCAGTTGTCTCTATTCTAAGGGCACAGAATCACCCTGGACAGCTCGCCAATCCATTGCAGGGCGCACTCACCATTCACACCATTTACTCACACACTCATAGCTATGGGAAATGTACCATCTCCAAGCAGCCTGACATGCATGTCTTTGGACTGTGGGAGGAAACCGGAGTACTCGGAGGAAACTCACGCGAAGACAGGGAGAACATGCGATCTCCACACAGAAAGGAAGGCCCCAGGCTGGATTCGAACCCATGACCTTCTCGCTCTGACACAGAATTCCCTCCAACACTCCTCCACCGGGCTGACCCCCTTCGAGTGTGTGCTTTACTACCGATCTCCTATGTTCCTCTGAGACCCAAAGCTCCTGCTGTGGATGCTTGGGTCCTCCAGGTTTAAACCGTCTGGACCTCTTCCTACGCCCAACTCCAGAGAAAACTAAGGTGGACTTCCAATACCAGGAAACTCCCACATACCATCCAGGGGACGAAGTTCGGCTCTCTACACAGGATATCAACCTCCTCCTGCCCCTCCCTTGAGCTGGCTCCCCAGTGCATGGGGCATTTCGGGGTCCTCCGATGTGTAAACACAGGAAACAATGTGGCTTCACCTCCCATCACATTATCGTGCCTCCCCGTCATTTCAGATGCCTCAATTTAGGCAAGTGATTCCTGGTCCCCACGCTGAGGCAAACCCCCCCCAGATGTTCCACTACTGCAAGGTGAAGGGAGCTCCCGCCTACTCCATCCAAGGCCTGATTGAGGACTCCTGGCAAACGAGGGCTGCCTGCAGTACTTTTGGACCAGGAGGGGTACGACCCTAAGGAGCACAGCTGGATATTGTCAAGAGGCATCCTGGATTCCATCCTCATCAGGCACTACCATCAACGACGCCAAGATTGCTCAGCTCTGCGCCCACTAGGTCGTCGGTCTCCAGGCTTAGGTCTCTTCAAAGCTGGCGCAATGTCTCGGGAGGTCACACCCAGGTCATGCTATCGCACTGCCCCCTCTACTCCAGCCACCCGTCACTACTCCCTATTTAGGCAATTTGAATGTTATCAGTGAACTGAAGGTACATAATCATCTGCTATTAGCTTCATAAATATGAGCCAGGAGGGCCCCCACTGTACCTACCAGTGGGTTGAGAGGGTCATTATCATTGAATAACCTGTTTAATCCCACTGGTCACATTTGTGACTGAATTATAATTTTTTTTTTAATTTTTTTTTTTTTTAACTTCTAGAAGCTCTAAAAGTGTTGTTGTTGGCTTTGGCCAAATCAAAAATTAAATGTCACAATACTTGGGACCGAATACTTTGATATTGATACTGTGGTGATGTTGGAGGGCAGGGGTGTCCAATCAAATCTACAAAGGACTGGTGTGGGTGCTGGTTTGTGTTACAGCCCAACACTAAAGCCGCTTTCACACTGGACGCGAAATGAATTTTTCGCATGTCATATTACATTCAAAGTGATTGCAAAGAGGCAAATTCGAAAGATTCGCGTTATTCGCGAATCCTTTGTAGATTGGATTGGACACCCCTGCCCTCCAACATCACCACAGTATCAATATCAAAGTATTCAGTCACAAGTATTGTGATATTTGATTTTGATAAATATGAATTTATATGAAAAAATATGAATAAAGGATACTTTATATGAATAAAATAAATCTTATCACTGCTTAAAATTACTACATGGTTAAAACTTGATTATTCAGTAATATGATTAATTGTCAATCAGGCAAAACACTACCACAAGACGGTGTGTGTGTGTGTGTGTGTGCTGATATTGCAACGCCCCTCAATGAATGACAAGAAGTGTCTTTCAGTGTAAGTCATTATGTAATATAACCAAATCAAGCTTCATGATCTAAAGAAGATAATAAGCGCCTCAAGCATTCCTACAGTCTCAATCACACACCCAACCCAAGAATCAGTTCAAGGAACTTGGCCTTGGTGCCTTTTGTAAACAATATAAAAAACATGGTGGAGGGGGTGAAACGTCATGTCAATAGAAAGAAGAATGTAAAGAATGTGTGAGACTGTATTGTGTTGACCACGTAACCAAATTTTTTTTACTTGTGATAGAAATTCAAAACTCTCTTCATGCAACACCCTCTCAGAAATATCCTTTAGAGAGCCTTGTTAGAAAAGGTGATGTCTAGCGGCCCTGCCAGTATTGCATGCCTCAGAGTCAGAGAGGTAC
Source organism: Gymnothorax javanicus (assembly GCA_029692085.1). Lineage (NCBI taxonomy): Eukaryota > Metazoa > Chordata > Actinopteri > Anguilliformes > Muraenidae > Gymnothorax > Gymnothorax javanicus. The sequence continues at coordinate 21,772,760 of CM056206.1, forward strand.
TGCAAGAATCACATGCTGGTGGATCTTCCCCTTCAAATAACTAAGCTTGTATTCGTTTCGAGCGTCCTGTGTGGCATGTAGTGTATCGTCCCTTGAATTTTGAAAGAGAGATGTCTTATTCCAATGATGTAACTGAAGACAACTTATTTTCACAGCCTTTCCTTCAGCCTGCCACTTGTTTGTGATAAGAGTTCAGCTAAAGCCTAAGTTCTGACAGTAAAATTTGACAATCAGTGACTCTTGAAGTTACGGCCTCTTTTGCCATTAAGTCTGCCCGTTTGTTTCCATATAGACCCCTAAGTCCTGGTTCCCAGCAGAAAAGGATTCTTTACCCTTGTTTCTGAAATAAAATTCATTTAATTCATTCAACCTTTATTTTAACTTGGAAATACATTGAGATAGATACCTCATTTGCAATATTGCCGAGAAAACAATAAAGAAGACCCGAAACATCAGAGACAAATAAAAACATTAGATAAGGTAATCGCAAAAGAAAGAAAAAATACAAACCCCAATTCCAATGAAGTTGGAACGTGGTGTGAAACATGAATAAAAACAGAATACAATGATTTGCAAATCCTTTATGACGTATATTCAATTGAGTTCACTACAAAGACAAGATATTTAATGTTCAAACTGATAAACCTTATTGTTTTTTTTTTTAACATTCACGCATTTTGAATTTGATGCCTGCAACACGTTCCAAAAAAGCTGGGACAGGGGCAACATTCTGTAAAGGATATTACCATGTGGGCTCAGGAACACTTCGGAAAATCATTGTCAGTTAACACAGTTCGTTGCCACATCTACAAGTGCAAGTTAAAACTCTACCATGCAAAGCGAAAGCCGTATATCAACAACACCCAGAAACGCCGCCGGCTTCTCTGGGCCCGAGCTCATCTGACGTGAACTGGCGCAAAGTGGAAAAGTGTGCTGCGGTCTGACGAGTCCACATTTCAAATTATATTTGGAAATCATGGACGTCATGTCGGGCTAAAGAGGAAAAGGACCGTTCAGGTTTTTATCAGCACAAAGTTCAAAAGCCAGCATCTGTGATGGTATGGGGATGTGTTCGTGCCCATGGCATGGGTAACTTGCACATCTGTGAAGGCACCATTAATGCTGAAAGGTACATACAGTTTTTGGAGCAACATATGCTGCCATCCAAGCAAGGTTTTTTTCTGGGACGTCCCTGCTTATTTCAGCAAGACAATGCCAAGCCACATTCTGCACGTTACAACAGTGTGGCTTCGTAGTAAAAGAGTGCGGGTAATAGACTGGCCTGCCTGCAGTCCAGACCTGTCTCCCATTGAAAATGCATGGTGTATTATGAAGGGCAAAATACGACAACAGAGACCATGGACTGTTGAGCAACTGAAGAGGTACATCAAGCAATTCAAGTTTATGTTGTGTTTCCTTCACTCACATGGAGTGACTGGTGCAGGCATATATCTGGCATGTATCACGATCAATACTCAAACGATCAAGGTGGGGGCTCATGCAAAACCAAAATGGACAGATATACTTGCGTCCGACCTCGCACATGGATACATTTTGGGGCAGTAAAACTGGAGAGTATGCTGGGTTGCATGGGTTGGTCTTGAGCTCTACTGCATATTGAAGAGACAATTTCAGGCACAAAAGGCAGGGCTTGATGGCTTGATCATGAAGCTGGATGGCAGCATCATCCAGAATCCAAAAAAATACAGCCATTGAAGCAGTTAGTGGTAGTTCCACAACACCAATATATTTATTAAGCAAGACGGCTTAAAATACAGTAGCTCAAAAATGGTCATATGAATTCCTGTACAGTCTGAAAACAGGCCGTTAAACAGACAAAATTTAGTATCACCATGCATAAAACTATAGCCAGAGTTCGACATTCGTGCTTGGCAGGGTTGGGAACCCTCCCCCAAGAAAGCTTTTGCATTATTTGACCAAAAGCTTATGTTTCTGCATCAATTAAACCACTGCCATTATGTTGCTATATTTATTCTACAACCTCATTTCCAGAAAAGTTGGTACATTGTGTAAAATGTAAATAATGATTGGCAAATCATTTAAACTCTATAATAAACTGAAAATGTTCCAAAGACATGAAATGCTGAGACTGAGAAATGTTATTGTTTTTGAAAAATATCAGCTCATTTCGAATTTGATGCCAGCAACACATTTCAAAAAAAGTTGGGACGGGGTCATGTTTACCACTATGTTCAATCATCTCTTTTTTTAACAACACCCTGTGAGTGTTTTGGAACTGAGGAGACCAATTACTATAGGTTTGAAAGTTAAATGTTTTCTCATTCTCGTTTTAGATTTCAGCTTCTCAACTTGTTTGCAGACTCTTTTGTCACATTCGTGCACCAAATTTTTCAATGGATGACCTGTCTGGACTGCAGGCAGGCCAGTTTAGCGCCCAGACTCTCTTAACTATGGATCCATGATGTTGGAACACGCGTACAATGTGGTTGGGCATTCTCTTGTTGAAATATGCAAAGTCTTACAAAACAAAGATGTCTGGATGGCTGTATATTTTGTTCCAAAACCTGCACAGTATATATTGTTCAGCATTGATGCTGTCTTCACAGATGTGCCTAGCCACTCATGCCACGTGCACTAATGCACCCCCATACCATCATCGATGCTGGCTTTTGAACTGTGTGCCGATTAAAAGCTGGACGCTTCCACTCCTTCTTAGGCTAGAGGATGTGACATCCTTGATTTCCAGAAAAAAGCCATGTTTTGATTGGTCAGACCACAGGATAGTTTTCCACTTCGACTCAGGCCATCATAAATGAGCTTCGGCCCAGAGAAGGCAGCAGCGTTTATTAATGGTTTATTTCTTCACAGAGAAAAGTTTTAACTTGCATTTGTGGATGCACTAACACATCGCACTCACTGAGAATGGTTTTTAGAAGTGTTCCTGAACCCATGCATTGATTTCCATGACAGAATCCTGTTTATTTTTAATGCTGTGCCACCTGCAGGCCTGAGGATCATGGCCATTCAACATTGGTTTTTGGCCTTGTCCCTTGAATATAGAGATTTCTCCAGATTATCTAAACAATTATATGATATTACATACCATAGATGATTAAATTCCCAGTTTCTTTGCAATTTCATTCTTAAATTCTTGAACAATTTTCCAATGCAGTCTGTCACAGAGTGAAGCCCTCACCATCTTCTGAAAGACTCAGCCTCTCTGAGATGTTCTTTTCGTTCCCATTCATAATCTAATTAGCCGTGAGATGTTCCACCAGGTACATTTTTTAGCGTTATACAACATTTCCAATCTTTTGTTGGCCCTGTCCCAACTTTTTTTGGGCCTCCAATTCCTTTCCCTCAAAACTTTTGCTCAGCTAAGATGGAAAATCATATCAAATTGTTTATTCAAACCATATTACTTGTTTAAAAATTGGGTTATCAAATTGTCTTACTGATAAAAGTCCTGGCTGATGTTTGAATGCAGAGTTCAACTTTATGAGCTAGGCAGAAGAATGTGTACCAGTCTTTCACAATCAGGAAAATCCTCTTGATGCACCCTGTGATAAAAACGAGTGGAAAATTACAACCCCAGTTCCGAAATAGTTGGGACAAAGTGTAAATGGTGAATAAAATCAAAACGCAATGACTTTCGAATCACACCAGCCAGTATTTTATTCACAATTGAACAGAGATTACATAGCAAATGTTGAAACTGAGAAATTTTACAATTGTATCCACAAAATGAGCTCATTTCAAATTTGATGGCCACTACAGGTCTCAAAAAAGTTGGGACAGGAGCCTGTTTACCACGGTGTAGCATCCCTTCTTCTTTTTAACACAGAGTGGAGGCGTCTGGGCATTGAGGAGACAAGTTTCTTGAGTTTAGCCATAGGAATTTGATCCTACTCTTGCTTAATACAGGCTTCCAGCTGCTGGAGAGTTTTGGTTCTCCTTTGACGAACTTTTTGTTTTATTATGCGCCAAATGTTCTCAATCTGTGAAAGTTCAGGACTGCTGGCAGGCCAGTTCAGCACACGGACTCTTCTACTACGAAGCTATGCTGTTGTAATAGCTCCAGTATGTGGTTTTGCATTGTCCTGCTGAAATACACAAGGCCTTCCCTGGAATAGATGTCGTCTTAAGGGGAGCATATGTTGCTCTAAAACTTTTATATACCTTTCAGCATTCATGGTGCTTTTTAAAACATGCAAGTGTCCCACACCAATTGCACTAATACATCCCCATACCATCAGAGATGCTGGCTTTTGAAATGAACGCTGATAACAAGAGGGGTGGTCTTTCTCCTCTTTAGCCCGGAGGACACGACGCCCATGATTTCCAAAAAGAATGTCAAATTTGGACTCGTCTGACCACAGGACACTTTGCTACAGTCCATTTTAAATGAGCCTTGGCCCACAGAACACGGCAGCGCTTCAGGAACATGCTCAACAATGGCTTCCTTTTTGCATGATAGAGATTTAGGTGGCATCTGTGGATGGCACGGCGGACTGTGTTTACAGACAGTGGTTTCTTGAAGTATTCCTGGGCCCATTTAGTAATGTCAATGCCAGAATCATGCCGGTGAGTGATGCAGTGGCATCTGAGGGCCCGAAGATCACGGGCATCCAGTAAAGGTCTTCGGCCTTGTCCCTTACGCACAGAGATTTTACCAGTTTCTCTGAATCTTTTGATGATGTTATGCACTGTCGATGATGAGACCTTCAAAGCCTTTGCAATTTGACGTTGAGGAACATTGTTTTTAAAGTATTCCACAATTTGTTTTGCGCAAGCCTTCACGGGTTGGAGAGCCTCTGGCCATCTTTACTTCTGAGAGACTCAGCCTCTCGAAGACATCCCTTTTATAGCCAATCATGTTACACACCTAAGGCCAGTTAATGTAATTTCTTGCTACATGTTCTTTCAGCTGATTCTCTTATATATTAATAGCTTTTTCAGCCCTTTTTTGCCTGTGTCCCAACTTTTTTGAGACCTGTTGCAGCCAGAAAATTTGAAATGAGCTCATTTTGTGGATAAAAATGTAAAATGTTTCAGTTTCAACATTTGAAATGTTATCTATGTTTTATTGTAACTAACATATTGGCTCGTGATCTGAAAGTCGTTGCATTTTGATTTTATTCACAATTTACATTTCGTCTCAACTATTTCGGAATTGGGGTTATTTTAAGAAATAACATCTCCATTTTGGATGACATTTGGACAGTGATTTTGCGCTTTTTAAAAAGGTGTACATTTTTTTGATTAGCGACGGCATTTCGTTCTGCCGTTTACAAGTCTTGCATCAGTGTAATTTTCCTTAGGCTATAGGCCGACAGTTTTTCAGTTTTTCTTTTTGCTGACATTTAGGTTCTTGGACAATACGTCATCGATTTCGTCAAATCTGTGGCAGAAAATAGGCCACATTTTAAGCAAAGTTCATTACTTAATCAGACAACTTGATCAATTGACGTTTTTCCCCCTCTACACCAATTTGTATGGGTTGATTTGAAGAGAGCAGAGTGCTCTTGGGAACGTCACTTGTAGGCATACGTTATAAGCACACATCGACAATGTTTGTGTTATTACTCTCACTGCCAAAGGGGAGGGGAGACAACATTTTCACACAGCAGCTTGAAGGCAATATGAAAACAAGTCCTCAAGACTAGACTCACCATGTACATACAGTGCCCTAAAAAAGTATAAGCCCCTGTTGTGATTTCCTCTCTTTTTGCGGGTTTGTAGTGGTAATGGTTTCAGATCTTCATATAAAATGAAGATCTTTGTATAAAAAAAGAGAAGTAGAACATGAGTACGCGATAGTTTTTATTACAATAATTTAATTTATAAAAAAGAAAAGGCTTATCCAACGTGAAAATTGCCCCACTATACTAAGTAATTGCATGTCCTGTCTTCAGTTGCAACAACTGCAACCAAACACTTACGATGAGTTATTTTTGGATGAGGTAACCCATGAGGTAGATAATATTATTGGTTGGTTTGTCTGAGGTAGCCGATAAAATGAGTGTTTGATGGGTTTTCATAAGTTACGTATCATAAGTTACGTATAACTGACTGGGTTTTTACCGTCAGGAGAGGAGGAGGGGAGATTTTCATTGATGTCAGATGCACTGATGAACTCTCTCGGTGTAGTGGGCCTTAAACTTGAGAAAACACCAATTTAAGGGGGGGGGTGGCACCTGATGATGTTTGTGATTCTCCTGGCTGCAGGCATCTAACTGGAGCTGGATCTGAATTGGTAGGACTGTTGCACATATTAACAGGGCAAGTTAAGTTATTGCTGTGTGTTTTGACTGGCAGGAGGATAAGGCCAAATTAAAAAAAAAATAGATGTGTCTCCGGTTTCCCGACCCTGCCTATGTCATTAGGGCCAACCATAAACATTTTTCTGTTTTCAATCTAATATAAAGAGAAATGAAACTGACCCTCAAGGTCTGGTGCGATGTCATAGATTGCGCGCATCCCTTTTTTCTTGTTCGTTGGTTTAGCTGTTTTGCGGTTTGTCCATATTCTCTGCGCGAAAGCCTATTGAATGTTTGCGATCGTCTCCTATTTGTTGGTAGTTTTTGAGGTGAGTTGCCAGAATAAAAACATTGGCACTCAGCAGTTCAATTTTTCCAGTCAAACGTTGACATTCAGTCTGAGTCATGGATTGTTATTTTAAAGATGATTTTTGTAACCAGTTTAGCTGGATCAACCAGCACTTGGAACTGATGTATACGCGATGTAACACGTGCGGACACCAAGTGATTCCTGTAGTACTCCACTTAGTACAATGCAATGTGATGCAAACTGTATCACAGACAAAAATTACAGTATTCTTTAGAACATAGTTGTCTCCGTCTACAGCTCAGTGCTGTTCAAAAGTACAGTGCTTGTATGGTATCTTGAAAACCTTTTATGTCAACTTTTCTTGTTCTTTCACTTTATTACAGTTTTGTTCAAGTGTGTCAGTTGTTGCATATTTATATGTGGATTGTAGCATACACCAAAATCAGTTACTGGTGGCATGTCTCTCTTAGGTTTGACATAGGCCTTACATATTGCTGTGACAGAGGAAAAAAAAAGGACAGATCACCTACCTACCCTAAAAATTTTACAAAAAAAGCTTTCAGCAAAAACTAGAATTGTCTACCAACCCTACCTATTTTTCAAGTCAGTGTAATAGGAAACACACCTATTATTTTATTTGGCCTAAGTGTTCCTGACTTGAGGTTGTGCAGTTTATGGCGGCGAAGCTTGATGGATGCTGCATGGCTTCGGAGTTCAGGTAAACTGTTTCCTGAAGCTCTTGATGGACTGTCAACATTTATGCATAGAGCAATTGCAATAATACTGGCGATCAGTCTTTTGCCTCCCAGTGAAGTAAGAGTGGCCTCCTCTTCATTGCTGAATACCTTTAATTTTCGCCAGATTCAGGGTTTGCTCATTAAAGGTCCTGCCCCAGCATCTCACTGAGGTTCGATTCAGGACTTTGACAACGCCACAACAAAATCATGATTTTCTTTCTTTTGAGCCAATTAAAAGGTAGACTTGCTCTAGCGTAACAACTGACTATTGTCGGTATTTTGCGTCATTTTGTCTTTGTCTTCTGTCATATATTATGAAGTCATTTAGTTTGACAAATGTGCAGAAAAATAGAAGAAATTGGGGGAGGCAAATACGTTTTCACTGCACTGTAGCGTATACATGTAATTCTGAGAGGTAAGATGATTAAGAGTAATTTGGAGAAGTGGTGTAAGTCAAGTATTAATACATTTTGGACAGGTGGCACGAGCGCTGAACGGAACTGCAAGGTGTGTGTAGCAGGAGTTTACTCACAATCATCACATAGATCTTCCGAGTCCCTGTAGGACTGTAGTCTATGGAGCAGCAGTTGGATGTTGCTGTTGCACACGTCCCAGTTCTGCCAGATAGGCAGAGATATCCGGCGTATCAGGTCCTCAAAGTCACCCTCCTGAGCGAGCAGCTGGTAATAATCCCTGGAAAGCACCTGCACCTCCATGAGCCCGTCCAGAAGGCTCCGCACCTCCTCCGGTGAGGCCTCCTCCGCGTACCTCCTCACCTGGCGCAAAACGTCCTGGAAAGTAACCATGTCCGTCTCTGGAGATGTCACGGCTGGGAAAACCTATTGCCTGCTCCCTTACATGCTTGTCAAGCGGCTTGGAACTCTGGGGAGCCAATGACATCCCATCCCTGGGGACCATCTCCACACAGACCCTGACGATCTGTTCGCACTGGTAAACACGTTCAATCCAAAAGTGAAACCCATTCAGAGACCTGGCACTAGACTAACTATTGCTTGTTGCAGAGGTGGGAACACGTCTAGAGGAGGGGACTAATCAGTGCTGTCCCACAATTAGGAGAAGTAAATGGCTGGTCTTTTTTTTAGTAGCATTTGTGAGCATGGATTAGGCAGTCAGGCAGGCGATGCAACTTTCGCATGTACTTTTCTGGTGTTTTGACATTTACCAGAGAATCTGTTCTGCTGAATGAGGATAAATTGACCACTGCCAAAGGCAAATTTATTTCACTTCTTCTTCTCCTTCCTTTTTTTTTTTTATATGTGTTCCTCAAAGATGAACATTGTCAACAGGTCTTTGTGAACAAGACAAAAAGAAACCTGTAAAATAATGCAAGTAAAAAAGTAATGAAAGGAAACTAAAGAGAAACGCAAAGAGAGGCAACTATTGTGATAAAGTAATAACATACAATACACCATAATCCTCAGCCCAAGTCCAGTGAATCAAACCATGTTTAGCATTTATGAGCTGTGTTCAAACACTTTTCTTTGAATTGCCAAGTGGAATCACCACGATAGTGAAAAGAACAGTGTTCCACACGGGTGCTAGAGATAACTGAAAAAGATTCAATTTTAACATGGAGTTTTAACAGTTTGAAAAGTGCTTGGATTTTAAATTAAGCACTTGAAACTACTGAAATTGTGACATTAATGGAATTACTTTCATCGCAATTCGCTATCTGATTGGGCAGTGATAAATAGGTGCTTTGCCACAGCTGTAAGAAGCAGTAAAGGCTTGTAAATGCAGCTTGAAAATGCTTTGAGAAGTGCTTGAATTTGTCTGTGGAAAAGGTGAAGAAACCTGAAAGGAAGAGTCAATTGATCATAATACCATCAATGAAAAATGAAGAAATATGAACACTTGCAAATGTCTATTTGAGTCCACTCAAAACCACTGAAAATTTCTGACTACATTTTCAACTGACTATGAAATTCCTCCAACTGCAAACATGTTTGCCAAACACGCAAGATAACATCTCACGGAAGTTAACCAATGCTATAAACAAGCAGGAGCTTTCTCAAAGGAATGGAATTTACAACCAGCATAGCAGTTATGTAACTTACATAAGCTTCATGATTAAAAGTGATGAAAACAAAGCGCATTCTAACAGTCGCAATTATACATGCTCAACAAGCACTCAGCCTTCAGACATTGGTGGAACTCAGAATTGTAAATACTGTAGAAGTAAATATTTTGAAATACTATCAAAGAACAGCAAAAAAAAAAAAAACATTATCAAAACAAAATAAATAAATGGAACATTCACAAAATAAAGAAAAACTCATCAGAGGATAGCTCTAATTTGACAATGACAGTCTGACACACCAGGTTATTTCCAAGTGCATTCCACACGCCACACAATGGCAGGGCGGCCTGAGGCCGCTGGAAGACAGCGGCAATTCCCAGCAATTCAACCTAATACTAGAATTCATTTTGCTGAAAGGCCATCTCTCACCATTCTGAACTGCTTGCCAATATTTTCTTTTGAACAGGCCGGAACAAGAAAAACTAGTTGCGAATGGATGCCAACAACACACTTTATGGCACACTTTCCATTCATTAGCCCTTTGCCAATTCCAGTTCTGGTTCATCATTTTTCCCCTGAAAACATTTGGATGCACTGAAATGTTGAACAAAAAGTATCTATCCACAGACTTTCAAAATTGAAAAATTGAAATTTCTTCTCTGTGCACTGCTTATTAAAAGGTTCTTCAAAAACCTATTTATTTTACAATCACCATAGAAACCTAGAGTATAGAGAACCCACAAAGGATGAATAGCAATATCCTTACAATGAATATGGATTCAAATAATAAGATTAAATAAATTTGATAAAAATTTAAGTTGGACATCTTTAAGTCCCTGTAAAGATGTCTCGCTTTGGCCTCAAAATCATTTTTGTCAGAGCAGATCCGATGTAGTCTGGTGAACTGACTGAAGGGCAGACCTCGTTTCAGGGATATGGGACGGGCACTTGTAGCATGAAGTAGGCTATTTTTCTCTGTGTCTTTCCTATTCAGAGAGGAGACAATGTGTCCATCAGTCAGACAAATATAGGTGTCTAAAAAGTTAACACAAGTGGTACTAACAGAGTACGTGAACTAGATGGATGGTCTTAAGCAATTCATATACAAGACAAACAATTCAAATTCAGATAAAGAGCCATGGAAAATCACAAAACAATGATCAACGTATCTCTTGAATAGTATTATTTTATCTACAAAAGGATTGTTATTAAAAACACATTTTTCTTCTAGAAATCCAAGATATAAATTAGCATAGTCAGGGGCCATAGTGGCCCCCATGGCTGTGCCACTGATCTGGAGATAATATTGTTGTTCAAACAGGAAATAGTTTTTAGTGAGTACTAGCTCAGCCTTCCCCACAATGAATTTAGTAGGCAGGCCATCATCGTCAGTCCGAAGGTCAAGAAAATATTGTAAGGCAGTCAAGCCATCACTATGAGGAATGTTAGTGTATAGTGAGGTCACATCCATCGTGGCAAGTAAAACATCCTGTCCTAAATGGCCAATTTGAGACAAACATTTTAGAAAATCAGATATCCCTTAGGTAACTGGGAAGTATTGTAACCAAAGGTCTGAGTAAGAAATCAACAAAATCTGAGAGTGGCCCAGTAAGGCTATTATTGCCTGCAACAATTTGGCGACCAGGTGGATTGGATACATTTTTGTGAACCTTAGGCAGAATTTAAAAGACTGGTCTCATTGGAGTACGATTAAACAAATATTTAAATTCTTGTTCAGAAACGAAAGAGGAAGAGTGTGCGTGCTGGAGAAATGACTCAATTTCCTTTTGAAATTATCTGGTAGGATCAGAGGATAAAGCTCAATACTAGGAAAGGTCTGGCAATTGTCTTAAAGCCTCTTGATCATAAAGTGTTTTACACATAATTACTAGGCCACTTCCTTTATCTGCTGGTTTCACCACAATATTTTTATCTTTACATAGCTTGTCCAAAGCCTGTCTTTCAGATGGTGTCAAATTATTCATGCCATTTTTAGGAAGAGGATTATTAACAAGCTGATCAACATCTTGTTCTACAAGCCGACAGAAAGTATCTAATGAAGGGTTAACCCTTTGAGTGCCGAATACATTTTCGAGGAATTAAAAATGCAGTGATCCTGAGCTGTTGAAACCCTATCATGTGGCAACTTGCTCAAAAGAGCTCCCTTAAACAAGTTGCCACATGATAGGTTTTCAACAGCATCTGACTTTGATATCTTACATCATTCGTTGCCCACGGCGCTGAAAGGGTTAAAGACAGGGGGGCAGAAAGGTTACGGAAAAATGTAAATAATTCTATTTTAGTGACAAAGGAATCAGCAGGTTTACAGGGGACAAAACCTAAACCCTTATTTAAAAGGCTTATTTCATCTGGATGTAGAGTGTTGTCTGTGAGATTGAAGATTAGGTTGTCCTTTTCCAACTCTTTTTGGTCACCATTGACGTTGGCTTGCTGCCAGATTTTGCTGCCTTGTAAACCTCGACGCATTTTCTTTGGCGTGTGACACTTTGGGGGCTGTCGGTGTCGCTGGATTGTCCTGCTAAAAAAACTCCTGACTCTGGAGGCTGAAGTAAGTGTGGTACCATCTTCAAAATGTACTCTTCGAGGTGGCCTGGTTGTTTTGGTCTGATTTTGCTATGTGTAGACCCTGTTGTCCTTATAGTCCATTGTATCTCTACGAAATTTTCTAACCTTGAGTTGTTGTAGGTCTTATTTGAATTTTGTCAGGGATGTCTTGAGAAGCTCTGTTCGCTGTTTAAACACAGTCTCATCATGTAAATCAATAATGGAGGCTTTAGTTTCTTCAATGTCTTGTTTTATCTTAAGTAGCTCTTTTTGTGTGAACTCTACAACCAAAAGGGTGAGGTCCAGAGATGCCTTATGCATGATCTCATCTCTTTGCAAAAGTCTGGATCTTCACGGCTGATTGTAGGAGCCTTCTGGATACGGAGCCCTCTGGGTATGCGGCTGGCCCTCCAGTACTCACTCAGGGTGGAACCGTGGAGGTTGTAGCGAATCTTTTTTTCCAGGAGATGTTTATAACGTTTCATTGAAAATTAAATGTCCTCTGGTTGTAGAGCGTTGGTTTCGTCTCTTGGAAACAGGATGTTCTCAGAATTTTTCAAGACTATAGGTGAAAGTGATTTTCAAAAATGATTTTGAGGCCAAAGCGAAATATCTTTACAGGGACTTTAGCTCCAGAGGATACCCTAACAGTTGGCTGGATACAGCACTAAACAAAGTTCGTGCCTCTGGCACTGATTCTGTCAATCCTATGTCTAAACAAAAGGAGACCAGCTGTATCGTGAAACTGACTTTCAGTCCCTTGAGCAGCGGTTTTAGAAATACTGTAAATTCTCATTGGCACATAATCAAAAGTGATGATCGACTGAATGGGCTATTTCAGAATCTGCCTCTGTGTCTTTTCTAGGAACCTGAACCTCAGGGATAGGCTGGCCCATGCTGATACTGCCACGCCTCCTTCTGCTACCCTCTCTAATGCCCAGGGTCATTTCCCCTGTGAGAGCTGCACTTCGTGCTCACATTACCTTAAGCTCCAGTCTTTCACACATCCACAAAAAGACATACAAAATCAAACAGTTCATTACATGTAAATCCACACATGTTGTTTATATTCTGGTTTGCCCTTGCCTATGTTTGTATGTAGGCAAAACGACTAGAGCCTTACGAACTAGAATTTTGGAACATTTGAGTGCAGTCAGGAGACGTGATGAAACCTCATCCGTTTCCCGACACTTCTTCACTGCTAATCACTCTCTTTCTGATTTGAAATTCCTGGGCATAGAGAGTATTGCCCAAAAGGAGAGGCAGTGACTAAGATAAAAAAAAAAAACTCTTAGAGAGAGAAGCCTTTTGGATCTGTGAACTTAAAAGCCTGTTTCCCGAAGGGATGAATGAAGATATAAATTCTCGTTTTTTATAGGTCTCATCATGTGTTTTGTGATTATGTACTTTCTAAGTATATTTTAACACTACAATGTCTGGCCCTTTTTTAAATGAAATAATTGCTTCCACTTATCTGGGTTTGGGTGTAGCCCCTCCCATGACACCTGTTTGTCATTTGTTTGATTGCTACTGCTCTTTTTTAATTGCTTGTCAGGGGCTTTTTCTCCATGAGCATTGAGAATAGCAATGCGCTGAAACGTCTGCTCATGCTCGTTATTAAAGTTGTTCCTTTTGCTAAGACTTTTTTGTCCATTTCATTCAGAGTGTGAACCAATCACTCAGCCTCTCTTTTATTTACTGGTTTTGACGCACCTGAAGAAAACAATCTACATCTTGAGCGCATTTTTTCATCATTGTGGATAAAATTGTAAAATTTCTCAGTTTCAACGTTTGCTATGTTATCTCTGTTCTATTGTGAATAAAATACTGGCTGGTGTGATTTGAAAGTCATTGCATTTTGATTTTATTCACAATTTACGCTTTGTCCTAACTATTTCGTAATTGGGGTAGCAAGTTAGCATCTGCAATATCGGGAATAGCGCCCCAGATTGGTCTGCATTAAAGCCCAGCTGTAGTTCACCCCCATTTGTAACTTTCCTTGTCATTATTTGTTAGTTGACAAGAGTTTTATCCAAGAGAGGACAGTATGAACTTTCCAACCATAATTGAAGGAAATTGATAGGGCCGCCAGAAAAAGTGTATAAACCCTTGCATAACAGCAAGTGAGGTCACGTCTTTTCAATTTGTTGCATTTGAATTACATGAGGGCATTGAAAGCCATGCAACGATATGCAGCCTAAAGAGTGTTCATGCTACTTTTACGAGATGGAAAAGTTGTATACATATCTTACAGACACGAACACCGGTAGTGAATCTGAAGGGGGCAAGACTGGAGGGTTTTCTGAGCCTAACAGGATTGATTCTCTGGAGGAGGACGCCTGTATTATCTTGGGAGTCTGTCTCCTCGATGTGCGAGTTGCCTATTAATAGGAATACTTTAGTCTGTCACTTGGGGTTTCTGTTTTCCACCATTGCTAAGATTATCCATCAGATGCGGCTTAGTCGTTCACATTGGTTATTTTCACTAACCAGTAGCCTTTGCTAATAAAACTGAATATAGTAGCATATTGCTCCGTGAAGCAATGTTTTAGAATTTACAGTATACCGGATACAAATAAAACTTAATGTCTAGGTTTACGCTACTTTATTATGCAAACAGCGCGAGGACTTCAGTATGCTTGCTGTTATATTTGGTGCACCAATTTCCGTTGTAGCTGTGGCAGCATTGTTGCCTGCCTTTTCCTGGCGGTCGAATATAATTTTTTATTTGCATACGTATGGTGTATGTTGGATAATACTTTGATAGTGAGTTATACTTCCTCCTTATAGGGTGTGGAAAGTGCTTACATAAGTTTGCTGTTCACTTGTGTGCTAGGTGATTGCTAGCAGGTCAGGCTGGCATGACCTTCGAAGTAGTGGGGCACTGCAGGACTGAGTATGCTGGCTATTGTTCATCATATACAGTGCTGGGAAAAAGTATTTGCCCCCTTCCGGATTTCTTATTGTTTTAGCATATTTGTCACACTTAAATGTTGTTTGTTACATACTCATTGCCCAGTTCCTCATTATTTGTCTAAAAGCTGATGCTAGGTTTCTTCATCTTAGCAATGACACCCTCTGTGCCTTCATTTTGCAGTCTATGTGCCAGATGTTTACTTTCCCTCTTTGGAAACAAGTAACATATACACACGCGCACATGCCTTCATTGTGATGCTTGATCTCTACCTCTCAACATCTTCCACTGATAAGAACACACATTCTGTACCCAAATCCTCCTCCATTAAACAGAATACAGTGTCTCAAGCGGAACACGAAACAACCCACTGTGATCTTGAACAGTTCACACAGAAAACAAATGAGCAATAACAATTTTCCACCACACTTGCCACATTAAGTCGAACCCCTCATCCATATAGCAGGAGATGGTAATGGCACACATTTTCCTTGCAATGTAAACATTCTTCTGACAGTAAAATAGGAAAAATTTTTTCAATGAGTTTGCATGCTGGCCAATGGGGCTCTGATGAAAAATGGACACCCCTTCTCAGAGAAAAAGCTATTGCTGGGTTTGGGAGGTTTTGGGAGACCACTAATGGCCATCCCCCACTATTGATTAACTCATCCCTATTGGGCATTATGAATCAAAACAGTTGATTTGAGGTAAAATATGATCATTATTTATGCCATTTGAAAAGCACTCTTATTTTGGCCTCTGGACATTTTGAGTATCATACTCAGATGCAACGTACTTGTGATCAAAGAGTTCATGATCCCAGAAATATATTGTTTTACAACCCCAATTCCGAAATAGTTGGGACAAAGTGTAAATTGTGAATACAATCAAAACTCAATGACTTTCAAATCACATCAGCCAGTTTTTTATTCACAATAGAAAAGAGATAACATAGCAAATGTTGAAACTGAGAAATTTTACAATTTTATCCACAAAATGACCTCATTTCAAATTTGATGGCTGCTACAGGTCTCAGAAAAGTTGGGACAGGGGCCTGTTTACTATGGTGTAGCATCCCTTCTCTTTTTAACGCAGAGAGGAGGCATCTGGGCATTGAGGAGACAAGTTTCTTGAGTTTAGCCATTGGAATTTGATCCCACTCTTGTTTAATACAGGCTTCCAGCTGCTGGAGAGTTTTGGGTCTCCTTTGGACGGACTTTTTCGTTTAATTATCGCCAAATGTTCTCAATCTGTGAAAGATCAGGACTGCAGGCAGGCCAGTTCAGCACACGGACTCTTCTACTACGAAGCCATGCTGTCGTAATAGCTGCAGTATGTGGTTTTGCATTGTCCTGCTGAAATACACAAGGCCTTCCCTGGAATAATGTCGTCTGGAGGGGAGCATATGTTGCTCTAAAACTTTTATGTACCTTTCAGCATTCATGGTGCTTTTTAAAACATGCAAGTGTCCCACACCATATGCACTAATGCATCCCAATACCATCAGAGATGCTGGCTTTTGAACTAAACGCTGATAACAGGAGGGGTGGTCTTTCTCCTCTTTAGCCCACGATTTCCAAAAAGAATGTATAATTTGGACTCATCTGACCACAGGACACTTTGCCACTTTGATACAGTCCATTTTAAATGAGCCTTGGCCCACAGAACACGGCGGCGCTTATGGATTGTGCTCAACAATGGCTTCCTTTTTGCATGATAGAGATTCAGGTGGCATCTGTGGATGGCACAGCAGACTGTGTTTACAGGCAGTGGTTTCTTGAAGTATTCCTGGGCCCATTTAGTAATGTCAATGACAGAATAATGCCGGTGAGTGATGCAGTGGTGTCTGAGGGCCCGAAGATCACGGGCATCCAGTAAAGGTCTTCGGCCTTGTCCCTTACGCACAGAGATTTTTCCACTTTCTCTGAATCTTTTGATGATGTTATGCACTGTCGATGATGAAGCCTTTGCAATTTGACGTTAAGGAACATTGTTTTTAAAGTATTCCACAATTTTTTTACGCAAGCCTTCACAGGTTGAAGAGCCTCTGGCCATCTTTACTTCTGAGAGACTCAGCCTCTCTAAGACATCCCTTTTATAGCCAATCATGTTACACACCTGATGCCAGTTAACTTAATTACTTGCTAAATGTCCTTTCAGCTGATTCTCTTATATATTAATTGCTTTTTCAGCCCTTTTTTGCCTGTGTCCCAACTTTTTTGAGACCTGTTGCAGCCAGAAAATTTGAAATAAGCTCATTTTATTGATAAAAATGTAAAATGTCGGTTTCAACATTTGAAATGTTATCTATGTTCTATTGTAAAAAACATATTGGCTCATGTGATCTGAAAGTCTTGGCATTTTGATTTTATTCACAATTTACACTTCGTCCCAACTATTTCGGAATTGGGGTTGTATCTCTGAGCCACTTTTCCATTCATATTTTTTTGACAACTTCAATGCTTGAATTTTCATGAAATGCTTTTGTGTTTGCAGCACTTATTCTATACTAAAATTCCAAAAATATACTGAAATAAGCTGGTATTCTAAATGCTACAAGTGTCTTGTTTCATTTAAGTTATTTTTCCTCTCTCGGAGATGCTCAAATTTTATGAAGCCTAAAAGAGGGGAATGCTTACACTGCCTGATTTGGCATCTGCGCAAAGGGATTATGATTATATAATTTAGATTTTGATTTTTCAAACATTCACTTTGCACATATATTCAAAGCAGAATTTAAATACTGAATCTAGGACAGTGGTAAAAACAGATATTTTTAAATATAGCTCAGCCCTCTTCATCATGGAAACTGGCACTGGTACTGTGCATGAGACTCCAAAATGTGGTGTGTTGCCAAGATATAGTCAGCACAGTCCAGTGCTGGCTGTCATCAAGTCGTGACCAGACCACAGAACACAATGTCCACTTCCATGACAACATTAAAATTTCACTCCAGCCAACAACCATCCCTTTCATGGTTCACCTAGCCCAGAGGTAAGAGCCTCATTAGCCCTAGGCTAACAGTCATTTCAACTTCTGACTTAGAATGCGGGATAGCCCAGACCCTACCCTGGACCCAGGGCTTGACAGGGGTATCCCTGAATTTTGGACATTCACACAATGTCTTCTTATGTGAATCCAGTTTAGACATATGCAGGTTGTATCTAACGGCATTAACTGTGCTATTTAACAGAAGATTCAGTGCATCCAAAGCACAGACTCCTTAGGCGGAAGTCTTTGGAAATTGCGGAAGCCAACATGCCTGGAGATCGCAAGGCAAAGAACCTGCACATTCTCACTTAAGGAGGCAATAGCATGTCTAAGAGCAGGAGTATTCAGCCATGGTGCAGGGCCGTGTGGGAGAACTCTGGCTGAATACATTCATTCCAACCATGCGGCCTCATACTAGATTCTACGAATGAAGGACTACTTTCACATTACAAGCCTAATCAATCAATTCTAATTTTTTTTTTTTTTTTTTGGCTTAGATCAGATTTGCATATCTCGATAGTTTACATTAACACGTCTTTGCACGAGTCATCTGAGTCACCAACAACAAAAACGTCATATTTGTACCAGCACTCGTGGTACTTAAACCTGGACTCGCTTGTAGCAAATGTATGGATGGGATTTTGACCGGGAGGACAGCAAACAGTTCTTCTGCAATAGGTGATGAGGTCGAGAAGGCTGAAAAAAGCCAGACGGCCAGCTTTTGCGTGTTTAACTGCTATTCCTGGCACTGCTACGATAGCATTCAGTGCATACGTACAGCCAAAAAGCCACAAGGATTCTGATTTGACCATTCTTATTCATGCTGCATGGCCATGTGTCAATTTTGTATCCGATCTAAGACCACATATGAAAACGACTCAATTCTGATTTGAAGATTGGATTTAATGATCGGATTTCTGTGTCCACAAAACCCTGAAAATATCAGATCTATGTCACACTGAGACAAAAAAAAATCAGACTCGTAAGCCAAGGTCTTTACAAATGAGATCTCAGGATCTAAATAAGATTAAGCGGCCCTGTTTTAGAGGCTCATGTCATCCACAGTAAATGTTCATTGTTCAATAATTACATAAAATATTTTAAAATCAATAAAACAAATCTTATGTGGGAATAAACACAATACTTCAATATTCTTCCTTATTTATTTGGATGTTGCTTTATAACACATCAAAACAGGGATGGAAAAATGAGTATTTAAATATCTGGGAAATAAGGAAGCGCTCAGGACGACATTGTGAAAAGACCATAGAGACTAGTCAATCTGAAAAGTTAGGCTCAATATGAATGAATCCAGGACAGATCTGAGCGCCAAAAAAAACCAGATAAAAACCATGCTATTCTCAAAGGAAACTGCAAATATTTCAGTCTGGTCTTCCACATTATTCGCAAAGATGCCTAGGGTAGTCCAGAGCTATGCAGTGACAAAATAATGCCATTAAGGTCAGCAATTGGCTCAAAATGCATTGAACACAAGGTGGATTTTAACGGAAAATTATGGTAGCTAAGAGCCAAGATATTATTTTCCCGAATTTTTCAAATTCTTGTGGGGACATATGCTATGGACAGTTTATGAACACTGATAGCAAAGGTATGAAGGGATATCTGCTTTCGTCCAAATATGTTTACCCTATTCTGCATAAACAGACAGCTGGCTCTTCATTTTCAAGCATAATTTCACAAAATGAAAAAGGGTCCCAAGCAACGCATTGGAATTAATTAAAAAACCTAGCACATTCATTTGCTTGTTTTTTCCCTCCCAAATTCCTGGCCCAGTTTAAGCCAAAATACAAGAATGCTGCATGATACCCCAGGCCAGGTCTCCACTGGCTCCCCCAACCCTGTCCTGGGGTACCCCTGTGTATGCTGGTTAATGTTCAAACCACAATTGCAATCAATTTTAATAAGCTGTTCATTTGTCTTAATTAGGTGTATTTATATGTGGAGCAATTATTTATTCTCTTAAGCCACATTTTGACAGATAAGTATATATGCCATAAAGAATTAATAGGCAATATACACATTATGGTAAAAACATCTGCATGAAAAGGGAAAAAAATAACTTATCAAAAAATAAAAAAAAATCAATAGGTTTCTAATTATAGAAAGTGTGGACACGTGGTCTAAAAAACAGCCAATTTATTAGGCAAGCAAATGACAAAAACAGAACTGATTTCAAGAACCCAGAACAAAACCTGGGTTCAGCACTTTAATTTGGGCTTACTGATTTTCTCAGTACGTAGTTTGATCTATTGAAAAATGTTACCTGAAATGGTCTGAAGACAGAAAAATTAGACACGATATGTTCAAGAGCCTTTTATTCTTCATGGCTCACATAGATATTTCCAAAAAAAATGTGGCTCAAGATGGTAAATAACTGCTTTAAACATGAAATGCACCTAATTAGGATAAATAGACAACTTGTTAAAATCCTATGATTGCAACGGTGCTTGATTGCAACCACCGCGACGCATATGTGTAAACAGACAAACAGGCTTTTCCGTACACACTTGCTTTTTATCCTTTCAGCCCAAGTTCTTGTCACATTTGCCACCTCTTCAGCCGTCGTACCGGCTTGTGCTAGTCAGCATTTACGTGTGTTGCAGGACCACGTGTGCAATAGTCCTTCACTCCTGTTGGGGTAAGACAAAGAGAGGCATCAGTGTTTCTTGACAATGAACAGAGCGGCAGAAAATGACCCAGTTAAGGCACCAGCCTTATAAACTAGAGTTTGTAGCTTCATATCCCTGTTGGGGCACTGCTGATGTGTGGGGCGTTGCATAATCCCCACAGATACCAGCCCAGTTCTCTTTTAAAATTCCATTTCCACTTTAAAGGACCCACGCCCACAGGCACACACACACAAGCAACCTACTGTTACACTACTACACTACTGGATTGTACAGGACCCTTCGATGCGGTGTGTTTTTGCATCTTCATTAACTATGATGCAACTTCACAGATTCAACCAAATTTGAATCAGCTCATCTGCTACTCTTCATCGCCCAGCAGCCCGCTCTTCCTGTACCTCCGTAGCTACTCAGCTGCCTACTGTAGACGGCAATTAAAGGTGTACGCAAGTAACGTCAGTGCGGTATACACCTCAACTGGGCCAGAAACAGAAAACAAACATTGCTATTATCAGCTTAGACTGAATCGCAAATAATTTTAATTGGCATGTTAGCCAGCTTAGTTAGCAAGCTAACTGAAAGAAGCAACGCGCATTCCTATTGGACTGTACAGGACCGTGCGATGTGGTGCGTTTTCGCATATTGATTTAGTGTGATGCAACTTCACAGATTCGACCAAGTTTTACTCAGCTCATCTGTGCAGTATATCTGTTATTGTGCGAAGTTATAAGGTTATGGTTGGTACCATTCTTGAGATATTGAGTATGAAAGGACACACTCCCTCACTCCCTACCATCCTTCCTTCCTTCCATCCGTCCATCCATTATGGCCATTTTTTTTTTGATGGCAACATCCCTGCTTCAATTGGAAAAATCTATTCATTTTTGCTCTCCACTGCCTGACTTAGCTAATGGTGGAGGTGCCCATGTATACGTGTGTGTGTGTGTGTGTGTGTGTGTGTGCGTCCATAAAAAGTTTTGGAGCTGTAAAATATTTTGTATATGATAAGATAATAGCCTTTCCCATTGTGTAACCATCCAGCAAGTGAAATTGTGCCGGTGCATCTGCATTAACTCATGT
The DNA here is from genome assembly GCA_029692085.1 of Gymnothorax javanicus. Lineage (NCBI taxonomy): Eukaryota > Metazoa > Chordata > Actinopteri > Anguilliformes > Muraenidae > Gymnothorax > Gymnothorax javanicus. Next base: position 21,794,288 of record CM056206.1, read on the forward strand.
CATGCAAGTTTGGTACCCAAGACCAGTTTTCCATTAAAAGAATGTGGTAGCGAATCAACATGACAAAACCGAATAATTTTCTGCAGAAATTCATTGAAATCATTAACGTTAGCTAGTCGGCCGACAAGCATGTTGGATAACAGGTGCTCTTCATTCTTACAAATTTCACTTCGCCAAAAGTGTGTCCTTTCATACTCAAAAAAAAAAGAAGAAAAAAAATATCAGTCGTACCAATTTCACTTGGCCATTACACTTCCAGTAAAGGTCCCTAGCTAAAGCCAACAATTTCTTGCAAGGATAAAGCGCTGGATTACTGTGCTCAGCATGAAGGTGTCAGGGAACGCAAGGTCACACATGCTCTGTATATTTATGCAATACCTGACCCTAATCATACCGTAACTTAGTGAACGCATGCATACGCAAGCCACTAACCTACCCAGCAGAGCCCACAAGGAAATTTGTGCTTCAAAAGACATTAAAACTACAAAAGTATGGAATTATACTTGTCCCACAATCCTGAGCGAGCAATTGGAAATTTTGAGCGCAGAAAAATATATTGCGCAAGCACACAAATCTTGTTTTGAGTAAAAATTAAACGTGAGTAAGAAAAACCCCTCCGATTGAGCGAACAAAACTCTATTCTGTGCTCAACAAATGTCTTTGCATGTTTGTTATGATCATTATGAATGTGCAATATTAACCCCTTTCACTCAGTTTCACTCTATGCCCTCTCAGAAACTCATGCTCGGCGCGCTGGCAGACTGCAGCATGCTCGCTCAAAGTGTGTCCCTCTCCCTCTCTCAATCTGAACACACTGTGCGTGCTCAGCTTCACCTGCGCACTCGCTCAAGCTGTGCACAGTGTTACAAATGTGCCACCATTCTGATTGGCTGCTTCGGCTCCAATTGGACGTATTATGACCAACCAGAAAAGAAAAGGGGGAAAGTTAATGACGAAATTTGACAACAACTGGATTATAGTGCTGCCGTGTTGCGTTGTTTGGGTTAACATTAACGTTTCATCCTCACTTATCTTGAGACATCGACTGTTGTGTGACTCTTTTGACCCGTATCCCTCTTTAGCAATCCTGGCTGCTGCTAACTATACCATTGGACGATGTGAACATCAAAACCAAAATGTCACACCACAGCCACGTGAACCATGTTTTATGAACATTCATGAAATTTTGTTAGCTAGTCTGTACCAGAGCCATTGATATTCTCAGAGTTGCGACACTCCCATTGACTCTCGTGTACAAAAAATGGTGGCGCACTTCCAGGTACTGGAACTTCCAATAGTTCCAAAAGAGGATTCTCGCAGCTTCGTACCGATTCACTTCCATTAAGACAACGACGGTAAGTAATAAAATATTGAAGTCTTATGATTCACAAAATGTATATATCATATTAGTGGTCATGTATCATTCATATTCTCCAATTGTGTATGTTCGGCACGACAATATATATGTATTTTAAGTCTGAAGAAGTTGTGATAATTTAAGCTTATGTTCTTTGCTTCTAGTTCAGCTTGGTCAGCTGTGGGAATTCAGTCATGAGCTCTATGGAGTTTCTATGTCTATCTCTCACAAAACCGATATAAATCACGACGGTAAATGATGGGATGAAGTGCCTGTGACTGGTTTCGGTGAAGTTTTTTTGTTTAAAAGTTAGCTATGACAATTTTGACATGCTCTTACCTAGCCTACCTTGATCAGCTGTTTTAAGTTTAATCTCGAATGGTTTAGCTCTCAATAACCATTTCGGATTAAAACCACTTGTTATTCATTAAATTGGATGAAACCACAAGTTAGGACGTTGACGACCTAGGTGTCACCCATCATGTTTTAGCTAGCTCTTTGAAATAGCGCTTCCCCACGAACCATGTGACCACTCAAGCAACGAAGTCAATGAGTGGCGCCACTTTGAGTTATCCATCGCTCTGGTCTGTACACCTTTGGCTTGCGAACCAAGTTAGCTATCTAGTTAGGTTGCTAGCGCTAGGTCAGCTAACTAATGTCAGGGAGAAAAGCAGAAGCTTACCGACATTTATGTTATTTCCATGATAGCTGGCGAACTTGACAGTCTTAAAAAAAGAGAGAATAGTTTTGGCACCTTCCTCCAGCTGACTTATTTCAACATATAACACCGGAAGAAGGGACTTTGCCGATATGTCTGTCGCCATAAACTGAAATGGACGTATAACCTGCATATCAAGTCTGATAACCTAACATAACACATCCACAACTGAAGTACACGATCGTCCGTGATTAACTGTTAAAATCAAAGACACGTCTCAGGCAGTGATCTACATCTCATTCTAAAGCCTGAACACTATTAGCAATCAGTTTGACTTGAAATAGCAGGGCAAGCACATGCGTTATGAATGATATTAATTAGGGGTAACATCTCATTTAGGTGTAACAGAACCGAGGCGCTCTGCTGTTCCCGGTGTCGCTGTGCTGGCTCACTGGAGGATATATGTATAAAGAGAACGTGAGACATTGTGGTGTCAAATTACAGCATTTGTGATTTGTTTAGTGACATTTGGGGGACTGCTTTAGAAAGATTACCTCAAAGCATAACCTAGAACTACCTGGAATAAACTTGGAAAAACCTGGAAGTTCATTCACAAATGAACCAACCGGAATAATGACCGCCTACCACGGCGAGTGCTTCTAATTACGGGAACGCTGGAGCCAGCGTCGGCTCAGCTCACCAGTATCAGCTGGCGCAAATGAAATATGCAGAAACAGATCACTCAATTGCGGGCAGTTAAATGCCACTACTCCGGGCTCCTGCAAGATCGCTGCAACAGGGAGTGCACAGCCGGTGACAACACATGATGTGTGGCTGAAGAGGCCAACCAGTCCGGACCCATGGAGCGGACGCCCAGCAATGCGATGCCGGCCTTCATAGCTGCCAGCAGGGATACATGCGTCATAGCCCGGCGCCGTGGCACCGAATGCCCACTCCCAGGCTCCATACCGGCTGAGCCTCTCTTGCAGCCGCGCACATCCACTGCCTTCGGCTATGCGTTCCCCGCTATGAACATTTTATAAAGATGCAAAAACGCATGGTATAATACTAAAGCACAATCCATTCACACGTGGTTGTGGAGTGACATTTTGGTTTTGCTGTTCAGAAGACATCGTCCGATGCTATAGTTAGCAGCCAGGATTGATAAAGAGGGATATGAGTCAAAATGGTCGCACAACAGCCAATGTCTCAAGATACATGTAGAAGTAATGTTAACATTGACCCAAACAACGCAACAAGGCAGCACTATAATCTACTTGTTGTTGAATTTCGTCATTAACTTTCCCCCTTAGCTGGTTGGTCATAATGCGTCTAATTGGAGCCGAAGCAGCCAATCAGATTTATCCGCCCTCGAGTTTTCTGATTTGCTGATTCTGTGGCACATTCGTAACACCGTGCACAGCTCGAGCGAGCTGCTAGTGCGCCGAACATGAGTTTGTGAGAGGGCAGAGTGTGAAACTGAGTGAAAGGGGTTATTACTGCACGTTCATATTGATCATAGCAAACATGCAAAGATGCAAAGACATCTGTTGAGCACAGAATAGATTTTTGTCCGTTCAATCGGAAGTTTTTTTCTTTTTTGCTCATGTTTAATTTTTCCTCAAAACAAGATTTGTGTGCTTGCGCAATATATTATTCTGCACTCAAAATCTCCTATTGCTCGCTCAGGATTGAGACACAAATATAATTCCATATAAAACATGCTCAAACAGCCGCGTTTCCCCTTCTCCCATACTACACCTGTACTGAGACCTCTTATCTCGACTTCTCTTTCGGCTACCTGACCGCAGGACGGCTTGTTTTGGTGCTGTTTGAAAGTGATCAATTTTGTACAAATCATTTTTTTTCATGTGGTCTAACTGACATTTCATGATATTCAGTGGGAATAAGAAAAGAAGGGTTTTTCCCATTTTATTTAATTGCTATTTTTGTGTTTTCCAATACTGGCGGGCCTGTAAACCAAACAAAAAAAACGTGTGGCCATGTGTACACCTGACCTAAATGGCTGACTCTGTGATTCGTCTCCGGCCTGCCCGCAGGTGGAGAGATCCAGATTTTGAAAGTAAACCTACTCCAAAGCATTTTGCTCCAACCCCTTAAATCAGGGGTGTCCAATCTAATCCACAAAGGGCCGGTGTGGGTGCTGGTTTTTGTTACACCCCGACACTAACACACCTGATTCTACTCATCGAGGTCTTAATTGACCCCCCTGATCAGTTAATTAGTGGCATCAGGTGTTGCGGCATTGGGATAAAGCAAAAACCAGCACCCACACCGGCCCTTTATGGATAAGATTGGACACCCCTGCCTTAGATGTTCCAGTGAACACAATTCTTGAAATATGAAGACAGATGCATGGAAAGATTTGCTGGCTCACTCTGGATGATGCTCTCATAGGCAGCGGCCGCTGGTGAGTCGATCTCCTGTGTGAGGAAGGACCGTCCCTCGTCACAGCTTCTCCCTGCAACGAGAAAATAGCCTGAAAAAGAGGGAAGTTGACAGCGAGGGAAGTAGACAGCTGCTCTGTGTTTGGTCTCGCTTTCTGAGAAAGTTTAAAGCGGAAGCTCCGCTAGTTGAGAGCAAGAGGTCGTCAGATTAGTTTGGTGAAGGTGCGATCACTGATCTGTCAGCTTTCAGCGAAGAGGTGGTCAGAAGTGGTCATGTGAGTGGGCTGGGGACGGAAAATGAGATGAACTGACGGGAGGCAGTTTAGTGCTGCTCACTGTACCGTAAGCAACCTTTTCAAAACGGTGCGTAGGTTTGCTCAAAGGCAACAAGTACATCTGCTGAGCTACTGAACCATACAATTTATTTATAAACCGGTTGCGGCAGCGATGTTTTTTCCTCAGGGGAAAGTGCCCCCACCATCAGACTTACAGGCATCTATCGATTTGGGTCTAGTAACTGTTGGCTCAGCCAATGCGTTTGTGGATCAAAACTGACTGGCTATTAAATAGTTGACCAACTGAAGCTAAAAAAACATACTGGTACTTATTGTGCAAACAAAATAACCCCCTCCCCCCGTTTCCGCCACTGAGAGGAGATGATCTGTGCTCGGTTATGTAACAAACCGTGCTCTTCCATGATTGGGAGAAAACCGTTTTCTTATCGGATTTTGATATCAATACTAAAAACAACAGCCATCTCCGAGACCAATGGCTCCCCATTTGCAAGTTTTCCTGTCGAACTAGTGAAATCAATGCGCAATCACTGTCACTTTCAAGCTCCCTGAGCCATGCCACCGGAAGGAGAGAAGGACTGGAGTGACTGTACCTATTCGAGGGTCCAGAGGCACACATCCCAAGAGGGGAAGATTGAGGTCTGCACACATTTTCTTTGCCCCTCCAGTTGTCGGGGGGAAGATCTGGGATGTATTCTGCAGGAGGAGTGAGGATTAGATTTTGACTGCAGTATGAACCCATGCCCTCCTGCCTTCAGTTATTTCAGAGAGTCATCTCGCTCAGAACAAAGAACATGCAGCACATTTTTCTGAACCACTGAATGGCTTCTGTGTCCAGTGTACAACTACAGTGTGTTGTTACTCGTAAAAACAAATGTCTGCCCCCACCCCAGAAACCTCAAAAACCAAAAGTAGCTGATCAATGCACCTACAGAATTTGGTAAAGAAATATTGACCGATTTCTGAGTAACGGTCCTGAAACACATTGGGAAAACGAACGCAGACAGGAAGTCAATGCAATGTCTCCAGCTGCCATAACCCGTTATGCCCAAGTAGTTGATCTTCAGTCTTCACATAAAGCTCACCTTATAGGACCTTTACCTTTGCCCTGATGACCTCCAAAACCTAAGCAGTTCAGCTACCCTCAGTAGGGAGTCACCATGTGTGATTTGGTCAAAATCCGTCCACTACTACAGAAGGTATTGCGCACACAAGATGTGTGTGACGAACGGACAGACAGATGGAAACTTGACCGGAAAACAGTGCACCTCCTGCCCACTTTGTGGAGTGGAGGCATAAAACAGGAATGATTTTTCGCATGTCTATGTGCCACATAAATGAGTGTGTGCACAAAGGCTTGTTGGGCTCGATTTGCACAAGGTGAAAACCAGTGCCATTACATTCGTATTCTAATATGAAAATATTGCATTTGTATTGTAAATATGGCCCATATCCCACAAATTCAAGAGTGACTAGTACTATATTATATAATTATTGACTTCAGTTCAGGTGAGTCCAATTATTTAGGCACCTTGCACAATATCACTTGTCCAAGGTGGATAAATCAATGGATTCACCAATAACTGAAGTCAATAACTGTTTTATTGTATGACCCTACTTGAAAATATAAAATGAGAGTAGGGTGACAACTTTAACTTCAAGCTCCTCACAGGGACGAAGTGACATAAAATATGGGGCTGTGGGGAAGCCTAATCAATTTTTAGCTGGAGGTCGTCGGATTGTTATAGTCACCTCTCACGCACTTTTGCGCAGAGAATATCACAGTTTATAGTGACCGGCGGAACTTGCCTCAACCAATCAGGGGAGAGAGAATCCTTTTGTCATAGAATAATGAGGTTTATAGCTCAGAATAAGTGTGTTAGTGTGTGAGTGCGCTATAAGCCAGCACATGCTACACCAGGGAACCAGGAGAATAAAGTAAATGATAAGTCTGTAAACCCGGGTTAGAGCTGGATCATTTCTCCTCTCACCTTGCATTTGGGACAGACAAAGCCGCTCATATTTTCCACAATGCCGATAATTGGCAGCTTGACCTTCTGGCAAAAACGAATCTCCTTTCTGACGTCCTGCAGAGAAACCTCCTGTTTGCACATAAAACACAGAAAGTCACAAACGGGCACATTTGAGGAATATAAAATGGACATCTCTAGGGACTCAAAACAGTTGACTGTGAAGATGAGCTGAGGAGACGTTGACCTTTGCTCCTTGAGAAAGTTATTAAAAGGCTGAGTCTGGAGTTTTGTCCGTTGCTGTTTGTAAACACAATATTCAAACTGAGCCCCTCCTCTCGGGCTCAACGATGCATGCCCCCTGCCGCTGCCAGCCCTGCCAATACACACCCACCCAGCCCAGCACCCGGCTTGCTGTATCGTATTGAATCAGGATCTGTGCACCATGCTACCTGCAGGAATGAGTGACATGGCATCTTGCAAATATAGTATCAAATGTTTTATCGTTTTATGTTTTATGGAAGTTTTCACCCGTTCCACTCTACTCACATGCTCTGAACGACGCTAAGACGGCGGTTAGCAGCGCAAATGTAAAGGTGTTTGCAATGTCTGATACTCGGACTTAGTGTGTACATTAACTGCTTATGCCTCCATGACAAGCTACGTAGCACGTCGCTAAATAAGCAGGCTAACATCCCGTGTTTGGCACATACCTGTCCAACAGTAAGCAGGCAAAGTCCGCGTCGCTATTCAGCCCCAGCCTCTCCTTCAGGGCTCAGAAGCGGGTGAAAGCCAAGCAGATATTCACTCTGGTTTTCGAGCGTACTTTGTCCGCTGCACGTTTCGTCTCCGTGTATTTTCTCTTTTTGGCAGTGTCCGCCATTGCTTCGGCAGTGACTGCTCCAGTCGCTATGCTCTATGCAGGCCCACAGGGCGACACGCCCTGAGCTCTCTCATTGGCTGGAGAGAACACACCGACTCTCCGCCCAGAAACGTCCACGTCCACAACAAAACAAAGTAAAAGACCAAAATACGGGCAGGGGGAGGGGGCGCAGCCAACACAGTCACCACCACACAGGACTAGAAGCCCATAGGTGATGATTAAGCCGGATTTCATTTGTATAAGTCTAGTGTTTATTTTTGAGCAAAAAACTCCAGACCCTACCTTTAAGCAGAACGGTTACAGCGTGGAAAATAAGTATTTATCTGGTCAGCAATTTTTTCATTAAACATAATTCCAATGCAGCTAGTCACATTTATTTGGACCAGACGTTGGTAATAACTCAATAAAACCACATAGACAAAGAAATCATAATGTTGCAATTCATAAAAAAGTAATGTACCATAAAGTGGAACTAGAATGTGTTTTTACTCGTAAAAAACATACGTCTCCCCCCCCGGCCCCCTTCCCTGCCTAACCCACCGGATGGATGGATGAACGAACGGACGGACAGACAGACAGGCAAATACCAAAAGGCACCACTGCAGGACCTGAGTAGTAAGTATGCAAAGTTTCTTTAAGATCATGCAAATGATTTTGGAGTTACGCTCCAGAAACGAAGTGGGAACGCAAACAGGAGTTGAGCCTAAAACAATTTATCTCCCCTCTCCTCTGGCATAATGACAGGGAAAAAAAAAATATTGAAGACAGTGAGAAAAACCGCAAAATCACTGCTGATTCACAATTGAGTTTTCCTACTTGTGCTAATTACAATCAGCTGGGCCAGAGCATTTTGGTAGATGAGCACTTTCACTCTTTTGAACAAGAGTCATCAGACGATGACATGTCCCCCGGCCCTCGCAATCTCCTCTCAGAAATCCCAAAATATCAAAGAGTGCAAGTCTAGGACCTGATAAATACGCACAGCAAGTTTCGTTAAAAAATACTGAACGGTATTCGAGTTCTGCTCTGGAAACGAAATGACCACGGACGGACAGACGATCTTTAATGACGACAACATCCCCCCACATGATATGTCTGGGGGGGGATAAAAAAGGTTGCCCAACTCTGAATGCAAGCAAGCAAATCAAAATAGCAACAGCACAGATTACTGACGGATTTTTCCAACTTCTAAACGCTCCAATAAGCGCCACTTGAGGCCATTATTGGCAAGTGGAAAGAACACCATCAACAGGCCACGCACAGAGGCTCATCGCACGATTTCCCACCGGGCAGTCAGAGTTAGTCAGAAGAGGAGCCCAAGCACCACTCAAAAAGAGCTGCAGACAGACCTGAAAGCAGCAGGTACAGTCATCACAAAAAACAAGACTGCTCTGAGAGCACAACATCCCCCGCCGGGCATCACAACTGAGATATGCCCATCATCAGTTTACCTGCAGCATATGTGCATTGTTTCCAGGACGTCCTATGAAAACTGTAGGAGGAGTTCATTTCATCAGCCAAGTAGCTTCCAAAACAATGGACGGACGGACTGCACCACGACACAATCCCCCTTTGTGCTTTCGCCCAGCATGGGATTAAAACAACAGGCAATGCATTGCACTGTTATGTCCTTCACACATGATCACCGGGAAGGCCGCTTGACTGAAGAAAAGGCATGTCGCTACTCGTTTAAGTTTGAGACACAACAGGTGGAGAAGCCTGAAGGTTCCTGGGAGAGTGTATTGTGGTCAGAGGAGACGAAAATCAAACTTTTCAGAAACAGCACAACACACCCTGTTTGAAGGAGAAATGGCTCTGCATACCACCCCAAAAATACCATTCCTGCAGTGAATTTCGGAGGCGAAAGCATCAGGGTATGGGGACGTTTCTCTTCTCATGGTATTGGCAGAATCGAAATTGAGGGGAAGATGTATGGAGCCATGTACCTGGATGCTCTTGAGAAGAATCAGTATCCGCCCAGCAGGACGATGCTGATAAGACACAGGTGGACCTTCCAGCAGGACAATCCAACAAAAAATTCGAAAGAGTCTCTAAATTGGTTTCAGAGGAAGAAACTGAAGGTGTTGGAATGGTCCAGTCAATCACCAGACTTTAACCCAACAGAACATTTGTGGAAGGAACTGAGGACCAAGATTCACCAGCAGGCCCCTGAAATCTTCAAGATATAAAGACTGGCTGTGTAGGTGAATGGGCCAAAATCCCACTTGACCACTGTGAGAGGTTAGTGTCTTTGGACTTGAAGCATGTTGAAGCTGTCATGGCAAATGAAGGCTTCTCCACCAAGTATTAAATAAATTTCAGTCAACGTGTTCAATGTTCTTCCCTCCGTGTCATTACACTCATTCCACCCAACTTTTTTGTGAATTCAGATGCCACTATTTCTTTATCTGTGTGAGTGAATACCAATGTCAAGTCAAAATTCCCAGGGAATAGCTGCATTGGAAAAATGCTGAATGAAAATGTTCTTGACATGTTGAATACTTAATTCCCACACCATACATGCAACTGCATAAATGGATACCATGCAAACTAAACACACTGCACACACCAGAGTGTAGCAATTAGCAATTCAGCGATGCAATCAGCATTAATTCCTTCACAAAATGATGGAAAACGATAGCGACAGTTGGGCAAGGATAAACCCCAATATAAGTATGTCAACTGGGGTTGCAAGCAGGGCACAAATGCATTTTATCCAAATCTGATGCTAAATAAGTTATTATAGTATCTGAATAGCCGTTACAACCCTACTTCCCCGTCAAATTCTGACAACTTGGCAACATACACCCGAAACAGACATAGTATGATTCAATGACAGTGTTACCACACAGGTGTCCCTGCTTTAGGAGGTAAAATTATCTCATTAATGATTCCATTATTTGCTAAAGCTGTGATAATTTTTATATGCACAAAAATAACTGGCTTGAGCTGCTTTTTCATTCAATCGATCCACCATTATCTCTAGTTACAGTATAAATTGCGCAGGACTGATTATCTGTTAGAGCTCCATGAGAAACACACTGACGCTTGGGGGCACTGAGAAATCCTTTTATTCTCCAGCGCAGCTGCGACCACCAGCATCATCACACATCTGTGAGGGACGCGTTGGTGGCTGTTAAGGTGATGCGTGCAAAGAATCGAAATGGTGATAGCGCTAGCTCATCTGTAGACTGCTCATCCCTAGAGTTGAGTCGGAGCGGCTGGATGAGGGCACAGTAACTGAACAGCAGCTGGGTTTCTCAGTGATGACTCTTAAGCAAGGCACACTGGCACAGTGTGGACGGGCACACTGAAATCATATAGGGTCAGAACGGTCTCATAATGAAAGAATCCACACTGGAGGATTCAAACTGTATTCTGGGATCTACATTTAAATGACTCCCTCCACAATAATATTTCCCAATGCACCCATACAAATATTAAATGGAAAAAATCCACATATGAAAAAAATCAGTTTCGCAGATCTATTTCTGATGCACCCAAAGATATTTGTCCACAAATATATGTATTCAAAATTGTATTTCATCAATGGAAAGAATGGTCTTTTCATACAACTTGGCTGTCCATTCAGTAGAAAGGTGAAAGTTTTTTTCTGAATTGGTGCTACATGACACCAAACAGAGTAAAAGGGCTGTGGTATTCCGTTTCACACAAAATGTAAAAAAAAAAAAAAAAAAAACTACAGTAACCAGAATTCACTGCACTCGTTGCCTTCTAAGGCCAGGCCTATCGCTGACATGAAAAATGACTTCCCCTACTCCTACAAACAGCAGGACAGACCCAACGTTAGGCTAAACTCTAATAGCACCGGCAGGTGCCAAACTGGGGCAGCGTGTGTGCCACGGAAGTTTCAGGTCTCATAAATGGAACTGCGTATTGTACGATTTCATATTGTAACGCTGCGGTGTTAGTAATGGAACTCCGTTGCTACAGCAATTACTCTACCAGAGACATTATAAAAGTCTGTTTTGTCCTGCTGGCTTTGGTCGTCTTATCCAGTTTCTTTTCGGGATCCTGAAGTAAATCTCCAGCACTCCCCTGTCCACGGTGCGACCCAAAGCTTTGGTGTAACATTAAAAATCCATATACTACTTCCTCTGCACAATCAGCCATTTCATCCAAATGAAACCTGCCTCAGTGAAATTCTCTTCAGCGCTTAGATTCCTCTTTTATTCCCCCCGTTAGAGCACACAGGTCATTTCCACTGTGGCAGCACCAGCCGCGCTCAGCTCGAACGCAGCCCCGAACGTCTGAGCCCAACATTAAACGATTAAAATCTTGTTCTTCTGTATCTACAGCATCTGGCTTTCCGCTACGGTATTCCCATGGTTGTTCAACACATGGCGAAAAGGATGTTTTGGCTTTGGATCCAACGAGCTGGCCTAAATCGATCCGTGGAAGCAGGTGTACAAAAAAAAAAATTCAAAGTACAGTCTCAACAAAAAAGTTAAAGACCAATGATGCAAACAACACTCAAGATTTACTTTCACTTTTTACATTTTACATCCTGAGGTCAAAATCGAGTGTTCCTAAACTTTTTTCGTTGTGTATTTATAAGAAAATGAATCAAAGTGTAATTTTGGTCAACGCTTTTTGAAAACAAACTTATAGCAGGATTGTTTTTCCAGTCCTTGACAAGGGAATCCCTGGAACGTTTCTTCGCCAAAGAAGCAGACATCTAATAGGCTACAGATAATTCCCTTTTTGAGAAAAACATGTTTCTCAATCAAGCAATGACAGATGACTCCCAAAATAACCCACACAAAATGCAGAAAAGTTCACCAATGAAAAGCAGTTCATAAATGCAGGTGCAACAGTTTGTTTAGAAATGTTATAACATCCAAACATGGGTTTAACAGTCAACATATAAATATAATAACAAAATCCAAATGTGTTCTTAACGAAAACTGCAAATACATTTAAATACAAATAGTAGTAGATATCTATTACATATATTCAAAACAAAAAAAAGATTTGTGCGTGCATCAAAAAAAAATTTGTGAAACTTATCACACTCGCAGCAATAAATTATTGTGTGTGCATCGGAAAATATTTTTGAAGAGCGAGTCATTCATGTATAATGCTCAAGATACTGTTTTGAATCATTTGGTGTGCATTCATTCATCATGAGACTAATCTCTAGATCAACACACACACACAGAGTCATAGTGGTCCTTTGTCTGTCTGCAGGGCTGTGGGGGGGGGGGGATGCAGGGCATTACATTACAGTTGAGGTGGAATAGAAGCTCAGTTCCGCATTTAGGCTTCTGTTTCCTGTTTTTGCGAATGCTGCAAAACCCCCTCATCTGTAAATAATGGTACAACTGCTGTCTGAGTGCCCTTCTAGTTAATAAAGATACTATGCTAATGTGCACAACATCCGCAAACATTGTCTAAAACTCAGCAATTAGTTGTTTAACTGACTTCAGTTTGCATGCAATTCAGCAGGGGTTTTGGGTGCTCAGCTTGTTTTGATGGGGGGGTGTATATATATCCTGATATATTTCTTCCAGCCATGAAATCAGTAAATTCTGCCCTCTGGTTGTGCGATTTTGCTCATTAGCACATCTATGCGAACAAAAGACTGGGACGGACTTCCGCTCACTGAACCTGGATTTTCAGTTTCATTCCTGGACTGAAAGAATGTTCAATAATCAAATCATGGAATGAATCAACAGTTCTGCATTGACCTGAATTGAACCTTGAGTGACAGAGTGCAAAAATCCCCTCTTCGCGATGTGAGGAAGTAAACGTGTAGAACCGCAGTCGGCCCTTCCCATAGCCGCCATTACCTGAGGGGTGGTGATGATGACCGCACCGTCAATGCCGGCCGCGCTCAGGTACTGCACAACGGACAGATGCTCGTCCGACGTGCCGGGGGGCGTGTCCACGATGAGGTAATCTAGCTCACCCCAGTCCACATCACGCAAGAACTGCTTTATCATTCCTAAGAGAGAGAGAGAGAGAGAGAAAGAGAAAATTGTACCACTGACTTACTAACAACTATTGCATTTGCTTTTTCAGCTCAGCATTATACATACGTTCAGTGTTACGTGCATCTGTTTACAGCTTCAACACCAGAAGAATTTGCACATCTATGATGTACATAGAAAGGGCAGGCAGAAATTTGCAAATCTATTTTAGCCTGCATTCAATAAGAAAACAAAATAAGTCATGTTTTAACGTATCGGGTTTATTATTTTTCAAAGTAATTGCAAAGTTGAAATTTGATGTCTGCAACAGGGCCCAGTGAAGCTGGGAAAGGTGTATGCTCACCACTTTCTAACATCACTGGTCCTAAAATAACACTCAAGGCTCTAACCGTGGAAGTTTCGAAAGCAGAATTCATTCCAACTCTTGCCTGATATAGCACTCCATTTGGTCAACAGTCCAGGGTCTCCACTGTCATATTTGGTGCTGAATAATCCAACACATATTTTCAATGGGAGTCCGGTTCAGGCTGTGGGCAACACCAATACTGTGTGACTATAAAGCCATGCTTTTGTAATACGTGTAGAGGGTGGCTTGGTGTTATTTTGCTGGAGCAAGCAGAGGTGTCCCTGATAAAAACGACGTTGGAAGGTACAGTTGCAATCAAAATTATCCAACCCCCATTGCAAATTGGGTTTAATAGCAAAATTTATAAACTTTCAGCCGTTTGTGATAAACAGATTAAACAAGAACATTTTAAATAGCTCAACACAACTAATATTACAAGTGGTTTCTCCAAATTTAACACAAGATGCCATTTTTAATGACTACTGCAGTCTTAAAATTATTGAACCCCCCCGAATAGAATCCGTCTTAAGAGCATATTTGCAATTAGATGTTGTCTTAAGCACACCTAATGCAGCTAATCAAGAGCTTAATTAGTTGCATCAGGTTTGCTTGAGATAGAACACATCAAATACTTGCACTCGCTAGGGGTTTGTTGGCAGTGACATTTGATTGCATATTAGAAATATGGCTGTCAAGAGAATTGTGCAAAAAGCTAATAAAGGAGATCATTGCCTGGCAGAAACTAGGAAAAGGATACAAAAAGGTAGCACAGGCTCTGAATTTTCGTAGAGATACAGTTTGAAGCACAGTTTGCAAGTTCAGAGTTAAAGGAAGAATGGCTACAGTGCCAGGATGTGGCAGAAAGAGGAAGCCATCAATGGCTGCCACCAGATTTCTGAGAAGACGGGTGGTCAAAACCCCTCAAGTGACTGCAGGAGACCCGCGGCAAGACTTGGAGGCAGGAGGCACTGAGGTTTCAGTTTGCACAGTAGGGCGCATACTATACAGTGAAGGTCTCCGAGATATACACCACAACTGATCCAAAAGCACAAGCTCCAATATGCTAAAAACCATATAAATAAGCCACAGAAGTTTGGGGTATTGTTCTGTGGAGTGATGAAACAAAACTGGAATATTTCGGGCTTATGAATCGGTGGAATGTCTGCAGGAGGAATAAAGAACCATACGCTTTAAAGTACACCCTGCCTACAGTGAAGAATTGTGGGAGCTTTTTGATGCTCCGCGGCTGCCCAGCTTCCTCTGGCACTGGAAATCTGCAAAGTGTGGAGGGCAAGATGGATTCAGTCAAGTACCAGGATATCCAAGGAGAAAATGTCATGCCGTCTGTAGGGAAGCTGACGCTTTGGCATCGTTGGACCTTCCAAAAGGAAAATGATCCTAAGCATACCTCAACATCCACCAAGGCTTGTTTTCAGAAGAAGTCTAGAGTGCCCATCACAGTCACCTCACTTTAACCCCATAAAAAAAATCTCTGGTAATGCAGCATGCAAACCCTTGAATATTAGTAAACTGGAGGCCATTGTCCATGAGAACTGGGCTAAGATCCCTTGGGACTGCCGCCAAAAGCTGCCATCTGCCTATGCATCACATTTCCAGCAGGTAATAGCGGCAAAAGGGTGCTCTACTAAGTATTAAAAATGCTTGTCATGAAGGGGTTGAATAACTTTGAGCCCGCAGTAGTCATTAAAAGTGGCATTTTGTGTTGAATTTGGAGAAGCCAGTTGTAATACCTGTTGTGTTGGGCTATTTAAATTGTTATTGTTTGAATTGTTCATTGCAAACAGCTGAAAGTTTGTAAATTTTGCCAGCAAACCTAATTTGCAATGGGGATTGAATAATTTTTATTGCAACTGTACACATGTTGTTCCAAAATACGCGTTTATCCTATTGTGTCAATTTTTCCTTCACTAATGTTCAAGTTACACATGCCTTGCGCACTAGTGCAGGCCCAGACCATGACAGATGCTGGCTTTTCAACATGTCCCAGACAACAGTCAGGATGATCCTCCACTTCTATGGCCCTGAGGACACTAAGTCTATTATTTCCATAAACAGTTTGAAAAAAGGACTTGGTTAGACCTTAGACCTCCTTTCCTTTTCCCCATCAGTCCATTTCAGATGAGCTGGAGCTCAGAGAAGTCGGTGGTGTTTCTGGATAGTGCTGATATGAGGTATCCTAGTTTGAACAATTAAGTTCTAAATTGTACTTAATGATGCCTTGACGAGCCGCGTTCGCTGACACAGGTGTTCTGAAGTATTTACGAGCCCTTGTGGTTATGTCCATTACAGAGGCATGTTGGTTCTTAAAGCACTGCCGCCTGAGGACTCAAGGGTCACGTGCTTCCAATACTGGCATTCAGCCTTGTCGATTATGCACGGAGATTGCTGCCAGTTTCTCCAGATTCTCAGAATCCTTTCACTGCATGATGAATCATCAATGATGAAATCCCCAAAGTCCGTGCAATCGTGGGCTTAGATCTGTTCTTAAACTGTTCATCTATTAGCTCATGAACCTTTTGGAAATGTGTTGACGCTTCATCAATTTTGCTGGTAAACGAACGTATTTTATTTTGACAGCTCATTTTATACACAATCATGACTGAATCATCTGTTTACTGGTGGAATGCTCCAAATACATATTTTTCTGATTCAACAACTTTTCCTGTCTCTCCGTTCCCCCATCCCAATTTTTTGGAGTGTGCTGCAAGCATCAAATTTGGAATTTGTTGATATTTCAGAAATCAATACAGAAAATTGACATATGTCTTCCTTTTGCCATATTCAACTGCATGTAGATAAAAGATAATTTACAAGTCATATAATTCTGTTTTTGTTTGCATTTCACATACAGTCCCAAGTCCTGTGGAACTGAAGTTGGGGTTTTTCCATTCACTGGATCAAAAATCTGCCAGTCATTAAACACTCAGTGACCACTTCATTACAAATGCCTTACTGGGTAGGACCCCATTTGCCCTTGGACAGCCTGAGTTCTCATGGCATGGATTCTACGGGATGCTAGAAACATACCTTCGAGACTTCTCATACTTGCTGACCAGACTACATAATCATTTCAGCACATTCATGCTGCAAATCTTCCGCTCTGCCACTCAAAGGTGCTCTATTGGATTCAGATCTTATGACTGAGTGAGGAGGCACTGAAGTACACTGAACTCATTGTTATGTTCATGAAACCAGTTTGAGAAAACATTTGCTTTATGACCAGGAGCGCTATCTAGCTGAGCATAGCCAGTTTTCTTTGCCCAGGGTAGCCACAGTTTTATGTTCTTAGTGGACAGGAGTAGAACCTGGTGTGGTGCTCTGCTGCTGTGGCATATCTACATCATGATAAGGCAAGAACCTCCTAAGGAATGCACTTCTCTATTGCACAGTCTTAATACACAGTTATTTCAGTCACTCTTGCCTTCCTGTCAGTTTTAGCCAGTCTAGCCATTCTGTTCTATGCTCTCTCAATAGCAAAGCATTTTAGCATAAGGGTTGCAGCTCAGCGGATGTTTTTTGTGTCAAAGCCTTCGCGGTAAACCCTGAAAAATGCTGAACATGAAAACCCCAGAAGGTCGATTGTTTCAGAGATAATCAAACCGCTCCTACTGGCATCAGCAGGTGTTGCATGGTCTAAGTCACTCGCATTATATTTCTTCCTCATTTTTATATTTGGTCTGAAAAACAACAACCGAACCATGTGACAATGTCTGCATGCTTATATGTATCCAGTTTCTACCACAGGATTGGCTGATGAGATATTACCCTGAATATACACATGAAATTGTGTATATGAACATACACATGTAATTGTGTGCTTCACTAAATTGCCACTGCGCGCATATTTTGCACAATGTATCTTCAGCAACAATGGTTGATTTTCAGTCATAAAGGAGAAAGTATTACACACACATCAAGTATAGGTGCAAGGCCATCAGTAAAAAAGTGTCAATGGAAAAAGAAGTGATGCTTGCACACTTACTCCATGCCACAAGAAAATGTATTAAATAGGGACAACATTTCAATCTCAGAAATGCACTGCCACCAGGTTAAAATCTTTTTTGATACGGCACTCTTTCTCAGTGACATTAATAAACGTGTTTCTTAACATAAAGGATAAATCTACACCAAATAATGTCCCTAGATGTGTTTTAAAATATTCAGTTCCGGGTAAAGACTCAGAAAAGAAAATTTCCAGTATGAAAACATGGGCATATTTTGAGTTGTAATCCACTACTTCAAAAAGAATTCAAAGGTTTATCCAAGGCAGTGCGCACATGTGCCCCTAACTGGAGACAAATGTTGGTAAAATCTGATCTCATACTTATTAAAAACACCACTTTTCCTCCACTCAGAGCAATTTTACACACAAGTGTACCACACAACACCCAACCGAACTGCAGGAAAAACCATGCAAATAAGGGCCACTATATCTTGTTCTAAATGTTGTAAATGCCTTACTAAATGTACATGTGGTTTAGGTAACGTGGGAAAAACACAAAGAGCACTTAAAATGAGGGTAGCTGAACAGAGCAGCTGCATCCGGACTCAGGACCAGAGTAACGCAGTGCATTTCAGAGGCAAATCACCCAGCGGCCTCTCTGAGATCAAGAATATTAACATCCCAAGAGGAGGAAGTGACATAAATACCCTCAAAAGAGAAAGTTTTTACATTTGTACTCTTCGGACTCTCACACCCAGAGGTCTACAACAAGAATATGATATTAAACATTTTCTCAACATATGATTAAAAATGATAATTGTGGTACCCTTCATTATGGCTTTCCCTACATGTATATATTTGTTCTTTATGCCCTGATGCACATACTAGTGTAGATGAGGTAAAAGTTGTATTTTATTTTTATAAACACAGCAGGTGTGTCTCTGTTATAATTGTGATTAAGTGAAGCACACTCTGATGGAAGCATGTCATTGAAACAATGCCTATTAATAAATTTAAAGATCCCCCATTATGCTGATCCTTCTTTTAATACATACAAGTAATGTTATAAGGTTGGATGTCCATACTCAACCTATGCAAAGTTTCCAAATGTAAGATACAGGGGTTTTGCCGTAATCCGAGAGCATGATTTCCTCTCTGAACAGCTTGTCCCGAGATCTTCACGAGATCTGGGCAAAACCTGACGTCAGGTTGTTGCGTCTAGTTAGGACAGACCTGGCCAGAGCCAATCACAGTGCTGGACCTGCCCACCCCGGAATTTATTCTATCAGACACGAACGAGCCCAAAGCTGTTTCCCAAAGCTGTTTGTATGTGCTTTTTTTGGATGCGAAAAAAAAGCACAACTATGTTCTCTTCCAAAAGACGATGCCACCAGAAATTAGTGGGTAGCTTTTTTGTTTGCTAGCTGCAAACAGCAACATTCAAAGGGAACGTTAGCTGTTTGTGCTCAGAATTTCACCGAGGACAGCTTTGTAAATAAAGGATAATTCAATAATGGATATGCGTCTCAGCTGCTTCTCAAACCTGGAGCAGTTGCATCGATCAAGTGCTCGGAGCCACAAGCTGTAAGTAACAATATCAAAGCAAATAATCTAAGTGCAGCTAACGTGTCACGGGTGGCTAGCAGGACCACTAACGATAGTTAGAACTAACTACTGGCCTCAAACACAGGCTTTGTAAAATTTCTGAAGATAAAGCCTGGATCAGTACCAACTGTCCGTGACTCATGGACACGGAAGCAGTTAGTTTTACCATTTCGTGCTGCTTTACTGCATCAGCCTACCTAACGTGATAGCCTGTTGAATGTGGCTGTAGCACTGCGGCTAACGTAGCTAAGTTACTGTTGCTAATGTTTGTCTCCTAAATATGCAAGAGTAAATAATATCAAGGAGACATTCAACAGAAGGTGTGTGAACATAAACCTCATTTGAAGCTAACTTTTTATACTTGTTTGTAATATGGATGCTTGGTACAACTGTTCACGGTAATTGAACTTACTGTCTGTGAAACCTGTATTGCAGGGTAACGCTTGTCTCTGTCGTTGTTATGAATGCTCGGTTATTAGCAACTGCATGTTAGTTTGCATGCCGTGCTACTTAAAAAAAAATGCTCCTGGTTAACTTACATGCAGTAATTCTGATCAGTATGCTTGTGTTACTTTGGTTAGCATCAATGTGGCAGTTTCATCATAACGTTGCCTGATTGTAGCCACTACAGTTGAGGCCAACTGGAGAGGTGTTGTATGTGTCTGCAAAGTTGGGCTGAAAAGGCTGCAGTTAGACCAGACGTAGGAGCTTGGGGTATGTGTTTGGTTTTGTTTACTGCTGCTGTGAAACAATCGTTTTACTTATCCATGACCGGGGTCAGCCGGGTACTTTACCAATGTGTGGATTAGCTGTCTGATGCTACCGCGGTGAAAGCAATCGCGAAACGCACTATAACGTGTCTGGTATAACAAACGATTTCTCTACATAACCATGGCGGAATTTCATCCCCCTTTAAAATTGTTCTGGCTGATAAAAAGCCAAAAAAGGTAGAGATTGCATGCAGAATTATTTCCTGTGGAAGTTATCGATTCGCTAGCTCCACAGAAGCAACTGTTCACGCTAACGGAACTTACTGTCTGTAAAACCTCTATTGCACAGCAACCTTTGTCTCTGTGGTTGTTATGAACGCTTGGTTACTCCCTCATGTTGGTCCGCGTCCTGTGCTACTTAAAAATGCTTCTAGTTAACTTATATGCAGTAACTCAGATTGGTATGCTTGTGTTATTTCAATTAGCATCAGGGTGGTAGTTTATCGTAACGTTTCCCGACCGTAGCCGCAAAAGTTAAAGCTAACCGGTATGTATGTCTCTGCAAAGTTGGCCTGATAAGGCTGCAGTTAGACCAGAAGTAGGTTTTTCAGTGCTTAGGGTAAGTGTTTGGATTTGTTAACTGCAGCTGTGAAACGATCGTTTTACTTATCCATGACCGGGGTCAGCCAAGTACTTTGCCAAAATGTGGGCAAGCTCTCTGATGCTACTGCGGTGAAAGCAATCGCGAAACACACAAGCTATAACGTGTCTGGTATAACAAAAGATTTCTCTGCATTGCCGCCGCGGAATTTCATTCCCCTTCAAAAATTGTTCTGGCTAATAAAAAGCCAAAAAAAGTGGAGATTGGATATGGAATTCTTTCCGGTACAAGTTATCGATTCACTAGCTTCACATAAGCAACGCTTAAACTGTTTGTGTGTTTTTGCTACTAGCTCATTCAGTAGCTTGGTGTCGGAATTGTGTTTCATTTTGGCAGAAATGGTCATCAGGAGCTTTTAGCAAAGTTTCTTCCGGGTAAGTGGGTATATAACATGACTACATAACAATACAGCTACAACCACACGCATATGCAAGGCGAGACAGTACGAGCAGAACACTAAAATTTCAACTTACCACTCACTGACATCCTGCTAAACGTTGCTGCAACACTTCAATAGCATCCTTCTCCCGTTCGGGGTCGGATTCAGGATCAAACATGTTCGATCTTACAGCAATAGATGCGCAGAGAGCTGTCCTGAAATACCTGCCATCTTGGTTTCCTGGTTTTTCGGGTGGCACCCTCCCCCAGAATCGAAGCAGCCAGGCAGCCAATCAGAGCAGCCCCTCATTAACATAGTCTCCCCGCCCCCTCAAAACAGCTCGTGTTTCAGACCGGCACAGACAAGGTGAGAGAAGAGGTCTCACTAGGCCTGGATGTGTGTGGTTTTTTCTTGTAACTGAATTCTTAACATTATTTTAAAGACCCATTGGACATATTTTAAACAACTTAATACAGCATAATATGGGACCTTTAAGATTCCTCTCAATTTTTATATAAGATTTCAAATTTACTCATTTTGGATTTTTATATACAGTGCCGTGAAAAAGTATTTGCCCCCTTCCTGATCTCTTACTTTTTTGCACATTTTTCACACTTAAATGTTTCAGATCATCAAACAAATTTTAATATAAGACAAAGATAACCCGAGTAAATACAAAATGTAGTTTTGAAATGATGATTTCATTTATTAAGGGGAAAAAGCTATCCAAACCTACCTGGCCCTATGTGAAAAAGTAATTGCCCCCCTTGTTAAATCATGAATTAACTGTGATTAACCACATTTTTTGCGTCCAATTTCTCTAGCCACACCCAGGCCTGATTACTGCCAGACCTGTTGAATCAAGAAATCACTTAAATAGAACCTGTTTGACAAAGTGAAGCAGGCTAAAAGATCTCAAAAAGCAACATGTCATGCTGCGAACTAAAGAAATTCAAGAACAGATGAGAAACAAAGAAATTGACATCTATCAGTCTGGAAAGGGTGGCAAAGCCATTTCTAAGGCTTTGGGACTCCAGCGAATCACGGTGAAAGCCATTATCCACAAACGGAGAAAACTTGGAACAGTGGCGAACCTTCCCAGGAGTGGCTGGCCTACCAGAATCACTCCAAAAGCGCAGCGACGACTCATCCAGGAAGTCACAAAAGAACCCAGAACAACACCTAAAGAACTGCAGGCCTCACTTGCCTCATTCAAAGTCAGTATTCATGATTCAACAATAAGGAGGAGTTCTTTTCTGGGCAAAAATGGCATCCATGGGAGGGTTCTAGAAATTTCTGGCTGCTGTTGATAAATGGCTTTAAGAAAACTACTGCTGACCAAAAAAAGAACACAAGGGCTCATCTAAATTTCTTGCAATAGCTAGGTTGAGGAATGTTGTTTTTAAACATTTGCCAAAATACATCTTGATGATCCCCAAGACTTTTGGGAAAATATTCTGTGGACTGATGAGACAAAAGTTGAACTTTTTTTGGAAGGTGTGCATCACTTTATTTGCAAACATCAGGCGTTAAAACTAACATATCATTTCATAAGAAGAACATCATACCAAAAGTCAAACATGGTGGTGGTAGTGTGATGGTTTGGGTTTGCTTTGCTGCTTCAGGACCTGGATGACTATTCGTAATTGATGGAACCATGAATTTTGCTTCCACCGTAAAAAAAATCCTGAAGGAGAATGTCCGACCATCAGTTGGTGACCTCAAGTTCAAAAGCGCACTTGGGTTATGCAGCAGGACAATGATCCGAAACACACTAGCAAGTCCACCTCTGAATGGCTTAAAAAAAAAAAAAACAAACTGAAGGTTTTGGAGCGGCCTAAGCAAAGTCTGGACTTAAATCCGATTGAGATGTTGTGGCATGACCTTAAACAGGCCGTTCATGCTCAAAAACCCTCCAATGTGGCTGAATTAAAACATTCTGCAAAGAAGAGTGGGCCAAAATTCCTCCATAGCGATGTGAAAGACTCATTGCCAGTTATCGCAAACACTTGATTGCAGCTGTTGTCGCAGAGGGTGGCACAACCAGTTATTAGGTTTAGGGGGCAATTACTTTTTTCACACCAGGCCAGGTAGGTTTGGATAGCTTTTTCCCCTTAATAAATTAAATCATCATTTAAAAACTGCATTTTGTATTTACTCAGGTTGTCTTTGTCTAATATTAAAATTTATTTTCTGATCTGAAAAATTTAAGTGTGACAAATATGCAAAAAAAATAAGAAATCAGGAAGGGGGCAAATACTTTTTCACGGCACTGTAAGGGCCAAAGATTCGACACCATGTGTGTGCTGGTGTACAAGATACATGATTAAAAAACCTTTTTTTGTTTGTATTTCCAATGTCCTCTGTGCACTTCTTTCTCTGTAATAGATTGAATCTATTGTTCTTGAACACTCTGGGCAACTTGGTTGGTTAACCACACTTAGGCCGGGTTCAGACCACAGGATTTTTAAAATCCTAACCGATTTTGAAATCGAGTTGCATTACACACATAAGGAGAATCTTCACAGATAATCTGCTGTCTAATCTTAAACATGTACACACTACAGGATTTGAAAATTATGGTGCATTTCACACGACAGGATATTATTAAGATTATCGTGCCAGAGGGAGCAGCGCTCCACCTGACGTAATCTCACGCGATCTCATGGTGAAGCCCGGAGATTTAAAAATTTAAAAATGGAGAGAGACATGAAGCACACTTGCTATTATAATCACTTGCAGTGAGAAGAGAAAACAAAAAATGAAAGGGTCCAGGTGAGAAAATGGTTGGGGAGACGCGGTCAGCACGGATTGTCAGTTCTTCAGCAAGAACTGGAGGTGAGTTTTTTAACGATCAGTTTTTTTTTTTTTTTTTTTTTACTATTTGTCAACAGTAGCATACTAGATTACTCTCAATGCAGGGCTCTCAACTTTCACGCATTCGGCGTGAGCTTTAGTGCTTCATTCACGTTCCCTTGCTGTAGTCAGCAATTATTCAATCAACGCAATGCGTGTGTTTCATGATTGTTCAAATTGTTTAAATGAAATAAGACCATTTGAAACATTTTTATGCAATTCCATTGCTTCCAACCCGAGTGAAGAAAAGCGTGAGAAGTCCGGAATCATAATTGATTTCCATGTCACTAGTGGCGAAATCCACCATAACGCATGTGAAACTGATAAAC
Source organism: Gymnothorax javanicus (assembly GCA_029692085.1). NCBI lineage: Eukaryota > Metazoa > Chordata > Actinopteri > Anguilliformes > Muraenidae > Gymnothorax > Gymnothorax javanicus. The sequence continues at coordinate 21,818,661 of CM056206.1, forward strand.
TTCAATGCACAAGGACTTCAATTCCACCTGAGAATCTCTTATAAACGTGCTGATTGAATAATTTTTGACTACAGCATGGGAACGTGAATATGTCATTTAAACTCACGCCGAATGCGTGAAAGTTGAGAGCCCTGCTCAATGGCTATAAATGTTTACCGTTGCTCGGTCAATTGCCCCGGACCTAGCATTAGGTTGTAACGCTAAAGTTTAGCTAGCTAGTTCAAAAGTGACATTGTCCACAGTTGAAATGTAGAATTGTGTTGTTGTAATTAAAATAAACCATTGGTGCTACAGTGACAAAAAATGGCAACACGTAACAAGCTGAGCCAGGAAACATAGCACCTGTAAGAAACAGCTGGTCACTGGGTTAATGCAGCTGAAACAGCGGTCATCAGCGAGTAATACTGACAATAGGCGAGTTCTCCCCAGCTCTTCTCCTTGTCCGTCCGATTGTGATATGTCTTGGAAGACAGGTTATAAGCATTCGTGTTCCTGCCACATATCCACAAGCCTTTCCTCCATCTCAGCCGTCCAACAGGTTGCTATCGCTGTCTGTTCGTCATCACCATTTCAAACTACCCTCATTCAGCTCCTTCAGCTGGAATCTTGTCTCTCATTGGCTATTGTGGTTCCACTCGGAAAGTAATGACATAATTATCCAGATTTTCACTCTGAAATATCAAACATGTTTGAAAATTATTGGGGCGGCCCCAATCAGTCTGAGAGCAAATCGGGAGGGTTAAGATTGGATCGGTAAACCCCGCACATTACCAGATAATCTGGACCGAACATTGGTACCGACCGAGGTCCCAGACAAGATTTCTCTGCCAATTGTCGGGAGGGGTGAATCGGGGATAAATTGGCCCGAAAATCCTGTAGTCTGAACCCGGCCTTACTGTAATTGATTTTGTCTGCCTATTGATGTGGACATCGGACAATATATGAGTATGGGTGTGTTTTCCATTTTTAAACATGTTGACAAGACAAAGAGTAAGATTGAAACGTTGTCCCCGTTTAATACTTTTTGTGGCATGGAGTCGGAGTGCAGGCGTCTCTTCTTTTTCCATTGATGATTTTCATTCATACCAATAAAGCCATTTGAAGTGGGGAGACAGACATAAAGAGGGGAGGAGAGGCACAACGATGGTGCACTTCACTGATAATGATGCCGCATTACAGATTAACAAACACTGATAATGATGCCGCATCGCAGATTAACACTGATAATGAAGCCACATTACAGATTAACACTGATAATGATGCTGCATTACAGATTAACACTGATAATGATGCTGCATTACAGATTAACACTGATAATGATGGTGCACACGCAGTAATAATCCACTTGCTTACAGATGTGCAGATACCCCTCAAAAAGCAGCTGCTTCACCACCATGTACAGCTGGGCTGCAAAAATCCACCCAAGAAGTCGTATACGCATGCTTTCCGTTTAGCAAACAAACAACACACACACACACACACACACACACACACAAGAACCATCGGGTGCAGTCAGGTTTGCGATACGCTCAGCCGTACAGTACAGAAGCAGAGAGTAATTGCCTAGAGCACTGGCAAAAGGAGCCTCAAATAAGTGAAGTGAAACCAGCTCACAGCACAAGATAAGCACTGCACCTTCAGACAGGGCATCAAACACAAGCCACCTCTGCAGCCACAGCCAAGCTAAATTTAGCCCCCCAGCTCAAACATTTCCTGGAAGTGAAGCAAAGACTGTCAGACAAGCCCAAGCAAGCAAAAAAAAAAAAAAAAAAAAAAAGGATTAAAAAAATTATGCAAAACTCCGTGAAACATGATGGTGCCATAAGATTACCACTGGCAAAAAAAGGCATGCACCAAACTTTCACTTTTGGTCTCACCCCACATCAGTACCCTTTGTGTTCTAATCTCTTTTTGTGACATGTGTGTCCAGAGGGGGGTGTAGCACTGGTAATCACAAAAAGTGTACTTTTGCATTCCTTTTTTTAAATTTGACATCTCCAATCCCACCCGAATCTGGAATGCCCAATCCGAGAACTGTGTACAAGCCTTGCTTGTATGCGACCCCCAATTGCCAGCTCAGGAGAGAGAGACAGTTCGCGGCTCTCCTCCAAAGCACACGCCTGTCAGCCCCTGCATCTTTACACTCATTGGTCGAAACTATCGCAAGTTCAGAACGAGGGCAGAGGATACCCGAACATGAGCAGGCTTAGAATCTCACTGACGAGCGCCCGGCTGGCCAACAGGAGGCGCTTGAGCAACGAACAAGGCAGTCATTTTTTTAATTTCTCTTCCCAGCAGCCCATTCCCAATTTGCATCCCTACAGCGCTTAAGCCAATCGTGCGCTACTCTGAAAAAGCTGCCGATCACTGCTGGTTGGTACGACCGGGGATCGAATCCGCGCCGTAGTAGTCAGTACTTTTGCATTCTTTCGCACAGACATTAGCCGAGGCCAGGAAGACAGTACTGTAAAATCCTGATAAAAACGACACAAAGGAATTAAAAAATAGTTTGAAACTGAGCCGTGCCAGCGTCAGTGTCGGCTGTGGCTAGTAGCCTTTGCAGAGCGGTGCTTAACTGGCCTCGCGCTGCTGGGATACGGGCGGGATACGGGCAGGATACAGCTGGTCTGGATTATAGCAATCTTCATTGCTCAAGCGCCTCCTGTTGGGCAGCTGGGGGCTCATCAGTAAGATTCTAAGCTTGCACACATTCGGGTGTCCTTCGCCCTCAATCTGAACTTGCGAGGTTTCGAGCTTTGAGTGTAAAAGAGGCAGCAGTCGACAGGGGCGTGCTTCCGAGGAGAGCCACGAACTGTCCTCGCTCTCCCGAGATGGCAAAATGAGTCGTGTACGAGCACGCTTGTACATAGCACATATTGCACCAATTGGATATTCCAGATTCAGGTGGGACAGGAGATGGCAAATTTAAAAAAAATAAATAAACTAGAAGAATTAAAAAAAGAAAATGGGCTATTTTAACTCACGAAAACGGACTCTTTCAGAGGGGAGGAGCGAAAAAAATCACCGTTTTTCTTCGGACCCCTCCAGATGACGGCGTCGTCCGGGCTGCTGAGCAGGAAGCCGATGGACATCACCGACAGGTTGTCCTCCACATACTGGGGAAAGACATGGAAAAACACCAGAAGTTGGCAGGGAAAAATATTTCATTTTTGTGAGGAAACTCGGTTCTTCCTCTTTCATGCTCCATGCACTGTATTACAATTGAAGTCATCACAGCAAAAATACAATCAGCCGGCTACACTGAATGATTCACCAAGAAAATGTCATGCGCTGAAATAGCCTCCACTATTTTCATCTGTTCATACTCGCTTTGTGTTCGCTTCTGTATTACTGCCCAATGCATCCTTTTTTTGCTTTTTGCTTCTTTTTACTATAAAAATAATAGCATTTCTAATAATCACCATGGGAATAATAATAAAAATAATAATAATGATATTATTAGCAGCTGTAAGCAGCAATGCCAGTCTCCAAACTGGACAACGTCATTTCCATCTCTGTAAAAATCATGTCATGGACTTCCTTGTATCATAAGCCATCATATCCTGTCAGTTATGTGAAGGCCTAGAAAGATAAGGCTAAGATATGAGCACTTCTGGTTAGTAATGATACATTAGGCTTCATGTAAGAATCAATAGCAGCCCCCTCTGACTTCAAATAACCAATATACGGCCACGTTGTGTTTGATGACATCATTCCCGTCAAGGCGATGATGTCACGCATTTCCTTGCGTCAAGCCATCATACGCCATTAATCTGATCCTTCTAGACCATCAAATAATTAAAATATGAGCACTTTCGGGTTTGATGACGTCAGCAAAGTATTGTATTTAATTTACAAATTAATTATACCCGTGTCTGACTTCAAATAACCCAGATACAGTCACTTCCGTGTAAACTGTGAGGACTCCTTCGAGCTTTACTACACCTGAGCACACCCAGTTCCAAAAATAACCACTTAGCAGAAAACAGTGCTTACTACCTGGAAGCAATGTGCACACTTGCCAAAAATCATAAAGGATAATCAGTGTTACACCCAGACGGCATATCTATGTATGTATGAATGGAAATTAAACAAAGCACTGACTTTTGTCACGGTAAACTGAGCCTGCGGCTGAAACGCTTAATAACTGCTGAATACAATATGAAGCAAGTTTTAAGTGTTTGATATCACTATCATTTCTTAAGCCGCTTTCACACTGAACGCAAAACAAATTTTTCGCACGACAGATTACATTCAAAGTCAATGCAAAGACGCAAACCTTTGCATTGACTTTGAATGTATTCTGTCGTGGGAAAAATTTGTTTCACGTCCGGTGTGAAAGCAACTTTATGCTGTACAATGATACAGACTGCATTTGTCTTGGTCATCAAGTTACTATGACATGGCAATTTGTTTTTTTTATGGAACGCTATCATGCCAGCGACAAAATATTGGTAATTGAAGCATCAACCAGTGTTTACTGACTAGCCAAGATACACAGAATCTCGTAAAGTAATGAGCACAATATTGTAAGCCATCATATGGTAATTAAAATACTGAAATAATCAGCTGGATGCACTGTTGAGCATCTTCCAGGTTTACATATTGAAGGATAGAACATCAGATTTCTCTAAAACATACATAAGGTTCCCTTAAAATCTCCCAGCAACTTTACCTTCACCTACGTGGGGTTTTCTTGCGACGTTAAGGAAAAGTGGAGGGGAAATAAAATGGCCGCCTATTTAAGAGAATTCGAATGCAGCCACAGTCAAAGTAAACGCATACTCGTTAAGCTTTCACTAATCTTGATGTGACGAGGGGAGCATCTCAATTCTCTTATTCGCATTTCCTCGCTCCTTTATCCTCGATTGTACCAGAAGTTGTTCCGGATCCGCAATCTTGCTAGCCATCTCAAAGCGCTCATTTCTGCTGCGAGGAGCGAGGAGGAAGCGCTGAGTTGCTACGAGCGAGGTTACAGGGGAGCAATCTTCCCCGGGCACTTTCAGCTGAAAGCCACGAGGTCGATCGGTAACGACAGACGCTGGCAGTAATTAAAGGGTGCAACGGATCAGAAAATTCACGATGGTGGTATCACTTAAGTCACGGATCGGATCATTTTTCGGGTCAACAACATAGAAAGAAAAGAGGCAAACAATTATAACTTTGCTTTTTCTGTAAAACACATAAAGACAGGAACTTTTGCATATGGTCTTAAATAAAAACCGCATTCAAGAAGTTCAATGTTTTCATAAGGTCTTTAAATAGCCTGCATAAAATATTCAATATTCAAATGTTAAAATGAAGACCTGTGTGCAAGAAGTACTTAAGTCACATTTTGCAAAAAATGAGCTGACACCAGTATTAAAAGCCACAATGGCCAGAGCATCATCTGATACCAAAGATTTCTGCAAAGAAGCACCCAAGTCTTGTGTACTGGTGTGTTTCCGTTGTCCATTGTCATGATCTGCAACATGTTTTGAAAACGTTGACCCCCAAAAATCTCAAAAGTATTATTTTGTGACTAGGGTACTTCTTGCACACAAGTCTCCAAATTAAGTGCAATATAAGGCATGATACCCCCCTCCTTTGAACATAGTAGAATGAAAAAAACCTACATCTACATCATAAGATCAGACCTGATCTCATACTTTCAAAAAAATTTTTCAAAATGATAAGGACGTCTACATTGTTAGTTCATTGATTATTTATTGATTTTTACACACAACGAACATTTATGAGAAGGCTACAACTGAAATAGCGATTATACATGTCCCTCTACAGACATTCAGCACATTGACTGTGCTTCCTCCGCAGACCAATTTCCTGCTCTTCGGGCACTCGGTGGTGGTTTTATTTTGTTTCTTTTATGATCTGAAAAACTATGCCAAATTATTAGTAACAGCTTACAATAGACAAGAAACAGAGCTTCATGGATGCGCGTGAAAATAAATACATTTTTATACAGGAGGCTAAATTTTATCTGATGTAGGCACAGATAACCCATAGCCTAAATGCCCATGTTATAATATGAATTTATCGAAGCTATATTTAAGGATAGAGAGCTCAACACAACACAATTTCAGGAGGAGTCAATGACTTGAGGACTTCAATGGGCCTCATGCAAGAAGCGAGATACAAACTTATTTTCTCTTACTTTTGTTCGTATCTGCGATTCTCTCATTTGTTTAGAACCCATTGATTTCCGGGATTCACCAATGTTTTCGTATTTTTTTTTAGTGAAAGAGAGAAAAGTGGTCCACTATGGCCAACAGCAAATTGTGCAGTGCTACGAAAAGAAGCATCTGGTTGTTGTTTGTTTACTGTGGTGTGTGTTCATGTGCACTTTCACTGTTGTCAAAATGAACAGCTTCCAATTATGCAAATTTTGAGTTTTTTTTGTAACTAGAGACCATCTGGAATCAAACCAGCTGCGATGACAGCAGGACGATTGCTTGAAGCAGGGCTCGATCCGGATCAAGCACAACCCCATTTCCAGAAAAGTTGGGACAGTTTGTCATCTGATGTCATAAAAAAAATAAATGGAAGATCAAGGACTTCGGGATTGTTGGCAATTTAAGAACCCATTAAACACTGAACTACTCATCCTCTCAAAAAAAAAAAAAAAAAAATTAATATTGAATACTTCTACGACAAAAATTGTACTTTACCTCTATGAAATTCATCCAATGCAGGGCTCGAATTTCACGACGGCATCGACGGCAATTGCCGTCGATGCCCTACTTGTTTGCCGTGCTGCCCACCTATAAAAGCCCCAGTTCACGGCAGTAGAATGCCGTGCCCTTTCCCCACATTGCCCTAAGTGCCCCTCGGCCAAAACACCTACCCAAAATAAATAAATCACGCAGCATTTCCCATTTTTACCACTGGCAGTTCATCGGCTGTAACAAAGGGAAGCCACAACCTCGCCCTTTAAAGCAGCCCTTTACCCATACCCACTATATTTCTGTTTTTCTCAAAATGGGACAGCATCTACTTAAAAGGTCACTGTGTCCACATACTTTGGCCTATCATCAAATGCTTGACCTCCTTTGAAACCTGAGACCTTGCAGAAATTGTTGGAATTGTCAAAATGACTCTGTGATTTACTGCCAAAGAGGAACAGAGGGTAGAATGTTGGTTTTTCTTCCATGCGAATTTTTACATCTCTGGAAATGACCCCATCACAGCACTCTAGGTCACTTATTTCTCCATGGAAACACAACTCTGGCCCACTCCCAGGTCTTGTGAAGCTGAGTGTCTCAGCAAATGACTATACAATGAACTATGACCCTTAGAGAGCCATTTTTGAGTGGGAATTCACTTGCGTTGTGTCATGGTATTACAGAGGCCTTATTTCACATAAAACTATTTTTGCCACTGCGCCCACGATTTTCTATAGAAAAAAGGACAGACAAAGTGATGAAGTGCAAATGTGTAATTGTAGAAGTGAATCTGGTACAAGTATAATACACACAAACATAATATAACATACAAATAATTATATAAATATGGAATAGAATAGAAAAGGAATACAAAATATTCAAAACTATTTACAAATGGGAAAACACAATGTTGTGCAGTGTGTAGTCAGTCAGTCAGTGTGCAGTGAAGTGCAGTTATGGCTGGCTGTCATGCCAGTCTTTGTAGCAGTTCCTTGTTGAAACAAAGCAAAAGGGCCGATTGCAGGTTTCACACAAGATGCGGATCATCTCTCCCAAGCTCTCTCTCTCTCTCAGACACAGATTGCATCCCCTCCCCCTGCATACCTGGCTCCCACTCAGGTCCTTGACCATCCCCCCCCTCTCTCTCTCTCTCTCTCTCTCTCTCTCTCGCACACACAGATTGCATCCCCTACCCCTGCACTCTCACCTTTCTACTCTTCCCCAGGCAACTCAATTCACATTCTACACATACATTCTACACATCATTGGAAAATCCTCATTATGTATTGTAATTATGTTAGGATAAAAATAAGCATAGTTTATATCGTTTTGTTTATATAGACATAATGATTAGGCTACTAACCATTCAAAATCGGGGTCCTTCCCTTCCAAGAAATCTATGAAACCCTCAGAATCCTCAGGAGATTTCACTTTCTTCGATTTCTTTTATTTCTTCCTCAATATCACTTTCTCTCTTTTCCTCTTCCTTTGCCCCTTCTTCCTCCGTGAGTTTTGTTTTTCCTTGTCGTTTAGGCATTTTTTTGCGCAAAAATACTTAAAGTTTTTTGGAGGCGCAAGACCGCTATAATACAGCTTCTTTTACGCACTGGCGTCCAAAGAGAGATACGCACTCAATTTCCCAGGTTTCCCGAGACAGAGAGGGGAAGTGTTATACCTCGTTGGAAAGGTCTCCTCATTGGCTACAAGGACATCTTGGTCCCATCTTCGTAGCTTGTGATGTGACGGAACAACCATCAATCAAAGCAAGTTAGTGTGATTTCAAGCAGACGAGACTCAATGGCTTTCAAGACTTGTAACTCGACAACGATAGGTCCTACAGACATGCATGTGGTGTCTACGTGATCGTGAGAGTCTAACAAACACAGCAAGTACTCACCATCAATACTCTCAGAAACAGCAGAAGCCGTTCTTAAGGAACATATCATTTCATAGTCAACACACAAGAAAAATAGGAGCCAGAAAGGCAACAAGACCTGGAACTTAAACTAAAATATGTCCGGCTGCCAGATAGCTAACTCGGTAAAGCATTGCGTTGCGAAGCAGAAGTGACTAACACGTCGCGGGTTCGAGCCCCGCTTTGTATCAGCCGGCAGTGGTCGGCAGCTTTTTCAGAGTAGCGCACAATTGGCTATAGCGCTACAGGGTTGCGAACTGGGAAGGGACTGCCGGAAGGGATTACAATAATTGCCTTGTTCGTTGCTCAAGCGCCTCCTGTTGGCCAGACGGGCGCTCGTCAGGAAGATTCCAAGCCTGGTCATGTCCAGGTATCCTCCGCCCTCGTTCTGAACTTGCGAAGATTCAACCAATGAGTGTATAAGAAGCGGTGGTTGATAGGCGCGTGCTTCGGAGGAGAGCCGCGAACTGTCTACACTCTCCTGAATTGGCAGCAAGGGGTCGCATACGAGCAAGCCATGTACATAGTTCACCAATTGGGCATTCCAGATTCGGGTGGGATTGGAGATGCCAAATTAAAAAATAAATAAATAAATTAAAAAATTAAAAAAAAAAAAAAAAAACTAAAATATGTCCTTTCCCCCAAACAAGAGCACTCAGAGAGCACATAAATCTGCCAAGGGATTTGGAACTTTACTACCATCTAGTGGATTTTAAAATTATGGCATTTATTGTTCCGATCGTCCAATCTCACACAGGTGAAGAATCTTTTAAAAAATTCTGTCATCCGGAATTTGATCCGGATTGTTCCCTAAAAAAATCTGTCCATAACTTTTTCCGTAATGCTGCTCACAAACAAGCATACCCACAAACTGAAGGTAAAACGTAACCTTCTTGACAGAGGTTATAAAAATTCAGACCAAGCTTAAAAATATATTGAATCAACGGACCCAATTTCTCATGCAAACATTGAGATTGAATTACTTTTAACACAATGAAAAAACTAGTTCATTTCTCACCAATCAGCTGAAAAAATCACTCATCATAACAAATCAAGACACAGGGAAATTCTAAATGTAACCAAAAGGACATAAACTTAATTTTCTATGATTACCAGGAACTCTATCAATCAGACAATATCAGATATTTCCAACATTCACAACTTAACCACCAATACTGTCCAAAGAGCAGGCCATGATATTAGATCAACCCATAACCACAGAATAACTGAAAAGCCACCTTCTCCATGCCCAACAATAAATCTCTCTGCTCTGATCGCTACCAGCAGAATTCTGTGAACACTTCAGGCAACTCATATCTGCTTTATTTAACAGAATGCTTAATGAAATCAAATTATCAGGAACAGTACCCTCACACCTGAATACAGATCTTACAACAGTGTTATTAAAACCAGGTCTAACCTTCACCTCTTGATACAGACCTATAAGCCTCATTAATAATGACTTAAAAATAATTAGTGAATTGCAAGCGAACACGATAGAAACAGCCATACCTCTGTCAATCCATCCAGACTAATCAAGATTCATAAAGGACAGACATTCGTCCACCAAAATGTGCCGTCAATTCAACCTCATCAGTTTATCCCAGAGACACCACCACAGCTCTATGGCTGCATCACTGAAAAGGCCTTTGACAAGTTCAGCTAGACATTTCTTTTCACCTCCCTTGAAAAATTTGGGTTTAGGAAGCCATTTATTCTGTGGATTAAAGCCCTATATACAGTAACTCACCATCTGCATCAGTCATGACTAATAATCGCGCCTCTCAATGAAGCATATTACTGTGGGACACAAGGCAAGGATCTCCACTCTCCCTACTGCTGCTCGCCATTTTCACTGAACCCCTCGCTCCCGCCATTTTACAGGCATAAAAACAAGCCCTTTTCACCACAAAATTAGCTTGTATGCAGATGACATCCTGCTATATTGAACAAACCCCTAAACAGCCATTCTTCTTCAATCTCATATCTATATTCTCGAAATGTTCTGATTATTCCATAAATTGGTCTAAATCTCAGATTTTACCCTTCTGCAAGGAGAGCTGGAATGCTGCATCTATAAAACCCTCTCTAAAATTAACCTCACAGAACATTAAATACTGTGCTATCAATGTTTCCACCAACCTGTCAGAGCTATTCCTTTTGAAGTATCCGCCTTCACAAAAAAGCAACAAAGATCTCACCCACTGAAACAACTTGCCCATCTCACTTATTGGAAGAGTAGCAGCTGTGAAAATGACCATACGACCCAGAATCTTTTTTTCCCTGACCCCGGTCCGATGTGCTTCATAGTGGTTTAATTCTTTAGACTCCATCATCAATAGCAGCTCCTGAATGCCCATGAGCAATAACATTTTTTCAATGTCCCATTACCCCAAACTGCAACTTATTCAGAACAAAATTCTACAGAGTTCATTTCACACAATAGAAACGATATAAAATGGGACTCACGGACAACAATAGATGCTCACATTTGTCACAACCCTCAGGTCCCCTTAATTGCCTCCTCCCTTTCCAGCAACCTGTTTTTTAGAGGTGCTGTCTCCTTAATTGGTTTGGGGTCTTGCATGCTGCCCTTTTCCAGGTGTAATCCATTTATATGCCCCGCTCCCTAGGGTTACTGTACTGTATATAACCCTTATTTCTGTGCTGCAGAGTTGTGGGATTTTCATGCTTTATGCCGTTATGTAACCAGTCAGTTTATGTCTTCTAGTTTAGAATTGTATTACATTCTTCAAAAATTATAGTAATCTTTATGATGGAGAAATACGCTACTAATGTTCAGAACTTTATTTATGGGAACAAACTCCCAGGTCTTAGTGTCAGTCTCCAGGATTGGGACCGCGTTCCTGTTAACCTCCCCCTTCCAGTTTGTTCCTCTGCCCAGTTTATTAGGAACAGCTCTCAAATAGGGATGGAAGGGTACAAGTAAAAAATCCGAACCGTTCGGTTCACTAGTCACGGTTCGGGGCATGTATGTGTTATTCGGTTCAAGGCATCCCCAAAAATAAAAGAGAAACTTATCATTTGGGGCGCATGAGTGTCAAGTGAGGAGTGCAGCGGTTTGGAAATGGCGAGTGGACAAGACAAAGTTGGCAATTTTCTTAAGTTCAGTTCAGTCTTTTTGTGCCGAACATGCAAAACATGTCCAATAGGTGGCAGTAATGCTGTTTTTTTGTTCAAGTGACACTTAAAACCAATTCTTCTCATTTTTTTTTGACGTGTGTCATGTGTCAAGTGTTTATGTTCTTTGCCAGAAATTTGTTTCTCGTGAACTTTTTTTGCCAAATAAATGAAACGCATGTTGAAATTGACAATGTCTCCCCTCCTGCTGTACAAAAAACATACCGAACTGAACCGAAAACCGTTCCACCCCTACTCTCAAACTACACTGGTCCCCAGGATTGGGACTGCGTTCCTGTTAAACCCTTCCATCCTGCTGTCTGATAGTCCCGCTTTGGTGAGGGTTAACACTGCCAGGCTTCTTCCCCACGACGCCACTGGCTGGGCGTGGACACGACCATTTTCCTCACTAAGCTATTCCACCTAAACTGGATTATGTGGTTCTCTTATTTTGGGCTTCGGCCCTTCCCCTGTTGTTATCGAATTCCCATCAGTACACACCCTCATTGGAATATACCCCAAGTCTGCATCTGGTTCCTTGCATGGATCATTACACACAAAGCAAACTAACCACCACATATAATTACCGTCAAGCCACTTGGCTCTACCACCTATTCAGACATTCTGGACAAACATCATACACACACTATCCACAATTATAGGTCACAGCCTATCAGCCTCTCCAACTGGATGTCTGCAAGGAGATCTTTTATCAGTGGAACCACCACTGAAACATGAACAACCCATACTGGTCACCATAACGAACACTGAGAAAATCATCCTTCTAAACTGGAGCGACAGAAATAGCCTCTCAATATCTCGGTGGCATCTACTATCAAAAAGTATGACAGCAGAAAGACTAATTGCATTAAAAAAACAATCACACAGACTCTTTCAATAGATGCTGGACCCCATTTATCAATATTGCTTCCCCACCTGTCTTCCACAAACCAATATGCATAACTGTACGAAAGAAAAACACCCTGACCCACACAAAAACGTCTCCATAAGTCCATAAGGCCGGTGGCATCAGTGCCCCCGCCCCCTCCCCCCTCTACATAATTCAACCGCAGAATAAACAGCCCCCGCGCCCGTCCAGGACCGTCCTACATTACACAGACTGATTCTGTTAAATCACTCAATCAATTATAAATCATTTATTTCTTTATGTATTTATGTATGTATGTATGTATGTATGTATGTATGTATGTATGTATGTATGTAAAAAAAAATATGTTCTGAACCCATGTTGCATGCACTGGTGTTGTTGGGGTCATTTGAAAGCTCTACAGTAATACGAAACCATAATTTTGATCTTGTTTTTCTGTTGTAGACTAAAAAAAATTAATAAAACAGGGATAAGCTGTTTGGGCGAGCACCATCCACTGATAGAATGCTGAACAGTTCCATCAAACCAGCCGCAAAGGCGGTAACTCCTTTCAACAGCCTGATGAAGAAAAACTGGACGATAGCGGGTGAGGAGTAACTGATCTTGGGCCAGTTTCATCCAGGCAACGGTGTCAGCCGGATCGCTGTTCTGGTCCACAAACAGAACGAATACCCTGTGCAGCAGTTTCACACAAAGCTGGTTCCTGAAATACAGACCCTGTCTTGACTTACCATACGCCTTCACCTGGTAAACATCTGTTACTGTACCGTCCAGCGGTATTATTGGGGTGCGAGCACAAACCCAAGTTGCGAAGAACCGATTGTGTTGTAGGGAATACTATTACTAGGGCCTGAGCAGGAAGTGAGCACCACTTCAACATTTTTCGTATTTTAGCACGCAGGCGTCTACATAAACACTTGTCTGATTTGAATGCAGTTCTCAGCAATATGTAGCTGAAGCTATGGCATGAAACTTTGCTTTGTGCTGTATTCAGAAATTCTTCCCCGTCGCCATGGCAATGGAGTTCAAAGTTCAAAAAGGCAAAATTGCTCATTTTGAAGGAATGCACCTTTGCAAAACATCTCTTCTGAATCTACAAGAAGAATCTGATTGGCATTTTGCAGAACTGACACAGCATGTGCATGAGATGATACCATACAAGGTCTTCTCAGTGACCTATGCTGGCAGACAAATTGGATTCAAAGTGGTCAATTTCAACAATTTCCCAGTTTTAGCATGATTGCTGTTGGGCGTTTTAACAGAAGTGTGCCCCTTGTCAGTTTCCCAGAGAGAAAACAAGACTGTTTACAAAACTGACATACAGGGGTGATAAGGGATACACTTGTGTTGTCCTGTTTTCATGCAATACCTGCAAATTCCCAACAAACACCACAGAATGCAGAGCACTGTTCAAGCCTTTGTGCAGTGTTTTGCGATGATGTGTAAGGGTAATCTTTGCGTGTGTAACTGTCAGGCAAGGGGTAACTCATATGGAGGCATGCAGCATATATAGTTACTGATGTTTTTGTTTCTTCCTCACTGGGTCTTTATTTTGATGACTTGGTTTCCCTTTGATCTTAGGGTATACAGGTAGCAAAGTGGAATGGATCTGGGAGAGTCCTTAACACAGGCTCCTGTGCGATATTCCGGTATAGTCAATTTTCTCACCACTTTCTGTGATTAATTTATTTTAAAATATGTTTTTCATAACCAGACATTGCTCTCTGACAGACAGATGACTATCCATCGCACGGCCAAAGATTCTCAGTTCTGACACATGCTCAGGTCATAGGACACCTGGTCCCTGTAGTCACTCGCCTGTATGCATAATGTCATCACAAATACATGTAATTGCATTCCTGCAGGCTGCATCAGCCAGAGACACGTCTGCATCGACAAAGGCAGACAGCCCAGCTTACAGAGCCACACTACAGTCATGTGCAGCCTCCTGTGCATCAGTGTTAGCGTGGAGGAAGGTTAAGGATAAATTCATATGGAGTCAGATCATTGTCATAAGCTTTAAAGCACTCTCAGTCCAGTTAAACACAGCGTTCCTTCACCTCTCAGATATTTCTGACTCCCTGCGGGAGCTCTTTTAAACAAGTCACCACATGATGGGTTTCAACAGCTTGGATTTTGATATCTTCCATCATACATACATCAACTGCAGCAACAATAGCTGCATTTAGCACACTACAGGTTAATTTGGAATAAAGTGCCTTCACAAAGTGCTGAGACATGAGAAACATCGAGACGCCTCGAGGATCAGGTTTGATGGATCCACACCATGACCAATTCGGATCACCGCAATTCCACTGTATCAGTCAAAGTGATCATTAGCGAGTGAGGAATTATTATCATAATGACGGCAATGATTATCACGATCAATATGATGATGATTGTAGCTCACTTACCACTGGGGACCAGCCAGAGCCACTCTGATGTACCTGAACGCAAGAGAAAAAATAAACACTGGTCAACTTTCACCACAGTGGAAGCCACAATGTAATACGCCTATTCAGCACAACTGAATATCCGCAGCCTCATAGCATAATTGGTCCTCTCATTTTTTAAGGGTTTTTTTCTCCTATCACTTATATTTAAAAATTTTTTTATTATTTAAAATGGATTTAATTTGTTTTTATTTTTCAAGGTTTTGGGAAAAAGGGGGAAAAAAAACTATTTTGAACCAACACAAAAGGACAGTCAGCCTATCTTAATTTGGCAAAAATATGACTTAGGCAATTTTGCTATGAGGCTAATGGTATAGCAACATAATGGGTTTTTTTCAGTAAACCCCCAATTCCGAAATAGTTCGGACAAAGTGTAAGTTGTGAATAAAATCAAAACGCAATGACTTTCAAATCACACCAGCCAGTATTTTATTCACAATAGAACAGAGATAACATAGCAAATGTCGAAACTGAGAAATTCTACAATTTATCCACAAAATGAGCTCAATTCAAATTTAATGGCTGCTACAGGTCTCAAAAAAGTTGGGACAGGGGCCTGTTTACCATGGTGTAGCATCCCCTCTTCTTTTTAACACAGAGTGGAGGCGTCTGGGCATTGAGACAAGTTTCTTGAGTTTAGCCATTGGAATTTGATCCAACTCGTGTTTAATACAGGCTTCCAGCTGCTGGAGAGTTTTGGGTCTCCTTTGATGGACTTTTCATTTAATTATGCGCCAAATGTTCTCAATTGGTGAAAGATCAGAACTGCAGGCAGGCCAGTTCAGCACACGGACTCTTCTACAACGAAGCCATGCTGTTGTAATAGCTGCAGTATGTGGTTTTGCATTGTCCTGCTGAAATACACAAGGCCTTCCTTGGAATAGATGTCGTCTGGAGGGGAGCATATGTTGCTCTAAAACCTTTAGATACCTTTCAGCATTCATGCTGTTTTTTTAAAACATGCAAGTGTCCCACACCATATGCACTAATGCATCCCCATACCATCAGAGATGCTGGCTTTTGAACTGAATGCTGATAACAGGAGGGGTGGTCTTTCTCCTCTTTAGCCCAGAGGACACAACGCCCATGATTTCCAACAAGAATGTCAAATTTGGACTCATCCAACCACAGGACACTTTGCCACTTTGCTACAGTCCATTTTAAACGAGCCTTGGCCCACAGAACACGGCGGCGCTTCTGGATCATGCTCAACAATGGCTTCCTTTTTGCATGATAGAGTTTTAGGTGGCATCTGTGGATGGCACGGCGGACTGTGTTTACAGACAGTGGTTTCTTGAAGTATTCCTGGGCCAATTTAGTAATGTCAATGACAGAATAATGCAGGTGAGTGATGCAGTGGCGTCTGAGGGCCCGAAGATCACGGGCATCCAGTAAAGGTCTTCGGCCTTGTCCCTTACGCACAGAGATTTTTCCACTTTCTCTGAATCTTTTGATGATGTTATGCACTGTCGATGATGAGACTTCCAAAGCCTTTGCAATTTGACATTGAGGAACATTGTTTTTAAAGTATTCCACAATTTTTTACACAAGCCTTCACAGGTTGGAGAGCCTCTGGCCATCTTTACTTCTGAGAGACTCAGCCTCTCTAAGACATCCCTTTTATAGCCAATCATGTTACACACCTGATGCCAGTTAACTTAATTACTTGCTAAATGTTCTTTCAGCTGATTCTCTTATATATTAATTGCTTTTTCAGCCTTCTTTTGCCTGTGTCCCAACTTTTTTGAGAGCTGCTGCAGCCAGAAAATTTGAAATAAGCTCATTTTGTGGATAAAAATGCAAAATGTCTCAGTTTCAACATGTTATCTATGTTCTATTGCAAATAACATATTGGCTTATATTATCTGAAAGTCATTGCATTTTGATTTTATTCACAATTTACACTTCATCCCAACTATTTCTGAATTGGGGTTGTATATAAAATCTGATGACTACGACAGACTCAAAAAACTTGGAGCAGAGACAATTCAGGAGCAATATTTTTGTAAGAAGTTTCAATAACAAAGGGATGCGTAACAGGTGAGCTAATTGCCTTAAAGCACTCCTTTAAAGAAGCCATTTCCTCTGATTATGTTCAGTTCATCCCTGCCTCTTAAAGTGCAAAATTAGCAGTAATTATTTGGCGAACGCTAGTACACTGGTATATGTCAGAAATCAGTCACCTACTCAAACAGTGCAATCAAAATAAAAATTTTAACAAATGAAATCATCAACAACAGTAAGTAGAATGTTTTTTATTAGGCTAAATTTTATCTTCACTAACAATCTCTTTATTAGGTTCTGCAAAAAAAGAAACTAGGCTACATATTCTAACATTTGCACAACTGTGATCTGCACACTCCCAATTACGCTGATACACACTTATTTTGTCAGTAACCGCACCACTGCACGCTGAATCCAATCCTACCTCAACACAAATACTCATGTCCCACCTGTTGCGTCTCAAACAATGACCACACATAGATAAAATATTAACAGTCTCTCTGGGTTTTGTCCATTCATAACTTCTGACATTCAGGTAGTTAAGAATATATAAGTCATAATCCATCATATAAGCAGCCACATCAATCGGCATCTAAAAATCATGTCAACTGAACTGATTCAGTTCAGTAATGAATAAGCAAATGTCTTCCTCATACTTAAAAAGCTCCAAACACACAACAACAACAGTAAGTTCTAAAAATACAAGAGGCCTGTCGGCCTAGAGAGCTCCGCTGAGGATGACTGAAATGTCCATGTCATAACTTAATTTCAGAAATCCTTGAAAACTATTGCAATATTAACACATATGACACATTAATGAAAGACGGAAACATCTGCATAAACACCGATTTTCTAAGTTCAAAACGCTGAATTTCTCAAAAACCGGGACGTAGAAATTTCTAATTTTCGCAGGGGATATTCAGAACATCATAAGGAAGGCTCATAACAAATTAGACAAAAAGTTATCGGACAGTTTTTGAGATATTAATGAAAGACTGAAAAAATGAGCACAAACACTGATTTTCTAAGTCCAAAATGCTGAATTTCTGAAAAACCGGGATGCAGAATTTTCTCATTTTCGCAGGGGATCATCAGAACATCATAAGGAACGCTCACAACAAATAAGAAAAAGTTATCAGACAGTTTTTGAGATATTCAAATTTGAAGTGAAAAGTTGACGCTGGACGGACAGACAGATGGACACCGGACAACTCGGCATTAGAAAAGCTCCGCTGACTGCTGACTATGGTCACAGCGGAGTAAAAATGCTATCGGACAGTTTTTGAGATATTAATGAAAGACTGAAAAAATGAGCACAAACACTGATTTTTTAAGTCCAAAATGCTTCATTTCTAAAAAACCGGGACGTAGACTTTTCTAATTTTCACAGTGAATATTCAGAATATCATAAGGAAGGCTCATACCAAGTTAGAAAAAAAGTAATCAGACAGTTTTTGAGATATTCAAATTTGAAGTGAAAAGTTGGCGCCGGACAGACGGACAGATGGACAGACAGACAGACGAACGCCCGGACGACTCGGCACTAGAAAAGCTCCGCTGTTAAAACACCCAAATCCATTTCAATCCTGGCCCACTAGCAGTGTCAGAAATCTAATTTATTTTGCTTTTGCAGGATTAAAATGGTTCAGAATCGAACGAACGACAGTACTTCTGTACATTCCAATCTTCATTATTGAGGAAAGCAACCAACCAGCAGGGGGCTCTGCACACCCTCAGCCGTGGCTACGCCCAATCCCACCCCAACAGGGATTATATCTCCTTCATGCTACAGGCCTCAGCCCCGCAGTGCCTTAATTACGCGTGGTCTGTCAGACACGAGTGCCTATGTTAGTCCCCTTATAAACAAACATAATGTTATGTCAATCAGGTTGATGTGTTGCCTGTTACTAATGAAATATAAGTTGGATTTAGCACTGTGACACAATGGGCACAGGTTGCTGATGTATGTAGGATACTTTTTTAAATTTGCAGAACATGTCATAACCTGAAAATCTGGTCTCCCACAATGCAGATGTATCTCCCGTACAGGAGAATATTTTTATAACAGTTTCCATAGCTACACTGACATTCAGATGTCCAAGCAAGTAAACTTTAAATTTGGTATACCTGACTGCGCGCAGCCTTTTATTTGTTCATTAATTTTTAAATAATATTAGTAATCACGATCTGATTTTCCTCAAATTGTTAGGTTTTGTCTTCCCATCATTTCAAAGATACACACCAGCGATGAAAACAATCAGAGAAAAATTGTGACCTCTAGAGAGGGAACGAAGAAATCTCCGCAGTGGACGTGGAGCTGCCACTGCTCCGTATATTCCCCCGATACCATCGTACAGGGGATACAATGACAGACGCCGGTTCAGCCAGTTTGCATAAAATCAAACTGGTTTGAGTTTGTACACCGTAAACCGGAGATCAACCCAACTGCAGCCGCGACTGCGTACCTGCTCCCCTTCCAGTCCCAGGATCCTCGGCAGGGATGGACCACAGATATCCACATCTAACAGAGCCACCTGAGAGAGAGAAAAATCAGGGTTACACCTGGACTCTGGACAAAGGGATGAGGGGGGTTCACTTAGATTTGATCGTTTAAAGAGCCAACGTTATTTAACTAGCTTGTTACAATACAAGTTACAAGCATACTAGTTCTGCAATGCTAACCAGCCATTTTGTACATAATTTTTATAATGCTCAGAATTGGGCAAAAATAGGAATGAACTACATTATATGTGCAATTTGGCAAAAACTTCTATTCTACCAGCAGAGGGCGCCATTTCTTCATAAAAGGCTCGGCCTCAGCTGCACTTGCTTAGAGCGGAGCCCTGCCTTGGGTTTTCTGTGCCTACCTCAGTCTGACCTTTTAAGAACTTGCGCACCAGACTGAGTTCTGGCAATAATGTCCACCTCAAGCTTACTTATAAGTGACTGCACACATAAAATAAAATACTCCGATGTCATGCGTTATTGCCGCATTTTATATGTTTATTTTTAATTAGTAATTTGCTCACTTCAGCACAGATGGATATAGCATTTTCCAGAAAAAAAAGAAAATAATTGAGCTATATCTGTTACACTGAGGGTTCGGGGTGCAAGCATAGGAGTTAATGCATATGGGGTGATGGCTCGGTGGGTGCTGAAAAATGATCAAATCAATGGTAGAACAAGTTACAAGACCAGATAGAAAAGTGCTAAGCAGGCAACATTTGTAGTGAATGAAATGGCCACCTCAGAACATTGCAGACAGTTTTCTCAAGTAAGATAACAATAAACTTATATTCATACAAGGTTTTTTTTTCCTAATTTATCAAACAGCACTACAAGGGGAGGCTGTCAACATTAATTATTAATGATATGAGCACTTCAGGACATCACGGAAAAAATTTGCTAAAGACAAAAACAATCAATTTAAAACAATGCAAAGACTTCTGCACAATGGTCAGACAGTAGCCTGGCAGATGAAATGATGAATGAATGATCTGGACTGAAGAAGAATACAGCTGGCGTGTCTCTCTGAAGGAACAAACTGCAGCATTTATGGCTTGTCAAGCATTGGACATTTCAAATCAACATTGTCCTCAAGCGAACCATAATCTATGGTGTTCAGGCTATCGAGCAATTAACTTCTGGAAAGAGCCAATCAACTGAGGGATCTGCTGGGCTCAAGCCAGTTTTATTTTCCTTTAGAGGCCAGATTCAATTATAATAAGACAATTCCCCCTGAAAGCAGGAAAGCCTGTTGGACAAGAGCCACTACCCCCTTGAGGGAGTTTTATGGCACATTGCCTGAAAACCAGGGAGCGAGAGCAAGGCTGGCACTCTGGGACTCAACAAGGAGGGCAGCCAATGAAAGGCAGCCAATAACAGGAACATGGTAAGAATTGCTAGTTCGCCATTTCAACAGGAGGATGATGATAAAAGCATGATTTCCTGAACTTTCCACCATTTCTGGCAATTCACATGCAATTTGATCGTGATTTACCAGATTTTTACAAAGCGTTTACACAGCGGTATATTTAGCTAAGGGTTTCAGGTTTATGACCTCACATGAGTATAAAAATGTAAAGCTCTGGCAGTCGAGGCAATATTAGCCCTCCCGGAGCTTCACGCGCTGATGACAGCTGCACAGCTGGTCTAAAGAAATACATGAATAAATAAATGAAAGTATAAATACAAAACTGCACTAGAATGTGTTTTTATGCGTAAAAACGGATGTCTCCCCTCCGGCCCCCTTCCCTGCCTAACCCACCAGACAGACGGACAGACGGACAGACAGACAGGCACATACCTGAAGGCATCACTGCAGGACCCAAGTAGTAAGCATGCGGAGTTGCGTTAAGGTCATGCAAACGGTTTTGGAGTTACGCTTCGGAAACAAAGTGGGAACGCCGACGCGAACGGGAACCGAGCCTAAAACAATATGTCTCCCCTCTCCCTCCGGGGGGGGAGACATAATTCAAATTTTAAGAGCAAAAAAGGGTATCCATGCCTGACACACCGTCTCTGTGTAGGACTGCGTTGCCCAACATCTGATGTCACATCCTCTGACATCATCTTGAGACATATTCAGCAGTGTCTTTCCCTGCCCCTGTTCTTACCTTCCTGGGGAAAGCTGAACATATTCAGCCATCCCCGTGGAGAGTTTGGGGTTGACAGAGCCAGTCTGTTGGGTCTGTTTTCCTCCCAAGCCACTCCTACAGAGAGCGAGCTCAAGTTCAACACACAAAACCTCAAGTGATATGTGCTTGAACTGGAGTGCGAGCTGAGAAACAATACAAGTTTCCTTATGCTTTTTTGCTTCCTGTCTCCCAGAGTTAATTAGCTCATTTCTCCGTGTTTGGACTCCCTGTTTAAGAGGGGATTTTTTTCAGTGAGGACCATGCAAACAATAAAGCTGGAGAGGAGTTTGATACAGGCTGCTGCCAAAACACAATCAATTTTTGACCACTAGATTACAACAAATTTTTGTCGCTGTTAACCTGCATTAGAGACAGTTTCAGTATGGCCTGATTAATGAGATGACCAACCATTTCTAGTGACAGAGGCTCTTAAAGAGGAGCCACTGTGCAGCTAGTGGAGCGAGTGGAGCCCCCCCCCGCCCCCAGCCTAAGCGCACACATACCTTCCTCAGAGGGACAGAACGCATGCAGAAAAAAAACAGCCTGTTCAGAATGATTCAGCACAAAGAGCAACTCAAATGCTCTCATGGGGAAGCTTACAGATGTTACTCTAATATTAGACTTTGCCATTAAAAAGTAAATCCCTCTCGGATACGTTAGTTAAATTAAGCATCTGGTTTCCCTGGGTGCTGTTGGTGGGGGTTTCTTGGGCCAAAGGACTGTCCAGAGCTAGAGTTCCCATAACTTTCCATCTTTCTGCTAATATCAGCACAGTGTGGCTGAGAACCTCTGCCTCCATAAAATTGGCAACGCTGACATCTTTGACCAATACGACACACTGCTACTACAACTAATACTGCTGCCACCACCGGCATGCACATGAGAAATACAGAACATACACAAAATAGTTTCAAAGAGGGAATGGGTGACATTTGAAACACCTCTGGGTCAACTTCAGAAGCCTCAACTCGCAATTTTGCATTTTTGGAGAAAAATGAGCTACATGTCAGGCCTACATATTTCTATGATGTAATGCTTGCTGCAGTCAAATCTGAACATCAGGTGCAAAACAAAGCCGATAGCAGAACAACATTCTGCGATGGCCACTTCAGTGGCCAGACCTCAATACAATTGAAACATAACGCGTTGCAGAATACCCCTCGGCCTGTACAAGATTTCCTGCCTCAAGGTCACAGCGCTAAGGTCAAAGGTCAAATCCAGCAAAAAACCTGACATTGCATATCTATGTGTCACAGTGAGTTACCATACCAAATTTGACGAAGCTGCCATCAACAGTTACTGAGTACTGGGCCGGACAGGATTTCCACGATCAAGTTCACAGCGCTAAGGTCAAAGGTCAAATCCAGCAAACACCTGAAATTGCACATCTATGTGTCACAGTGAGTTACCAAACCAAATTTGACAAAGCTGCCATCAATAGTTACTGAGTACTGGGCCGGACAATATTTCCACGATCAAGGTCATAGCGCTAAGGTCAAAGGTCAAATCCAGGAAAAAAGCCGGACGTTGCACATCTATGGGTCATAGTGAGTTACAATACCAAATTTGGTGAAGCTGCGATCATTAGTTGCTGAGTACTGGCCCGGACAAAGTCATGGACGGACGACAGACGACAGACAGACACGCAGGTGACGACAATACCCCTCTGGCCGAAGTCGGCCGAGGGGTAAAAAATTGTGGGCTGAGTTGAAGAGGGCAGTTGATAAACACAAACCCAAGAATGTGAAGGATCTTAAAAGGATCTGCATAGAGGAATGGCCCAAAATCGCCACATATGTGTGCCTGAACCTTGTCAAAAATCACAGGAAAAGACTCCATGCTGGAATCCTTGCCAGAGATGGTTGCACTTAGTACTAAATAAAGGGTGCCAATTATTATGAAACCTTGATTTTGTTTAAATTTATTTTGTGTAAATTATGGTTATGATTTTGGTTGTTTCCATCAAAACATAAATAAAGTATTACACACTTTGGTAAATTCCATTCCTCTATAAATATATAGAATTTTTTTTTTGTATCGTTTGTGCATTGCCAGGGAAGGGTGCCAGAAATTTTGGAGCCCACTGTATCAAAAATTTTAAATTATATTGCTGAACTGGAAATAATCAAAGTATAATCACTGTGATAATATTGTGAAAGGTGGGTGAAATAATGTAAAAAAAATTTTATTTTCCAGTATTTAATCCAGATAAATAGTCTTACCTCTTTAGAGACGTCGCTGGCGAGGCCGTGAGCTAGAAGAGCGCTGAATGTGCTCTTCCCCACGCCACCTTTCCCAGACAGAACCAGAATTTTGTGCTTCACTGTAACCAGCTTCTCCTTAATCTCCTCTATGGCTGTATAAGTGAGGAGGGACACAAGTAAAAACATGGCAGCAAAAAAACTCTACCAGGTTTCAATCCAAACATTAAATGCAATTACACCATTGGACTGTCACAATCTATGGCCAAAAAACGATTAATTACGGGGTCATTTCATGTCTACTCGCCCCAGGAGTTCCCAGGTGACCCCTCAGAATAATTTGCAACAATAGTGCCATGGGCACTGTTGGTCACTTGGTTTATTTCAGGCTTTAGTGTTATGTAAGCTCACAATCTGTAGTATTTATCATGCTTGGATCCAACATTGGGAAAATGATGACACCTCTTGTAATTTGTGTAGGGGAAAAAAAATCAAGCAAAATTCAGCATCATGGTCTGATGTTTCATCGTGTTATTTGTTTGCAGCTCAGTGGTCTTTTCATAGTGCAGCTCCATTGAAATATCAAGCCCCAGACACCAGATCATTGTACCCAGCATTATATACTGAAGAGTTAACCAGTTGGATATCGGGCTTACCTGTGTTGCTCAAGAAATGAGTGCTGTTCCAAACTGAGAGCTAAGCTTTTTTTGTCCTCAAAAGTATGTGTGTACAAAGTTTCAGTACTTTTTTTTCAGCCAATTTTGAAGGGTCACCAGGGGAAGTTCAGAAATTCGAGGCGGGCGGTTCAGGAGGAGGTCTTTAGTGGACCGATATGAGGTTTCATATAAACATTTAATGATGCACATACATTTACTGAAGAGACACGACAACTCAAGAATAGGAGCCATTTTATTTCCACCGCGCGACACCGAGCCATTACGCACAATGGAAATCATAGGATATTATTCGTTCTCATCTCGGAAGGGAAGACGTATTCATTTCGGGGGGAAAACAATAAAGCACCTACCGATGGTTTCGACAAGGATACGATGGGAAAACTTTCGGACATGACAAAAGAGAAAACTGGGGGGGGGAAAAAGAGTCGGTGCCTGATGGAGATTAAATGGCTCTTTGACCAGGGGTACGTTTCCCGAAAGCACAGATGCTATTACATAGTTCAGGGGTGTCCAATCTTATCCATAAAGGGCCAGTGTGGATGCTGGTTTTTGTGATAGCCCAACGCTTATATACCTGCTTCTTATTATCAAGGTCTTGATTGAACCTCATGATCACTTAATCAGTTGAATCAGGTGCTGTAGCCCTGGGCTTAAACAAAGACCTGCACCCACACTGGCCCTTCACGAATAAGACTGGACACCCCTGACATAGTTGGAACCATTTACTGTGTTCGGTCGACATATGTCGGCAACTATGCATTTGGGAAACACACCCCAGATTTTCTCAAGCACTCATGTCGCAACTCTATCAAGGGACGCATACCAGCGAGCGAATTACCGGACAATAACAAACATCAGGACCATAAAGTTACTCAAGATGCGCAAAATATGTCTGGACATGAACTGGCTGACAGCTGAAGCAACATATACCTGGATCAGGAGCCTTCGGCGCCCCAGAAGCGCATATTTTCTGGTTCGGACACCCCTGACAGGCTGACGTCTTTCCAGCCTGCTCGCTGGTGGTCCCAGGGCAGTCTAATCCAAAATGAAATCGCAACTAACCGTTACTTTACATAATGTTACACATATCGAAACACCTCGTTACCACTTGATTACTTAACAACACACAATTGGTGAATCATCAAACACACCAAAGTTAAGCTGCTTTCACACCGGACGCGAAACGAAGTTTTCGCACGACTGATTACATTCAAAGTCAATGCGTCTTTGCATTGACTTTGAATGTAATCTGTCGTGCGAAAAATTCGTTTCGCGTCCGGCGTGAAAGCGGCTTTACTCAAACGTTTCAGTCCCAACATGACCTCAAACTTTTGACTAAATAACCGCTTACTTAGCTACCAAGTTTGTAGTAAGATAACGTTTCGGAGTGGTAGCAAGTTATCCTTGACGTCTACACACCAATGATTCTAACTGCTACCGCTAATTCTACAGCAACTGCCACTTAGCTGAATAAGCTTGAGATTGTATAAATCAAGTGGTTTTCTATTAACTCATTCTGCTGGCGCATAATGGATAGCGATATGTGGTATACCGCTAGCTAGAAAAGCGTGAAAATAGTCGGGTATCATTTTTCGAACAATGGCAACACGGCACTACAAAGCCTACATATGTCAGAGGAGTAACATTCATCCAGGTAAGATTAGCTAGCGAATGTGAACGAGTATCATTTCACTCACGTTCTGGAGCATTACTCGGTACATCAGACATGTCTTTGAATACAGCCGAAAGTGCGCATATCGGAACGATGCTAATCTTCTTCTTCTTCTTTCGGGCTTGATTGTTAAAAAACCATGCAGTGTATTACTGCCACCTACTGTATTTGTTCTGTATTTATTTATTATTAAATTATTTCCTCCCTCTTTTTCTTCTCCTTTCTATTTCCCAGACCCAGTTGTCTGAGTTAAGGGGTTTTCAGGGTATAAATTTTTTTTTTTTTTTTTTCGAAAATTTCAATATTTTTGATTTTCACATAAAGTAAATAAAGGAATGCAGTGAGATGCCAGTAAACACCAAGAATCTATCTTTTTCCTCTGCCTCAATTGTTACTTGTGACTTTAAATGCAAATTACCAAAAATCACAATTTTGACTGATTTTCAACCTTGTGACATTCATAAAATCATTCATATTCATCTGATTGACTTGAAATTTGGACTTAAGTTGGAGATCTATGAAATGACATAGGATTTTCTAGATAGGTGCATCCCTAGGAGGTTAATTTTGAAAATGAAGCAGGTTGATGATAGCAATTTTCGTTATGGTTACATAACAGGGCTCATTAAATATTCATCAATATTTCAAACAAAAAAATCCTATGTCACTTCATCGAACTATCTTAAACCTTTCATATGAGACTAATTTGAGTAAAATCTGACCATGGGTTATTGAAATATCAATGCCACAAAATATTGTCAGATTTTGTCATTAAAGTGCCGTTTCCATGGCAATCATTTAAATTTTTATCAAAATACTACATTTTATGAGCTTAAAATCATGTTGAGTATGTTTATTCTTAGCTTTTACATTATTATGGTTATTTCTATACTTTACCCTGAAGACCCCTTAATGCAAATCCCTCCCGCAGTGTTACGTCTACATCCTCTCCAAATATGTCGACCACATTCAAGTACCCCCTGGCAGCGTCCAGCACCATCTCGATTCTTTCCCATTTCCCCTGTATTTCAGCAGCGCAAGTTATGACCATGGCGATGAATGCCAAAAATCTTTTCTTTTCCATGCAGATATTCTTATAATCTCCTTCTATTCCCTGCTGTAGATCTTTCTGTACTACCACCTCATTGTTTATCTCCATTCTATTAACAGCCTTGGCATATGACAATCCCATCTCTGCTCTCATCTCATTCACTTTCCTTTCCTTAATTCTTTTTGGACACTGAGCTGATCCTGTATCATGATTTCCCTCACAGTACGCACACTTTGCTTGCTCATTTTCAACTTTACAATCCTCCACACTGCAGTTGTCCTTCCCACACCTCTAGTCTGGGAGCCAGTGAGGGTTTAATTAGTAATTTTAGCCCAAAAGGTTTGAGGCATGGAACATGTAGCTTTTATTTAAAGTTCACGGTCATGATACGCTGATGGAGATACAGTAGATTTGTTCCAATAACCCCTGTTGCGGTCCAGACCAGGAATTGCAATACAACTGGTAATTTATTGGCAGCAGAACAGGAACAGAACCCCAGAGGGAAGGGGGGGGGGGGGGGGGGGCGAACCCTGGAGAGGAAGAGAGACAGTTCAGCACAGGTGTAGTAGGCAATGCTTGGGCTGCTGTCGCAAGCCAGTGGCTTCTGATGTGCTGCCAGATGTTTAAACGCTTGCCAGCACTGGACTGCCCACAGAGAGGAGGGTTGATACTTGAGAAGAATTTGGTCCCAGTCCTGGCCCCAGCTCAGGGTTGAAAGCTTCTTCCTGATGACAAACTTGATAAAGAGAGCAGACTTACAGGGGTTTACTAGAACATGGTCACATGGACATGTTTCGAAGCTTGTTCTTGAAAACTGGAGTAGAAGAACAGGATTGAATTAAGAGAACTTGAACTCGGTCACAATCCAGGACCCTGATTTAGGATTGGAAGCTTGTTCGAATGAAGTAATGACAATAAAGATTTAGAAGAGACCTTGGCTGCTATTAAAGTACTGGTTGCATTAAGACGAAGAGGAGGAAGTTTAACGTATATGACTGTGATCTTAGTGCAAATGCCTCTTTACAATCCAGCAACAAGCGTGTGCACTGGTTATAAATCATAATAAATGAAGACTACACAGGAAAAAAGAATCAGTCCAAATTTGGCATTTTTTGTACATTTCATATATTATAATAATATTTTATATATTTTATATTTTTTGCATATTTTTTTCAGTGCTTTGTTTCTGTCATCGTTTTGAATTTTTAATTCATGATTTCTCCACAATGTGAAAATGTGACTGATCAATTTTCAATTGTGGTCTTCAAATGGTTATCACATCAGCAATATTTGTTCACTTGTTAACTTGTATTTGTTAATCTATAGTTCAAGATTTTGGGAAGCTATAGTACATTGGGCTATGTAGCTTACATTAGGCAAAGACAGCGAATCAAAGACATTGTGCACATTGAGCCTCTCTTAATACACAATCTGATGCGATACCTTCACACTTTGCCAGTATATTGCTGATAGTGTGAGCATTGATATGCAGAAACGAACAGGATTGGATCAGGTGCATATTACCTGAATGAGAGGGCTTGGGAGGCCCAAAAATAATTTTTGCACCCGGGCCCAACATCACGCGCTTTCACCACTGGTGCATACATAAACAGTATGTAGACCAAATTCAAATTTTTGCAGATAGTAATGCATACAGTGTTGCATTAATCAGAGTAGAGGGCTGAGGTGATCATTTACTTACTGGGGCGTAATTTGTTTTGACCTGATGAACATATTTAGGAAAGCACTGAATTGGACTTGAGACAGATTATTTGGCCTCTGCATGGTAGGTAGTTGTCTTGTCAGCGCAGTTGCCTTCTGTTTGGAGAGGAGGATGAGCATGTATTTACACAAAGGCTATGTTTGCACTGAAAGCAGAGTCTCACTGCTGTTGGGCCAACAGACCAGTTGTTTTAGGCCTGTGTTTGGTTGACCTGCACTTTCCCTGCAAGATGGGGTGTGGATCAACTTAAAAAATGCTCTGCATGTTATGTGAAAAGTCTATAGATATTGTTAAGTGCTGAGAAAGATTATACATGCGTGATGAAGAAGAATCTTATCAGAAATATTAACATGTGAAACAAGTGAAAGACTTGCCTGTCTTGAATTTCTGCATCCGTGCTCTTTAATCTGAAATGTAATCGCAAGTGCAAAATAGACAGGTTTTATTTTCTTTTTATTAGGAAATCAAGTTTGTCTGATGGAGAGTACAACATGACATGCATGGGTGGGTATGAGTGGAGGGCACAAGATGCGCCAATGGAGGGGGGGGAGCAGCAGGCCTGTCAGGATGTAACACTAAACTATGTTTTCAACACATCTTTGATAATTGATCATAGCTAGTCTTTGACTGGATACAGCAAGTCAAGCTGGATAAGGTGGTAGTACAAGCTGGTACTAAAACTGGCGGACTGGATGTTTACTTACGCCGGTCAGCTATAGAACTGCTGATCAACCAGCTAAGTCCCAAAAACTGATATTAAACAAGGTTGACTGGCATAAGAATTCTCTGCAGTGAGTCCCAATGGATCAAGACGAAGCAAGTAGGGAAATCTTGGATATTCCTCAAAACAATAAAAAGAAGCAACAGAAATGCACACACACACACACACACACACAAAGCCCATGAGTAAAAAACAGTGCACATGGAAGAGCCTCTATTTCAGTGCAAATCTCAGAAATTATTTGTGGAAGGGAGTCCCTTGGTGGGGCAGTTGATGTGTGGGGATTCCTGAAGAAGCAAAGGCCGATTTAAGTGCTTTTACAGGCTACTTGCAGGCAGCAGGAGCGCACAGAGGTTCTTCGCTGGCTGGAGACAGGGTGGCGTCAGGGTTGGGGAGCGACAGGGTCATCATTGGTCGCTCCTCGTCTGGTCATAGTTGATGTGCCCCTTGTGCCTCTGGTCACCTCAGTGAATCAGCCAGCTGTGCAAACACATTCCTTACACACACATCCACAACCATGCCACAGATTTACTGTGATTATGACAGCCAAAATATGTCGGGAGGAGAGAAATAAGAACACGCTAAAGGTCCATGCCAGGTTCAAGCAACCAAACTTTTGAGAGCTGATTTGCAGATTCAAAAGGGGACGGATGGCAAATTGTGCAAAAAGTAAATGATAAATCTGTGTCTTTCCCAGAGTCAAAGCAAACTGCCAGTCTGAACAGCCATGATACACAGTATGTGAAGCATTATACTACTAAAAGAAATGCCAAGATAATAGATAGCTATGGATGTGTTACATAAATTAAGGCCTCCAGTTAGAGTGCCATATTGCAAGATAAAAGCGTACACTACAAATCAATTCAGTTGGAAAACATTCAATAAATGATCAGGATGATTTTATGGATATCGCCCAAAGTACACAGATTACTTAACCCTTCAAACGCTGAATACATTTTCAAGGAGTAAAAAATGGAGTTATCCTGAGCTGTTGAAAACCTATCATGTGGCAACTCCCCTGCGGGAGCTCTTTTAAACAAGTTGCCACATGATAGGTTTTCAACAGCATCCTATTTTGATATCTTGCATCATAGGGCAACTATAGTTGCTTGTGGCACTGAAAGTGTTAATGAAGCTGCACGGTCCAACCTTTTTTGAACCTTACACATACCTGATTTTCATTTCTCTGTCAAACTGTCAAACAAGTCAACTGCATATGACCATGCCCTTATTAGAGTTTCATGCTATGCCTATAAACCTTGTGCTTGGACTATGAAGACAGGGCTCGCTCACTAGTTGTATCATTGTTTACTGTTCTTATTTTACATTTTCAAGCCTGACACATAGCCCCCTGCATATAATGAAATGTAGCACCAATGAATGAAGGAGTACTTCTTCTTCATTATTATGATTATTATTATTATTATTGTTGTTGTTGCTTTTGGTCCAGTTTAACAAAAAGTAGCCTGTATAGCTAAATATCTTATTTCAATCCACCCTTCTACCAGCTCAAACTCAGCCCATACCTCAGACCAGAACAGATATTTAATCAGTTCTTTGAGTTGGCTGAGTTAGCTGAGATTTCTATATTGGATTAAAGGGAGGGTCCAGTTTGCACAGGCTCCACCAAGATCCATTATAATCCCTTCTTTCACTCGCATTTGGAGCAAGAACTGAGCCCTACTCTTTTGGGAGTTTGCAAAAAAGAACTGATACCAAAAAACTAAGCAGTAATTGAAAGCATTGTCTGTTGCATTTTTGCTCAAGAGGTGACAAGCTTTCAGAAGTAAGTGAGTAATTAAAAGAGTGCATTGTAAAAGGAGATCATATTTAACATATTTTAGATACTTGTTTCCAGCAGTTGGCACAGATATTTACAAGTCAATGTTTTTGCTTTGTTGCATCGGTCTTCATCAAAGTGGAAATTTTGTTTTCATAAATACTTGATTTTTGTAACTTCCCATAATAACCAACCATTTTAGGCAAAACAGACTAAATGGAAAATTATGTTGACCCTTTTATAATTAAATGAAAGAACCTTCATGAATACATTTAGCTCGCCTCCAGTACTGCGC
This sequence comes from Gymnothorax javanicus, assembly GCA_029692085.1. Taxonomy (NCBI): domain Eukaryota; kingdom Metazoa; phylum Chordata; class Actinopteri; order Anguilliformes; family Muraenidae; genus Gymnothorax; species Gymnothorax javanicus. The sequence continues at coordinate 21,850,482 of CM056206.1, forward strand.
CGCATTCTCTTGCTGCCATTTTTCCATGAAGACAGATTCCAGTGGGAATGAATGGACACATTAATCTACTCCCCTGATACCAGGCCATAAAGCTGTGAATGACAGTGTAAATTCAGCAGTGAGAGAGAAAGAGAGAGAGAGAGAGAGAGGAATCCGCACTTTAGTAACCCACTTTGAGGCATTTCAGTAACCAGTGCGGCATTTTAGTAACCTGTGCGGCAATTCAGTCACTCTTTAATTAATCAACTCTGAAGATGAAAATGGGGTGCTTGGGTCATAGATTGTAACAAGGCATACACATTTTTAATAGAAATTATGACTATAAGGAGTTACTGTGAGAGCAGAGAGAGAGAGAGAGAGAGAGAGAGAGAGATCAACACATAGTAATTTTGACCTTGGCAATGGTCAGCAAGATCATTCAGGCAAATGTATGAAGATCCGAATGCAAATAGCATCACGCAATTTGCAGGGCAAAAACTCAGTAGAGACAGGCAAGCAAGGGATGGTGGATGGGGGACAGGGGAACAACAGCATTTTTTTCTCTTTTCAACTGCTGTTTCAACAGGTGAATTTTATTTATTTATTTATTTATTTACTATTCAGAAGACCTGTCACGCTTCAGAAACAGATAACCCCAGCGACCCGACAGGAAATTGATTGGGAGAGACGCCTTTCCGACAGTTTAACAGCACTTTACTCCATTCTCACTGTTTTTCTCACTATACATGGACAAGATTTTTTTGACATTTTTTTGTTTTCTTTTTTAAGTCCAGTAGTTGTCTTTGCCCTGATTTCAAAATCATTCTATTTTTAAACTGTATTTTATATGCTGAATGTCATGTCTCCCTCCCTTTCAAGCCACAACATTCAAATTTCATCCTTTGAAGGTTCATTACAGGGCATAATCATAGACAAGGCTGTGGCCATGGGGATTCTGTACTGAAATACAGCACCACAATCCAGCTTTCCAAATGGAACCTTCTGAACTTGATCAAGTTCGACTGTGGGAATCAATTGCTATTACAGTGCAATGAGAAGAATTTTTTGCATTCACAATTTTTTCTGATTTTGCATGTTTGTTACACTTAAATGATTTGGATCATCAGATAAATTTCAATATTAGACAAAGATAACACAAGTGAACACAAAATGCAGTTTCCATATGATGATCCAGCCCTATCAAACCCAACCTGGCTCTGTGTGGAAAAAGTAATAGCCCCCTAAATTACTAAATAAAACAGTTAAGACAAATTTAATTTCTTATTGGGTTTAATTTCTTTCAGCACACCCAGATATGAGTATTGCCAGCCCTGTTGAAAGTACGCATCACTTAAATAAAGCCTGTCTGACAATGTAAGCTGGGCAAAAAGCAGCACATGATGCTGTGATCTAAAGAAATACATGAACATAGGAAAAACAAAGTCATTGATATTTAGCAGTCCAGAAAGGGTCACAAAGCCATTTCTAAGCAATTTCCATATTTGGGTCTGTGGGCTTTATGGGGTTAATATGGTCAGAGGTCTGCACGTGCCGACACATGTAACTGAAACAGCTGCATGGCGTGCGCAAAAGTGATGAATTTGTCTTCTCCAGCAGTTATTTGATCTCTTTTGCAAGTGTTTAATCAGCTCTCAGAAGATGGATATCTTTGGACTTTTCAGTGTGTGTTGTAGCATTGCTCTTAATCAAGCAACAGCTTAATAACAGTGCTTGCTTAGAATAAGGTAATGTGCTCTGATGAGTCCAGATTTACCGCAGTCCAGAGTGATGGGCATATCAGGGTAAGAAGAGAGGTGGATGTGTCGATGCACCCAACATGCCTAGTGCCTACTGTACAAGCTAGTGGAGGCAGTGTTATGATCTGGGGTTGCAGTTGGTCAGGTCTAGGTTAAGCAATGATATACAGTGCCTGACAAAAGTCTTGTCGCATAAGGACATAGTAACTAAAAATAGCATATAACTTTATTTCTAACCAATCAATTGTTACAATAAATGGTCCATTTTAATGTCAAGGGCTTTCACATTAATAATTTGGTGCAACATGAAACCGTCAAAAAGTATTCTGATGTTCACAGCTTGGCTAAGCCCATAACATCTGTTTTTGCTTGGACAAAAGTCTTGTCGTCTCTTCAGATGATGCAACAAATCGCAGATTAGAGTTTAACCTATGACAAATACTGTAATTAACACATTCCCAGATGTGTATAGAAATAACCCCAGCACACCAGACTTTCATATGAGGTGCGACTAGACCTCTGACAACATACCAAAGATTCAACCACAGACCAAAGTGCTGATCATCAAGAGCCTGAAGACTGAGTCTGCTGCTGAGGTGGCAGACATCTTTAATGTATCCAAATGTCAAGTGGAGGGGATGAGAAAAAGATTTGAAGAAACTGGTGACGTTCATGGCAAGCGCAGGTCAGACAGACCCGGTATGACAACTGTTTGAAAGGACCGTTTGTTGCTTCAACTGTACAAAGGCTAGCCCTTCTTCAACTACAGCGAAGCTACATGAGGAAAAGTCACCAAAAATCCTGGTATCTACAAGAAGAGTTTGTCAAATTCTCTCTCAAAGTGGTTTTCATAGCCAAATTAGTACACAGAAGTCTGCATTAAACAGAAAACAAAAACCTGCATTGCATTTGCCAAGGCCCACAGCTCGCAGAAAGGATTGATACTGGAAAAGTGGCTGAAAGTTTATTTTTCTGGTGAATTATCCATTGAACTGCATGCCAGTAATTCCGTACAAGACCTGTTGGAACCCTCATGGACCCAAGATTCTCCCAGAAAACAATCATGTTTGGTGGAGGAAAAATCATGGTTTGTTGTTACATCCAGCATGGGGTGTGAGAAAGATCTGCAGAGTGGATGGCAACATCAACAGCCTGAAATATCAAGGAGTTCTTGCTGCCCTACTTATACTGCTGCTCCTTCTCATTCTTCTGCCTCCATGTCACAGTTCCTGAAAGCGAAGAAGGTGAAGGTACTCCAGGATTGGCCAACCCAGTCACCTGACATGAACATTATTGAGCATTTCAGGGGTAAGATGAAGGAGGAGGCTTGGAAGATGAAACCATAGAATCTTGATGAACTCTGGGAGTCCTGCAAGACTGCTTTCTATGCCATTCCAGATGATTTCATCATCAAGTTATCTCAGTCATTGCCAAAACGTATGGATGCAGTCCTCCAAGCTCATGGGAGTCATACGCAATATTAATTCTTTTTCCAAGGCACCATGGCTTTATGTTCTGATATTATAGTGGCATATTTGTGCATTCAAAATAAAGTGTATGTATAATTTCCACGTTTTTTTTCAATGCGACAAGACTTTTGTCCAAGCAAAAACAGATGTTATGGGCTTAGCCAAGCTGTGAACATCAGAACACTTTTTGACAGTTTCATTTTGCACCAAATTATTGACTTGAAAGCCCTTGACATTAAAATGGACCATTTATTGTAACAATTGATTGGTTAGAAATAAAGTTATATGCTATTTTTAGTTACTATGTCCTTATGCGACAAGACTTTTGTCAGGCACTGTATGTTCAAAAACTGCAGTCAGCTGATTGGGTATATTCCAAGATGACAATGCTAGGTTTCATTGGGCTTTAACTGTGAAAGAATGGTTCAGGGAGATGAAACAGCATTTTCACACATGGATTGGCTGCGTCAGAGTCAGACCTTAACCCCACTGAGAACCTTTTGGATATGCTGGAGAAGACTTTACGCAGCAATCCAACTCTCCCATCATCAATACAAGATCTTGGTGAAAAATTAATACAACTCTGGACAGAAATAAATGTTATGATATTGTGTAAGCTTATCGACACAATGCCAATGTGAATGCGTTCCGTTATCAAAGTAAAGGTGTTCGAATGAAATATTGGAGAGTGTGACCATTTCTTTTGGCCTGGCAATGTACTGTACATCCGAAAAAAAAGTGGTGCCTGTGACACTGCTGGATTAGGGTAGTGGCACTTTTTTGGTTCCATTTATGCACTGTTTTCAGCAAATGTGAGATGAGCCTTTATATTCCTTTTGGTCAGCAGTGGTTTTTGCCTTGTTTCTCTACAATGGATGTCATTTTTCCCCAGTCTTTTTTATTATGAAATTGTGAACACTGATCTTAATTGAGGCAAGTGAGGCCAGCATTTTTTAAGATGATAGCCTGGGTTCTTTTGTGACTTCCTGGATGAGTCGCTGATGCGCTCATGGAGGAATTTTAAAAGGCCGGACACTACTGGAAGGGTTCACCACCGTTCCGAGTTTTGTCAGTTAGTAAAGAATGGCTCTCACTGTGGTTTTCTGGAGTCCCAGAGCCATAGAAATGGCTTCGTAACCTTTTCCAGACTGATAGATGTCAGAGACTTTTTCCCATAGATTGCAGCATTTTGTGCAGCTTTTTGCCTACTTGACATTTCCACATGGGATCAATTTAAGAGATGTTTAGATTCAACAGGGCTGGCTGTAATCATGCCTGGATGAGTCTGGTGAAGTTGAACCCAATGATCAAGTAAATTTATTTAGTTATTTAATTTAGTAACTAAGGGACAATAACTGTTTCACATGGGGCCAGGTAAGGTTCAATAGCCTTTTTCCTTCAATAAAATAATTGCTAATTTAAAAACTGCATTTTGTGTTTACCCGGGTGATCTTTGTCTAACATAAAAATTAATTTGATGATCTGAAACATTCAAGTGAAACAAATAAATTTGGCTTCATATGGGAAAATGACCTGAAATAAGGCAGTTTTAAAATTATTGTTAAATCACACGCGACCATGGCTAATAACGCAGGGAAATTTGGACTCTCCAAATTGTTTGCTAAGACACGCTCACATATAACTGAGAAAAAAATCTGTAAAATATTTATTTTTGGGTATAAGATCATAATATTTGAACCTGCGGTTATTTAGGCATCTGGCTGTGGCGGTATTACTTTTCTATGCTGATGAGCTTGGTCACTGTGTTACTGGGCAAGAGGAAAATATAAAATCTTTGTCTGCCAGACAAAATCTTACATTTCCAATGTTGTTACTCAATTTGGGTAATATTCTCAGTAATTCTGACTACTTGAGAGCAATCTATTGGCGTCACCTATCAGAAGAGACCATAATCACGCCCTTAGTCAAAGCGGTTTAAGAACAGTAGGCATGTTAGTTTGGGTGGAAATTCGCTCAAAAAAGGGCAGAATGTCGCGGGGTGAAAGCTTTACTGTGCAATAAGGAAGCTTAATGTTAACCGCGTTCAGAAGCGCTCTGGGCTCAAAGGCATCTGCAATTGATCATTGCATAATGGAAACGTGTACAGTGGTCTGAGAAATTAGCATTTCAGGTCCTTTATGGAAGCAGTTGATGCAGCGTGCTCTAGACCAAAGGAGAAAAGGAGCGTCCACGCTCTTACCAGTAAGAAGTCCAGATGCCATGCTCTGTCATCATATGTGATTGTGTCAGTGCCCTTGGGATGGGTAACTTGCACTTCTATGAAGCCACCAACAATGCCGAAAAGGCCTGAGATTTTGGACCAACATATGTTCCCTTCAAAACGACATCTTTTTCATTGACAGCCAAGCATATTTGTGTGCAAGACTAGGAAAAGGGGTCACTTGGGATTTTTTTTCCATTCTGAGATTAACGGAGTATCTCAGTGATATCCCAGTGATAGTGATATCCCAGCACTACTGTACTGTCAATTTACATCACTTTGCTGTGCACAAATTCACCCAATTTTTTTTCTCAAAATGAAAAACTTTGATCACGCTTCGATTTTGTTGAAAAAATCTCAATTTTCATAAAATGACCCAAGTGACCCCTTTTCCTAGTCCTGCACACATTTCAACAAGACAACGCAAAATCGCATTCTGCTCTCATTCCAAAGGCATGACTGCACACGGATGCTGGTCTGACCTGACAGCAGTCCTGATTGTCCCAGATTGTCACCAGTCACCACAGGGTAAAATTTTCTCTGCTAGACACAATCCAGAGGACTTTACATCGGAATTTAAAAAAAAAAAAAACAAACACATTGAGTACTTGCGCTTTTCAGATCTAGAATGCGTTTAATTCATTGGTCCATCCGTCTAACCAAATCCCAGGCCCAAACAAAATTCCAGATATGACAGCGTCGGCTAATCTAAGTACGTCAAAACCGCTTCTGCACTTTAGTTCTCGCAACAACTGGTGTCTCCAGAAACACATTTTGCCATGGTCTCTCTCTCTCTCTCTCTCTCTCTCTCTCTCTCACACACACACACACACACACGCACAAACACACACACGCACACACGCGCGCACAGGTGAAAACAATACCAGCCCACGCTATCGCGGCTGGTTATTATTACTTCTGTACGAGCTGCCTACCGTCAGTAACCTACATGGAATATCAAATTGCAGACCACACCCAATATTATATTCAGGGCTGTCGGGGGTTGAGAGGAGGAGCCCGCCGTTATACTTTTCCCATCACTACAACTGCTGCTGCTTGGATCCAGTCAAGTTCGTACTTAGGCAACATCATTCGGTAGTCTCAGGTGGCAGCCTACCTTTCAAGTTTAAGGCCGTCAGAAAAAGTTTTCGCGCTTATTTCAACTGTGAGTATAAAACTTTTGCGTCATTTGGTTTATTTATTGCCACTAGAATATTGTCTATTAGAAAATATGTTGGCTGCAGGGCCCAATTTTAGTTGCAGCGAGGTAGCAAACGATTAACATTGCAGAAATAAGTTTGATTCTGAGTGGACTCGCTGTTGTGGTAGTTTACTGTCATAACTTTATTCCAGGTCAATAAAGTTGGCCACCAACACCTAGGCTACAATCAGAGGGGCGTTGTCGAGCGCATGTGTGCCTCCGCCGTTGGTTGAATTTCACTGCATTTACTGGGAGTCCTGTCACTTGAAATTAACTCTAATTATCCACCTACTCTGCAACCTGTGCAATTTCTTGGTTTAGAAGATGTTGCGAATACAAAAGTATGATGTGGACTCCATGATTAGCCTACATTTATTTCCGTGAATTTTCTGGTTATTTTATAATCTGCCTTTTGTCGTGGATACATGGTTTAATCAATCTCTAGATGAATTCAGCCGGTTCAGTTGTTTGTCTGAAACCGTTTTGAGCAAGAAAAATCTGGACTTCACATTTCGTTTTCCATGCTTTACCGGCCGACTCGTCTACAACGCCCCCCGCTGTCCACTGAAGTCCCGAGGTACTCGTTTTAGGCGCCTCAGGTTAATCCACTCGCATGGACATCTTGAGTCCGATTGTGGCACAAAGTTTCATATGTGTGTCATGCGTCGTGCTGCCGGACTCAAGTCGCACCGCCGTTTCAGTAAATCGTTTTGTACTTTAACTGTACGTCCTTAAAATGTTTGTTAAAATGGAATCTTACCGACAACTGTGGTCTGATTATCATTTGAAGTTTGCCTTGTGCGATGGACAGAAAGTCAAATGTCATCTGGTTACTTGTTCATTCGCTTTTAATTTAGTAGGGTTACATGTCGAACGCTTCGAGGAATTTCAAGTTATACAGGAATAATTTCCCCCGCAGTATGCTTTTCCCGCACCACATTCCACTGTGTCGCAAAAAAAATCGGGGGATGGGGAAAATTCTGCGCTTTATGACTCGTAGCAGACTTCGGCATAGTGGATTTCCGGAGGGCCACCACGTCTGGAATCACTTCACAAATAGAAGGGGGGCTGACCAATCTGAGTTCACGCAGCCTGTTTTTACCCGGGTTTAAACCTCTTAAGCCCATTGTTGGGGAAATTGAAGAGCAGTTCCTTTTTGCTTAATGTTTTTCCGCAGTAGGGAAGACAATTAAACGCATGATTCGTGGGCTTGAAATTGAAGAGATAATTGATCCATTGTACTAATTGCTTGGTAGGTTATCCTCTTCCTGTGAACATTTTTATAGGATGTAGTCCAAATAAAATCCAAGCTGTACTAGGGTTAACTTGGTCAGTTTATGTGAAAATATTGGCAGCACACCCACTTCGGGATATATTATTCTCAACAGCAGATATGCAATTGCCTAATCCAGAATTGCGTGGTCACATAGGTTATCTTTGCTTTAATCCAAACTAGCCTTTAATAAATGTCCATTGGGATCTCATTACAATATTGATAACGTATACCAAGTTCTAATCGGGGGTAGCCTAAATGTTCTTGCACAACGTGTTTGCGCAGAAAGGGTAATAGTTTATCTGTGAATAAACTTGCCATTTACATGTACCTTTCAAATTTAAACTGTATTAGTCACAAAAACTTCCATGGATGACAGCCAATCACTGTTTATTTAAGGGTGCAAATAAAGCACATCTGACATTATGGAAGGGAACCAAGGGGGCGCAGTGGCACTGTTGTGTATGTTTGAGAGTCAAGGCAGAAGGGAGAGTTCATATGAGTATATGCATCTAGAGTTTGATTTTTACTTTACTGATATTTAGCTGATGCTTTCATTCAGAGCATCTTACAGGCAATTAGACTAAGCAGGGGCCAATTTTTTTGGAGCAATTTGGAGTTTCGGGCCTTGATTAAGGGCCCAGCAGCTATTGTGATCATATTGTGGTTCAAGCAGGGCTGAAACCATCAACCCTCTGAGTCCTTAACCACCTGTCTACAAGCTGCGCCCTGCTTGATGGAGTTGGGTGCCCGGTTAGCAATTTTTGCCAGGTTAGCACCGTCCTGGGAGTGAGACAATATATTGCACTTCTCATAGCTGGTTTCCTGGAGTAAAAACACTTAAAGTTGAAATTCCTTGGGTGAGGCCAGGCCTGCAGTTGTTTGGGCTCTGGTGAAAGGCGAATACCAATGGGGGCTCTTTTCATAACGTGCTACAGGGATCAAAAAGCATTCTGTCGGTTATATACGCGCACACCCACATAAAGAGTCATCACAGGCACATATGGCTTTGACATAATGTGGACTATAAACAGAGGCAGTTGGTGCTTAGAGGCAATATGGCTTGCAAATCTGGTATTTATGTTGAAGGAGGCAAAACAAAGCAATCTCAGCAATAATGCCTGTGGCAACTAACGCAAAGTAAGTCTTCAAAAATTAAGAGAAGAATCTGTTAAATGCACAGTGCAGTTTTCTCGCCATTATGATCTCGACAAGGAACCAGATGCGGATTTGGGGTACAATCTAGCGAGGATGTTTATTGATAGGAATTCAGTAATGACAGAGGAAGGGCGAAGCCCAGAAAAAGAAAGCACAGTCCAGCTCTGGTGGTATAGCTTGCTGAAGGCAGTGGGCGTGTAGACGCTCGGCCAGTGGTGTCCCGAGGCAAAAGCTTGGTGGAGTTCACCCTCACCTGAAGCAAGACTGTCAGTTAGCAGGTAGAAAGGGTTTAACAGAAACACAATCCCAATCCCGGGGGCTGATTAAGGTTTGGGAGGTGTTCCTAATAAACTGGGCAGAGGAACAAACTGTTGTGGCAGGTTAACATGAACGCGGTCCCAATCCTGAAGACTGATAATAAGGCTTGCAAAAATCAAGCAAGTCTGCAATACAGAACTAAGGCTTACAGTGCTGTGAAAAAGTATTTGCCCCCCTCCTGATTTCTTATTTTTTTGCATATTTGTTGCACTTAAATGTTTCAGACCATCAAACAAATTTTAATATTAGACAAAGATAACCCGAGTAAATACAAAATGCAGTTTTGAAATGATTTAATTTATTTAGGGAAAAAGCTATCCAAACCTACCTGGCCCAGTGTGAAAAGCTAATTGCCCCCTAAACCTAATAACTGGTTGTGCCACCCTCAGCAACAACAACTGCTATCAACCGTTTGCAATAACTGGCAATGAGTCTTTCACATCGCTGTGGAGGAATTTCGGCCCACTCTTCTTTGCTGAATTGTTTTCATTCAGCCACATTGGAGGGTTGAACGGCCTGTTTAAGGTCATGCCACAGCATCTCAATTGGATTTAAGTCCGCACTTTTACTAGGCCACTCCAAAACCGTCATTTTGGGTTTTTTTAAGCCATTCAGAGGTGGACTTGCTGGTGTGTTTTGGATCATTGTCATGCTGCATAACCCAAGTGCGCTTGAGCTTGAGGTCGCAAACAGATGGTCAGACATTCTCCTTCAGGATTTTCTGGTTGAGAGCAGAATTCATGGTTCCATCAATTACGGCAAGTGGTCCTGGTTCTGAAGCAGCAAAGCAGCCCCAGACCATCACATTACCACCACCATATTTGACTGTTGGTATGATGTGATGGTATTATGAAATGCTGTGTTAGTTTTACGCCAGATGTACTGGGACGCACACCTTCCAAAAAGTTCAACTTTTGTCTCATTAGCCCTCAGAATATTTTCCCAAAAGTCTTGGGGATAATCAAGATGTTTTTTGGCAAATGTGAGACGAGCCTTTGTGTTTTTTTTGGTCAGCAATGGTTTTCGCCTTGGAATTCTCCCATGGATGCCATTTTTGCCCAGTCTCTTTCTTATTGTTGAATCATGAACACTGACTTTAACTGAGGCAAGTGAGGCCTGCAGTTGTTTAGATGTTGTTCTGGGTTCTTTTGTGACCTCCTGGATGAGTCGTCGCTGCGCTTTTGGAGTAATTCTGGTGGGCCGGCCACTCCTGGGAAGGTTCACTACTGTTCCAAGTTTTCTCCATTTGTGGATAATGGCTGTCACCGTGGTTCGCTGGAGTCCCAAAGCCGAATGAACAAAGCCTGGCTTTGTAACCCTTTCCAGACTGATAGATTTCAATGACTTTGTTTCTCATCTGTTCTTGAATTTCTTTAGATTGCAGCATGATGTATTGCTTTTTGACATCTTTTAGCCTACTTCACTTTGTCAGACAGGTTCTATCTAAGTGATTTCTTGATTCAACAGGTCTGGCAGTAATGAGGCCTGAGTGTGGCTTGTGAAATTGAACTAAAAAAAAATGTGGTTAATCACAGTTAATTCATGATTTAACAAGGGGGGGGGGCAATTACTTTTTCACATAGGGCCAGGTAGGTTTGGATAGCTTTTTTCCCTTAATAAATGAAATCATCATTTAAAAACTGCAATTCGTATTTACTCGGGTTATCTTTGTCTCATGTTAAAATTTGATGATCTGAAACATTTAATTGTGACAAATATGCAAAAAAAAAAAAAAAAAAATTAGGAAGGGAGCAAATACTTTTCCACAGTACTGTATATACACCACAGGAACACAAGGGGATAGGGTGTAAAAATGGATTACATCTGGATAAGGGGAAACACACAAAATGCCAAACCAGTTAAGGAGACTGTACCTGTAAAAGATACGCAGGTAGCAGGAAAGGGGGAGGAGACAATTAAGGAGACTCAGGGGTTGTGCTACCTGCTTACTTTTGTGAAGTTTAACTTCCTGAAATGGTTAAGCTTCCTAGTGTTCTGCCCTGTTGGGAAACCATAAAACCATACAGACTGTAGGATACTGTCACTCTTTTTGCAGGAGGGACATTTTGTTGGGATGTTTATCAGAATGTGGCTTTTGTATTTTGAGTGCAAAGCACACCTGGACTGCTTTGAGCGTTCCGTGCAAAAGCAGTTGGAGCAAGCTTTTTTAAAATACTGTTTTTATTGATTTTCCACATTAGAAAACAGAAAGACAACATGACAACATTAATGAAATTGGTAAATAAATAATTTAAAAAAGGAAGAAGAAAGAAAGAAAAACTGACAAAACATGATTGAATTGAGTTATATACAATAATGAAATACAAATATTATTACGTAATAAAATAAAATAAAATAAAATAAAATTAAAAAATGTTAAAAGTTTCTTCCCATGCCATTTATCACTCAGACAATGCCCCTTTCATACATATCTTGAAATGCCCGGACAAATTTTCATTTTCCATTAAGCAAATAAAAGGTTCCTAAGCAGAATCAAACACCTCTCTTTTGCCTTTAAGGATATAAGTAATTCTCTCCATTGACAGGCAGGAACAAGCTTATTTCATCATTCTTTGCGATTTTGTTCACATGCACAATTAGAAAAAAGCTTTTGAATTTTAAACGGGAAAAATGTAAATTGAAACATTGATTCTGCTCATAATGCTCTGAAAAGTGGGGAAAGCTCGAGGGTCCTCCAATGGCCCCTAAAAAGTCTTCCGTAAAAGCCTGAAAACCTTCAGCGATTCTCTGTCCCCTTCTTGCTCCCTCCCTCTCCCTCTCTCACTTTTCTCTCTCTCTCACAAATGTACACACTAGTCGTTCCCATGAGCTGTGTCACCTGGGGCATTTGAAACCCGCAGAACTTAGGAACTGTACTTATATGTTTAACATTTCAACAGCAGCTTGGGATGGTCTTTATACTGTGAGCGATACATTCGTCATGAGCTAGAAATTATCACCTGCTGGCTATTTAACCGATGGTCCTCTCTCTGTTCACACATTACGCTCTACTGTTAACAGAGTCGGCCTGAGTGAGAGGTGAAGGCATTTTTTAACAAACAAAGGCATAAAGCATCTATTATTATGGGGTAAATAGTGAGGCATTGTGTTTTTCTTGTGGATTGACAGCTTGGAAAAGCTTTATATCTTCAGACCCAGCCTAAAAGCGAGGGAGAACCATTGGGTTTGCATTAATTGCCTGTCTCGGGTTTCTTTGGCGCTGTTAAGGTCTGTGTGACGAAGTGTGATCCATCCGTTGCAAACACAGTCCGTCCTGTCAAATCTTTCCTCTGCGTGAGGCTTATCCCTGGGTAGGGCCAGCACCCAAAACAGCACTTTGTTTGGTTCATTGTTATAGAATACAGATCTGGACTAGTGCCAAGGAAGAGCTGGCTATTGTGTTTCATCCAAAAATAAGCCCTGGATTTGCTTTGTTAAGCACAGACTCAAAAGTTCAGTATACTATCTTTGGGAATTTGAGGGGGAGGGGGAATTTCAGCCGAAAAAATCTTCACACATTCCTCCGCAGGAGTCAGGAAGCGAGAGAGCTTTTCTTTCTTCATGCTGGAGTAATTGCTGCACAGATTTGCGCCTCGTTTGCCTGGCAGCCCAGCCATGAGGAGGCTTGTCATTTGGGGGAAAAAAAAAAACAAGAATGCATCTGCGATTGTAATAGCACTGCGTAAAACTGAAATTCTGATCACGGATTTCCATGCCCACTTTCGCTTCTGTCAGCAAACAGGCTTTTGTTTTGTGTTTGACTCCGAGGTGAATTCCCTGCTTTGTAAACACGGGAAGCAGATGAAAAAAATCTCCGCTCTGAACACAACCAGTAGAGGCCAGGTTGAAATCAACACCTTCCATGACTCTACGGTCATTTGTTTTTAGAACAATTGGTAAAGTTATGTTGGGCACATTCAAATCGTTTCTTATGTTTGTAGTGTAATATTCATTTTTGGAAAAAGTTTAGTCTTTGTGCTAGCTAGAATGTGAAGTGGTACTAATCAAATTTAAATTATCAAAATTTTCAGTTAATCTTCTGCATATCCATGTTTGTATTTTTCTGCAGCAGCAGGCAAATCACAGCGCAGTAGTGCTCCAGTAATCCTGTTATTGGTCAGCTTTAAACCAATCAAAGACAGCGTTGGTTAAATAATAAAAAACCAAGAACGTTGTCCCAATGAAGAAGCAGACTCCGATGCTCGTAGCAAAAGCAGGAAAAAGTTTATTACACAGCCGGCCGTGGGAACAACAGCATGATGTAGAGTTCAAAATTCATTCATTTTGTAAGAAACTTTATACATGTAAAAGTGCAGACATTTGCATATGATTTCTTTAATGTTATCAGAAGTTGTTGCTGATTGGTCCTAGGGTTTAAACATTGATAAAAAGGAATACTCTACAATTGAGCCTCCCTGAACCACTCAACTTAATTGGTTCAATAGATTCCCAACCCTCGGAAGTGAGCTCCATATGTGGGCATACGGAACCCCCAACTAAAAGGCGCTTAGTGCGTATTGTCCTGTCGGAACTGAAGATAAACGGAGATCTCAGCTGGAATTAGCAAATAGGTGATATGCCCTGTCGGACCAGACGGCTTCTCTTTATCTCCTAATACACATTAAATACCTATTGATCAAACCGTCTGGCTCACCTCATATTGCAAATACCCAAAAATTCTGTTTCCCAACAACAGCAAGGCAAATCAGTGCCTTCCAAAATTTGGCTGTTCCAGTTGCTGCAAACTTTGCAGAACATCATTCAAACATTGTTGCTCTAAATCTGCGAAATGTTTTACTGCCCTCATAAGACATAACCAAAAACAAAAAAGAACAAACAAAAAAATGTATACAAGACTCCCGGAATGTGTGTAGGCATCCCTTTCTTGAAGATTTGGAAATCTCCCATATTTTGTGGCCTTCTCCTTGGTGCTCGGAACAGGTCCCCACCCAGTGTCCCACAAAGCAGAAATAAAAGATAAATGTTACTAGTTTGTGATTGCGTCATTGCTGAACCAACCAGTGAAATACTGCTGAATTCAAAGATCAGGAGAGAACCCTCGCACCTGCATATTCTACATTATTGCTGGGGAGTATGTGAGTTCCAAAAACTTCTACACACATGCACAAAAAATTTTGACAGATAAGAAACTTTTTTTGTAAACAAAATATTTATGACCTTTATTTGAATCCGTCGCTTCAGACCCTTGATATCAGACGCAACATCACTGGAATAAACATGTTAATGAATTCTGGACCAAACCTAAAATAATAGGTAACAATATTTATTGAATTTGACGGGCATGGGAATTTGTGCTGATGTAGGACAGGATGGAGTTGAGTTGATGGAGACCGGTGCTGGATAAAGGGGAACCCCAGGCAACGGGACTCGGGGTAGAGGTAGCACAGGGCTGCCCAACCCTGTTCCTGGAGAGCTACCATCCTGTAGGTTTCTGCTCGTCAAGATCTGTAACTGGGAAAGCAGGTGTGGTTGGCTTTGGTTGGGGTGATAACTTTCAGGATGGTAGCTCTCCATGAACAGGGTTGGGCAGCCCTGAGGTAGTATCTCTTCTTGGAGTCAAAAAGGCTCCTTCGAGTCCCCTGAAGGTGTGAGTGAGTCAATGCGAGTGTACGCTTCATGGACGTCATTGATGTTATTATGAATGAAGCACTGGTATTCTTAGGATGACCAATGACCATGGACGTCGATTGTGTTGTCCTAGTTTCAAGGCTAAGGTGGCAGTGCTGACGCGAAAGGAATGTCCTGTACAATAATTTGGGGATATGCCAGATTTTATTAAAATGGTTGAAAATGATAGAGAAGCCAGTAATGTGAGATGATCCTCCTCGCCTCGGTAGTAAAGAGTGAATTTTTTAGGGGAGGAACGGATAGGAGAATAGAAATATTTAACTAGAGAATGTAATTCCAGGGAATTACAAGTGCATGAAAATGCAAACTATAGTTGCTTAAGGTGGAATTTGTGGCAAATAATTACATTATGATATTGGTAGCTAGGTTGTTAGTAGGATAATTATGGTAGTGGCTATGGTAACTGGACTGGTTGCTATGCTGGTTGCTAGGGTAATCATGTTGGTTGCTATGTTGGTTGCTAGGTTGTTGCTCGGGTACTTGAGGTGGTTGCTAGGCTATTGCTAGGGTGATCAAGGTGGCTAAATAAAGCAGTTACTATTGTGGTTGGTAGTATAATCATGTTGATTGATATGGAAACTGACACTGATGCTTTATTTCAATGGTTGCTATGTTGGTTGCTAGGTAGGTGGTGGTTTACTTTAGTTGACTGGAGGCATAGTTAATGACAACTGACAGTTTGAATAGCTGAACAGTTAAATAGTTGAGTACTTTAAATAGTTAAGTTATTTAAGAGTGATTTATTGTAGTGAGGACTTTTATTTTGAAGCAGTTGTGGACAGAGGAGACAGTTGGTGGGAGTCATAGTTGATGACAACTGGCAGTTGGAATGGCTGAACAGTTAAATAGTTGAGCAGTTTAAATAGTTAAATTATTTAACAGTGAATTATTTCAGTGAGGACTTTTATTTTGAAACAGTTGTGGACAGAGGAAACAATTGGTCGGGAGTCATAGTTGATGACAACTGACAGTTGGAATGGCTGAACAGTTAAATAGTTCAGTAGTTTAAATCGTTAAATTGTTTAATAGTGAATTATTGTAGTGAGTACTTTTATTTTGAAACAGTTATAGGCAGAGGAAACAGTTGAACAGGATCTGTAGTCTTAAGAGGGCCAGATTGTAGTCTTACAGCCTGAAACTGACAGTTGCTGGAGGTGCCCAGGACATCTGGCACAAGATTCTATTTGCTTAATGGCCCTACTGTGATGTCATCAGCCCAATGTTAAGTCTATGGGGAAAAAATTAATAGTTTTTCATTCATAGTTTAAAAAGTATAAAAGTTACAAAGATTAAAAATACATTGCACAGGTGTCCTAAGTAAGACCTACGCAACGCAGTTTGAATGAAGTTTCTACGTTAAATGGTTGAGGCCACATTAAGTGTGTTAGAGGAATAATAATAAGAAGAACTCGGATAACATTTGAGTGCATTTTCATGCACTCTAATGATGTTACATTTGATACTAAGGCTTCAGAGCGTCTGTCGAGTACCAGGGGTACTTTGCTGAAGTTCCACATCTAGGCTCGTCTCATTTTAACAGAAACACGTGATAAATGACAAACGAGCCTTTGCTTTCTGTACAGGCATGAGATCGGTTTGTCTGAGAAGTTGAATTATTTGTGAGGAAGTGAAGCCTTTCTTAACTTGTGAGTGTCTTTAGTTAGTTGGTGTTTGTTTAGGACTGAGGAATTGTTATTGATTGTTTTGAGTTTGTGGCTAGAATGAAAAGTATTAGAATAATGCAACCAAGGTCAGCGGGTAGCGGGCAGCTAGTCTACGGCTGGATCAGGGATTTATGAGGAAATGGCCATCTAAAGCAGTGAAAGTGGACATACTAATGGGTGTGGAGTAGGAATTAAGGATGATTCCTCAACATTTAGCGATTTCATTTTTGTAGCCCCCGGACGAATTCGGATTCATGCTTGTCGTCTCCGCCGCCGCCGCATCCGCGTCCATGGACACTTCCTTGTTGATGCTGTACAGGCTGTAATTTTTGACTGATTACTTTCATATTTTGTATGGACATGGGTTATACTTCACTCATGACACCTATTGATGTTGGTTGCCATGGCGACTGTATTGGCCGAATAATGAGCTACAAAGTGGAGAAGCGGGCTTTCGGGGGCTGCACCCATGCGGTCGCGGCGACCAGACTGTTTAGTTTTTTCCTTTACTTTATTATGAAAAAATATTCCTGGTATTGAATAACTTCATCTTATTTGTTTGAGGTGTATTTCATGAAGACTGAATGTTAAGCTAATAAAGAAAAATAGTTTTGCCTTATTTCTGTGATTTGTTTATTTGCTATGAAGTTTAAAAAAAAAGCTGGATGAACATCCCCTATTAGTGCATTTCCACTGACACAGAACCGGTACGGAGCCTGTTCCCAAACCTAATTTTGAACCGTTCCATGCATTTCAACCAAAAATAAATAGGTTCGGAACCCAAGAAGATGGTTCCCAGCCGGAACCCAATAATAGCAGGTTCTTTCAACAAACCGCGATGACGTTAGCCCCAGCATTGGTTTGTTGACATGGTTCAATGGAAAGAATTCTGTATACACCCTCCACCTTTACGGCTTTTTATTTTCCAGTACGATTTTAAAAGGTGGCGCCAATATGTATTGGGGGTTTTGTTAGTGAGAAGGGGGTCAGAAATTAGTGTTGATATTAAGGCAGTTGCTAACGGGTACGGCAGTTTTCCAATGCATTTCAATGTAGAGAGGTACGGCAGTCCCCATTTCAAACCCTGCCCCAACCTAACCCTGACCCTAACCCTAACCCTAACCCTGACCCCTAACCTAACCCTTCCCCTAACCATAATTCCTCATCCGTATCCTAATCCCTTCAAATCGACTGCTGTACCAATTTAAAAAAAAGATTACTGCCATATCTGTAGACACTGCATAATATTAAATATCGCGAATGCATATGCTGCGCATGCTCTAGCAACCGGTGTGTAATCAGTAACATTGCTGTTGACGTTTTTTTTTTTTTTTTTTGTTACCATGTATAGCAGCATTAAAATTAAACTATATTTCTATATTTTTCAAATTTTCTTGACTGGATGTACGCTTGGCATTTTTGCACACCAGAATGTTTCTCTGGGTACCAAAACATCAAGGTAAGCCGAAAAAGTACTGATCTAATTTGATATTGGCGAACGTTAAATGCGGATTTCTTTCCCTGACGTTTGAATGTGCGTAGCTTCCAAGTTTTACTCGGTATAACAGTAGCTTTCAGCAGTTAGCTTGCCTAACGTCAGTTAACGTTCGGTGGGTGATATGGATCAATTGTTTGTCTACGTTTTTTATTGGTTGTTGTGATAAAATTAGTTTCACGAAGTCGAGGGTTATGCAACATTTGCTGCTGGTATTCAGACAAGTTTGAAATTTGACAGTTCTAAGTTTTTCAACCAATTTGCAGTTGCATGAAAGTTTCACCGTAAGCTAGCCTTAAGACTGTTAGTTGTTATTTCTACTTTACGTTTAAGCTAATTTACACCTGAAAACATTTTACATACCAATCGTCTTGCACGTAAAAGTCGCCTAAGTCTTCTTAAGCCCAGTCCAGACCAAAGATTCGCGACGCGACGAGACCGTTTCAGAATGTCGCAGACTGGCGCGTCACAAGTAGTTGCAAGTCTCAGCCCGTCTCGTCGCGAATCTTTGGTCTGAACTGGACTTTATTGTGAGTAGCAGGGCCACGTTTCTTGTCTGGATAAACAGAAAGACCTGTAGTAACAGGACAAATACTCGCCAATAATCCAAGCGCTCCGTCTTCTTATGTTGCTTGATATAGACTGACAGTTCATCTTCGCCTGCAGTACCAAATCACGCACCCAGGTGACGTGTCCTTGTTTAAAGCGGTTCCGCTCAAAATTAGTGGAAACGTGGGCCAGTTCGGTAAAAAGAACTAAGGTTCGGAGCATCTTGAGCCGAACTGGTTCCGAACCAGAACCTGTTTCGAGCTGTCAGTCGAAATGCACTATATGTGTGATGATGGCATAATTTTTGCCAGGGGTTGAACATGTGCTTTTGATTAGCACCTTGCCATGTCTGAGGTTTATGAGCGACATCTAAAAAGGCGGACGGCCGCTTTAACACAAGAACATTAATCAAACAAACAGGGCGCAATTTTACTGTTCCTCTTCTCTCACCAAACTTTTTCCTGTTTCAGTTTTGCGAAAATGTATCTTTGTCTGAAAGCACAGCCCCAGCGGTTTGGGATGCGAGGTATTTGTTTCGGAACAGAATGCATTAAATGTGGTACTGCAGTCTGCACAGTGGTAACATTCATATTAACTGTGGCTGTGTCTCTAACTGCATACTTGTGGCCCACAATGATGCGTTTTCCCTTCATAAAGCTGTCATTACGCGGTGCCTTTCTGCATTTTCTCACACAGCTACCAGAGGATTTCCCATCAGACATTCAGTGTCAAGCTGGATGGTCTTGATGACCGCCTTGTGCAGGTTCTAGTGAAAATTTGATGATTACCTCCGAGCCATAACCACTGTGCTTCTAGTCCCAGCACTCGAGACCTAGTAAGACACATAAGTTTGAGCACAAAAACATCACTCCTGAGGTCATTAAAATGAACACACTCTGTTTTTTGCTTATGCTAGTTTCTAAAGCTGGATTCGGTGGAGCTGAAGTAGTTGAGCTGCCCGACTTTTGCACATGGTAACATATTGGTGCGCAAATTTTCCCATCAGTCTCAAATTACAAACTCTTCTCCCATCTTTGTTGGCATTTAAGCATGATACCATCTACATACGTTTTTTTTGTACATGGCCAACAGGACAGTCTGTGTGTATGCCGTAAGCAAAATATGAACACATTGACCTGACACTTGTAAATTACTGTTATGTGACCAAAGCATATAGTGTAGACCCATTACCATCGCCCATTCCATACTTTTAGGGTCTTTCTGTATTTGAAGTACATGTTGGGGTCATGTTTGAATATAAACTGCAGATTATTTTCATGTATGAGGGAAAAATAGAGGTAAAACTGAAACCCGAGTGAGTATTTTCTCTACAATGTACAAAGACAAAAGAACCCCCTGCGAAGATCTGACAGTGATTAAATTGCTAATAATTTATTCAGTCCCCGGCCCTCTGGGAGGCTCAACTTCCATTATTGAACCACAGGACTTCAGATACAGGGGCCTTAGCTGACTGGCTAATCCTGACATTTCCGAGACAAATGTCCAAAATGTTTTCATATTCCACCACACATTTATTTTAGCAGACCTGCCAATCCCCACTTCCGTTAAAGACTAATATAATAGTAGGAAAAACCCTCCCCATCACTCTAAAAATGAGCAGGTGTAACACAGGTATTTCATGACCGAGTGAAGGAAAGGGCTCGTGATTATAGTGTTTAGTGTTGCGGCACTCCTTAGTCAGCCATTTTCCTTAGCAGCACAAACCTTAGACTGATTAACCCTTAGAGCGCTAAATACAAATAGTGTTGCTCAATGATGTAAGATATCAAAAGGATGTGCTTCTAAAATGTGTCAGTATGTTTAAGATTTTCTTCTAGCAGGAGCACGGTCAATTCAGAGATTAAAACGAACACTTTTTTTTTTTTCTGGAACAGAGTTTATGAAGTACAAGCATTGAGATTTCAAAAACAATTCCAGGGAAATAACTTTGCTGGGTAAGAGAGATAAGAGAGAGATTAAAAAAAAGGTTGATGGATTTTGCTGGCGGAACTAGCATGGGGAATCATTTAAATGGAAATTCAATAATCATTTTATATCTGATATTATGACTGGAATTACAGACATTAGATATTTTTATGTACCCTTTGTGCTGGGTCTCCTTATGTAATGCTTGGAATTCTTTTGAGTTGGTCTCCCATGCATAACGTATTGTGTGTATACGTTATCTTGATCTGCAAACCGTTGCTGCAGTGGCTGAGACTAAGTAGTACAGATGCGTAGTGCGGTTTCACTGGTGCCCTCTGGGCACTACAATAGTTTGCTTGTCTCGGGAAATGCTAGATCACTGGGATTAAATGCTGTGAACTTACAAATATATTCATACGAGTCGGCACAGTCATGCTTGATGTGTATGTGCGTGCGTGAGAGTGTTTGTATGAGTGTTACACTGGAGGAGCGAGGTTATTCAGTCAGCATCTAAATTCTATTCTGCCTGTATAGCCAGAGGACCTCCCACTTTGAAACAACAAAAATTTTGTCATAATGCTTTTAACCCTTGTAGCGCTGAAATAAATTTTAAAAATATACAAATTTAATTATCAAGAGCCACTGAAAAGCTATCATGTGGTGACTTGCGGGAGCTCTTTTAAAAAAGTTGCCATATCAGTGTTTCCCACAGAATTATTGGAGAATATGGGGGCACATGTGTGGTGGCAGACTGATGTCTGGGGGGGTCATTCTCATTTTGTTGAGCGGGGGGGGGGGATCAGTACCTTTCCTATTTTTCCTTTCTTTTTTTTTCTTTAAACGTGCGTATTATTGATCAACATGCGGCAATTGCACATATTGAGACTATGGCGGGGGTAAATTAGATTATGGCGGGCCGCCATAATCTCGTCAATGTATGGGAAACACTGTATATATGATAGGTTTTCGACAGCTTTGAATTTGATATTTTAAATAATTGAGAACAATAGTTGCATTTAGTGCTCTAAGGGTTAAATGCTAAAATACACAGCTCGATACTGTTTAGAATAATTATCATTTTAAATGTGCACCCTTTGGTACATATAGCCTTGAAAGGGCTAACTAAATCATGATCATTTTGATGAAATTCCACCCTGATATGATGAATAAGTTATTCTGTGTATCATTGTTTGGTATTAGAGTGTGATTTCAATCACCAAAACTATCAATACTGAGCTCAGTGGAGTTGAACTACTTAATGGACTTAGTCATTTTTTAAGAAATGTGGGCCAAAGGGTCAATTTTCAAAAAATCAGTTCACACAGAAGGAGCTGGATAAGCAAACTTTTTATTGGCCCTAAAGTTGGATAAGGTGGGCAAGTTGGTCATATTAAAAGCAATTATCTATCTCAAGTGGAGACATGGTGAAATCATTGTCTAAAACGAGGGTTCTGAAGCTTCTGTTTGTCCTGTGACCATTTTTGGGACCCCCCCCCATTACCCCACTAATGATCTGGTGCCCCTGAAAATCATTCGAGTTACAGTAATGTCATCATATTTGATGAAGAAGTTGTCAAAAAGCCTTCAAACATGCAAATCTCAATTACCTGGACCCTCTAATATCCCAAAAATCATTATCGCATGAAACAAAATCCAATTTTAATGGGTTTATTTTGTCTACATTGGAACTAGTATCTGATTTGTAAGCATTGGTTCCCAGAGAAGAGGCAATCAATAACCCCTTTATCAATTTTTAGACCTTAGCTCATATTAAAGAGGAGTTATGGGTCTCTAGATATGGTTTCAAATTAAGTGCAAGAAAAAGTGGGCGTGGCACCCAAATTTCTCAGGGCCATAATGCTGAAATGACTAAAGGTATGAAGCTGAAATTTGGGATTCCTTCATTTGGGGTCAAAAACTAATTTTAGAATTTTTTTCAGTCAAATCTGAGAGATGTCACTGGGGAAGTTTGGAATCTGTGTGAATTGACATGGAATAACCCCTTTCTTTCATGAGCTGTCCCTCTCTTTTTTCTCTGGCCATCCACAGTCCCTTTGTGTCTCTGTTTCTCTCCACCTCACCTTCTTTACCACTCTCCTTCTCCTCCCTTGCTTAGCAGAGGGAAAAAAACGAGGGCAAATTTAAACCCACATGAGCAGCAAGAGCACTGCTCTCAAACTCACCCACACCCCACCCCTCTCCCTTTCACACAGTGAGATCAAACGGCAGGGCTGCAGCGGCGTATCCTCCCAGAGTGGAGGTCAACTTCCTGTTTGGAGAGAGCACTGCTGTGGGAGGGCTAGCAGTCCCTCCTATAGCTCTGTTTCTGCAGGCCTCCAAACGACCAGTCATTTATTGGCCCTTCAGCTCCATTTAACTATCCGTGTGTGGGAGGTGAAATTTATTGTTGGGAGGTTCAATGTTTGCTTTTTTCTATTTGCTCTAGCCCAGTAAGGGATGATTAGGCGTGTTCTATGCCTTCACTGAAGATGGGCCACAATGAGCTGCCATTCACAGATAGCAAAAGCTACTGTATTTATTGGTTCAATTTAGAAATGTGTTCTTCACCTATGGAAGCCGTGCCTGAGATTCTTATAATTGCCGGCTGTTTTAAGTGACAAAGAACAGAGACAGAACTCATGCACAGATGGGAATCAGTTTAGTGACTTTATTGGAAATCATAGTTGCACAGGCCAGGCCGAACACAAGCGCTAAAAATGCAGCACATAAGGGGAAATCCAGCGGCGTAATTAATGAACAGTTCAATGACCAGACAATCAGGAAGTCGGTACACCAAAGCCAAATGGAAGACTAATGCGGAAAATGAAAAGCCAATCCGGAGTTCAAACATGGTTATCAAATTGTACCATGAGGACTAAGCAAAAATCATAAACCAAAAAACAGAAATGTAACCAGGAGACTTGGAATTTAAGAAACAGCTCGTTAGTAACATAAGAAGAATACTGGCGAGCAAACTTGCGACTTACAAATGACAAAGAGCGGTATATAAGGGGAGTATTGACCAAATCAAATGGGTGGCTGGTGTGCGGAGCAGGAAAGCATGTGGGGAGTTTTGGTTATAAATGAGGGAATGTGCAAACCATTAACAATGAGCGAGGGACAGTGTAGATGCAGGAGACGAGACCGAAAACACATGGCGAATGACGGATGAATGGAATAATGAGACTAATGCAGGGAAGAGCAAAAATAATCACTGAAATTTGAAAAATAATGAATACAAATACAAAAACCACCAAAAACAAAACTTGACAGATCAAGATACTGAAAAAAGAGCCTACTGTACTTTTTCATCAGAGATAAAACTGTAAAAAATACGTAAAAAAGAAAAAAAAAACGATCTCACTGCCAACCTGTCACACATGGAGCCTTGGTTGGGATGTCCTGGCTTCTCTTTGAACGCACTGGGTTACCCCTTCAGCATCATTATTCTACGTGTAGGGCAGTCCAAACTATTTTGAATGGTCAGGGTAAGGGTTCAATCTTAGGGAAAGATGATTGTGGATTTTAAAAGACTATGGTTTGGGTTCAGTGTTAGGGAAACGTGCACTAGGGTGTTAAAAGGTTAACGTTAGGGTTCGGGGATAGGGAAAGGCCATTGTGGTTTTTAAATGGTTCAGATTAGGGTTCAGTGTTAGGGAAAGGCCATCTTGGTTTTTAAAAGACCTGTTGTCACTCGTATTTGCAAACTTTAAACCCATGGTTAAAAATGGGGGCCAGACATTGATCTCCTGTGGGAAAGTAGGTGGTTTTGCTGTCCATCTGCCCTGGCTTCCCCTCTGTGCGGATTTTCTCTCGGTACATAAAGACGTCATCTGATTGGTCCCTTTGCTTTTCTCTCACTTAAACATTGATAGAGGCTATGGCATCCAAATCTGATGCAAAAGGACTCCCTTTTTTCATTGTGTCGTGACACCCATGGCTCTGTGCAAACAGCTGTATTGGATGCCTTGGGAGTTAGAATGGAATGATGTGAAAAGCTCAACAGGAAAACAGTTTCAACTCATGTTTAACTTAGAGATTAGGGACTTCCAAAAATATACTCCCCAAGGGTGAAAAGAAGCTTGCTGACCTGCTGAACTAGTAGAACTTTTGGTCTGGCTTTGCAGGGATTTGGTGTTACTGCGATTGAGAGCCATCATCTTTACTTGCACGAGAAACTTTTCTCTCCCAGTTCTGAGTAGGTTGGATTTTCTTAAAAAAAAAAAAAAAAAAACAGACAGACAGAGAGCCGGACTGCAGCCGTGATGGCGTGAGAGGCACTAGAAAGTTTGGAGTGCTTTATGAACGATGAACATTAGAAGTAAACTAAATAGATTGATCAATATATGAAACTATAAAACTGCAAATCAATCCTCCCTCCCTCGTTCCTCTTCCACGAAAAGTCATCAGTTCATCAGAATGTTTTCTTTCTTTTCTGTGTGGAACATGAGACCAGTGTTAAACAGTCAACAGTTCTTCTCTGAAGAAGAGTGCTACTTCTTTCTCCGCGTGTAGTTGTAATTACTCCTTGAAGCGCTGAGTAGCTGTTTGTCTTTGTAAACGCAGCAGTAAAGCTCTGAAAGGATCACTCAAAATTTAGAGTGATCAGGAGCTCAATCTTTACAAGCTGCATCGAGCTGCTGTTCCTGCTGTCACTCAATATGTTGACCATTCAGGACCATATTGTTTCCACATATCCACTGGAAGCTGGAATGTTCTGGATGTGGCTGATGATGGACAGTATGTGAGGCAGGTCAGATACTTGAAAGATAACCCGTCAGCCATACCTTTGGACTTCCATTCATCTTCTGCATCCTCTCTGAGTCTCTTCCCTGGCGAAACTAGTTCACAAACTATTTGTAGTTCATGAAAGTTCATGGACAGTTCGCCAATCACCAGAAAAAGTTCCGCAAATGTTCTTCAAAAGTTCATGAACAATGTTCTCGAAAAGATCATGAACTTATTTTCATGAGTGCAGATGTCCATGAACTGTTCATGAATGTTTATGAACTGTTAATGAATAGTTCAGGAATGAGTTTGTGAACAGTTCACAAATGTTTTTCATGCACAAAGTTCACAAACCACCATTTTGTGGTCAGGAACAGTTCACAAATAATTCATGAACTTAAATCATGAACTGTTCATGAACAGTTCTTCACATTTTCAACAAGGCTCGGAATGGAATTTGCTGTGGTGCATTCAAAGTATGGTTAGTCCTTTTTTTGACTTGAGGTTTAGCTTACAAGTGACCCTCTCAGTATCACTGAAAGTAAGTGCGCCATGGTGCAGAGAAATCAAATCATTTGTGAGATTTCTTTGTCCAGAAATGCTGTGAAATGTGAACTCGCCCTGTTTGCCTCATGTGGAAGGAGACACTGCAGAATAACTTTCGTTAAGTAGCCACAGAACTGGTCATCATGTCTCTGTGTGAGTGTTTGTTTGGTGTTATGCATGATGGAATATAGCTAAACAGAGGTAGCTGAATTGCTTTCCATCTTCGTTACTGCTTCCTCAATGAGGGAAAGGAGATCATCACATATGAGCAGGTAAACCTCCTCTATGTCACCACCTTCCTCGTTTGAGTCTTCACTGACCTTTCTCAAAGCGCCAACCTGTCTGACACACACTCTCCTCAGGCTGGTGAAGTTAGACGTCAGAGCAATGCCAGTTTGCTTAAGGCGGGTTATGGCCGGATGGAGGGACTGCAGGGTGTGATGCACAGTGTGTTGTGACACATTCCTTAGTGTAAATATCACTGAAATCCGCAGCAGCTTGTGCCACAGTCACCCTTCTGTCGGTTCGGACCAGGCCTTGGACGACTTTCAGTCACCACTGCTGACAGGGAACACCCCAGAGGTCCTGTCACTTCAGAGATGCTCTTACCCACCCGTTAGGGCATAATTTTTCTCTTGTTTAAATCATTCAGTGGCCATTTCTCCCACATCCAACACTTTGAATATGAGAACGGACTGTTCAATTACCGTCAAAGATCTATCTGCATGACCTTGACGTGCCAACGTTATGCGATAATTACCATAATATGCTGCGTGTGTGATTGGTTTTAATGTTTTGGATCATTGGTGTATAGCCAATATTGACATCAAGGACAAATTGGCATAAAATGGCATACCAACAAGCAACAAGAAATGTCATTAAAAACTTTAAGACAGTTTTTAATAATATGTATGCTGGGGTAACAGAAAGAAGGGCAAAGGACTATCACAAAAAGGGTTTTATGTCAAATTCCTCACTTAAACCTTTGGGGAACGTGGTATTGAGGAAATAGATCTGGTTAAGTTTTACGTTGGAGGAGCCTTTTTTTCCAGGATCACCCCCGTGATGCTTCTCAACTTTTTCAATGCCAACATACCTCAGTGTGCTGACAATGTGACCGGCTTGCTTAAAGTGAACAGCCGCAGGGCTGCCTTTGTCTCCTGTTCTGATGTTACTCCTGTGTTCGCTAATCCTGGTGTGTAACGCCTGAGAATTTTTGCCCACATAAGCCAGACCACAAGGACAACAGGTAAGGTGTAAAACATGTGTGGTGCTACATGTCATAGCATCACGCATGAGTATGTTTCAGCTGGGGTGTGAACGGCTGAATCTCTTACACTTACAGGTATAAGTGTACATTGCTCGAAGCAGCCACACCTGTAACTGCCATCTGGTGCAACAGGGAAGGTCTTTGTGCAATGAGAGTACATATCCAACTTAAACAAACAATCTTGTAGATTTGGAACGTTTGAAAACAAGCTTCGTAAAGACTCCCTTCAGTTTCGGATCTGATTCGACAATACGCCAACATCTCTGGATTACCTTGTCAAATTCTAAAGCAGACAGAGAATATTTTGTGCTGCAGTTAGGAAAATTTCTTTGAGCTTTTTAGTTCTTATGTGATAGAGGACATTCATCCTGCATCACATGGTCAAATCCTTCCTTTGCTGCATGCACCCACATGCTTTTATATCCTCTACTGAGGAATCTATTCAAGAGGTCTGTGGCCTGTATTGAATAAGATGCGTCATCGCTGCAAATTCTCCGAACCAGATGAAACTGTCCGATAAGCAAACTGTTACTAAGTGACTGTGGCTGAAAACTGTCTCCTCTTTGTACGATGTTTTATCTGCAGCTTACGAAAGATATCAGTTTGAATTGTGCTATCACTTTTACAACTTGCTCATCTAAAAAACTGCCGCGCTTTATATTATATTCCAAAGTGAACTGCTAATGGTCATTGCTGGTATTCAAGTATTGATAGAATTCAATCAAGTCATCCACAGCGGAATCCATCATGGCAACAATGTCATCAATTAATCGTCTACGATTGAGAAGAAAAGATTTACTGAGTTCAAAACATGATTACTTTCAAAATTCCACATATAAAGGCATGCATAATTTGGCACTATCTTGTTACCCACTGTAGTGCCTTTAGATTATATACAGAAGTCATTTTGAAAAGGAATATAACAAAACCTATGCCTCCTCCCTTGATTCAGTTTTCTGACCTCTGTGGGCGTGTCCTAAAAATGATGCTCCTTGTCCTGATTGGCTACTCGTATCAGAACCAGATTCAAATGAGGAGGAGGATAGCCAGGTTATGTCATTTCTGTCCCGGTACTCCCATCCTTGCGGCCCCTGTTGTCCATTGTCACGCCGTGATTTTCTTTGCGATTCTGGTTTTCTATCCTTCCAGAAGTACACTTTATTTGGCTTGCAGTCTTCCATGTCTCATGCAAACTTTGCATTTTTAAAACTTTGAATCTCGCCTGAGCTGTCTGCTCGATAGCATTCCAGATCCCTTTTAATTTCTACGTGTTTCTGTTTGTCAGGAAGCTCTACGGTTAACTGAGTCTGCTAGTTTCGCCTCTTTGTGTGTCTGTTGCTCTGTTCCATTTGTTACGTAAATTCATGAGGGCCATCAGATCAAAGGAACAGTTATGTAGTATTTCACACCAGTGTTTACAAAACTGAAGGTCATCTAGACCAAAAGCAGGTGCTTTCTGTGATCTGACGCTCAAAGCCACACCATGAAGGTATTATTGCCTTATCTCATATTCTTGTATGGTAAATAGTATTTTAGTGCGCTCATTTGTACTGTATCTCAGAGCGCTGGAGCTTCCACCTCAGCAAAACTCAGCATAAAGCCGCTTTCACACCGGACGCGAAACGAATTTTTCGCACGACAGATCACATTCAAAGTCAATGCAAAGACGCGAATACACGCGTGTATTCGCGTCTTTGCATTGACTTTGAATGTAATCTGTCGCGCCAAAAATTCGTTTCGCGTCCAGTGTGAAAGCAGCGTAATGTGACTATAGTCACATAACAAAAAACATAGTTTAGCTTACCTATAGAGGGATACGTAAATTTTTTAATTACTGCAATAATTTCATTTGTTTTGTGCCACTTGCCCTGGCAGTTTTGTGTGTGTGTGTGTGTGTTTGTGTGTGTGATCGTAATGAGAAATGAGAAGTGTTCTTGCTCCGCCCTGACTGTGGCTCTGTTGTAATTCTCACACACAAACACCCAAGAGTTTACCGTGAGGGCTGAACCACAACAGACCCTATGTTAACATCTGCTGTTTGTTTTTCGTATTGCTGAACCTCTAAAGTAAACAGAGTCATTCTGCATATTTCCCCAGTTTTCATCATTAAGTGCCCGGGGATCTGTGGGTAAAAACATTTCCCTGTGACTTCAGAACTACCTGCTCAGCCATTCTCACACACACATATACACTCAGGTATGCATACCCATATACACACATCCATCAACAAACTCTCCATATAGAAGAACATGTACCCACACACACGCACACACACACACCTGTAAAACTCCCAAGCCCCACACACAAAGGAAAATTATGGCAGTTGTTATGAAATGGATTTCATTTTATAAGCAAACACAGTGACTTGCAAACACGTAAAGAGTTAACATTTATTGAAGCTGAAATGAACTGGAACTCTTTGGCTGACCTATTGAGTTTGGCTCCATCTCAGTTTTTAATGACAGAACTTCCAGAGCACCTAGAACTAACCAGAACACTGAAAACTTGGGATTTTTTTTGTGATTTCGAAGCTTTTGATCGTACTTGAGGACATTAGGCTGAATCCTAGATTGGAATTGAACCACGGCCCCTCACTTGCCTTATGACTCTGAAGGCCAGTCCATCCACAGTCAACTCCAGGCAACATCATCCCAACTGGCAGGAAAATTAATGCAGAAACTGAGAGGGGTCGCTTTGGGCCTTGTTGGTCAGAACTGAGTTATGAGAGGTGAGGGAGAATTGTACTATCTTGCGAGAGGAAGCATGAGCTTCCGGGATCTTCTATGGGCTCTCTCCTAAATAACACCAAGTTTCCATTTTTATTCATTTAGTGACAGCAACTAATATTAACAGAGCTAGTTACACATTAATGCCCATAGGGTGACACTGATGAGCTGCCAAGGACAGTGTTACTTTTTATTTTTATTTTCCATCGTACTTCGTAACTTCGTACCTCTAATATTTTATTGAGGGGTTAAAGTAAAATTAGTGTTGCGTCTCATTGATTTGAGTGATCAAGGCAGTCCAGAATATGGACTCCCCAGTTTAACCATGTTATAAGGCTTCATGCAGTCGAGTAGGTCATGTGCTCATTAAAGGGAAAGGGAGGATTGGTGGTGGTAAATACGCATATAGAAATTTACATTATACGATGCACATTCTCAACATCTTATGATGTGACAGGGAATTTAATTATGCCCTACACTATCACTGTGCTGTATGTCTTTGTAGATTCAAGGCTACTGCAGGCTGCCGCATATCTGTCCAAGATGTTGCTAATCCTGGCTTTCATCGTCATTTTCCACATAACCTCTGCAACGCTTCTCTTCATTGCAACTATAGACAACGTAAGTACACAAAAATTTCCATCAGATTATCCCATAGTATTGTGGATTGTCATTGTTGACCTAAAGCCAACTAACTCATTTCCTTAGCACTGGCTTAAGAATGTTTTCCCTTCTCAAACAGTTTGTCATGTTCTGCTGAATGCTTGACTCACCAGCTTATTCTCTTGGAGACGTAAATCTACTAATGACAAGATGGTTGGTTTACATTAAGGGCAGTGCCAACTGCACACAGGCCATGTTTTTCTGAACTTTTTGGACAGCTGTTGACAATACTAAAGGAATAAGCAAAAAGCTGTCTACCTCGCGCTTACCAAAATAGTTTTAGTGGTGCGTAAACTTCTTGGGTAGAATCAATAAACAAGCCAAAGTAAGAGTCTGCACTCAGAGTATGGTCTTTTACTTCAACTTGTGTATTGACAATACTAAAGAAAACTATAGGGCACTCGGTAGAGTACATACCGCCGCCACGCCATGTATCTGTTCTTTAGGTTACACAATATGCTCCGGATCACTTCCAAAATTAAATCAACTCTTTCTTGGACTACCACCAATCCTCCAGCCAAATTTTATGCCAAACCGTTCATAACCTTTTGAGTTATCCAGTCGGAGATATCCCACAGGCCGCGTTAGACGGGTATATTTTAATTCTTCCTTATCAAGAATCCCGAATATGTTCCGGATCACTTCCAAAATTAAATCAACTCTTCCTTGGACTACCACCAATCCTCCAGCCAAATTTTATGCCAAACCGTTCATAAACTTTTGAGTTATCCAGTCGGAGATATCACGCAGGCCGCGTTAGACGGGTATATTTTAATTCTTCCTTATCAAGAATCCGGAATATGTTCCGTATCACTTCCAAAATTAAATCAGCTCTTCCTTGGACCATCACCAATCATCCAGCCAAATTTCATGCCAAACGTTCATAACTTTTTGAGTTATCTTGTTGACAGACGGACAGACCAAGAAACAAACAGAGGTAGAGGTGAAAACATAACCTCCTTGGCAGATGTAAAAAAATGTAACTGCCTTAGTGAATTTTCTGCATGACTCATCATTGCAAGAGCAAGATACTTGCTGATAAAATGCCCTGATGCCTGAAGTTACTTAATTTTAGAGTCTGTTCATGAATTATTACAACCTCAGATTACCCTCTGACTGGATTGCAGTGCACTCCAGAATTATCAGCACCTGAAAATGAACTCAAATTTTCGCATTAGCTTTATTTATACTTTATTATTTCACCTATGGTGTTTGTGGGGGGCGAGCTGCATTTTTATTTAATCTTCACATAACTCATATCTAGTCAAATTTACTTGGTATTTTTGAATCTCCAGTCAGTAATGTTTCCTGTTTGAAGAAAGGTTTCTTCTGGCTCGCCTTTCTGATGACTTGTAATTCTATAGATTTTGTGACCTCAAAATCAACATTATACCAACTTTCTATATGGCCTTCTATGGAATCGAATACTTCTTAACTACATTCTACAAACACCATTGGTTTGCACTGGATTCTACATGGTACCCTCCAAAGTAATGTACACTGTAGAAGCCATAATATGACATTAACCATGTAGTATACGACACGATCACATGCCCACTGGCTATAAAGTTCATCTGGGTTATGGTGGGATGTTACCCTTGTACAAGCTGCATTGTGTAAACCAGTGTACCATAGAGACATATCAGGCTGCAGCCAATGCACTACGTCCTCTGGATATCATTTGGATACTGGTAAATTTCAAGTTGGCTGCATTTTGTACACTAATTGCCACTTTTCGCCAGGATCAATACACAAGTAGGTAGTCAGCGATTTTGAACATGACCCATGATGATGGAAAACTACGAGTTCAGACAGACTCAGTCTGTTTCCTGCTGGCAAAGTGTCACTCAACATTAATTCTAAATAAATTCCACTGTAAGCTATTAGAAGGAGGGATTTCAGGCAAATCAGAGTAGTCTATTCATTGACTGAGAAAATTTCCCAGCTGGTAAACTGATGATTCCATTTTTGTCTCATTTCAGGCTTGGTGGATATCTGGAGATTTTTACATTGACTTGTGGTACAGCTGCAATGGGACATGTTACACAGTTGGGAACAGCGAATCAGCTGGTAAACGAATACACCATCACCCTAATTGTACCTATGCATTATGCCTATTCTTTATATGCTGTAGGTGTAGTTGGACCTGCGCATCTATTTCTGAATTCTTGGCTGATCCATCAGAACCCAGGGCCCAAGATTATCATTTTCTCTTTCAGCCGCCACTCGACGCCTTGTGAAATTGAAGAGCCTAGTGCTAAAAGTACTTAAGTCACATTTTCACACACTGTTGGGCAAGGATGCAAGAACATCTTTTATACTTACCCGAATCGTTTTTCTCAATTTCCTGAAAATAAAAATTTTGTGACTTAAGTACTTTTAGCATTAGGGTCTTCCATTGTGCTTTTGGCTTCATTACCTTTTGCTTCAGTTGCTGAGTTCCTGAATGAGGGCTGCTTTACTGAGCTGTGGTTCGCTTACAGGGGTCTCTTAACATTCACCCCTTTATTGAACACACCTCCACCCAAACTAAAGTGCCTGCTGTTCTTGAGCCTCTTTGACCACAGGCATAATCCTGCCTGGTCTCTTCTGAACAGTGACACTCCGTTGATTGCTGTCTTCTGGTCAGAATTTCTGAGAATATTACTCAAGTTGAATAACAACTCTGGAAATGTAAGTTTGTGTCCGACAGAAAAAAGATTACTTTATTCTGGCTCAATGGCATTGTGAGCAAGTGTAATCAGCCAAGAAAAAAAAATATATAGACACAGCCAGAAGCCTGACCAACTGCAGGTTCAAATATTATAACACTGTAACCAAAACTGAATATTCTGTGGTGTTTTCTTGGTAAGGTCCAAGCGTGTTATGACAAACAATTTTTTGAGTCTCGAAATTTGCCTGCATTCGTCATCACTGTCATGTTGGGTTTAACAATAGTCATGCTACTTCCTTCTTTTTGGTTTTTTCCCCATTTGTTGCCCACAGGCATCCGTATTTTGGAAGTTCCAAGACCACTGGCTGTCCGCATAAACTATCAGATATTGGTTTTTCTGGTACATTCTACTGAGGGCTGATAAGCTAAAACTCCTAAAAAGCCTCCTTTCCACCGAACAGCACAGTTCAGTTCAGTTTGGTACACGTTAGTACAGTAATCTTTCCATTTCCATTGTCAAAAATTGTGGATGGTAAATATAACTATTCCAATGTATCCTGTTCTTTCCTCACCCTTTTGTTGGGATACATAACACACTGATCCAGTATTACAAGGGGGAGCTAGAGACACTGCAGTTCCTTGATCGGTCTGTAAAAAATCAAAAGCTGGATGCCATAGTGAGAAACTAGATAACTCGGTCGCCACAGGGTTTGAATTTGAAAACATTCCTATAATAATAATCTTTCGGACTGCATTGTCAGGCTGAGGGTTGTATGACACAATTTGAAATACTATTTTCGATGTAGTATCATAATATTCACACAATTAGAATATTAAGTCCTTACCAAACAGTACATAGTTCTCCAACGTATTGCAATGTTAGAACATATATATATGCGGAATTATGCCCAATGGCCCGCCCTTGGGCTGAAGTTTGACGGGCTAAATGTCAGATCTCAAGAATTCATTGGGAGTGATCAAATTACTAAGCAGAAGCTGGCAATATGCCCTCAGGACACAGCTACTTTCATTTTTTTTAAACTTAGCTAGGGTTCTTTAGACTGTTCAAACTTCGGTAATAAATTCTTTTTCTTCCTGCATCCTAAATGTACATATGTTCTCTAGACAATATTGTGCAGGATGTAGGCATGACTGGGTGAGTTACTGAAGATTAAAACAGTTTGATAATTGTGGAGCTTTGAGTCTCAATTAAATTACACTGGTTGTCTACAGCAATAATTTTCTCACATTGTTCTCACATTGTAGCTGGTGTGTTTTCTGAATTGTGTAGCATTGCAAACATGGCGGCAACATTGTGAGAATATTCTGCTTTAAATGGGGTATTCTTGCCTGGTCTGAAAGAGATTGCGTTTTATTGATTTTCATGAAAAGAAAAGCTCTAGTACACATTTTTCTGATCCTTGCAGGCTACCTTCAGGCTGTCCAGGCAACCATGATTCTGGCCACCATTTTGTGCTGTGCGGCGTTCTTTGTGTTTGTCGTTCAACTATTCCGTCTCAAGCAGGGAGAAAGATTCATCGTCACTGCTATCATCCAGCTTCTCTCCGGTGAGTTTCAAATATTTAGTACACCAAGGTCTGAGCAAGCAACTATGAGGTCTGCAATGATAATTTTAAATGGCTATAATTCCTGTGTGGTTTGCCTGATACTGATGTAAACAGTAAAAGCACAGATCCTTGGCTTTAAAGACCCCATATGTTGCTGTTTTTTACGCATCTTACTTTTATGTATGAAATATTAAAAACAGCATACTATGGTGCATTTTATATACATGTATTTTATTCTTGGATGCCCACGAGAGAAGACTGGCAATCTTTTTAGCAAAAAAACCCCCACCAAAGTCCATAACTTATGGGCCATTCTCTCCTGTTTGAAGACAGTGCTGTTTTGAGCAGGCATCCCCTCTGAAATAGTGAGCTCAATAGAGCTAAACA
The DNA here is from genome assembly GCA_029692085.1 of Gymnothorax javanicus. Lineage (NCBI taxonomy): Eukaryota > Metazoa > Chordata > Actinopteri > Anguilliformes > Muraenidae > Gymnothorax > Gymnothorax javanicus. The sequence continues at coordinate 21,885,682 of CM056206.1, forward strand.
CAAAAAGTGTAACTTTGGTTCTATGAGGGAGAGGTAGAAAGCTTGGAGAGAGGAGTTTGTGACAAAGAAAATGGCAGGAATTTCAAACCACATATTCTAAATGCTGAAGTAGAAAAGTGGGGTCCTCGAAGTCGACCTTCTCTAGGGCTGTTTGTTATAGTGGAGCCCACTGTCCAGGTGACCGATCAGGGAAAAAGTATTTTCCAGAATATGGGTCTCCAAATTAGGGCAACTACATCGAAATCATGTCCAAATTGAAGCCTTTTAAGATCTAAACAGTAAGAGTTACAAAAGCATCCCAACACGTGATTCCTACAAATCTGAATAAAAATTAGCAGCACGCGTCTTCTTCAAAAGATACTGTCAGCATCACTGTGTTTGGCAACGCAAGATAACACTAACACCAACACTCCGGATACTGAGTTCCAAAGCGGTCAAATAGTTGCTGCCCAAATTGTTGGTGCATTGGCCACGAAAAAGGCTAAATTATTTCAGGTGACAAGGGGAGCTGTGACAAAAATTATGACAACATATTTCAAGCAGCAAAAAGAGCAACAAAAATGAACTGCGGCAGCAGGTCACAGTTCTTCCGACAGGTTCAATCGGACCATTAGTAGTATCGCAGCTACTGACTACGGAACTACGGGGTTAAAAATGACCTCAGATATGAGCAAATTAATATCTGAGCCAGTCTCTACAAATACAGCATGTCATAAGCTTCATACAGCTGGTAGTTATGGCAGCATTTCCAATGATTTAACCACCTCCTGTTCTCATGAGTCCCCTGGTATTTAACAATAATGATTTAAAAATCTACAATTTCATAAGAATTCGAGCAATCGCCAACACACAAAAAAAAAAAAAAAAAAAACACACAGATGTTGCAACCAAGCCCCATTTCTGATGCTATATGGGATAGTTTGGTGGCCAAGTCGCTTCCGCTCTCGTGAAGCTGCGGGGGAACAGTTGTGTTAGCATGCAGCAGAGGTCACGTTACAGGGGCATAAAAATTCCGTCATAATCAATAATTATCCGTCATTGTAATTTTATTTTTTAAAATGATAATCGTTTTTTTTTAATAAAATAAACAGAATAATTTATAGATTATGCATTAGCTGATGCCGACAGTGATTCATGTAGACACACATTGCGCACTGTGTTAAATACAGCACTGCGTGGATTTTCAAACTTACTGCTGTATGAACTTTATAAAACATCACAAGTGATTTCTCCCCCCCACACAGTAACAGTGTGCAAATGAAAAATTCTTTCAGTTATTGCTGGGCTTCACTAAGCCTAACAACCGCAGTCTCGCTAAGCGGTCCTACGAAGCAGCTTATCAACTCCTTATGTCAACCGGGGCTTTCGCGACCTAGATATCTGCGTGTTCACATGACAGACGGCGTTTGTAGCATATGACCAATCGTCTACCAGCAGCAGAGCAGCATATTTTACAAATGAAGAGCAAATGATCATATTACAAAAATATGAGGAATACAGGATCATATACCAGAGATGCCAAGTCTCACGCATTCGGCATGAGTCTCTCGCCTCTTAGTGGCATTCACGTTCCTGTGCCATAGTCAGCAATTATTCAATCAACGCGAACTGAAGAAATTCACTCGCGGAATTCAAGTCATTGTGCATTAAGTTAATCAGTTTCACGCGCATCACGGTGGATTTCCCCACTAGTGACACGGAAATCGGTTATGACTCGGGAATTCTCACGCTTGTCGTTACTGAGGGATTGAAAGCAATGGAATTGCATAAAGATGTTTCAAATGGTTTTATTTCATTTAAACAATTTAAACGATCATGAAACACACACATTGTTTCCAATCCCTGAGTAAAGAGAAGCACGAGAAGTCCGGAGTCGCTTTCCATGTTACTTGTGGTGAGGCGCACCTTCACGCAAGTGAAACTGAAACTTCAATGCACAAGGATTTTAATTCCGCGGGAGAATCTCATTAATAAGCGTTCATTGAATAATTGCGGACTACGATGATTAAGCCTAAAAAAATGTGTGAGACCTACGCCGAATGTGTGAGACTTGGAATCTCTGTCATACAGATCAAAGACAATGCTCGAGACAATATGACACCCACCACCAATTGGACGGGGGTGTGAATTACATTTTGTCAAAATGATGGACGGCCTTCAAAATCTTCCGTCATTGTTAAAAAAAATCCATCAATGACGGAAAATATTCGGTTTAATGCGACCTCTGGCATGCAGTTACAGATACTTGGCCTTATGATACCGTGAGTAGAAGCTGTATTAGTTCTTCACACATCTAGTACTTTTTCTTGGCTTGAATTGAGCGTTCATATCATTTGCAGTTTCTGAAGTACAGCTGAAGTGTTGCTGTCATGCCGCTATGCAAGCTGCGCACCGGAAGTGTGGCAGTCCTGGAGATATAACAAATTTTGGCGAAAAAGCCACATCTGAGTATATATTTTTTTGTATTGGCGATCGCTCAAATTGATTTTTGCCTTCTTTTTATAAAAGGAGTAGAAAACAGGGACAATATCTCTGAAATGTGGAGGCTGCATTATGGTCAGAGTTGCATTCCTAATTCAGTTCATAAAGTAATCCCCAATTAGAGTAGACCTCTGGGGAAAAGGAGGCAGCGGATTTTTTCCAGTTTGTGTTTCGTGTAAGGAACATAGCCAGGTTTGCAGGTTTAAGCGCCTCACCCTTCATGAAGGTGAATAATCTTGCTTAAGGGGTGATCTGGGGTTAAATGGGCAAAATTTGATTATTTTTCCAAAAATATTTTTTTTGAATAAAAATATTCTATAATAACCCACCTTTAATAATCACTAATTGCTACAAGGATTAAAAACTGAATTTTGCCATAAAATCGTGATTTAAAAGCAACTGTGATGATGAAATTTATGCTTTTCACTCCACGTTTCTCATGTTTGTGGCAGCCATAACTTTTTTATTTATCATTGAAAATCAATGAAATTTGGGCTGCAGGTACTTTACTTCATTAGAAATGCAATGACATAGGCAAAATTTCCCTATCTGTTACATTCTTTCAATATTTTGAGTATTCGTCAGATTCTGCGCAAAATAATTTCAAAATTTGAGTAAAATGCCCCAAAATCACAAAACGGATAAATTGGGCAAAGAATGGCTATGTCATTGCATTTGGATAAGCCATGGCTTTTAAATGATGAAAGAAAAACTGAATTCTATCATAGAGTTAAAGAGGAATTGGTGCCAGAAGTTTTCTGCATATTTAATGAGCTTGCTCGGTTACCATGGCAACCGCATAAACAGAAAAATGCCAACTTGTATCCTTTTTGGTGGTCAGTACATATACCTCTTTAGATTAATTCTGAGTTGTTTCCTGGTGTCATTTTTTCATTTAACCCCAGATCACCCCTTAAAAAATACAGCTGAATGAATTTGTCCAAACCAGAAGAGCTCATCCCTGTGATGGATTGCAAAGATATCAAGGATGTGTTCTTACCTCTCACCCAAGAACAGCATCCAAACCAGCATCCCCCAATAACCCTGACCAGGGTGAGAATAAGTGGGAGAAATAAATGATGGATGGATGTGCAATGCTGTGAACTAGGTTGTCAAGCAAAGAGTATTGCATTGCCTACCTTGACCTAATTGCTGTTTCTCCCCCCTGTCAGCGTTGTTCGTTATGATTGGAGCATCAATCTACACTGCCCAGCATGAAAACTTCCAGAGAGAAGACCTCAGGAAAGGATACTATGGCTACTCTTTCGTGCTGGCATGGATCTCCTTCACGCTAACCCTGATCAGCGGGCTGATGTATTTCATCCTGAGGAAACGCAAATAATGCCCAATGCAATCACCTCTCCCAACGACCGTCGACTGCAACCTGCATGTGCCACAGCCGAAGGACCATACTTTGTACATACTATTTTTTTAATAGTGAAAAAAATTTAATGTAATGTAGCTACTAGAAACTTTTGGTATTAAACTAGGTTCGAAAGTGTATTTTTTGGATGTTAACCCTTTTGGTTTTGAACATAAATCATTTATAAAAATCTCTGAAAACGTGTTGTAATTTAAAGGCTCATGAGCTGGGCGTAGAAGTAAACTTGAAAATGAACGCACCCGAGTGTGTTACAACAAGCAGCCTCATGATAAGGCAGAGGACAAGACATAGAGGATCTTACATGAGTGCTCCTGTGATCTGGAAAAACCTAGTAAGTTTCAGTAACAAAGATCTCGCAACAACAATTTGAACAAAAATTTTAGGTTCTGGACTTTTCCTAACAAAAAAATGATACAAACTTGATTTTGAAAGTTCAAATGACACTAATAGCTTGTGTTTCAAGATTTTCACCACTCTTAATTACTGCAAATGAAGGTTAAACTCCGTTTCTACCAAAAGTGACACACGTACTAGGTTTTTCCAGGTCACAGGAGAGTGGGCGTGTCATATGAAAATTATGACATGAGTTGAGCAAATTTTGCATTTGTTGCAAGCTTCAGTGACCAAAAAACCCAAAATTTACTCAACGGATTACGTAACTTTCTCATGACATGACCAAAAGTATGAGATTCTGTTTATCACATAACTGAATTGTGTAATTCAATGGAAAGCAAAAGTAATTTCCGTTAGCGCCCATTGCATGTTAGCACTGCGCTAACTACATCGCTCTGCTGAGTCAGTCTCTGAGTCAGACTTTCGCAGCTGAACGAGCAACGGTTTGTAAAGTCAGTCAAATGAGTAGCTAGCTAACGTTAGCTCGCTAGCTAACAAACTAAAGTTACATAATGGTTTTGAAAAAGTATTGCGTACACACTACATAGCTAAGTAATGTGAACTTAGTTATGTGAGCAGTACTTAACTAGCCTGCTACAGCACTGAGCCATACCAATTTAACTGCCAGAATTTATAACGGTCAGGCGGATTTCTATTAGGAGTTGATATATGTGTGATAGTAAATGGCCTGAAATTTCAGTTGGTGTAAGATCTATTAGTAAATAGGAAAATTCCAGGTTTTCAGGCTCCAGAAGTCGACGGAGTGGTTTTTATGGTCTCGAGAAGGGTCGCCCTCCAGAGGGCCAAAATTGAACTTTTAAGAAAAATGGGTTTTTGAGTTGAAATATCTCAGTGCGCCCTCAATAGCCCAGCTTCATTTTTACTATTGTCAGTCGATATTAGGAGGAGTTTTGGAAAATTACAAAATTTTGGTGGGCTGTTAAGGGCGCCACCAATAGGGGGCGATTGAAAACGCCATCTTGGACCAAAGTAGCAGTCACGTTTGAGGCATTCCTTGCTTGCGCCCTCATTAGCCCAAGCTTGTTTGTACATTATATAATTCTATAAGTGTCTTGTACTATTCCGCTTGAAATTGTAGTGGGATGGTGAGGGCGCGGAACTATAGGTGGCGCTCAATTCGGTGAAAATGCAAAAATAGGGGTATTCCGCGGCTGTAGATCTCCATGCGCCCCCATCAGATTTGAATGAAATCTGTTTTATTTGATAGCCCTACATGTCCACCATGTGTACCAAAAAGATTGATGTGGTGTTCAACTGTTTTAACCCTTTTTGACCATCATTCTGAAAGGTGTGATGTGACCATTCCATATGCTTGTCCATGTAGTGCTGTTACGGTACATAAGTCAGCATAGGTGTCAGTTTGAATTCAATGCCAATGGATGATTTTTAGTGGAGCAATCAGCAATTTAAAGCTCTCTTCTGAACCAATGGATAGGGTCCGGCCTTCTGCTGACTTCCTTTGGAATGTTTAGAAGATTGGAAGCGGGGCTGGACGGATTGCACGATTCACCGCTCATGAATAAATTAAAAAAAAAAAAATTGTTCACTTCTTTTGTCATGCTAATTTCAGGAAAATAAATCACTCATCTCCATCATCCCTACTTTGTTAGAGAAAACTCAGGTGAAAGTATGATGTCAGACACTTGGTTTTCCCCCCTAGTCTGTTATTTTCTGGAGATAACGACGGAAAACATGAAACGAGCGAAGAGTTAGAAAGTAAAAATTGTGCACATTGTCAGGTGAAACTCAAAGTACACAGTGCAACAGCTTGATGCATACAGATGTGAATGAGAAAATGTGGTGACTCCTTTTTGATGATCTTTTCCACCTTCTGCTAAGCAGAGGGTTCTAGCTGATCCCCCGTCCTGGGCCCACCCACATGTGTGCAGTTATATGTATTGCTTTTCCTGTCCCAGTCTCACTGCTGCTCAATTGGATGAATAGATTTTTATTTCAGGCCCTCCAGCTAATGAAATAACCCTTGGCCAAGGGCCAGATGTGTGCACCTTCAGTTGGTTACCTTTCCATCATGCCTTGTTGCCTTCATCCCTTTATTCAATCCACAGACGTCACAAAGTCAATAGCTGTACAAAAGTGCCCTGGAGAGTTTTGTTCAAAAATGCCCTTGCCCCTCCTAATTGTAAAACCTCCCATTTCATCCTCAGGATGGGGGAGCTGATGAAAATGGTTTCTTTACTTTGCAGTTCCAAGAATGGCAACCTCAGACCCAAGTCCAGAATATGAGAAGTGTGTCTACTGGGATGGTCAAAAAGGGGTTAATACAGTTGAACCCCACTTCAATCTTTTTGGTACATATAGTGGACATGTAGGGCTATCAAATAAAATAGATTTCATTCAAATCTGATGGGGGCGCATGGAGATCTACAGCCGCAGAATACCCCTATTTTTGCATTTTCACCTACTTGAGCGCCACCTATAATTCCGCGCCCTCACCATCCCACTACAATTTCAAGTGGACTCGCACAAGGCACTGTTATAGAATCATATCATGCACAAACAAGCTTGGGCTAGTGAGGGCGCAGGCAAGGAATGCCTCAAACGTTAAGTGCTACTTGGGCTCAAAGTGGTGTTTAAGCATCCCCTATGGGTGGCGCCCTCAACAGCCCACCAAAATTTCATGATTTTCCAAAACTACTCCTAACACAGATTGACATAAGGGAAAATGAAGCTGGGCTATTGAGGGCGCACTAAGATATTTCAACTCAAAAACCTATTTTTCTTAAAAGTTCAATTTTGGCCCTCCAGATGGTGACCCTTCTGGAGGCCCTAGCAACCAAACCGTTCACTTTTGGAACCTGAAAATTTGGGATTTTCCTGTCTACCCAAAGGCCTTCCACTGGAAAAAAATTCAGTCAAATATCTAACAGACATGTATCACCCACCGCCTGAACGGTATAAATTCTGGCAGTTAGCCAAATTGAATACCGAGCGTCACGTTGGTTAAGTATAAACAGCGAGACAACGCAAAGAGATCCCCCCCACGACACACATTCTTAAGCCAATGAGCTTTTTGCATAAGTGATATTACCCGAGGGTAAAATCAAAATATGTCATGAGAAGGGCTTTGAGAAAAGTACTGCAGTTATGTGATAATATTTATTACCAAATCCACCGGAAGGTTTTTGCATTTTGAAGTGTTTGACATGGGCATCCTAAGCAGCAGAATCTTCCTTTTGGACATGTTCATAATCAAATGTTACTCCAGGGAGCGGCCAAAAGTAGCATCAGCCCTTAGCTGCAGAAATGTCATTTACTGCACAATGAATCTGAGCATGAAGTGAGTTGTTAATGGATTTCCGCAGGGAAACTTATCATTACAAAACAGAGCAGGGAAAGTTTAGCTCGCAGATCACACTCACAGAATGTCAGTGCCTCCCCTGCAAATGTTCTTACAGAAGTCCTGTCACTTTCACTTAGTGTCAGTTTCTCATAGAATCATCCACAGCACCTTTCTCTGATGATGCTTACTTGGCTCTCCTCATAAATCAGGGAAAGTGACCTGAAAGTCGCTACAGACGCATATTGAAGGAAGATGGCCCAAATGGTCATGAAATGGATCTTAAATATGAAGCAAACTACTGGCACTGAAGTTGTCATATAACATGTTTGAAACTGTTAGCACTCCCACCCACACTGAGCACCATGTATGACTTGATTATTAACATTCCCCATCCAGAAAGCATGAGGTGGGACCTTAACTCTTCCCCAACTGGTTACATAAGGATAGAACGGCTAAGGAAAAAACACTGCCACTCACAAAAAAAATTATTCAAATATTTTATGTCCAACTTGTCTTCATGATGCCTCGTAAGAAAGCTTGGAACTTGGGCTTTCTTTTCCAGTATGATTATGAAAAATAGTAACATCATTTATCACTCATTATGCAAATTATCTCTCACGACAGTTGATGAGACAATGGGTGAAAACAATTTTCTCAATAAATGTCCACAAGAAACATTACACCAAAAGTCATCAAAACTGAACAAAATACACTCTGAAGTGAGTAGAGGACAAACAAGATGGCGTCTTGTGCTTCAAGGAGCCGAACCATTCGACGATAGCCAAACATTTCCATATTTTATTGTCATTGGAAAGCGCCGTCTCAATTCTTCTATTGATGTATAATACAAACTAATCCAAAGTGATGGGAAAAAAATACAACCTCAGAAAGTTTGATGACCTTTCTCACCACAGTGCCATTGGGAAAGAGTCACATAATCAATTCAAGCTGCGCAGATCATTTCAGAAGTGTGGTATAGCACCTGTCTGATAGCATTTGTGTCCATTTTTCATTCAAGAATTAAAAACCTGCACAGCTGTGTCATACATTCAGGCTTGATCTTCTCAAATCAGATGAGTAATGCACCTGTTTGAGTTCATTTTTGTATTTTACTTGAGGAAAAGAAAGTCACAGTGGACCTATTTTAGGTTGGACCATTAACTTATTTACCATGTCTTATGCTTTTCAGTCAATCTGGAAAAAAAAAAAAAAAACATAGCTATACTTTAGTGAGGCTATGTAAATGTAGGGGATCCATTCAGCATTTGGAGTTTTGTTTATGTACTCTAGTTTTCGTAACCCTGTGATGGGTAAAATTATCTGAATTTGAGACGCTAAAATAAAAGTCCAGTTGTAAGTATTCGCAGACTGCTGAACAGTCTTGCTCTAGATGTCTTCAATCTGTATTTTAAATTCTTAACTGGGAGGAAGTACAAGCCATCAGTCAAAGACTTGTTTGAAGCGGTACATTTTTATGTACACTATATCAATATAACATCCCTGCAAGTAAACATTCATCTATAGATATGCCATATTAAACATGTACCTGAACACAACCAGCAAGAAGTAAACATATGAGCCTGAATACTCACAAAGCTCTCTAATAGACATACAAAAACCCATTCAAGAAATCTGAATATGTTGAATACAAATACCATTGCTTTCATCCCATGGAATTTATTTGTCTTCGAACAGAAAGGCAACAATTTATACATTTAAAATGGAACACATTTGGTCAGCCGAAAATTTATAACCCCCCCCCCGCAATAAATGTTAATGTCAAAGGAATAAACCAGAAACTTGAGGCCCAGCTTCAGCTGAGCCACTCTACACATTGCACCTTTACGTTGAGTAATGGACTCAAGTATTTAAGGTCTTGCGTTATTCCAGTGCTTGCATTTTCAGCAGATAAAATGAATGAAAAGTAAGCAGGCAGTATGGATGGAGGTAAGCAATACCCTTCAATACCTACTCATAAAAAGTCCAACAGCACAAAAAGGCACATAAGCCCAGAGCATTTCGCCCAGGCGAGAAAACCCATTCCATCAAAATCCTTCTATTCCTGAGTGTGGATTGAACCAGCAAGACAGTCTTGCATAGTGTCAGTGAACGAGTCCTTCAACAAAACGGAGGGAGGTTCAGTGATAATACTTCACTCCAAGAAGTTTGGCTGAGGAGGATGCAGGGGGGCCAAACTCTACTCTGGGGGCCCGATGGCCTGAATTTGACTGTAGGGCCCGAATCGGCCGAAGATGTCCTCGCTGACCACAGCGATGCAGAATCTGCGACCCGGCCCGTGGTCGGTGAGCTTGCAGGCCATAGGCAGGGCCATGGCGCGCACCGTGCCCACGTTACGCCAAGCAGAGAATCGCCCGTCCAGCGCCTCCTGCAGGGCGTATATGTGGTAGCGGCTCACGGGGGCCGCTTTCGGGTCAGGCTTCTCCAGTGTCCACAGGGCCCCGATGCCCTTGGGGTTTTTGATGCGCGCCACCGTCAGCGTCACCTGCTGGGGGGGCTGGGAGCCCGCGACGGCTGGCGACAGCTCCGCAGGGCGGGGCACAGTGGGAAGGGGGGGCAGCCTGGAGCGCCAGTCGTCCTGAGGGGAGGAGCAGGCAGGACATGAGATCACTCATGCACAGATACAAAGTTTGGTTGGTGGGGGAGCGAGAACTGTAAAAGGTGTCTGTAGAAAACACAATTCCTCCTCAGTGCTTTGCTCTAACTGCCAGGATTTGCTATTTAGCAGACAGCACTTAGTATCTCAGCCAGACGGCAGGGTTTTTACTCACTGTTCCAGAAATTTCCGTCCCTGTAGATGAAGGTGGGTAGTGGGGCATGGCCCATTGCATTCATTTTCAGTCGATTCAAATTTATGAAAAAAAAATTTCTCAGAGAACAAAACAGCCATTTTCTCAAAACTGACTCTACTCAAATGGTAAGAATGGCCAACGCCTGCAGACCAGAGGGACTGGGGCAGCACAGGGTGTAGTTACCTCAGCGGAGGAGGGGGTCGAGCCGGGCGGCACTGCTGTGGCAGCTAATCTGTGGTCATTCTGAGGACAGGAGGTCACTCCTGTGACAGGGCACAGAGCCAAATTAAAATAAAATAAAACAAAACAGCCTTAACGTTACAGTGCACAATGAACACGGGTGGATTTTGTGTCAAGCAGAGAAAAATCAGCTGGGTGTGACAGCATGTGATAAGCATGTATACAGATGACAGTGAGTAATATGGGCATGTTTACATACAACAGTGAGTAATGCGGGTAAGTTTACAGACAACTGCAGGTCATGTGGGTATGTTTTGCTTACAGATGACAGTAGTACGAGTATCTCTAGCGTCTAACAAAAAAAGGTAGTACGTCACATTTTTGAGGAGAATGATTCTGATGTTACTTTGGACTTACTGGCTTCTTTCGCATCACTTCGTACAGGAACTGAATCGAAATAATGCACAGGTTCCAAAAAAAAAAAAAACACCAAACAAAGGAATGGCAAAGGGCATGGCCTTATTGATGGGGTTGGATACGTTTTCCCCATTTTCCTTAAAATGTGTGTAATGTGAATTGCTAGCTTTTTCCGTTTAACACCAGATCTATGAAGAGTTCATTTGCAAAAACAGATAAACGCCATTCTTGAAATGAATAATTTGACAGCAGTTTGACTAATATTCCATTGACTGCACAAAAAAAAAAAAAAAAAAAAAACATGACTCAGGAAACAAAACATTTTTGAGATATCTTACTGGAACAATCCAACACAAGTTTCATTGATATTTCCCGGAGTACACTGCTAAGAAAAACATGATTTTGTGAAATAAATCAAAATGGGAATAACAGTTTTTGAAAATGAACCCTTCAATCACAGGAGACAGTCTGTAATATGGGTGAGTTTACGGATGACAGTAAGTACTATGGACATGCTTACAGATAATCGTAACACATGTATATTTACCTATTACAGCTAGTAATGTGGATGTGCTATCAGAGGACAGTGAGGGATGAGGTTAGTTTGTAATGTGGAGATGAAGCAGAGCAGCAGCGCTCACCGTTTGAGGTAGTCTGGCTGTCTGCACCAGCGTGGCCGGCAGAGACAGGGGTGTCCTGAGAGGATTGCGTCCTCTGAGGCTGAGTAGAGGTCTAAAGGATACAGCACAATGAGTCATACTGCGAAGACACACAAACGCCAAAAACATGCAAGTGCACGGACAGGCAAGCGGTCATATGCTAACGCCTCACACAGAGGTAAAGGATCCTCACCCGAGCTGAATTAGGGGTCCCCAGGGCAGAATTGGCCCTCTGTGCTTTGGGAGTGCCTGCTGCTTTATCTGCTTTAGCAAAAATAAAATCTGGCTTCAGAGCAGTTCATTGAGTGCATGAGTCTCCAAGTTACTGACCCCACAGCAAAACCACAAGGAAAAACTCAGGAGGTTCATGCATACATCAGTATGACAAAGCAGTACCCTTCACTGTTCAAGTATCAGGACAGGAGTGAAGAGCACCATTAAAAATGTCATTAAAAATGAAAATATCCATCAGGGTTCCAACAACATTGACAATGTAACTAGTTTTCTAGACCAGAACCTTCACACACAAAATTTTTTTATGAATGACATTTATGCGCACAAAGAATTGACACACAATATTTCTAAATGAATATCTACATTTACAGAGCTGAGTCCACACACTATCTTTACAAGGTTATAGGCTGGTAGGATGGCAAGCACGGGAAATGAATGAATGAGTATGACTTTTTTTTTTCTTTTGCGTGGGATACACAACACAAACCAAAGCTCCTCCATGAGTTGCGACTAAACACAATCAAAGGATGGCAGCTGTCACGGCACATGATTATACACCAACGGGCCGCGTAGGGAAATAAGCTTGACCCTCCCTGAAATCACCATGAGTATAATAACCACGGAGGACCTCGGCGACCTGACATAATTTATGGGACCATGAATTTCTCTACCAGAAAATCCTAAAGGAGAATGTCGGCCATCAGAATGGCCATTAGTTTGTGACCTATAGCTCAAGCAAAGTGGGTTATGCAGCAGGACAATGATCTGAAACACACATGCAAGCATGAATGGCTTGGAAAAAAAAAGAAACACTATGACAGTTCTGGAGCGGCCTAGTGCATGTTTTGACTTGAATCCAAATGTTACTCTACAGCATGATCTTAAAAGGCAGTTTGCACTCGAAAACCCTCCAATGTGACTGAATCAAAACGATTTTGCAAGGAGTGGGCCAAAATTCGTCCACATCAATGTAAAAGATTCAATGCCAGTTACCATAAAATTTTGATTTTAGTTATTAGTTATTATTAGGTTTAGGGTGCCAATTATTTTTTCACATAGGTGATATAGGTTTTGAACAACTCTTTACTTTCAATAAATGAAATGACCATTTGAAAACTGCAATTTATGTTTAATCATGTTGTCTTTGTCTTCTATTAAAATCAGTTGGATGATGTGAAACATTTATTCATGACAAGTCAGTAAAAATAGGCAGAGATCGGGAAGGTGGCAAATACTTTTTAACAGCGCTGCGTTTGCAGGGTTTAAGCAGAGCGACTTTGGGAAAAAACTTCATGGAGTCAACAAAACTTTTCTTCTCCCCCAGAAGGTCCCACAGACAGGAACAGGGGAACCGTCTTTGGGTCCCATCATTTGATGGATCATAAAGGAGGCTTTTTATTTACAATTGCAGTTTAATACAAGGGTGGTTACATCACGACACAATGATCCTACCAGTGAAAAATGTATCAGACAGTTGGCTGAGCACTCTGAGAAGACATAATTAATAGGCACTGTGTATTTTGAAAACACACTAATCCGCACCCAGCCACAGATTGGAAATATGTATATCATTTGAGTATTTAAAGTACATTAACTTTACAATTCATCTGATGTATGTCAACAATAATATGCAGTACGCACACCATTTCAGAGACAGACCCAAATGTAAGCTGAATGGAGTCAGAGACTCCTACATGCTCAAGTAGGCAAACGGCCCATTCTGTAATTCCTGACATCATGTTTTCATACGCATGTTTACCTGGAACTGTGGTGGGTGCTACATCCTGCTGCGCGGATTCAACAGAATCCTAAAAATTAACAGGAAAAAGCAGGCAATTATAAAATCATTCTTACAACATGCTGATCATAAGACCTAAATGGTGAGTTTTAGCACAGATCAACCAAACAGTCAAATTGGTTCTCAAAGCATTCAAGTTTGTCCAATTCAACACTATAGTCTCCTGTAATAAAGAGAGCAGTGGCTAAATCCCCGGCGATCAAACTCAGCCACTTTTAATTTATGAAAACAGGAAGTGCGGGGATGCGTGCCAACTCCGATTGATCTGTGGTAGTAAACTCTGGTTTCGAAATTAGGATTACCTCATTTTGGCTCCGGTTAGGGTCACCATTTTGGCTCTGGTTAGGGTCATTGTTACTGCCAGGATCTGGCGCCACATCTGCAGTCACGAGTCAGTGAGGACATGAGGGTTAGGAGGAGTATAAAAGGGGTGTGTACATACTGGGAGTCAGCGATGTAAGCGAATGTGCATCGGGTACCTGAGACCATCTCCCCATCTTCAGTAAGGTCTACTATACGGTTGCTTTTAAGCTGGGAGAGAACAGAGCGGAAGGGTCCATGAAGCGGTTAACAAATGCGCAAACTAGAGTAGCTAGCCGAACTCAGTGAAAGAAGGACTTAAAAAGCTATGATTTGATTCCATTTAGATGGTATAAGCCCATGAATCGTACACACGTTGGTTAGAAACGAGCACTAATAAAACACAATGAAGTCTAAGACTAATTTCCATTGTGGTGCTCTAATTCCAGGGTGGACCTCAATAGGGAACACAGCTAAAGAAAAGGCAAGATAGGTACCCGTCTCTGCCAAAAGCCCTCCACGATCCTCTTCCTGGGCAGCCGGACACCACAGAACACCACCTCGCCATCCATATCTGAGGAACGCAAACGACAAATCAGAGTCATCAGTATCTTAAAATAAATAACAATGAACAAGTTTGAAACAAAAAATCGTTAGCCTCATAGCATAATTGCCCATCTCATTTTTTAAAGTTTTTTTTTTTTTTTAAACTTTTTTATGATTTAAGATATTTTTTGTTTCTTTATTTATTAGTTGTTTTTTAAAAGGTTTTGAGAGGAAAGGAAAAAACACTTTTTCGCCAACACGAAAGAACAGGCGGCCAATATCTCAATTAGGCAAAAATATGACTTAGGCATTTATGCTATGAGGCTAACGAAATGTACCTGCTTGCAATACGCCAGTTACAAATACACCGTTCGTCATAGCGAACAGTTAAACAAACATGTTTACATGAGGAATTTTTACATCCATATTCAAACGGGCATCAGACTGAACTGAGCTAAATGACGTGCCAGAGCAAATATGCCGATGCATCGTTAGATGCGTGTGGCTCAGTACGTTTGAGAAAGACACTGGCGTCACTTCACTACAGACTCTGAGTCCACATGCGTCAGCAGGCTCTGTGTGTTAGCACTAGCACATCTCCACTTCAGACACCTTTCCCTCTGTCGTGGGTTTGAGCGGGTTACACCTCGGAAGCCAGGCACAGTGCGTGTGGCCTTGACCAGAGACAGAAGATGACCAGGGTGGGTCAAGAGATGACATTGATGTTGGGGACTCGAGTCAAATGAGTGCCGGTCTGCAGAGAGGAAAGGAAGGCGTTTCGGCGCACCTGAAGCTTCCAGGCTGGACAATTCTCTGCTCTGATCTCCTTCAGCGCCGAGCCTGGGGTAGTTTAAAGGAACACTGTCACGACACGCACATGCCTGAACTTTAACTATACAAACACAAAGATTTACCTTGAGAATCTTACGGATATTTTAAACTGTGTGTTTGAAAGGATTCTGAGAGTGCCTCCTATTTCAGCTTTCACTAACAATATTATTATTATTATTATTATTATTACAACCATACAGATTTACTCCGAATACCTGGCAACAAATGAGGGGACGGTTCCAGGGGAGTTAATTCAGCTTAAGTTCTTTCCATCACTGAACTATAAGCCGTTTTGGTTTACCTCCTTGTGCTTACTTTCTTATGCTTACCTCCTTGTGCTTACTTTCTTATGCTTACCTCCTTGTGCTTACTTTCTTATGCTTACCTCCTTGTGCTTGCTTTCTTATGCTTACCTCCTTGTGCTTACTTTCTTATGCTTACCTCCTTGTGCTTACTTCCTTGTGCTTACCTCCTTGTGCTTACTTCCTTATGCTTACCTCCTAGTGCATACCTCCTTGTGCTTACTTCCCTATGCTTACCTCCTTGTGTTTACTTTCTTATGCTTACCTCCTTGTGCTTACTTCCCTATGCTTGCCTCCTTGTGTTTACTTTCTTATGCTTACCTCCTTGTGCTTACTTCTTTATGCTTACTTCCTTGTGCTTACCTCCTTGTGCTTACTTCCTTATGCTTACCTCCTTGTGTTTACTTCCTTATGCTTACCTCCTTGTGTTTACTTTCTTATGCTTACCTCCTTGTGCTTACTTCCCTATGCTTACCTCCTTGTGTTTACTTTCTTATGCTTACCTCCTTGTGCTTACTTCTTTATGCTTACTTCCTTGTGCTTACTTCCTTATGCTTACCTCCTTGTGTTTACTTTCTTATTCTTACCTCCTTGTGCTTACTTCCTTGTGCATACCTCCTTGTGCTTACTTCCTCATGCTTACTTCCTGGTGCTCACCCCCTTGTAAAGCTAAAACTAACACAGATATTATTACCTCAGGGAACTCATGACCTCACTTGCTCTACAAAGTGAGCAGGACAAACAATGCAATCGGAGATGCCCGAGTGAAGGAAAAACCTCTGCTGTCGTGGGACCATGGCAAAACCGTGAAAAAATAAAAACTCAAACCAGCTGAGTGTTGTTTGCAATAGCTCTCCATCCAATACATGAACTTATAAGAGCGCAAAATTCTCTCTCTCTCCTATGTTTTAGACTGGTTGAGCCCAGAGTACTTTTTTTGTATTTTAGTTTTAATATTATTTTTTTTCCCCAACTCGTGTTGTGTCACATTATGGTTGTTTTGTAACTGGGTGCCAAACTGGATGTCATCCTGCTGCCAAAACAAATCTACCTTTGGGTACAAATAAAGTAACCGGAAACTGAACCTGATCCCTGGCTGAATCCTCTCTAAAGAGGGAGAGAGACCAATCGACCGGGGTAGGAGGTTTGAGTAAGAGAACTAGGTGACACAACATGCGTAATGAGAGAAAATTGGAGGCAGTGATCAAAGCAGTAAACGAGCAGAAACAAAGTGCACAAGGTGTGGTCCCCCTCAGTAGTGTTGTTATATTTTAACACTATTACTACAAAACCTACTCTATTTATCCCAAGAGCCAAAACCCTGAAAATCTAAAATAAAAAAAATGTAATTTCAAAATTGACACTGTTCAGAAGCATCCGATGAGGTCTGAAAGGAAAAAATGTAACATTCATATGAGAATATGTGTGGCTAAGATAGCGGAATAGACTCATCAGGGCTGTCCCCCAGACTCTATAGGCATGAGCAGACTCTACAGTCACGTATATGGTGTCCCTCTTATAAAAGAGAATTGATGATTTAAGTTCCCAGGGACTTTGAGGGGAGCATAATGGTGAACCAATTATGCACTATTCAGAAGGGCAGTGCCTCCACAGTTACGCTCCACACAGGCTCTGAGAGAGCTGAGGCTATTCCCCGACGCAGGGTTACAGTTAGCTCGAAGAACGACTCAGAGTAAAGCCCGACCGCCCTAGAAATCAGATACATGGAAAGAGAGAAAAGAGGTGCTGAGTTTTACTGCAAACGGGTAACAACTCTAAACGGGCTCCTGATATTACGACAAAAAGAAAATCTCTCCCAGAAATCCGGCTTCAAAAAATACCACTACAGGAGCAAATCAAGTGTCAGTGTGAACGAATTCAAACAATCCGGGGAAGATGCGTTTCATCTTACAAAGCCTGAAATTTAACAGAAAAAATTGAAAGACAGTTACATAAGGAAGAGCGCACGTGCTAATCAGCACTTATAAACCTCAAAGTTCACAAAGAAAACCAAAGTATGTTTCCGACACTCATATCTTGAAAATAATACATCATTTGCGCTTTTTCCAATAATTAAACAGATAACATCATTTCATTAATTGCATTCTGCAGTTTCCAATAGGCGCATACGTTTTAGGACCAAGACTCCAGTAGTCCAACGGCCAAAGATTGAGAATTTAGAAGAACTTTGTAAATTTTTGCAAATTGGCACTTTCAAGGTCAAAGGTCATGGTACCAGGAATAATGTCAATATTTTCAGCACTAATGGGTAGGAATATCAATATGTGTAAATGTTTCCACACAATAAATTAGAGACCTTATATGGCCATGCTACCATTTTCAAATTGAAAGGCATGCAAGAAACAAAACGAAGTTGAACAGACTTGGTAGACCTTGTGTATAGGATGCTCCATAAGAAATTTCAAATCATTCTGGCCGATGGTCTCAGAGAAGATGATTTTGGGTTTGATCTTCAAGGTCACTCAAGGTCAAAAGTGACAATAGCACATGAAAGCTCTTATCTGACTTCCTATCTGTTGTCATCACTATTCATATCAATATCTCAAATCATTTCCATGTTATAGGCCATTCAAAAAAGCCCAGTATTGACTACATGGGAGAATTCAAAACTTCAAAAATAAAAAAAATAATAATTCAAAAATCAATATTTTCGAATTGCGGAAAACTTGATGATGATGATGATGATGATGATGATGGACGGAAAGACGGACGGACGACGGACACGGCACTATCCCAATGGTTCATCAGCCCCTTTGGGGCGTTCAGGCCACGGGACGAAAAAGACTGATGAATGCGTGTTGTACTTCCCCATCTCTACCACCAGATGGCTCTACTTCCCCAATAAATGCGAAAAAGGTCTTCTTGACCAACTGCACTGTTTGTTACCGGATGAAAAAGACACGATCTAACTGCGAAAGATACCGATGATCCTAATAATACCAACATATAATGTGCTCGGGGACCTCCGTGACAAATAATTAAAAAAAATCGGAAAAACTAACTGAACCGAGCACCACGCAGTGTGGACAGCATAATTTCAAAGACTTCATTGTTGGAGATGAGTAAGCACACGGGGGAGACAGGCGGTGGGGGGGGGGGGAGAGGGGGCAGCAAATCTGACAGGAAAAAGCATCAAGTGCTTCATCGCACAGTAAATCACAGCTGCTTTGTATGACCAACAGCCACAATCTCTCCTAATTTGCACTCACTTACAATTCTGCTAACCAGGTCTGAAAGCCACCGCGTACTGTACTGTTCTAAGTGTCCCAGAGCATCTCAGGCCAGGCAGCAAGTGGGCTCTCCAGTACTATATTAACAAATAGCCGAGCCACAAGCAGCAGCTATTGCATCAGTCATCTCTCAGCATGTATTGGCCCTCCATCATTAGTACGGTAGGAGCTGCTGGTCAGAAGCGCACTTATCCAAAATAAATATTTACCCCAGCAGAAATGTACTAAGGGCCTGCTGAATGCAGCAGGTTGGCACTCCTTAGTCAGCAATTTTCCTTAGCAGCACAAAGCTTAGACTGATTAACCCTCAGAGCGCTAAATGCAGCTACTGTTGCTCAGTGATGTAAGATATCAAACTCAAAGCTGTTGAAAACCTGCCATGTGGCGACTTGTTTAAAAGAGCTCCCCTGCGGGAGCTCTTTCAAACAAGTCGCCACATTACAGGTTTTCAATAGCACAAGATAATTAAATTTATATATTTTTTTAATTTACTTCAGTGCTCTGGGGGTTAATACAACAAGACAGTAACAGCACAGAGACTCCGTCCCAACATTTTGCACTGATTGATAAAATGAATGGCGACGTAATCAGTCCCATGGTGCCAGATTACTGTTAAGGAAATTAAACTGCGGATTTCTGCGATAGCCAATGCAGTATTTTGCACCGAATGAGCGTCACATTCTCAAACGATGCTTTGCCAGGCGCTATGCGAGACCAAAAGCAACGGCAGGACGTCAACAAAAACCCAAATTCTCAGACACAGAGCTAACAACTTCTTGAGAGAACTGTTTGACATAAGCCTACTTCACATTTATTTGGAAATAATATGACATCTGTAAAGGAATACAAAAAATATGCCAATCAATTGCAGGCAACACTGATATGACGTCACATGTAAATGGCGACAGACTGTCAGCAAGTGAAAGCAAGTCAATGAAACGAGAGCACAAGCAAGCAGACCCATGAGGTGTAATGTGTATGCCTCCCACTAAATGTCTCTGAGTGAGTGAGTGAGTGTGTGTGAGAGACAGAGAGAGAGAGTGAGTGGGCGAGAGTGAGTGAGAGAGAGTCAGTGTGAGAGAGTGTAAGTGAGTGAGTGTGTTGTTAGTGAGTTTAAGTGAGAGACTGACTGTGAGTAAGTGTAAGTGAGTGAATGAGTGAGTGAGTGAGTGAGTGAGTGAGAGAGAGTGAGTGTGAGTGAGTGTGAGTGAGTGTGAGTGTGTGACAGACTGAGTGTGAGTGAGTGAGTGAGCGAGCGCGTGAGTGAGCGCCCACAATTTGCAAGGCATAGACCTCGGCAGCAGTTTGTGCACCGAGTGAAAGAAAGGCTAAAATTAATGCCCCCGTTCCACAGAGCTTTCTGGCTCTTCGGTCACTCGCCGGTCTCCCATGGAAGACTATCGTATCACAGGCCGATGAATCCGATTCATGTTTGTCCACTATCAGATCAGTGTCCAACGTGTCGGGCGTGATCCGATGAGACCAAATCGTCCGATGAAGGAACTAAGCTCGTTCCTTCATCGGACGATTTCGCCTCATCAGATCAAAGAAATAAACTTTGCTACCGATGAGTGACCGATGAGCCAGAAAGCTCTGTGGAACGGGGGTATTAAGTATTGAAATGTAACCTGCAAGCAGAGCGTGGGGTTGAGAAACTTCTGAACTCAGGGGAGTCCCCAGTAGGTGTCAACATATCTAGGTCGCCAAAATATAAGTTCATTTTTTGACCGCTTTGAGGGTATATGGGCATATGAGGCTTAATAAGGCGAAATTAACTGAATACGTTTTCCCAAATATTTCTCGATTAACAAGCTTACACAACACAAGGCGCGGCAAATCCGCTTGCCCGATTGCCCGGGGCAACCAAAACTCGCGGTTGGGCAAGTAAATTTTATGGACAGTTGCCCTGTCGGACAACAAATACATTTTTTTTTTTTTCATAACACACAGGGTGCGCAAATCTAAAACTATCGAAGGATTATCAATTCAAAATCGCGAAATTGCGACAAAAGCAAATCGAGCATCGAAGGTATTTTATCCTTCCGATGAACGACCAGCGCCATTATTGCTTTGCCTGCTCGCCTGTCTGCTGCCCGCTTGCCATATGAGGCTAGCGACCACAGTCCATACTGAATCTACGCTCAAAGCTGTGAACATCTCATTAAAATAGTGATATTTTTTCCTTTAGCCATGCCAAAGTCGTGTGAAGTCGAGGGGTGCAGAAACCATAACCTGAAAACAAGTCGCGCAATATCTTTTTCACGCATTTCCAAGCGAAGATTCATATCCTGATTGCCACAGAAACCGGGGTTATCCGCTGACAAAAGCTAATCGTTAATCGCAATGGAACTACCTGGACTCCTGCAAAACATGCCGTTATCTGCGGAGTCCATATACTACTAAGTTGTTGGTTTGCCACCCAATTGAACCTTTTATCAGTTTGATTTATACTTTTCAGGATAATCTGGCAGAAGAATGACAAGTAGCACACTGAAGACCCAAATTCCACCGCGCCATCATTTAATACAGTAAATAAAACATGAAATTGATTTAAAAAAAAAAAAGACGACGGCATCTTGTAAGTAAGCAGAGCTTGGGCTCAGGGTTCATGATGCACGTTGATGATATCGAGGGTTGACTGCAATAAACAGTTATGTCCAATATATAACATCTGGACATAACTTTATTGCAGTCAGCCCTCGATATGTCGTTCACCTCCTGATCGTATTACTCGTGTCAAAATTCATTTGGGTTCGATCCTCGCGCAGGTGTGCAGAAACTTGTCTGCTTAATTTTTCTTTTATCGAATACTTGCAATGATTTCACCACAAAAGCCAGTGCTGGAGTTATGCTATTGATCTCTTCATCTGTTGCATGGCCCATCACTTTGTGAGTATCATCTTATTGGTTTATGTGCTTCAGAATCCAATAATCATCTTGAACATTATGTTTGCCGGGATCGGTTCAAACTTGCAGTGCCGTCTTAACTTGTAGCTGAATTTATCATATATTTTCAGTTGGTGGGTGTTTGTTTGGTTGAACGGTATATTACATGAAAGATCCGCAGCACAAGTAAGTGCTGGAGTTACATCGTTAAGATCACCATAAAATGTTGGTGCATTTCATCTTGTTGCATAGTCCGTCATTTGTTAACTGCCACGGTAGGATAGGTTTGTTGTGTAATGTCATTTGGTGTATAGATTTGTTTACACAGATTGTTCAATGCATTCAGTCAGCATCATAAACATAACATTGATATTTTTTATAAAAAGAAAAAAAGAAACAAGTCTAATGTCTAAGCTTGCCACAATGATGTGAATAAACTACCCCTACCAAATCTACAAGGACCGGATTCAAAAGAAAAGTGCATCTTTAACTGCATAAAAAAGTGGGAAAGCGGAATCAATGCATGCTGGAGCGAGTGCACACTCTCACCCATATAAACCTTCCCACCTTCTCAAAGAGTTGTGCTTGAAATGACAGCTTTGTAGGTTAGAGCCAAAAAACCCAAAATGCCACCAGTTTGCAACAATACAGGTTGAGGATACCTGGAAGAAGATCGGGAGGTGGCGGATTTGTCGCATCTGATTTTTGGCTCAAAGATTGGGTTCTGCTCGAGGAGCCAAAATTTAATTCATCTGGAAAAATTTGGAATCATCCAGGATGCAGACTCCGTAAAAATAAAGGGAAAACCCTGGAGTACCTATAAACAAAATTTCATTCATCTAGGTGGCCTGCTGCTGCACTAACGAATCAAAGATTCAACACGTAAAAATAAAGTGAACCACTCAGCAACCCAAACAAAATTTCATTCAACAACCAACAACCAACAACCAACAAGTAAAAAATAAAGCCAAATGGTTCATGATTGTACAAACAAAAATTTTCCAACAAAAACACAAATGAACGGGGGCAGTGCTCAGCAACCAACAACCAACAACAAGCCAAAGTAACACAAATGAACAGCTGCTCAATAAACCGCAACATAACACTAAACACAAGCCAACAATAAACATCAACACATCAACCAGCAAGTCGTAACACAAAAAGCTAGAGGCTCAGCTGAACCTGAAACTCATCTAGTCTGCCACCCTGCCACGGCCTTTTGGGAGTGGGCTCCAAGGCTGAAATGAGATACCCGGTATTTTGCGTCTGGGTCATTCCATCTCAAATCAACTAAGAGGTGGAACCACTTTCACAGATTCCACTTTTTTATATATTGTTGGTACTTGTGTGAAAACAAAAACTCCCAATTTTTGAGGGTAAATTCTCATTCTCCTCCGAGTGGCGGTCATCTTGAATTTGGATCTCAATCTTGCCACGACGTGCCATGTCCCCTTTTTAAAAGTCATTTTTCTTAAATAACAGGCCGGAAACATGATGTTAAGATGAAGCTTGGAGTATTTCTGTCATTCTTCAAGTAGTAGCAGAATGTGCAATCAGATATGTGATATATACAACAATTACAAAGATAAAAGATTAAACTAATTTCTGGTGGGTTGGCAACTTTGACCCCATCTACACAACTCTGGACTTACTTCCTGAACTTGCAAGTCTAGCATGTTAGTTCGCATCACTTCAAACAAATATGTAAAAATGGCGATAGTAATATGTCCCAATACAGAGAAACCATAAAAAGTCAAAACCCAAAATTTTGTTCAAAACTAATCACCAAGCCTGCTCTCGGAGGTAGACAGCAGGGACGTGATGTGACCGAACCCGCCGCCCTAGTTCATCCCATGCAAACGCATTCAGTGACAAGTCAGGTGAATATGTAGGCAAATCCATGCGCTTAACGTTCTGCTGCTGCAAGATGTCGGTCATCATCCTGGCACGATGAGGTCTTGCATTGTCGTCCTGGAACCAAGTTCTTTGTCCAATCCACTGCAGAAGTGGCATTACCAGAGGTTGAACAATCCTGGTGAGATAATGCTGACCAGTCAAATTTCCGTTGACAATATACAGAGAGGTGGTTCATGGATATCGCTGCCCTCACCAGCACACTTCCTCCTCCAAATGGTAGATGTTGAGCTGCAATGTTGACATCAGCAAATCTCTCTTCTTCACAGCGATAAACATGAGCCCCACCATTCCTGAACTGAAGCGAGAAGTGTGACTCATCTGTAAACACCGTCTCCGCCCACTGACCACGGTTCCACCAGAAATGACATCTGCACCAATCTCGGCGAGCCCTTCTGCGACGGTCAAGGAGCGGAGACCGGACTTGCAGGACGCGAGCATTGCAAACCTTGGTCTCGCAGACGATCCCTAATAGTCTGGTTGGACATGTTGGTACCACTGGCAGCTCCAAGTCGATCCCAAAGATATCGTGCGGTCACAAAGCGCTGTCGCAATGCCGTTATCACCAGGAAGCTGTCCACTCGTGCTGCCGTTGATAGGGGTCTTTCAGAGCGGGGGCGATTCTGAACAAATTAGTTAGTCCTGCACCTCTGCCAGCATCTGCCGATAACCCTTTGGCTTACATTTAGCACTGAGCCACATTTCTCTGAGTTTGTCCATCTTGCAGCCAGCCAAAGGCCGTTCCCCTCTCTTGGATGGCAAGTTGTCATCAAGCCATCTTCAAATTTCAACTTGATGATGAATGAAAAATGCTCGGCCCTTTTATTGCTGAAATTGGCATGCAAGGAATGACACTCAAGCAAAACACATGCAAATGGCGCGCGAGGAGACAAAATGGGCGTTTCCAGGCTGTCGGTCAGATTAGTTACGGCCCCGTCCACACGTATACGGATATTTTTGAGAACGGATACTTTTCTATGCATTTTGGTCTACTGTCCATGCATAAACGGTGTTTTTGGTCACTAAAACGTAGATTTTTTTTTAAACACATTCTGAGGTGTAGACTTTCGCAAACGCCAGTTTGTGAGCATCAGTGTGGATGTGTAAAACGGAGCTTTTGCAGAATGGTGATGTCTCAGCCCATTTTGCACATGCCCAATGTTGCACTGTGTGATGTTCTTCTCTGGTATTACACTGTTCAATGCAAGTCATCTCGCCACCTGCTGGCCAGAATATTGATTTTGAGCGTTTGTAGCCATTTTTGCATTCTCAGTGTCTCCCACTGATGATCAACACACAACAGAATATCATCTTAACACTGAAAATCCATAAATCAACACAAAAAAAAAAAAAATCAACCAAAAACTGAATATTGACAAATCAACCAAATTCATCACCCAAACTAAGTATGCACAAATCAACATAAAACACCACAAAAATACTAAACATCCAAAAATGATCGCTAAACATCACCTTAACACCAAAAATCCACACAAGACGAAACATAATCCACACAACGAACATCCACAAATCAACCCAACATCATCCAAACACTGAAAATCCACAAATCAATTAAAACCATCATCCAATTCCAGAGAGCATCCATAAATCAAGCATCACCAAAAGACAGATCATCCACAAATCTCATCCAGACACAATACGTCCAAAAACTGACGCAAAACATTGTTCAAACACTGAACAAATCAACTAAAAAGAAAAAGAAATCAATTCACATTACACGCATGTTCAGCACACAACAGGAGGAAGTGCTCAAACAGGTAAAGAACTAGCACGAAGAGCTCTGTCCCTCCCACCTGCATTAGCCTTCCATAGGTTATTACATGCTTATGGACACTATACTTTAGTCATAGAGGCTTAAACAACAAGAAAGCATAGTACAAAATTCAAAGCACAAAAGCGTGACAAACCTGGGTGTGTCCAGCAGGGGGTGCTTGAGCGTCCGGTTTGATCTTCCTTATGTACGCCAGTGCTACCTGCTCCCGCCTTTTGATTTTCTTTATGTCTGCCTGGCAAAAGTGATACCACCCCAACCCCATGGGAAATACATTCATGTCATGCAATTTAAAGTACAGCTGAATCAGTCACACAGCTTTAATTCCTACTGAACTCGCCAGTCCGTTTCATCATTGAAACCCTGTCTGTTTAGGGCAGCACTCTGGAGCCAATGAGCTGCTCCGAAGCAGTTGCTGCCAAGTGCCAAATAACCCTAACCAGTTGAAACCCTTCCCAAAATCCCATCAACAGCTGAAAGAGGCAGACTACATGAGCATCTGTGACCAGAAGAACGCCTCTCCTGCCAAGCTATGACACAGAATATTACCAATAACCCCAGCAGTGCTGTCGAACATAAGCCCAGTCAGCGTATCCTCACCAAAAGGTTTTGCGCGGCTGAGGACTCCGGGGTTACTGGCAGGCATAATGGAGAACTGCAATGAATTGGCTTAAACTGGGGTTTAATATACCTGCGTGCAGTTAGACTGTTTTTGTCACTAGGACAGAATGGAAAATGCAAGTTATTAAATATTTTAACTATCAATTTAGTTTTTTTTTTTAATTTAATTTAATACATGCTCATTCTGAGTTTGATGACTGCAACACATTACAAACAAGACCAAGTCAAAACCTGATATAAGGCTGGAGAGTCTTTACAGGTATTCACTTTGAAAGTCAACAGCCAATTGGGAAACTCCGACACCCGACTGACTACTTCATCAGGCACTAAGCAAGTTACTCAGTAACAGACTTTTGTGCTTATAGGGCTGGCCCCCGCTTTGCTATGGTCAAGACAAAAGCTTGAACACTCAAAACACCCATCATTTATCCAGCGGATGACTGATCCTAAACCTATTATAAACCAAAGATAGCACAGTCATCATTAATGCGCTTCATAAGCCTAGCAAGATCAGAGCGACAATTAACAAGTTGGGTTGTATATTCAGATTCACATATTGGTCCAAACAAAAAGTCTTTGATTTCCCAATTTCGCAGGCACAAATTACCTAATTTGCAAAATGGTGACGTAATTCCACTCATTCAGCTAGCTATACAGAAAACTGCCATAAGCACCGCATTTGTGAATTTGTTAGCCAACTAACATCGAATAACTAACGTTAACCACAAGATAAGCAGCTTGCCACCATTAATAATTTTTGAAGCAATACGTTAATGGTGCAGCTTCAAGGTCGCCTAACAAAGTTATGTTCACATCAGCAGCAAAGAAACATCATCAAATCAATATTATAGTTATGCAGCACAGGAACTGGTTAATTTGTTTGAAAACCACAAATAACAATAGCGTAGGTAAATGCGCAAGTCAGTTAATTCAACCTTCATGACCTCATATCAACTTTACGCTGGGGACGCTTTTCCATTGTATTCCATTTTGTAAACGGGGTTATGGATTATGGTTCCAGTAAAAGCCAGCACCTTGGACTAGGCCAGCATGTACAGCTTGAAGTAGAGCACTATATACATTTGCTCTGGGATATTTGTGATAACTCAGTGAAAACGGCACAAAACCACTGGCCTCGAAATGCCCAGGCAAAATCCACTAAGCGCATAAATGTAGATTACGAGTATCAAGCACACAACTCCCACTATGATGACAAAGTTAGCCCTAGTTGCGCAAGCATATATCTGTTATAGCCACGAAGCTCATCACGGTTCCAGAATCCCACTAAATATTAGCATTCATCACCCATAAATGCGCAGAAGTGCAGTTTGAGGTAGAGTCACGGGGTACTTTAAATTCTCTCCCACACACCACCTCACTCCCCTTGTCAACAAACTTTCTATTTATAAAGTGCCCCACTTTATGTTCCTCAAATCAGCACAAAAGTGGAATAGCAAATCCCTTAAAAACACTGACTTGCAATCTGAAGATAATGGCGTCATATTTGGGGACCGAGTCGGTCTTCTGGATTCTCCTGATGAGCTCGTCCATCTTGTGCTCGGACTGCTGCAGAGAGGCCAGGATCTCCTGCTTGATCAGCTGTTGAATCTAAAGATACACATTCAAAGAAACACTTTCCACACACGTGCAAGGTACCTTCTTCAGTGCAGCAAAAACTATTCCTGCAAAATAAACTTATGAACTCACAGCACATAAAAAGCAGAAGAGTTTTTATGAGTTAGAATTCCAAGGGAGCAGTCATAAACTTTTTCAAACAAATAAATCAGCACAGCTCCGACTTCGGTATTACTCAGTTGCACAATTCTTCAAAAAAAATAAAGCATAACTCGGTGAGGCGTATATGTAAGCACAGGCAAAAAATACCTGCTTTTTTATTCCATCAATTCATCATCTGTTTTCAGGAAAGGAAATGAGAGGCACCTTATACTTATTCAACGAGGTCATTGCAACATTATGAGAGGCATTCTATGAACCGTTAGGAGACAAATAAGGCAAAATGCACCACAAATTGCTCCCTTTAATCTCCGTTGTATAATTGTGTTGTATCTGAATACAGGATAATATTTACTTTCTTGTAATTCTATGCCAACAGAACCAAAAAAGGTTCTCGTCTCCTTTCTGATTTATTCTATACTTGCAAATTATTTATGACATCACACAAAGACAACCAGAGTAAAAAAAAAAAAAAAAAAAAATACAGTTTTGAGAGATCATCTTATTGTTGAGGGAAAAGTCATCAAATGCTGTATGGCCCCATATACAAAAAGCAATTGCCCCCTAAGTAACAAAATCAGGATCCAAACTAGAGGCACTCCAAGAGTGCAAAACTCCGCCAAGGCAGCACAGTCAACTTCTTGTGGAGTTGAAGGTATCTGCAACGTAGGATTTCAAGATGGTTGCTGTGGTGGCCGAATTGTTTGACCGATCGCAGTCAAAATCAATTTGGTCCATCCTTGATGTAATAGGAACCCACCCACAAAATTTCAGAGATATCCGTACATTACTTTTTGAGTTATCTTGTTCACAAACAGACAGACAGACAAATCAACATCAAACCGAGGTCGGCTAAAATGCCTCAACAGGCAGCAGCAATTCTGCCAAACTGAAAATAAATTCCAATGGAGATACAAGAGAAAGTAGCTGAACTTAATATTTTTGGAAAGACTGCAAAGCCACTTCTGAGGCCATAGGACTCTGATGAACCACAAGACAAATCATTATCTCCTAATAGTAAAAATTAAGATCAGTGGCAAATCTTGCCTGGAGTAGCCCACCCAAACCCCTCCAAGAGATCACACAACTCGCCCGGGTTTTCACAAAGGACCCAGATGATAATTCCAACATCAGAAACAAACTGGACAAAAATCGGACTCATGGGAACTGCAGTGCTGTGAAAACGTATTTGCCCCCTTCCGATTTCTTCCATTTTAGCTTATTTGTCATTTTTAAAGGTTTCCATCCAATTTTATTGTAAGACACAGACAACATGAGTAAACAGAAAATGAATCCAATTGAGATGCAGCAGCATGACCTTAAACTGGTAGTTCATGCTCAAAAATCCTCCAACGCGGCTGAATTAAATCAATTCTTCAAAATAGAGCGATGTAGAAGATTCCTTGCCAGTTACTGCAAACATTTGATAGCAACTGTTCCAGCCTAGGATTGCAAAACCAGTTTATTAGGTCTAGGGGGACAATTATTTTTCTCACATGGGTGGCATGTCGAGGGGTAATGCATAGCAACCCAGTTATTATTAAGACAAAACCCCCACAGGGTGATGCAGAACCCCGACGCAAAGCTGAGGATCACCCTGAGGGGGTTTATTTCGCAATAATAACCAGCTCGCTTTACGTTACTCACATATTACAAGGCTACTTACTAAAGAAATCAATAATTTGACACAAAATATTAACATGCAGTACACAGTTTTATTGCTTTCAAATTGATTTTATTACTCCTGCTTAAAAAAAATAGCCCATAAGATCCTATGGCTGGAACTGTGTCGAGCCCATAGCAACGGCCCATTGTTCATCACAGCAGTCTGCGCCTCAGAAATAACAAACCATAGAACACCATAATCAACCAACCAGAATCAAGTATTCAGCAAAGCCTCGTAATAAAGGTTTTGAATGACTCCTTACCTTCAATGAATGAAATGATCATTTAAAACCTGCATTTTGTGTTTACTTGTGTTGTCTATGTTTAAAGATTAGATGCATGGTAAGAAATATCTAAATCCGACAAATGAGCAAAAACAAAAGAATTCAGGTGGGGGGAAAAATAATTTTTCATAGCACTGTATTCAAGCGCAACGTTTTTTTTTTTTTTTTCCTCGGGCCGGTAGGCCACGAGTCTAAGTTTCGGCTCCGGATCTTTTTTTTTTGGGGGGTCGCGATTGTCCTGCTCATGCGCGCGCACACGGTTTCGCGATTGGCCCATAGATATATATACATAGAACACTACATTGCTGATAGGGCACGCTCAAGTGAAGCATCTGTTCCAGAAGTGTATACACCGGGAACTTAAATTCGTACGTACACTCCCATTCATTTTTGCCTACTGTGAAATTATATTTTCAAAAACACTTGCGTGCGAGTCGGGGTGATTTTGGTATCGCTGTGCAGAGCAACATTTTCTCTCCCTAAATATGTGCTTTTTTTGGAGGATGGAAAGCGGCGCACTTACTAAAGGGAAGATCGAAATGTTACTCGGTGTCAACGTAAAAGTGCAGCAGAAAAGTTCACTTAAGGTGACCGAGGCTTTTAATGACCCTCTGATAAGATAAGAATTGCTTCAAAGTTTTCGCTGTTATAAGCAACGTCGATGAATGTCCGTATACGTTATCAAATTACTCTCTGGTTTCCTCACTTCATTGTACCCTGATTGAGCATATTTGCCGTTGACCGAATTGTTCATACTGAATCATATGGCTAATGCCAGCGTTGCTAAAGAGGAAGCGCTAGTTAACTCTGGCTACTCCTTTACTAAGCGTCATCTTTGCCCCTGTCCCATTATAACACTGCTCTCAAAAAATAATCACTGCACAGCACGGATCGAGGGGATAGAGAAAGGTTTTTTACTCCCGATTTCTAACAGCCAAGCCTTTCTCCCCTCCTCGTCTTTTTGAACTCTGTGTAAACAGACAAAGCGAGTTGTCCACTGTTTTAAATATTATGCAGGTAAGAAATGTTGTCCTTGAATGTCAAGTACAAGTAGCTAGCTAGTTTGTTCATTCTATTGACTGCTTAGTCAATGCAGTCCCCGCGACAGTAAGGGTACCAACGTAGCTCGCTGGAGACCGTTATCGATCCCTAGCGTTTGCTTTAGTCATCGGTCTATTTAAGTCAATGGGACGGCTAATTAGCTAGCTAGCAAGCGAACGCAATTTTTCCGATTAAAGTGACAAATTTGCGTTTCTACGTTAACTTACGCAGGAAACGTTTTATTACAGCCCTTCAAATGACTATTGCTGCAAAAGGCAGCCGCACATCTCAGCATTTTAATGCTTATATTGACTTATTTGAAATTGGCCTCATAGGAAACCATTCATTTTTATGAAGAAGTTGGGTGTATCAATATGGCGGCCGGGTGCTTCACTTTGGATAATGTAAATATGACATCATCAGCAATCTAGTGTTCTAAATATATATATCTATGGATTGGCCCAGGCCTAGACCCGGCCCAAGTACAGGCTCTGAGGGGCCTCTTGTTTTGATGAAAATGATTTTTTCCTGTATAACATGGCCTACCAAACATACCCCATCCTATCCAGATTTAACCATAAAATGATCTAATAAAGACAAAGTCTTCCCAAAAATTTTTGGTCAGATGAGGGGTTATTATATTTAATCAGTAGAATGTGAGGATAGAGAAAAATGACGCAAAATGGCACCCCTGGGCTCACAGGACTGCCGGAAATTCATAGCCTTGAACGAAAAAGTATTTGTTAACATTAGCAAGATAAGCCAGAACAGTTCAATGCATCTCAAACTTCGCCCTCACATTATCAGTGATGAGATGTATGAACTACATTCAACTGTGAAGTCACCATATAGTCAATGCATTCATTTACCTCAGCTTTAGAAAACTGTTTGACCGGTCGATGGAGAGGATCCGCTGTTTCTGAGGCATTTGACACCTTGGGTGGCAAGATTTCGACTGAGTCAGAGATTTTCCTCTTCTTCATGACTTTAGAGAAATAATGAAAGAAAACCAATCAATT
The DNA here is from genome assembly GCA_029692085.1 of Gymnothorax javanicus. Taxonomy (NCBI): domain Eukaryota; kingdom Metazoa; phylum Chordata; class Actinopteri; order Anguilliformes; family Muraenidae; genus Gymnothorax; species Gymnothorax javanicus. The sequence goes on from CM056206.1 coordinate 21,917,546, forward strand.
GACATACTCCTCCTCCCACACCGTGCACATTAACATATGGGCCAATTGTTATGGAAGCTCACCAAGACCCCTCAGCCATCACTGCCCTGAAATAAAAACATGACAAGCAGGACTTTATAAACTTTTCATCCATTCATTTTTCAACCCCAGCTGTCCTTGGACTCGCAGGAAGATACCCCCTCCACAACCTTTTTGAATGAGGAGTACTTTGTTCTTCCCAAAGTTTGGACCTTAGTTTTTCTATTAAAAACTATACATTTGGTCTTGGCATAAGGTGGTCTTCGCCGAGATGGGAGGATAAAGATGAACTGTATCTTTGTCAATCGATGATTATAAAAAAGTTAAAGAATCATCTCAAGTTACATTTAAGCGTGGGGTCCACTGTAGACATAATCTTGGGGTTAAGGCAAAGATAAGGTTAATAAACAACTTTTTAGGTCACATTTTAGCTAGCTTATCTAAAATTCACAGCCGATGAGAGCTTGCATGAAGCACAGTCTATATGACGCAGGACGTAAGGCCCCGCCCCCTGGGAGTCTCGAGTAGAGAGGGGGAGGAAGGAGTGGCTTGGTTCATTTACAAACGGAGTTGGCGTTTAAGGGACCATCTGGTAGTCAGAAACTACAACGTATAGCTTTAAAACTACAGTGAATTTCATCATGAGAGGTTTGCATTCTATATAGGCATGGGCAACGCTCTGCATAAACTCTAGTGCAATGCGTAACAGCTGAACTGGGTGGTAAACAAGCCTCAGAAAACATAAAAAATGATGTAAATACCATTTTCAAGTGCACGGCGTGGCAAAAATATCCATTTAGGAGGTAGATTTCAAATAGCCCACGCCGACGTGATATCCCAGCTACGGCCCCGATTGGTTTACAGCCATCTAATTTGAGAAATTAAAAGTCTGTTTGTCCAGGCTAGACCTCCAGGGGATGTGAAATAAATTTGACAGAAGTTGGTGAAGTTCGTCGCTAGTTCGCCATGATTTCTTCTCAACAATAGCAAGAAAGGTGGGCGTATTTTTACTCTACCCTACATAGTTTGTTGACAGAATATCCTGTGACCCTATTTGTGAAGTTTCAGTAAAATATACCAAGGAATAAACTGGCGCCAGGCATTTGAAGCCCACTGGTCACAATTCATGCCATCTCCACTTCAACTGGCTGGACGCCAGCGCTGCGATGCTTGACCAGATTTCGTCAGTGTGTCAAATGAATTGTCTTACCAGTGCCGTGCGGACGGAGGTTAGTTTGGTGAGGCAGAATCCTTCCCTTTGCCTGATTAGCAATCAGACGATTAACTAGTTTAGTAAGACTATTCGGCAGAATGACGGGCCAGTTTAAATTTCCGTGGCGTTATTACTCAGTACATCGAACCTGAAATGCTCGCTAGACAGCAGATTTGCACGTACTTGCTTCCAGGAAGCCAAAGCAATGTCATGAACAAATATGAAAACAGTTCGACTTATGCAGAGTTCAATGCTTAATCAATATACAATGTATTCTCCTTTAAATACGAGCTTTTACACGCAAAAAAATAAAAAGGGGGCACTTATTTTCAGTCTTCTTTCATAATCCGATTGATTAACAATGTTTAAACGATATACAGAATTACCGAGAGCCGAGAATTTTTCCTAACTGATTATTCAGATTTCCATCCTTGCAGTCAGTACACGGGCTTCCTATAGGCTTGGCCTTAATTGTTTTCATTGTCAATCAGGAATAGTACAAGGGAACAGGTTCACAAAATCCTGTGATAAAAGTTTGGGTGACTGCCTTACCTCACTGCACGTCTCTGGCTTCCTGTAAGAAAGTACTCACAAATCTGCAGTTTCATGAGCATTTCAAGTTCGATGTACTGAGTAATAACGCCGAGGAAACTTAAACTGGCCCGTCATTCTGCCAAATAGTCTTACTAAACGAGTTAATCGTCTGATTGCATATCAAGCAAAGGGGAGGTTTCTGCCTCACCAAACTAACCTCCAACTGCACGTCACTGTGTTTTACTATGAATTATTCACAGTAGCTCATTGAAACTATCATGGGAGACGGATATATGGACATAGTAAAAAACAGTGCAAAGTTTTTTTTTTTTTTTTTAAATCACCGCGGGTTATTGAAGGGGGAACGTTTGATTCATTTCGTAGCAGTGGGAGGGCAGACAACTGCCGGCATCAGCGACTTCACTGCATTTTATATAGTAATGGGCGAGTAGCGTTAACGTTTGCCCTCCCACCGATTATTTTGACATTTTTGCAGGCCATTAATCCAAAAAAAAAAAAAAAAAAAATTCACAAACAACCCATTCATACCATTTTTTAATATCAATGCAAAACCTAATGTTTGTTGAACATAATTGGGTGAAATTCAATGCATTTTCCATTAAAAAGGGCCTAGGGGGCGCTGCTGTACTTCAGAAAGGGGGTAGATGACTTTAGCATCAATTATTTCTGTTAGGGTACCCTAATGGATAATTTGGCCTCGTTTATTTCTGAATAGACTGTATTTTTGAAAATGCCCTCAGGCTTCACCCCCCAATTTTCACAATGGGTTTTGTTGAAATATGCCGAAATCAGCCATTTTTTGGACCCTGTGGCTCTGAGACCCTTTCCTGTAAAGGCGTTGGACTTGTGGCAAACTCTTCGTCTGTGTCTTCTGTACTTACCAGCAAAAAATCATTAGAAAATAATAAAAACTTTGTTCTCAGCAACTCAAGAAATGTTGTCATTTTATTCATTTGTATTGCCCATGCCTATTCTATAGAGGAATGGATTAGCTCACATATTGATGGTAATTTGCATTTTATGACAAAACCATAAAACTCTCTCCAGTTTTCATATAGCCGAAGAAGTTTGATTTTAGTACAGCTATTCTGTGCTGTCTCTTGAGCATGTGCACTGGACATTACTCTTAAGGGCAGCCTTTCTGAGCTTGTAGCTCATTGTACACAACTTCCTGCAGCCACAGAGGATCATCTCATACCAAGTTTCTGCGGCTTCCGGAGGGGAGGTCAGCAGTGGCCACATAACTTAATTCTTATTTACCCAGCCCCATCCAGAAGGGCTTGGGATCCCCGTGTCAGGTTTATAAAACTTTTCCCGAGATGTTGGCCTGATACAGTAACTGGTTCGCTTTGTATGTTACCCTAGAGTAGCCCTCGTAGGTGCAATGTTCCCAAGTGCTATGAATTTTTGATAGCTGCTTTCTTACCCGATATACCGCCATGATGTCCCAGGACTCAAGACTGTGAAACTGCCCTTATACGTCATGCTGGCAAGACCTTTGAACAGTTTACAGTTAAGTCCAGCCTGCCACTGCTGGAAGTTTAATTTTTCTGGCTGCCATTACTTTGGCAGTGAAATAGTTAAAGGGGACCTATTATGCTACATTTCCAAGTTTATATTTTGATCTTGGACTCCCCTAGAATACTCCTGACCATTCAAAATCCCAAAAAGGGTCCTTATTTAGCTAATACTGCAATCCTCAAAAAACTCCATTTGTAGTCCATTGCAGTCTCAGCCTGAAAAGCCTTGTTTGGGCTTCTCTTCCGCTATGGCCCCCCCCTTCCCATGAGCCCACTTTCTTCTGATTGGCCAGATCTGTGGAGGGCGGAGCTGCGCGGGACTCAGCAGAATGCAGTTTTCCAGGTCCGCCTCCCTGGTGTGAAATGTGAGACGCGTCTGCCATCTGAGCTAAAGAATTTTGCAATCAAACGCTGCACATGTGTATAGATCTAATGCAATGAACTTGTTCTAATAAATGCAGCGGCAAAAGTGGAGGACGCAGTGCGAAAGTCTGGCAGCTCAAGCTCGAATTTGCCATCTACCTGCGGCATGGTGAGTACACCGGTGTTTCCACTCTATAGCTAGGATTGAGGGAAAGCTAGAATCCACCCCATACAGACACATTTGTAGAACGGGTCGACATACCCAAGTGTAGACCGGAGACAGTAGAAATACGGTGGGTCTGAGTTTAGAGGGAAACATGGACAGTGAGGAGCAACAATAAGTGGACCAACAACTTATGGACTGCTTAGGTGAGTATTAAAAGGACCTGCTGCTTCGTGTGCATAACTGTGGTGTGTCGTTAGCATGGAGTAACGAACAGCTTCTACGCTGGTATATGACGGAGGGGCGAAAGCTCCAGGCTGAACGGCCATTTCTGACATTGCCCGCGGTAATGGTTTACTTATTGCGTCGGAATGACCAGCGTTTGCTTGGGAAAATGGGCAAGTTAAGCCACTTTCATACCGGTAGCGAAACAAATTTTTCGTGCGAGAGATTACATTCAAAGTCAATGCATTGTCTTTGCATTGACTCTGAATGTAATCTGTTGCGCGAAAAATTCGTTTTCGTCCAGTGTGAAAGTGGCTTAACACGCCCATAATGTGTGTATTCGCGTCTTTGCATTGACTTTGAATGTAATCAGTTGCGCGAAAAATTTGTTTCACGTCCGGTGTGAAAGCAGCTTTATGGATAGTACACGACAGCTAGAGAGAACTCTGATTATGTTATGAGCATAATACAGGTTTAACAGACCGTAAGTTCCGTCAGCGTGGACAGTTGCTTATGTCGAGCTAGCGAATCGATAACTGCTACAGGAAAGAATTTCCTATTCAATCCCTGCCTTTTTTGGCTTTTTATTAGCCAGAAAAATTTCTAAAGGGGGATGAAATTACACCCCTCAGTCCAGAGAAATTGTTTGTTATACCAGACAAGTAAGAGCTTGTGTGTTTCGCATTGCTTTCACCGCAGTAGCATCAGAGAGCTAGCCCAGATATTGGTGAAGTATCCGGCTGATCCCGGTCATGGATAAGTGAAGCGATCACAAGCAGCCGTAAACAAACCCAAACACGTATCCCAAGCTCTGCAAAACCTATGTCTGGTCTAACTGCAGCCTTTTCAGCCCAACTTTGCAGACACATACAACACCTCTCCGGTTAGCTTCAGCTGTAGTGGCTACAATCAGGCAACGTTATGATGAAACTGCCACATTGATGGTTACCGAAGTAACACAAGCATACCAATCAAAATTACTGCATAGAAGTTAACCAGGACAATTTTTAAGTAGCACAGCACGCGAACTAACATGCAGTGGCTGGTAACCGAGCATTCGTGACAACCACAGAGACAAACCCTTGCAATACAGGTCTTACAGACAGCAAGTTCTGTTACCGTGAACTGTTGTACCAAGCATCCAAATTACAAACAAGTATAAAAAGTTAGCTTCAAATGAGGTTTATGTTCACACACCTTCTGTTGAATTTCCCCTGATATTACTCTTGCATATTTAGGACACAAACATTAGCAACAGTAACTTGGCTACGTTAGCTGCAGTGCTACAGCCACAATCAACAGGCCATCACATAACGTAGGCTTATGCCATAAAAGCAACTTACAGCTTCCGCATCTGTGAATCACAGACAGTCGCGACCAATACAGGCTTTATCTTCAGATATTTTACAACGGAGTGGCTCTTCGCACAGCCGCTATGCCAATAGTGGGTCAAATTATTTTATTCACACAGCTGTGCCAATGCACAGTGCAGAGCAGCTTTGCCAATAAGGATGGGCCGTAACATTATTCGCACAGCAGCTGTGCGAATAGCCGCGTCTATTTTACAAAGCCTGCTTTTGAGGCCAGCTGTTAGTGCTAACTTTCGTTAGCGGTCCTGCTAGCCACTCGCAACACATTAGCTTCACTTACTTTATTTGCTGTTATATCGTTAATTACAGCTTGTGGCTCCGAGCGCTTGATGGATGCAGCTGCTTCAGGTTTGAGAAGCAGCTGAAACGCATATCCAGCGTCGAATTATCCTTTATTGACAAAGCTGTCTTTGGTGAAATGCTGAGCACAAACAGCTAACATTCCCCTTGGCCGTGGCTGTTTGCTGCCAGCAAACAAAAAAGCTACCCACTGATTTCTGGTGGCATCGTCTTTTGGAAGAGAAATAGGTCCTTTTCTTTGCCTCCAAAAATAAACAGACAAGTTCTTGGATTACGGCAAAACCTCTGTATCTTATGTTTAGAAACTTTTCAGAGGTTGAGTATGGACATCCAACGTTATAACATTACTTATATGTATTAAAAGAAGGATCAGCATAATAGATCCCCTTTAATAACAATAGCAGAACTCTAAGAAATCAATGTTCATGGCAGTCCACTGTGCGCACTGTGCTTCAATGCAAATTTTTGTTCATCATTAAGTAGGATACCATACGGCATGCAGGGGATATCTCAGGTGTCAGTGGGTCAATTTTGATGATTGACCTCTCTATCGAACAGTCAGAGATAAGAGAATCAAGCCACAGTCCCAAAATCGCTGGCAATACCATTCTCCAACAGCAAGGAAAAGACTAACAGTGTGCATAGCGAATGCACTTTCCTACTTCCCTTAAGAAACCCATTCCTTGACCTGAAAATACCCGAGGACGGAAAGCAATCGTTTCAAAGTGACAAAGCGCCTTTGGAGTAAATATAAGCAGTATTTTTATGCTCCCGAACACAACTTTCACTGCGAGACGGCTAGGGTATGACATAATTTATGGTTATGGCCGTACGAGGTGCAGTTTATTTTTGCTATTTTTTGGCCAATTCAATGTTTTAGTCATGCAGCCATAAACATTATATTGTAAGAATCTGTAGAGACCCTGCTTTTATATCATATATCAATTGTACATTAGAATTAAGTTACAGACTCGCTGGAACCAGACATGCGACCCATGCACCTATTGCGCGTTTTTGCTGCGAGTTCATTGCTTGGTGTTGAAATTGTTTTTATTTTGGTAAAAATGGTTATGATCTTTTAGCCGAGTTTCTTCCCATTAACTGGGTATATAAATATGACTATGTTGCTATGGTTAGACTGCCCTTGACCGGTGTTAGCTGTGAGGTGCGTAGCTGTCCTCAGTACCGAGGACGTTCGAGTTCAAGAGGTTAATGTACAGTGGGGTACAAAAATTTGGGCACCCCTGGTTTAAATATCTGTTACAATTAATCCCCAAGTGATTGAAAGCAAACCTGAACACTAAATGCTACAAAGTTAAACATGACACCTTTCTGCAAATTTAAAAGCATGGTTTTTTTTTATTTTAATTTTTCTGAATTTTTAAATGATAAGAAAGGAAAAAGGGCCCTGTGCAAAAGTTTGGGAACCCTTTTGGATTATTCTTTGTTACCTTTTAAGAAGATTATTTCTAAGGCCCAGACCCCAGGTGATTTACTCTTAAGGGCTTCAATGAGTCCGGTGAATATAATTCCAGGGTTGAACTATATGTTCTGAAGTAACCCCATGCCTTCGAAAGTATCCGACTGTGGTGGCTGTTGTGTCTGGTTTTGAAAACCATGTGTTCCTCTAAACAGTTGTCCAAGGATTTCAAAATCAAGATAATTTACTTCCACCATCAAGGAGAGGGCTACAAAAAAAAAAAAAACTCTCGCAACGTTTCAAACTACCCATTTCTACGGTCAGAAACATCGTAAGAAAATGGATAATAAATGGAACAATTGAAGTCAAGGTAAGATCTGGAAGACCAAGAAAAATTTCAAATAGAATGGCCTGAGATCTGGTGAGAAATGCTCAGAAGAGAAGAACCCACACATCACTGCAAAAGAGCTGCAAAGAAAAAGTAGCAGACAAAGGTCTAGTTTTTCGCAGGACAACAATATAGCGTACCTTAAACAACAAAGACCTACATGGCAGAATTGCAAGAAACTCAAAATTAAGCATCTGAAGTATGCAAAAGAGAACCTTGAGAAACCTCAAGCCTATTGGAACAATGTGCTTTGGACTGATGAAACCAAAATTGAACTTTTTGGTCACAACCAAAGCAGGTATGTTTGGACAAAAAAGGGTAAAGCATTCGTAGAGAACAACACGCTGCCAACTGTTAAGCATGGCGGTGCATCCATTATGCTTTGGGGTTGTGTAGCAGCTAGGGGCACAGACAATATTGTGTAGGTGGAAGGAAGAATGGATTCCACCAAATATCAAGACATTCTAGAGGCTTATGTTCAAAGATCAGTCCAGAAATTGAAGTTGACGAGATGCTGAGTATTCCAGCAAGACAGTGACCCTAAGCATACCTCAAAATCCACCATGAAGTACCTCCAGGAAAGACAGATGAAGGTTTTGGAATGGCCGTCACAGTCCCCAGACCTGAACATTATTGAAAATCTGTGGAGAGACCTCAGAATGTCGTACGTGCAGGACGGCCAAAGAATATTTCTGAGCTAGAGATGTTCGGTCAGGAGGAATGGGAAAAAACTCCAAAGACAAGAATTGAAAGACTATCAGCTGACTACAGGAAGCGTTTGCAAGCTGTTATAGCTGCCCGAGGAGGAGTTACAAAGTACTAGCTGACAGGGTTCCCAAACTTTTGCACAAGGCCTTTTTCCTTGTTTTATTATTCTGAAACTGTAAAAAGTTAAAAATAAAAATTATTCTTGCTTTAAAATGTGATGAAATGTGTTATGTTTAACTTTGTAGCATTTAGTGTTCAGTTTTGCTTTCAATCACTTGGAGATTAATTGTAATAGACATTTAAACCAGGGGTGCCCAAATTTTTGCACCCCACTGTAAACTTGTCATTCCTATGTTATACTGACCCAAAGTTAGTAGTATAAAGCAGTCAGACAAAAAGTAGATAGCACTAGGGCTGTGCGATAAATTTATCAATATAATTTTAAGTGCAATAAAAGTAACTGCCGCCACGGGGTACACAGATGAGCTTGTTTTTTGTCTTTACTATGATGCTTAGAAAAGATACCTGATACAATGTTGAACAAACAGCAATCAGACATTGGAGGCCATTTGAAATGCTACCAAGAAGAAAACTGCATTTTGAAGTCAGCTAAATGCCAGTGAGGATGAACAGCTTCCATCACGCAGGCATAATTAGCTTACTTTAAATCTATTCCTAAGTACTTTGCCTTACTAACAGTCAAGCCACTTATTGAGCCAACTGACTAATCAAAACCAATATGTAGCCCATAATGGTTAAGCAGTGATGGTAATGAGCAGATAGATCTAAGCAGGCTACTGTGTTAGATTGAAAGGATGTCAATAATCTGAATAATTAGTAAAAGAACGTCCTCTGAATTCTGCCTCTCATCGTAGAATTTTTACGTATTATTAAAGATTGATTAACAATAAATTCCTTTTAAAGATGGCCCTGGTTTTTAAGCATCTAAAAAAATACACAAAGTGGACAACATTTTGTGATGCATATCGATGGTGAGTGAGAAATTATTTTCGCATTGCAAGCATTGGCTAAATGCACCAAAAACCTGGCAAACACGTTCCGAAAAATCTGTGCTGCAAATATGTAGCATTTTTTTATTTAATAATTGAAAAAGACAAATTAAAAATAGAGTAATTCATAACTCTTGACTTTGTTTACTTTTGAGAAGCTAAATAGCCTCCAGTGAAAGTGGAGAACATTTTGTTTAAGCTTATCGAATGTGATATATACTTTGTGATCGCATTCACACGTAGCGGCCAAAAGTAAAACTAGAAATAATCTAGCAAAACACATTCCGTCACATCTATCATGTTTCATAGTCATTTAAATTTCAAAATGTGACAAATAATATTATCTAAATATATTACACTGTCTACCAATATATACTTGTAAGTGAGTGAATCTACTGTTTGATTGCAAACTAGCAAAGTGAAAGGGAACAGGGTGAGATTATTGTCGGTTAAAACGTGATGATTCTGCAGACCTAAACGTTGCTTTGTTCAGCACATTGGATTGGTATTTGGTTCAGTGCAGCAGGTGGTTTTATTTCACACTTAATAAGTTGGCAGGCACTCCTTGATACCAAAATGTACGTGCACAAGAACTGAAAAGGTTTTCATGATACATCCCATTTAAAACAATTCTGCAAATCAGGTTTAGGGGGTAGGGGTGGGTGATAAATTTAAGCGCAATACCAGTAATCACTGTCAAGGGGCGAATAGATGAGCTTGCTCCTCCTCTTTCCCATTGTGCATACCCGATACGTTTTTTCTAACTATGGAAACGTTAGATAAATTATACCAGAAGTGGAGCAGCGATTTGTTAGGGCGTTTGTGTTCTACGGGCAAGATATGAGCACTGCAATCCCCCACCTTTGGCCCAAATTCCATTCTCCACACCATGCCAAAATAAAATGAGTGCCAAGCATTCCTACATTTTATTCAATATCACATGCAAATAATATTGAGAGTAAAATGTACATTATAGCATCACTCTCTTTACCCCAAGGTACTGTATTCGACAGCATTCACATACGGGCGTTTCTACAGAGAAGGGCATGATTATGGTAAAGACATGTCCACCAAAAATTCTCTCTGGGATTCCACTTTTTCTTATTCTTCAAATAGGCCTTCCAAAGTACAAGTCAGTATTCAAATGGCAAAGCTGGGTTATGGCTGGTTTCATTTTTTTCAACAAACTTTAAGATGGTCAGGGGTCTATACCATAATCAACAATTATGGTAAAGACGAAGTGACATACCTCCACCGTAATCAGTGTTTTTGGCAAATTGCACTGAAGAAATGAGTATCATACTTCCTGCATGAATCTTTTGGTCATTCAAACATATCAAAGGCATTGAAAGGTTCATTGTTAACTCAGAGTGTGAGAAGGCATGTCTCCACCTTTGCTGTACGAACATGCATTGGCTGTAAAGGGTGAGGAATTTTTGCATGTTATTTTGGAGGAGGGGCCCTAATGCCAAATTAACTATATTCCAACATGCCCCTGCATAATTTTTCTATACAGTAAAGTACCAGTATTTTATATGTTCCAAAATGCTCAATTATAATGTCATATCAAACAGGCAGGCACTGATGCAAGCCCATCCGAGGCACATTTGCACAGAAACAAATGCCTGCACGGAGAGAAAGCAGCACGCCGACGGCATTCCAGCATAAACCAAGATTAGTAGTTTTGGGGCAATCGTCTAAACCCAAACCAAACCCTGAACATGGCCCTATAACTTTGAATGCACTTATCTGTCGTGCGAATAATTCGTTTCGCGTTCGGTGGAAAAGCAGCTTAAAAATCAAGCAATTTATTTAGCCAACAAGCACAACCGGCACGTAGCCTATAATGATTAAAAAGCGATAATGAGAAGTAGACATAACAAACGAGGCTTCCGTGTAAGACTGCCAATAACCAATAAAAATAAATACATTTTAATATGGCCCTGGTTTTCAAAAATATAAGAATATAGGCCGACGCAATGTAGAAAACGTTTCATTAAGCGTATCCACCGTGAGGTGTGAATTATTTCCGTACTCACGTCAAATCGTCAAATGTAAGCCAATAAAATAATCTGGCAAACGCACGAAGGTGAATCTGTACCGTTTCCAGGTCATTTGAATCTCAAAATGCGACTGCCAAAAGAATAATATAGAAATAAATTGGACCGTCTTCCGATTCAAATTTGTAATTGTGCGAATCAAGTGCTTGATTGTAAATTGAACATGGGACCAAGGTGAAACTTTCCTGCACTCTGCACTTTTACATCTCTTCGTCTCTCCCTCGCTGCTTCTGAATCTACACTGCTAGCCAACTCCGTTTGATTCAAAAGACCAGCGCCAGTTACTGTTTATCTCCTCTGGCTTCAACACGAACTCGCGTGATGTAGAGCCATTCTACATCATTCGTCCGGAACCAAACATCGGCAGGGCTTGCGGTCGAGTACTACCATTGTCCTAATACTCCCATTTTTGTTTTGAGCTCCACATAGACACGGGCCTATAAAAGTCTGACTGAAAATGAGTAAAAATCAGACTGGTTATAATGCCACAACTAACGGAAGTTCAACGAGAACGCGCGATTGGGATGCTACAGGCCGGAAGTCGGGTAGGTGGAGTTGCCCATCGCCTCGGTGTGCATTCTGTAACAATTAGTCGCCTCAGAACCAGGTTTAATGCCACTGGACACACGGCCGATCGCCCCAGATCCGGTAGGCCACGTGTTACGACTCCAGCGTCTGACCGTCGTATCCGCTTGTTACAGCTGCGGGATTGCTTCCGGTCGGCAACTCAAACTGCCGCTGAGATGCGTTTCTCAATGCCGTCCGTTACCGCGATGAAATTCTCCGGCCAGTCGTCCTTCCGTTTGTCCGACGTCACCGACTGACTTTCCAACAGAACAACACGCGTCCGTACGTGGCACCTTTCTGTATGGAGTTCCTTCGGGCCGAAAATGTGCAAATCCTTCCCTGGCCAGCGTTTTCTCCAGATCTTTCACCTGTAGAACACTTGCGGGACATTCTGGATAGAGCGATCCGGAGACGCCAGCTACAGTAGGTCAGCTAAGACAAGCACTGACCAAACAGTGGAACGGCCTTCCACGAGCAACAATCAGACATCTAGTGATGTCTATGAAACGCAGGTGTACCGCCGTGCGCGACGCTAACGGGGGACATACGAGATACTGATAGTGTCATTTGTGTTTTGTAATGTCAAACTTCACCTTGTTAAATAAAAGCCAACATGGCGATATTCCAAACCGATTTTTTTGTTATGTTTACTGTCTGAGATTCCCTCTTTCATTTGATGCCAATGAAGTGTTGATTAATAACAGTTACACTCGATAAAATCAAGAAATAGAAAATTGTGTTTTTTTTTTTGGTTAGTATATTTTTGTGAATATTTTGAATGAAATATCACAAAGCTAAACAGTGAACACATTTTTCCACATCTTGTTTTGCTCTTTTTTTTCATTAAAAGGTGCCAGTAATGCTGGAGGGTACTGTATACAGCCTTAACAGTGCTTTCAGAATATGCACCTCACTTCCGCTTCTTGCTGGAGCTCGTCTCTCATGGACTTCTGTTTACAGTCAGCAAAACACACCTTACTGGTATGAAGGAGAAATGCAGCTACTTTAGAACATTACGGTTGTGTTTGCACAGTCAAACAATTCCGCCGCCGGTGCAAAACTTTAAAGAATCTTATTTTAATTGGAGCATCTACTGCTGTCAGTAAACAGGAATATTAATGGAATATGTAGTTTCAATAGCCCTGTCCAGAGCTTGGTAGGAATGTTGCCTTTTTTGAATCACAGTCAGTGAGTGACAGTAGCCCCGTTTCTGAATGCACGTACATTACAGCAAACTCCAACTGTTTTTTCATCCCTGGCATGATGGGTTGACCAAATGGCTGTGATTGGCAGGATGGCCGATCAATCAATTTAGCTTTACCGCTTTAATGCATGGGGATAGGGAACTCCTTCACTTCCAAACTGTTTGAACAGATTTTAGTTTCATTTGGTCAATAACCATCTCAGGAAAAAGTCAGGGGATGGTATTATGTTTCAGTGAAAACGTGGGCATCGCAACACCATAACACCCGCGGGTGTGACGCCCCAGAATAATACAGACGCACAGAATTTTATCACTTAAGCAATGTTCTCCAATGTTGCCATAGCCACGTTCTGCCTGCAGACACACATTGGAAAAAAAGAATGGAAAGGAATAGAGCCATAATTCCTGCGCTCATCGCTAGTCTAATGTGAGCATGTCACTTCCTCACATTATTTTGCGCCTGGACGAGTTTTGACCATACTGTCGTCAGCTAGCATCAAACACAAACACCAGCTTAGTGCACAGATGGATTAGAACATTTGCAAAAAATATCAATATTAATTGGTTGTATAAATTGGTTTAGGAGCAGTTGAGTGATTAATCGATTATTTGGCCATGATGGCACATCCCTAGTTGAAGTCCATTGTTGTAGCCAAAGCTACGACTCATGAAGGAAGTACTGCATAAAGAATGCAGGGGAAGAATGTGTCCTGTGTTGCTGTAGGGCAAATCGGCACCTTATGAACCATCAGTAATGTAAGCAAACATTACGAGTGCTCGTTAAAGATCAGTACCTTTCTCAGTAAGACTGCATGAGACAAATACCATGATATAACTAGAAAATTGCAGTTCCAGGGAAAACTGCTTGGGCAAGCTGGAAGCTGCTGATTATGTTAAGTTTGGATTGCTGACAATGTGAGGTTAAAGCTGCTGGAAATGAGTTTAAAGCTTCTTTAAAATTAAAAAGGGATATTGTATCGTTTAAAGGGATAGTGCGGATTTTTTGATATGAAGTTGTATGAAATAGGCATGGGCAATACAAATGAATAAAATGACAACATTTCTTGAGTTGCTTAGAACAAAGTTTTTATTATTTTCTATGATTTTTTGCAGGTAAGTACAGAAGACACAGACGAAGAGTTTGCCACAAGTCCAACGCCTTTACAGGAAAGGGTCTCAGAGCCACAGGGTCCCAAAAATGGCTGATGTTGGCATTTTTCAACAAAACCCATTGTGAAAATTGGGGGTGAAGCCTGAGGGCATTTTTGAAAATACAGTCTATTCAGAAATAAACCAGGCCAAATTATCTATTAGGGTACCCTAACAGAAATAATTGATGCTTAAGTCATCTACCCCTTTTCTGAAGTACAGCAGCGCCCCCTAGGCCCTTTTTTAACGGAAAATGCATTGAATTTCACCCAGTTATGTTCAACAAACATTAGGTTTTGCATTGATATTAAAAAATGGTATGAATGGGTTGCCTGTGAAGTTTTTTTGGATCAATGGCCTGCAAAAATGTCAAAATTATCGATTGGGAGGGCAAACATTAACGCTACTCGCCCATTACTATATAAAATGCAGTGAAGTCGCTGATGCGGCAGTTGTCTGCCCTCCCACTGCTCTGAAATGAATCAAACGTTCCCCTTCAATAACCTGTGGTGATTTAAAAAAAAAAAAAACTTTGCACTGTTTTTTACTATGTCCATATATCCTTCTCCCATGGTAGTTTCAATGAGCTACTGTGAATAATTCATAGTAAAAAACACAGTGACGTGCAGTCGGAGGTTAGTTTGGTGAGGCAGAAACCTCCCTTTGCTTGATTAGCAATCAGACGATTAACTAGTTTAGTAAGACTATTTGGCAGAATGACGGGCCAGTTTAAGTTTCATGGCGTTATTACTCTCAGTACATCGAACCTGAAATGCTCACTAGACAGCAGATTTGCGCGTACTTGCTTCCAGGAAGCCGAAGCAATGTCATCAACAAATATTAAAACAGTTCGACTTATGCAGAGTTCAATGCTTAATCAATATACAATGTATTCTCCTTTAAATACGTGCTTTTACATCCAAACAAAAAGCGGGGGCTTATTTTCAGTCTTCTTTCATAATCCGATTTACAAAATGTTTAAACGATATACAGAATTACCGAGAGAGCCGAGAATTTTTCCTAATTGATTATTCAGATTTCCATCCTTGCAGTCTCGAATTGAAGCGTATACGTGAATGAATCTTGTGACCGGTGGGCTTTAAAGGCCTGGCGCTGGTTTATTCCTTGGTATATTTTACTGAAACTTCACAAATAGGGTCACAGGATGTTCTGTCAACAAACTATGTAGGGTAGGGTAAAAATACGCTCACCTTTCTTGGTATTGTTGAGAAGAAATCACGGCAAACTCGCGACGAACTTCACCAACTTCTGTCAAACTTATTTCACATCCCCTGGAGGTCTAGCCTGGACGAACAGACTCGTAATTTCTCAAATTAGATGGCTGTAAGCAAATCAGGGCCGTAGCTGGGATAAGACCTCGGCGCAGGCTATTTGAAATCTACCTCCTAAATGGTTATTTTTGCCACGCCTTGCACTTGAAAATTTGTAAACACGGCGCAAATTGGAGGTCACACATTTATCCAACAGGCGAACAATAGCTCTGTTCAAATCGCGTTTTTGGCCGTAATACGCAGAGTTCATGTATGAAATGCGGGTATCCTATTGAAAAGGTTGCTTTTAATCAAACCATGGTGTTCTTTTTGTATGAAAATGGTATTTACATCATTTTTTATAAGTTTTCTGAGGCTTGTTTACCGCCCCAGTTCAGCTGTTACGCATTCCATTAGAGTTTATGCAGAGTGTTGCCCATGCCTATATGAAAGCACTTATTTAGTAAGACCTCCCCAAGATGCAACGTTATGACACATCAAACCTACTTCATATATTTATTCGACGTAAATTGATGACATTGCCTACTTAAACACTGCCATAAAAATACACATGCTCCATGAGAAAAATATTGTATGAGAACGAAGTAGTTTATCGCAAAATTGCATGAAAATTATATTTACATATATTGGTGAAGATTATGCGAATTATTCAGGCGCGACATAAAAAAAGGAAGTGGCTATTCACCCCGCTGCGGGGTGAATTGAGGGAAAGACACTGGCTATCTGCCCCGCAGCTGGGCCGATAAGAGAAGCAGTTCTGCCATTTGCCCAGCAGCTCGGCCAATAAGAGATCTAATTTTGTAATCCACTCACTCTTTGAAGTTTCACACGGAAGCGCTGCAGGGCGAATAGCCTCTTCCTTAAAAAAAAAAAAAAAAAAAAAACGCTAAATAAAAGGCTACACATTGTTCAGCTTTTCCAACAAGTTCATTAATTTTCCATTCAATAAGAAGCAGAACTCCTTTTAAAATCAAAAGCAAATTTTAAATTGAAGAACGGTTTATAGCTATAGAATCATCAAACTCAATAAATATTTTGACCAATGTCATTAACTGGCATATTTTATCAAATCAATTTATTTTAGGTAACATTATAGCTTAGGTAGGCAAGATGACCAGAACAACGAGCAGCACTGTAAATTGGGGCGTCATCATTTATCAATAGAAACTTCCGTAAAGTGATTGGTCTCATGTTCCAGTAAGAGTCAAGCGATAATGTAAAAAGTAGGCCTAATAATAATAATAATAATAATAATTTAGCAAATATTGTTAGATGGCGGCACTGATCCATATATGGAAAGCAGAACTACTCGGTGCTACTGCGCTCTTATCAATGGATTGCATTTATCAGTTAAATTAACGCACTGTCTCCTTGTTATTTTAACTGTAAGCTGAGTCCTGCGCGCATGTAACTGTGGTTTAGCCTACAGTTAACATTCGCAGAACCTGTTATGAACTGATCATTAAAATAACTGGCAAAAAAGGTGCGTGTTTATAACAGTGTGCTTACTCCAGCCTTAAACCTGGCTATTTTCAAACTGAGGAAAAAGTCATATCAAGCGATGAACGAATAGCGACTGGGGACATCACTTTCATTTCTTTGTACTTAACTAGCTCTATTTTGATACCAATATTTTGCCTATTTTAGATACGATCATAAATATATTTAGCTAATGCAAACAGTTCCTGGTAGCGATATGCTGGAATAGGATCTCGAGCAATTTTTTTCTGCTTTGCAATTTTTACTGTAACGTGTTCTCTTGGACGCACCCAGCAAAAAAGACCTTTACGGCGGTCAATGTGCTGTCCTGGAGCTGGTTTGAGCAACTGTACCAACTATGATACCGGAAATTCTTTCACGGAGTTTGACACAGTATTATTCTTTTACAGTCGTATCCATCTTTGTCTCCGAACAATGATAATGTTGAGGCCTGGAAAAAGGCCAGCAGAGGGCAGGATTAAACCGCAAATGATCCATATCTATGAACCCTACCTCTATGCTACAATTTCGCTGTATCATGCAGAGCCATTTCAGTTAATGGCTGAATCATTTAGTCCAATGGAGATTTTATCGGAATTTTTTACATATTGCGACTTCTAACTCAAAGATAAGTCCAATCTACGAAATGGAGGTACCATACAAAAGAGGAGAGTCTGCTGCGTAAAATATGTCAACATTGTGTTCGTACAGCCAAAAATACGGGAACACAAGAAAGTTAGAAAATTGTGCGTTTAGCCTTTGCAACCTGAATTTTCTTGTCTAATTTAACATCGGAATTAATGAAGTTTCGGTGAGCGGTCCCATCGCTTTTCGGCTCATACGGCCAAAACAGTTTGTCCAATTGCTTCCATAGTTACATTTTCGTGACCAGCACAACTTTTGCAACAACTTGGATATAAAAATATGTGGAGTGAAAATTATGGGAGTTAGAGCAAGTTTAAGAGAAGACTTCTTGACCATTTTGCAGATGTTCGCCACTCTAGCCGTGATGTCACCACACTCTAGGTTCCCAGAATTAATTGTAAAAAAAAAAAATAAAATTTAAAAATTATAATTAAATAGAAGTTACAAAAAAGTTGAAAGGTCCAGAAATGATCCAAGCTTAGCTTAAAATTTTACAGTTTGAACAACATTTCTAGCTAAAAGTATGACAGAGTAAAAAATAGCTGAAAATAGCTACATTTTGAACAAGAGGCCCATGGGCTTTAACGGTCACCTAAGTTGTATAAAAACTGATGTTATTGATGTGAATGAACCAAATATACCCATCATTTTCCTATATCAAGTGTAGTAAACTTCACCCCCTCCCCAGGGGCAAACATGGAGCCTGGGGGCCATGAAATGAACAATTTTGATAAAGCACCTGAAGACCCTTCCATCTATGAAGAGTATTGTTTTCCAGCATATCTGGGTCTGGAGTAGAAGAGTTCGAAAATTTCAGCCAATTTGACAACTTTTAGCCCCGCCCCTCAGAGCACCTGGGGGTGGGCACCATATAATTCTCAATTTTGGTGCATATTTGACCAAGTAAGGGTCCTGCAAAATTTTATTGAAATCGGATCAGCGGTTTCTGAGAAGAGGTGGAAAATGTATTGACCAGTTTTAGCCCCGCCCCTCCGAATCCCTAGGGGCGGGCACCATATAATTCACAATTTCGGTGCATATTTGACCAAGGAAAGTTACAGCAAAATTTCATGGAAATCGGATCAGCGGTTTCTGAGAAAAAGTGGAAAATGTATTGACCACTTTTAGCCCTGCCCCTCAGAGTTCCTGGCGGTGGGCACCATATAATTCACAATTTTGGTGCATAATTGACCAAGGAAGGTTCCTGCAAAATTTTATTGAAATCGAATCTGCGGTTTCTGAGAAGAAGTCGAAAATGTATTGACCAGTTTTAGCCCCGCCCCTCAGAGCCCCTGGGGGTGGGCACCATATAATTTACAATTATGGTGCATATTTGACCAAGGAAGGTTCCTGCAAAATTTTATTGAAATCGGATCTGCGGTTTCTGCGAAGAAGTGGAAAATGTATTGACCAATTTTAGCCCCGCCCCACAGATTCCCTTCGGGGTAGGCACCATATAATTCACAATTTTGGTGCATAATTGACCAAGGAAGGTTCCTGCAAAATTTTGTTGAAATCGGATCAGCGGTTTCTGTGAAGAAGTCGAAAATGTATTGAGCAGTTTTAGCCCCGCCCCTCAGAGTCCCAAGGGGTGGGCACCATATAATTCACAATTTTGGTGCATAATTGACCAAGGAAGGTTCTCGCAAAATTTTATTGAAATCGGATCAGCGGTTTCTGAGAAGAAGTCGAAAATGTTAATTGTTTACGGACGCACGACAGACGACGCACGACAGACGACGCACGACGGACGACGACGGACCATAGGCGATTAGAATAGGTCACTTCGTCTCAGGTGACCTAAAAAACTGTTTTGTTGTTTCCTATGGAACAAAAATACTGAAATAAAAATTAATAACTCAAAAAGTATGAAAGATATCAAGAAGATGAATAAGAGCAACATAATTCAGAACAAGCTGAATTTTTAAAGTTTGAATGAAGTTTCTACGTTAAAGTAGTAGGAGTAATGAGTCAGCACAAAAATCTGAGTATAAAGAAATAAAGAGTGGGAAGAACAGAGTTGCCCACTAATTACTTCTCAGGATTACTTACAGTTTATAGTCAAATACATTGACTTCCATGCCATTAATAGAGTATTATTATTATTAATTTGACCAAATAAAAATCCTTCTGCACATTCACAAATAAGAGAAACAGGATAAAGACATTTTTACAAATTGAAGTCAATATAAGCTAAATAAAACAGCATTTATTGGCGAGTTGCACTGATTATGCCAAGAAAAGATAAATATAACAGATTCTATTTTACCGGGAACAGATGTAGGTAGGGATTTCCGTGCCTTTGCGAGCTCGGGCCGGTCGTCTGCAACACTGATGTCACCCCTTTTCTCCCCTGGCAAAGCAGCATCATCCACAGTCTTCTTCCTCTGCGAACTTAAATAAAAATCGATTTACAACCCAAGTTCATTTAAACCTTTTTAAAATTGATTAATCACCAATTTTATTTTTCTCAAACTAAAATTTTGGAAAGTACCAATCATACTGATAAGCTTGTCCACTACATCCTCCGGCAATTCAGGAGGGTGCACAAAAAGAAAATGTTGCCAAGAAAACTGCAGATTTTCACCCGACAGCCCACATCGGAAAGTGCACATCATTGACCAGTCTGAAAAGGTAGACTGCTTTTATATAACAAAAAATTCAAAATCAGTCCAACAAGGAGAGGAAAATCCTGTCTAAATATATGGTAGGGATCCCAACAACACACTGGAACATATTGCGTACTACACCAGTATATGTTAGAAAGGATGACAGGAATTGGCTGCTTGGCATCAGATTGTGTATTGACGATTGACTGGATGCCGAAAAGTTGGTTTTTCCTATGCCAATTTTTAGGCGATTTTAGCCAACTTAAAGGAGCTGTGTCAAGGTTACTGCGCATGCTCGCAACTTTGAATGAAGTGAATACACTCGACTGCAAGTCAAAATGAAGAGTTTGTTTCCAAAACGCATTAAGTGCCAAAATTACAAAAATTTAGATAATACCATAGAGCGATAGCCCTGTGCTTCTTACACATGGTGCAGAAATCTGTTTTTAGAAATTCATGCTATAAAGTGTATTTTTTCATGGTAAAGATTGTATTTTTCTATAAAATGCAATAGGTACCAACATAGAAAAAGCTGATTTACACAAAATGAGTAAAATGGATATATTGCGTTTTGGAAACAAACTCTTCAAATTTACTTCCATCCTTGCTAATCTGTCATCATTTTGCATTGTATTTATATTTTGTACTTACATGGGCATTATGCTTTTTATATCAAATAGTGTTCTATGGAAGTTAGAAGATTCAATCGCAACTTCAGCGCTTTAGTCGAAAGATATGAAAAAATGTAAAATGTTTGCCAACCGCAATAATCATAGAAGGCAGCATTCTTCTACTACTATGATGTTTATTTATGGTTGGAAAACCAGCTGACATTTTGCATGTCCTTCGGCTAGACCGCTAAAATAGTGCTTTGAATCCTCAAAAATGATCCATAGAAAACTCCTTGATATATAAAGCATAATGCCTGAGTAAAAAAAAATATATATATATAAAATTAAATGCAAAACAAAGGTGGATTGGCAAGGATGGAATCACATTATTATTTGCGGTCAAGCAGATTCGCTTTCTTAGGCTAAGAATTTTCAAAGGTCTGTGTGAGAGATATTTTGTTATAAATTGTTTATCCTTATAATTTATCCTTGTAACCTAGCTTGTGCGTAATTGCTTATCCTTGCAATCTAGCTTGTGCGTAAACAGAAGTGTTATGAGATGTGTTTGTCTCCCGTTGACCCTTGGGATCCTTCAAGGCCTTGAGTGTATCTGCAGAGCCGTGAGTTCCTTGTGCACCAGGAGGACCACAGAGGCCTTGAGATAAGGCCTCGGAGTGAGATAATTACGGGGAGAGTCTCCTCTCCGCTGGAACTGATGAGGTTGTCGGGACCAGATATGCGTGGGATAGGAGCACTCAGCTATGGAATGCTGAGAGAACATACTCCTGTGTAATCAGCTCCAAGGGCGGGGGTTTGAATAATAAATGCCTGTAGAAAGGAGGAGAGTGGGGCGCCCCGGTGGCTCGTCGGTCTGGGTGCACATACCATAAAGGCTGTGTCCTTCCCGCAGCAACCTGGGTACGATTCCGGCTCAGGTCATTTGCTGCATGTCTTCCCCCATTCTTCTCCCCAACTTTCCTATCTGTCTACACTGTGTAACTGTCAAATAAAGGAAAAATTCCCCAAAAAATAATCTTTAAAAAAAAAAAAAAAAAGAAAGGAGGAGAGTAATAAACTATTGGGGAATATCTGCCGCATGGGCGTACATTTAAGGCGTTGTGCTTGTACAAATATCCTAGCAAAGGGGAATCCCTTTGTCCTTGTTCTGCATGTAACTTGGACCCTATGTGCATATAGTAAAGGCCAGATCCTATTTTACCATCTCTGTCTCTGAGTGTTTCTTACAGGAATAAATAAGAATATACACCACAGTCTGAGCATGTGCAGTCATCGTGGCTCAGCTCCTTTAATATCAGACCAAAACAATCTTGAGAATCTGCACCCAACTGTGTATTTAGCAATTTTTCAAATGGAGCATCATCCCCGCTCACTAAAACCAGTTCACCAGCTTGACGAGTGAATTTTGAATCCTAGGGAACAAGCAAGTTTGCTGTGTCTTTTCTATTAATCTGACACCACGCAACTCCGTTCCCTGTATGCTTGCCCACCAAAACTTGACGGTCCCTAAGAGTATTCAGTTTTTTTTTTTTTTTTTTTTAAAGGTTATTTTTTGGGGAATTTTTCCTTCATTTGATAGTTATATAGTGTAGAGAGACAGGAAGGTTGGGGAGAAGACATGCAGCAAATGACCCGAGCCGGAATCGAACGCAGGTCGCTGCGGGAAGGACAGAGCCTTTATGGTACGCGCGCTTAGACCAATGAGCCACCGGGGCGCCCCAAGAGTATTCATTGTTATAGTAAAGTTAATGATTTGATTTGGATTGAGATATTAGTAATAATAATGTGAAAGGAAACAAGATGCTATGATACTGTTGCACAAAGCAGACACTTGAATTTTTAAAGGGAGCCGCTGTTACATATGAGGAGATATCGAAACCTCTTAGGTGCTGTGCATGAGAATTTATATGGTAGGGAAAACCCTGGCCTGAAGTTTATGAACCCCGCAGTGTTCTCTCAGAAATGGAATGGAAAGGGGGCAAGGGTCCCCAAACCCCAAAAAATGGGGCCCCCTACTAATGTCAGAGGGTCTCTTGACGAGTCCCTACAAGACAAAGCGACGTGAGGCAAGGGGTCTTTGTTAAACGTATAAAGCATCTTCTACTTTTAAAATGAGCCTACACCTATAAGGCATGTGAGATGCATATTTGGGCAATTCCATGCTAGAAACTGAAAAAATGCTTAATTTGAGAAATGTTTTTAAACTGACTGGTCTATTCTGATTTGTAACCCTGAATACCCAAGTCATTTAGAACAACTAAGTTTTCTCACTTACATGACTGCAGAATGGTGATTTGGGGTGGAATTAAAGGAGACATGAAATTTCATCAAATTTTCAATTTTCCACAATTTTTCAATCAATTGCCTTAATTTCCCGCTATTTGATATCACTCAAGTTCCTAGTCTCTACGAGTCACCTATCTCGAGCAAAGTCTGTCCACTTGCAAAGTGACAGTCACATGAAGCTTTGCTTGACGGAGAAAAATATGATAAATGACGGGCTGTTTATTGTCATGTCCCGTACAACAGATTGAAGGCAAAAAGTTCTTGCCATTTTTTTATTTTTTGAGCTGGAAACTTTTTATTTCAAATCCTCTCATTTTAGACTAAAGGTGCTAAAATGCTACCATCTCCCCAAATTTACATTTATTAGTTTTCACATAATTAGCCTTAAAAGTATTGTCCCGTACGACAGATTGTCCCGTACGACAGGTAGAGTCCTTTACAGAACTGCTTAAACCAAATCTCAAGGCAATTATTTTTCAGTGGGTTAGTTCTGCCTGAAAAACAATAGCAGTCACTTTAATTCCTCACCTCTGAGACAATAGGGGGCATTAGTGTGGAGAATGGAAAATTCCACTGAGGGAAGGCAAGTGACTGTTTCAAGTGTATGCTAGTGGCTGTTCAGAGTTTCTTAATGGTATCAGTCACAGATTCAGAGGTAAGTAAAACACTGAAAACGTTTTGAAATTAAAGGAATTGTTAAAGATATGTGAAAGTAACATCTGCCATGTCTGTGTATTTCATTAGTTTTTTTGCATTAGAAAGACAGAAAAGAGTTCACTGGCCTGACTGTCTCATGAATGAACATGCACTGTGGTTGTGTACATTTTATGCACTGTCAGACTGGCTGAATAAAAATGTATAAAATATAGTACATGTAATGAACCCTTCAAATGAGAAAATACTTTTACTTCGTTGGTACCAGAAGGGCCAAGGATTCAGAGATGAGAAATGAGCACTGAAAAAAATTCAGTTTTAAAATGCAATTATATCATTGCACCGACAACAGCCCACATTCATTTTCACATATGTCAATCTACTGTGTGTAGGGCTCACAATAATCTGAAAATGTTTGTAGGCTGTCGAGGGCGCATCCTATGGGGGGCGCTGCAAGATACTACTTTTGGTCATTTGAGCTGTAATATCAGGGGCATTTCCACACTGCGCCCTCAACAGCCCAAGACAGTTTATTCATAATATGATACCGTGGGATGTCCTTTTCGTAATCAAGACAAATTAAGCGTGGGATGTTGAGGGTGCAAGAAAATAGGTGGCGCTTCAGTCAGGGAAAAAGTGAAATTTGGCATTTTGGGATGGCAAAGTTCTCCATGTGCCCTCATCCGATTTTGATGAAACCTTTTCTTTTGGGTAGCCCTATACGTCTACTGACTGTGATGAGGAAATTCGTCTGGACAATTTTTTCCTTTAACCAGAGAGATCCTCTTGCCGCTATATGTGTCAGAAGAAAAGAGTCGAATAGTTAAGATGTCACGTGATACTCCACTTCCCTGCTCGAGTACGGTTGCTTTCACATTTGGTATGAGTACGGACGAACCGTGCCCGAGTCCACCTCTTCCAAGCAGACTCACATACCGTGCCCGAGCACGATACACTTGTGTTCACACTTACCAAATATACCGGACTTAAAGGTCAAGTGTTCTCGGATCCGTGCCCGAGTCCCTTGTGTGAAAGCACCCTGAGGCTACATGCAGCATCCAAGTTGGCAATGGAATGATGAACCGAGTAATTTGTGTTACTAGTAAGTGTGTTTCATGGTTCACATCTTGTCATTTCTCAATCATTCTGAGCTTTATCTACGGATTTGTGTACGGTCTGTTATGGCAGAATTTCAAACTGTTCTGAAGAAAAGAAGTTGGTAAATAATGAGGCAGGAAAGGTTGACAGGTTTTTACAGATAATAGCTGTCCCGTACGACAGATATTTTGCCCCTTACGACAGGTACTGAATTATCACAGGACCAGAGCTAACTGAGGGGACATGAATTGTTACAAAGTAATCAGTTATTATTTATTTAGCTTTAGCTGTTCAAGTGTCAAGTGCAATAACAGGCGGGAGCAGTGCTTCAGTACACACCTGAGCTCAATTCAGAGCTTCCCATACGACAGATTTTTTTCTGTCCCGTATGACAGGTACCCCCCAGAATTTCTCAACCCAGTTGAATTCATGTCTTGTTGATTTTTTTGAATAAAACTGCTTTAACACAATACAGCAGAGCAGACTCTATTAAATATTTCTTGACCATTTTCCAGAAGTTTTCAATAGCCAATTCACAGAGTTCTTGAAAAGACTTCGTTGGAAAAAAAATAGTAATTTCTCTACGTCCCATACGACAGATCACATTTTTGCTAATTTCACCCCCCAAAAATGGAAATGACTCAGTTTGATCATTGAATAATGTTGAAATGTGGGAACACAATTTAAAGGTCACAGCCTACTTTAAAGCCAGTCATCATTTCATTTTCTGGATGTAAAATACTGTCTGAATGTCCCGTACGACAGGCATGGAATCGCCCATTTAGGGTTTCAATTAGGGGCATTCCGTGGTATTTGCAACATGGCTCCAGATTTTTATTTTTTTTTTCCCCAGAATTTTCAAGAAATACCTGGTGGATATGTTAGTTGACATCAAAAAGTGTCTGAAAAATGTATTTTAGCTTTATGGATCGTTGCACTCATTAATGCCAATTAGCAATTAATCCGTAAGCAGTGGGTTTTTGCATTACGGACAGGACAATGGTTTTTTTTCCCAGTTATCACCAAAATAAAATATTCTTTGCCAAACTTTCTTGGGGGGACTAAATTGTTGTAACTAGAGTTACAACTTTAATTTTTGTATGAAAAGCCAACACAACAAAAATCGCATGTCATAGACCCCATGTGTCCCGTCCGTAACATTTTTGTCCAAAAAGTTTTAATTATTTCCACAGAAGCTGGATTCCCAAAGTAAGAATTATTTTCCTCTTACTAGAGGTCTAAACTCTTCATAAAAACCCTACATCAAAAAAATTTGATCTCACCCATGAAGGGAAATGGCAAGTGTTTTTTGTTACGGACAGGACAAAATATTACGTCCAGGACTGTTTCAGTGCAGAAAATGGACAACAACATCATTAACATGATTTTTTTTGCATTACCTCTAATGTGTGGGGTGCTTGCAACATTTTTTCTGGACCTAATATTATCACCTGAAGTCACAATATTTTTTGGAATGATTTAAATGCATTAAAAAATGCATGCTACATCCCCCTGGCCTTATCCTGTCCATAGGCTGTGTGAGAGGAATTTAGTCATAAATTGCTTATCCTTGATTAATGTAGGTTGAGGCCTGGGTCTGCGTAATTGTTAATCATTGCAATCTAACCTGTACGTAATGAAATGTGCTTTCTGTAACTGTATGAGATGAGATGTGCGTATTTCCTCTGAAGCCTAGGGAACCTGCGAGGCCAGATAGTTTCTCTCTATACAGTTTGTTCCTGTGTAGCTTGCTGGACCTAGATAAGACCTAAGGAAACGTTAATCACTGCGGGGGGAGAAACTCCTCCTCCCTGGGCCGAAGAGATTCATGGAGCCAGAATCTACGCGGGATGTGCGCACACAGCCATAATGAATCAGTCCCACGGGGAGGGGATTGTGACACTGTACTCTTACATATATCCAAAGCAAAGGAGAGATTCCTTTGTCTTCTGTTCTTTGTAACGGGGATCCTACATGCGCTAGTAGTGAAGACAAAATGTTTTCACTATCTCTGCCTCAGTCTGACTTCTTGCAGGAATACAATATCAAAATTCCGACAACAGGTTGCTCCCCAAATTGTCTGCAAAATCTGGTCTTCAAGGCCAAGATAACTTATCCTAAGAAAAGATTATGCATCAAAAACTTCATTTCAACACTAACAGACATCATCATAGGATCTTCTTTTTGGATAAAATTTAATAGAGCCTCCAAACTAGCATATTTGTTGGAGTCGGTGTCAACTCAGATTGACAGTTCACTTAGCTTGGGTTGCAATGTAAGAATTGAAGGGTTTGAGTTTGCCTTTCATACCTGGTAGACACAAAGACCTGAAGTTGGGGCATCAAGTGAGAAGTGGTTTCATTCCATTTGAGCAAGGAACTTGGGTGGTGATAAGGAAATTAGTACAAATTATACAAATGAGAACTATCACTTATACTTCGATTGCTCTAAGACAGTGGTCTTCAAAGTCATTCCCGGGGACCCACTGTGTATGCTGGGTTTTTTTTTCCCCCCCCAACTACAATTGTAATCGCAGGATTTTAACAAGTTGTTAATTTGTCTTAAGTGCATTTAATGTTTAGAGTGGTTATTTGCCCTCGTAAAGGTGCACTATGCAAGTTTGTTTACTTTCTGCGCGATTATATTTTTGTCTCAATTCGCCGACATCTCTCCACGATCCGCTAACTGCCTCCTCCTAAATTCAATGTAAAAAAAAAAAAAAAACCCAGGCTCTAGAGATCGTACAGGCATCACAAACTGCAAATAAACACAAGGGGCACAGGCTGTGCCCCATAACATAACAAACCGTCCCGGCCAATCACCGACAAGAGTTGACAGTTATGGAAGCATGGGAAGGAGGGAACTATGGGAGGGAGGGGCAAGCTACATCTGTTTTGTTTGAGTTCCAATGTCAACAGAAGTGAAAGTAAAGAAACTTGCACAGTGCACCTTTAACACACTAGTTAACCAGAAATATTTCAGGACTGTGACCGATATCAAAATATGGAATTTTGCCTAAATTTACATTTTTCAAGTTTGTCATGCCAGACATTGGACTTAGATGCGTGCATTTACGTTGTATATCAATTTTGTACATGCCAATAAATGAGGCTGTAAGCCTTGATATTTGACATTAAAAGGATATTTCTAATTAAAAGATATGTAGCTGTCTCTCTCTCAAAGTCAATATTGTATTGATCAATACAAGTTTTAGAAGTAATTAATTGATATTTATATAGTGTGACAAAAGTGTCCTGTCCGTAACATTTTGATCTGCCCTGTCTGTAATGCACATTGACACCCCCTGTCGAATTTATCTTTTCAGATATTTTTTTTTGAAAATTCCTGAGTGATATCTGTTTGATATAAGGGTACATCACTGGATGGCTGAATTTGAAGAATATCACCTACGTGAAGAGAACTTTTGATTGAACCACTTTACTAAAAACCCATGTCGCAATCTGTCCTGTCCATTTTTAT
Organism: Gymnothorax javanicus; assembly: GCA_029692085.1. Classification (NCBI taxonomy): domain Eukaryota; kingdom Metazoa; phylum Chordata; class Actinopteri; order Anguilliformes; family Muraenidae; genus Gymnothorax; species Gymnothorax javanicus. Next base: position 21,945,951 of record CM056206.1, read on the forward strand.
TACATGTCATTAAGTGCATTAATTACTGCCAATGACATTCATTCTTACATCATCTGAAGTACCCTCAGAGTACTTCAAATTCAGCCATTCAAAGAATTCAGAGGACCAATACATACTTAGCTGCAATGGAATTACTTATCTAAATGTCCTTTCCGTAACAAAATAAATACCACGGAATGCCCCATTGATAATATGTACACAAAGTATAACAAAAGTAGCAATTTAGAAATGTAAGACTCGAGGGGAACAATTCATACTGCAAAATGATTTAACCACCTGCCTGAAAAGCCTGATAGATAATTGTATGCCATTATCACTAAACTATAAATCATTTAATGACCGGCATGCACAGACCCACAATCTTGGGCTCTAGTTCCAGGCTCATATCTTACATATCATCAAATATCTTCAAATACTTTTTACCCCATTATGCCCATCAACTTGTTAGCATATAAATGTAACCACCAAGAAACATTCTACGAACCACTCGATAAACCCCAGCCGGTATTTGGAAGCACCCTAGCAACCACCCTGTACATCCTAGAAACCATTCTACTCACCCTAGCAACCATTTTGAAACAGCCAACCAAACATCTTGAAATCCCCAAACAACCCCAAACCCCCCCGCCAGCAACCATTTAGAAACACCCATGCAGCAACCCTATAGCCTACATCCTACCAACCACCAAGAAACACCTGAGAAAACACGCTGCACACCCCACCAGCCACCATGCACATGCTAGCAACCACCAAAAACACCCTAGCAACCACCCTGGAAAGTGGCTACCATTTACAAACACCGCAGCAACCACCCAGTACAACTAGCAGCTAGCATTTTCGGAAAAATACCACATTTGGAGGACTCTTCGGAAACATCTAACGCTAAGCAATCGGATTAGGATACGTCAGAGGCTGCATTTTGAGCTATCTACGGTATACTGAAAAGCGTGGGTGATCATTGCCGGCGTACTGATCCTAAATGCACAAGCAAGCTGTTCTTAATAAATATAGGCTGTTAAAAATAATAGGGCATATTGACACAGCGTTAAAAATGTGATTTCCAGTTGATTCATCATCTCAGTAATTCCGAATAATTCATGTTTTTCCAAATAAAATTTAACATACACAGAACAGTGGTGGGGCAGCCAATGTAAAATCACTTGGCACAACAGCCTATTGAAATATCTTACCGTTTGATGATCATTGGCTAGCCTTTTCACCCGCTCAGAAAATACATCTATGGCCCAGAACCCACGGCAGACAATCCAAGCAATACAGATTTTCCATCTTAGCTCATCCTGACATGGGTATTGCGTGTAATTGCTGGTGTTGAAATGCCTCTCAAAAGCCTTGTGTTTTTTGCGTCTGGTGCAGGTCATCCCTCGATTATCTCCAACTTCTCATTGAATGTTAATCTGAAAAACGGCGTGTTTAGTAAACTCGAAACAATATCCTAATCACTGGCAGCCCTGAGCGCTATTCACGTCTTCCATCATGTAATAAGAACACAGGCTAGATAGGTTAGTTACCGCTGTTTTTTTTTTTTCTTCTCAAGCTCGTGATTTACCCAGGGGACAGTGGGCGGAACTTATCGTAGTTTGCGATAATAAAGCCCATTCATAGGGGAAATATGATTGGTCAATTTTACTGTCATTTGAAATTACACTTGCTGAATTACTACTGCTAAAACCTCTAAATTTACCGCGGGCCAGCTGCAGGGGGAGACAAAGGGCTTCTTTCCTTTTAACCATTCACACTCCAACACAAACTTTCATTTTCCTCTGGTTGAAAGCCGAAATGTTGCCAAATGTGCGAGCTCGCAATCTTCTTTGCACTAAATCCGCCATGTCTGTGTACTGAAACACGGCATGCAGGCTAACCCAAATAATTCAGCAGTTATTTTCGATCGATTTTCACGCGGAAAGAAGGAGGAGTATAAATGTAAAATAAAAGTCCGAGGATGCCATAACAGCTGTTCGATGTTCGATATTGTTAAAAAATATTGCAAATGACGACAAATATCGCAATATTTGATAATATCGAAAATCGGCCCAAGCCTAGCGACTACCTAATAATACCCTTGCAACCACCTGGAAACACCCTAGTAATTCACTTTAAAGTTAGCCTCCCTACAGCGAGCAATGTAGCCACATCTTTAAGCGTTCAGTTTGCACAGTTTGAATCCTTCATCCCCTTCCCGCCTTTTCACCTCTTCCTACATTAATTCTGGCAATCACATAACTGGACTTCTAAAACAACTCAAATTTATTGTTTTACTCAGAGTCACGCCAGCGGCACAGTCTAGTGTCAGCTGTCAATAAAAGAATGCAGTATTGCTCCCCACTTACTCTGTATTTGGCATTCTTCATACCATTCCCACTTTTCAAGAACTTATTCAAAGGCCAGCAATCCAATTAATTGTCAGCCTTTCAACACCGTGCATTCATACTGCATTTTTATTTTCCATAAATGGCACTCTCTAAGTTCATACTGCATTGTTAAGGTGAAAACCAAGACTCTGCAATCACTAGTTTGCGCTATTCAGAAACGCTCTCCCTCTCCACAACAAGATCCCCTCCCAATTAATGATTAAAACCTCCATGAAACCCTGAAAAAACATTACAATATCTAGTAGGGATGTAACCAAATACAAAACATTATTCGGGAGCGTCCTTACAATGCGCTCGAAACGGACATGAACGTCATCCGAATTTGAGCTGTACTAGTTGGTATTGTTAACTCTTCAGCATGCCATTTTACCGATTAACACCACTTCAAAAATTAACAAAAACACCCAGCAATAGCCACACCTATGTCATTTCATGAAATGACGCTACGTTGCACTCAGATACCCTGACAAAATACTGCTAGTAAAATTAAAAACAGCCCACTCATTTCAAATTTCCACTTTAGGTAAAGTAGGCAAGTAAGTTCTTGCTTTGTGAATGTCTACCTTGGCCTTCTTGACCCAACAAAGGCTAGAAGTGGGCTACTCATACTTCGTATCTTATCAGGGTTCAACGTTAAGGATTTTTTTTCACTTGCCCAGTTGGGCAAGTTGGTCAGACATCTTCTTGCCCAAAGTCAGTTTTTATTTGCCCTATAGTAATTGTTTCATTTCAGCTGCAATCAAATAGCGAGATCCTTGAAGGATCTTGACGCCCACCATCCAACCATCTTTGCAAGCATAATTCACAGTTGTGTATGCACCTGAAAGTTAGGGTTGTACTGAAGGGACTGGAAGCAGACAATTTAAGTGACAAAATTATGTAAGTTTATTGCATATGAAACTCAAAAAAAGATCAAAGTTCAACATGTCAGAAAAGGCACATTCTTATCCACCTTATTCCCACGTCCCATGATCCCTTGCACGAATAATGGGAGCGACTTCCGCTGCATCCTGTCACTGAACAGTTCACCATGGTAACGGATAATGCTGATCCTCTTTTTTGAAGCGATCGGTAAATAATATGTGAGAGAAAATCACCTTTTACCCCTCAGACGGGATACTGTTACTGTACCGCTGCCTTCTACTATCGGGGAATGGGAGGACAACCTGAAAAAGCGGCCACAGATAACGTACACTAGCATATTTGGCTACATTAGCGACTCCGTTGCCAGAGACTGCAAGCTATGAACAATCTAACTAAAAAGCTCTGAAGCATATGTAGTACTTCCACAGCAATAAGGTCTGTCGAGTTTCGTTAAAGGAGGTAGGACACAACCTTATGTACCTTAAAGCAGATATAGTTTCTGAGAATATTTTTGAAGGATACACTATATTTCAGTAGTAAATATTGCTCTACATATGAAATGTAATGGATTGTTATACAGAGCAAATTAAGTCGTCCGACAGTACGGGTCAAATTAGCTTTACTCCAGCCAACTACATGTAGTTGTGCAGTATAAAGCTGCTTGCTAATCCAATACTATAACATGTAAAACAAAGCGAGTCCATTTTGCCCATACTTTTAATTTTAGTGAATTGAGGTTTGGAGTGCAAGACTATTGTTTGTAATGGAGTAGGCCATTTTAAAATTGCAGTAGACTATTGCTACTTCCTCAGCCTCATCTTAAATTGTACAGGATGAAACATTAGTTACACTGACTGGCATTGCTGGACAAATACAACAATCTTCTTTACGCTCTACACGTAAAATCATACCTGATGCGCTCCTGGCACTGCTGTTAAAATCCTTCTAAGGACCCAGCCTCTCCTCTGTGGCAGTCCGTCCGAACCTAGCCATAAAGTAGGAATCGCTGTTTGTCGACATAATGAAATGAGCACCTAATGCTTTCAGGGTCTATTCAAATTCAGGTTTTTCATCCACATTCTGGCTTCCTCTTCTGAATTAAGCGATAGAAACCGTATCACTGAAAGCAAGGACAGTCCTCTATGTTTTGGATGCATGTTCAAAAAGCAGTTGATTAAGCCATAAATTTAGCGTCCTCTGGTTGTTGGTACAGCCTCAACCCGCACAACGGGTGCCGGAGCTCCGAAGGGACATTTTAAGAAAAGCAAGTTCATTTGTTAAAAAACGACCTGTAATCGCCAGTTTAAGTGAATTATTTTCGAATGAACCACCACTGCTCTTGACTAGCCACTCGCTAACAGCCATTTCCGCCGGAAGTTGCACCCATAGTCATATCTACAGTAGCGCCCTCAGGAATAAGGTGGATATCTCAATTTCTAGACTTCACATAAACTGCAGAAATCAATGCAAAAATACAAAAAAAAAAAAAAAAAAAAAAAAAAAAAAAACAAAAAAAGGTATTTCAAGTATACTTCAAGGACAGCTATTTTTAATCACAAATCACAAATGTACAACTAGGACCCAAGGAGAACACGTATGAAAGATATGAAAAAGATTCCCCCAACGGATCTTGAGAAACAGCAGTTACAAAATTTTTTGTTGAAATCCAAGATGGCCACTGGGCAGCCATATTGGATTTATCTAAGAGATGAAAAAACGAACAATGACGCATAAAAACGACCCAGAAGGAAAGTGGTACCAAGTTTGAGAAAGATTGGATTGGTAGTTCCTGAGAAATAGCGGTAACAAAATATCCAACATGGCTTCCCAGCCGCCATCCTGGATTCACCCATTCGACTTCAAAAGGCAATGGTGCTTAACAAGGACCCGAGGGGAACCATTATGCAACATAAGAAAAAACATCACCCCCAACGGATCTTGAGAAATGGTGGTAACTTTTATGTTGAAATCCAAGATGGCCACTGGGCAGCCATATTGGATTTAGCCATGAATTCCATAAATAAAAACTCCCTGGCTATTTTTACAGCATACTGTAAGCTGAGAAATAAATTAGACTAGCCGATACCCGTGCTACCAAGGATGTATTATAAGAACTGGAAACTGAACCAGGGCTGAGACGCATGCCGACAAGAGCTCAGCAGTCAAGCTGATATTGCAAGTCACGTGATGCCATGGGGGGAGGGGGCTAAAAGAAATTTTTCCATAGGGAACAATTGAAAAAGACACTAATAAATCTGTGAATAAATTTTTTTGACTACCGCAAATGATCAGTGTATAATCTGTTGATTTTTCTCTTTTAAATCATTGGTGCCTTTTTCCATGGCAGCAACAAAATTTTTTATTTTAATTCAGGCTATGTGAACACCAAGGGGACCTTGTCTCTAAGCGCGTTCTCGTAAGCAGTGCAGCAGCTGCGGTTCTCTTCGTGTAGCACTGGTCAGGAGATTCTGTACTGTCGGCTTACATTATTAACAAATCAGTAAAGTGAGCAGGTGTAACGACACCAATGTTTTCATTTATTGTATTTGATGAATGGCTTTGTTATGTAGCCACTTGACTTCTTCACCTATCTTTTATATAACGTGACAGAATATACAGTAAGGTAGCAAAGGCCGTTGTTGGTTAACTTAGGTTGGAAAACGGGCGTGTATTCGGTAACTATTGAAGGTGACATCCTATAATCGTGAATGTAGCCAACAATTGCTTTGCTTTTTCGCATTAAAATGTTCAAGATGCACCTAAGCTGAGTTGTTTATTTCCATTACTTTGAATATCTTACACCGATTCACAGAATTGTGTTTTGCTGCTTCATGTATTATATGCTGGCTATGTAGCTAGCTAAGTAGCATTGACTACGTCCCAGGGTTCTTGTTCATTCTTATGACAGCAGGAAATTGAATTGCTATAGGCGGTTACAAGATGCCGGGGTCTGGGGGCGGCGCAAGCAGAGCCCCTTGCGGGGTCCCAAGGGACAGCGCCCCTGGAAGCTACACGTTTTTCACAAAGTGATATGGTGAAATAAGCCAATCTACACAATCTGTAATGCATATATGACTATCTTAATGAAGTAAAAAAGAAGTGAAAAAAAAAGAAAATTAACCAACTTATTTTATGTGGGCCCCCCACAACTACATGTTTTACAAGAACTGATAAATGGTGAGATCAGCCCATCTGAGTGAATAATGTGCAATGCAAATCAATTATTACCATCTTAATGGAGGGAAAAGAGCTAATTAGAATTATTTTACCAATTCTTGAAATAAATCATTGACAATATGAACAATTTTACAAAAAACAACAACTGTGAAAACCATGGTTTGACCAACTATCTATGCCGTATCAATTTTAAAATGTTGTTGCTAAGATTCTGTTTCTGCACCACATGAGTGTCCTCAGCTTTCAGCTGGCTTCTGGGCAATTCCACATGAGAGTTGCTAAAACAGTAATTTTTAAAAAGTGTTTTATATTAGATATATATAGGTTTTCATGTAGATGACTCATTACCAAATCAGACACTGAAAACCATTTTGAAATATCTTTGACGGTCTTCTCAAAATTTATATTTGAATTTTGTAATTTTTTTTCGCTCCAAGACAAGGATCAAAGGTTATTTTTTCAAAGCTGACAACTCCTAAAAGATATTTAGCCATTTCCTAGTATTTACTGTACTTCCATACATTGGAAGTACTTTTTTTCACGAATAGTTCAAGTTAAATAAGAATATATGATCATTACATATTTCAGTGCATGCCATGAGATGGGCGCGATCGCACCAGCGCCCGTAAACGCCCATCAAGTCCTCCTCACGGGCGCAATTTAACACGTTCATCAGTCACTTCAGGGGCGCACCACTATTTAATACAAGCGTTATCCCATTTGACCTACCCCGGTTGACCATGAGGATGATGACAGTGTCATAATCAATACGAGTAACGCAACATTTTCTCACATCGAGGCAACCAGTGCCTGTGAGGAAGCATGCTCATATTCAGTTCGGCATCTGACCCATCACCATAGCCGTAACTAGCAATCTCAGACCTCGGTAAAAATTTCCGAGAGAAAAAAAAAATTCAACGTCTTTATCGTTCAGGTTTTGTTCTAGGTATCTTAAGTATAACCCGTGTGAACATGCAATGTTACATTTCACCAAAAATCAATTTCTGTTTGCATATTATTATTCTTTTCCTCTTATCTATGCAGGGCTCGCGCTACCCGTTCGTCAATTCGCAATTGACGATCTCTCCTGCAGTTTGACGATCTGTAAGTCACATTTGACGATAAATTTGACGAAGACCTTTCAAAAGTGGGGTCACGGATTTTGCGCCAAATCTGCAATAATATTTGGGGGGGTTTATATATAATATAGGGTCGGCGAGGAAAACACAACTCACAAGCCGACTCTGGCTCTCCGACTCAGCGTGCCGCACTCCGTCTCCGTCCGGGCGCAAGCTCCAGGAACGTCATGAAGAAGCGTAAAAGGAACGCGTGTAGCCTACTGTACCCTTATGCTGCGTTCAAAACAACTCGAAGTCGGAAAAAAACGAGCTCGAGTTGTCAAAAATAAATTGAACGGCGTCGAACTCGGAAATTACAGGTCGGAAACTCGGGTGTCATTTCAGAGCTCCGATTTTCGACTTGGCGTCACATTCACCGAAAAAATGGCGGATGTGTAGTTTACTTTTAAGCAAATACGGACGTTTTTCTGATTAAAATACATATGGATTTAATCAATCATATTTCATGGATCACCTGATCGGTTTCGGTTGTTCTTCAGTGTCACGAAAAAACTGGAAACGGCTGTCAGTGTTTTCTTTGAACGCTCCGAGCATTTAAATACAACTCAGCGTCTTTGCAGCATCCATGTTTTTCCCACATTACGACTTCAAAGCACATGAACACAACGAAGTCGGAAGAATGATTTGCCGACTTGGGAACTCCGACCTTCCAACATCACATGAATGCAGCGTTATTCAGGACGGAATACTCCACCCACCAGCTCATGCTCGAGCCAATAGACTACGCAGCTGTTAGTGGTACTGATTACAGTTGTTGTTCCTTGAAGCTCAATGGACAGTAACTAACATTTGAAAGTACTTTGTTATCAATATTTGGTCCTTTGTACTGAATAAAAAGCAAGTTGATGTGGTTGGATTTATGCAACATTGTGATGTTGCGCATGTAGTCCATGTTAATGTAATTTTACCAAGTCCAAGTGTTCAGTTCTCACTCAGCATAACACTACAGTTGTTCCTTGAAGCTCAATGGTCAGTAAAGAACATTTGAAAGTACTTTGTTATCAATATTTGGTCCTTTGTACTGAATAAAAAGCAAGTTGTTTTTTGCATAAATCTTTTTTTATTTGCATTTCTTTCATAGGCAGTAGCTTCTGTTTTGCCAAAGCCTTCTGACCCCCTTCCTCTTCTTCTGGACTTGGGACCAGCTTCTTTAACCTGTGTCAGTAACATGCAGATTAAAAAAAATAATTCATGCAAAAAGCAGACTGGGAATGAAGCAAGCCAAGGGAGAAAGTCCCAAGTGAGGTGGGGTTAATACTAAAAAAAGCATGCTACTAGCACAGGAAACAAGGAAGGCGAGGCTAAGTCAGAAAGGACAGAGGAAAGCACACAGTCAGATAGGACATTTAACAGCACATTGTTGTAAGTAAAAGCATGATCAAAATAATACGACGGTGCAACAAAACCTACAAGAAATCGATTGGTATTAGAGACCCTCACAACTGGACATCAGATAAAAAAAGTGACTAGGGATAAAGTTATTTGACTAATTGACATTGCTTTTTGGCTAATCATTTGACTAATAGGTTTCAGAAGCCAGCTCTAGCCCTGTCTATGCACATATTGTTTTGGGGAGTTTTCTTAGTTCAGTAGAATTTTCATATTAATGCTGTTTGATCTTTGACATTTTGGCGAAGTAACTTCCTCCAAATTCGCGGTATTCTCCTCAGTATTGAGCTCTGCTGTGGAGAGGTAAGATGAAACAAGTGCTCTTCAGTGGTTTTGTAAAACGCAGTAAAATCCTAAACAGAGGCGAAGATACTTCTTTGTAGCAGTCAAAGATTTTGTTCATTATTGCTTCGACGGTTACTTTGGTGTTTATACATTTTTATTTTATTGAGTACGGCACTTTTGTGAAGCATGCTAATTTACCTATCGTAAGTCCAGGCTAATGGAGTGTTAGGTGGTTTTTCATGCGGTTGGCCGTTTCTTCCATCTCTAGTTTAAAGGTGCGCTTGTAAAAACGTGACATGCAAAGTTGCTGTACTGATATTAATGCGTTGCACGCAGGTTTGTGAGCTCCCCATTTCTGAATTACCTCCGCCATCAAAGGTAAAAGGAGGTTATGTTTTCAGTCCCGTTAACTGAAAAATGTTATGATATGCTGTATACTCAGCTAGCATTAAGCTCTGCTGTGGAGAGCTGTGGATGTATCTTGTCTTGTTTTCACACGATATGAAATAAAAGAATGTCATTTGATGAAAATTAAGCGTCATTTCTAAGTCATTTTCAGAGATGTCAGTCCGTTACCACCAGAAGTCAGTCCGTTACCAAACCATTTTCAAAGCTGACAACAAGAACAAAGCAGCCAGATGCAATCAGAAATGTTTATGTTATAGAGACAATATCCATACATGCCTTGGTAATGAATACTTGTCCACTATGTAATCGACTTCAGAAAATTTTGGAACTGAAAATGTCACTCTTTAAATTTTAGTATTTCTAGGTGAGTCCGTTACTGACGGAATTTTCACCAACAAAAAATGACTTGATGGGACAAACCTTTATTTTATCATGGTTGTGGATGAATAACTCCCTCTACCCCTTTCTAAACTCACAGAACAGCTGCATTTTCCAATGCCTTTAAACGGTGTGGAGGATTAAATTCAATTATTTTTCTCTGAAATGTCAGTCCATTACTCACGGAATTGCCCTTTATGTATATTTTATAACTGGGCTGCTGATCATGTGAGGACGTAGGAATTTGCTAATCCTATATAAGGGGAAGGAAAATAATTCCGTATTCAAACTCCACTAATATTGAATAAAATCAGCACTTTTTCAGCTTACCTTGATGTTTGAGTACCCAGAGAAACATTCAGGTGCGTAAAAACGTCAAGCGTGAATTTAGTCAAGCGCTGATAAACGTGGTAATACCATATAACGGCAGCAGCTATGTTACGAATGACGCACCGAGTTGCGAGAGTATACGCAGCATACGCATTCGCGATATTAAATATTAAAATAAAATTCTAATGAATGGTGTGTGCACCCTGCGAGTCAGCTGGGATGGGCTCCAGTTCCAGGTATAGAGAAAGGATGGATTTAGGCCCCGTGTCCACTAAAGCGTTTTTTCCTGCTCTGAGCATGTGTTTCTCATTGTTTGCAATGGCAGCGCCACATATTTATGCTTTGCTGAAAAACGCCAGCAGCGTGAAGAGGCGCTGGGTGGTTTTCTGCGCTGAACGCACAGAGTTTTTTTCTGGTCGTCGAGAGCTGAAAAATGTTCAACTTTGGGTAAAATACTGCGCTCGTCAATGTCACCACAGTGCAGGAGGGGCGGGACAAACACCGCAACAACCGAACGTCACCTCCCACCTGCGCAAGTGCGGAGCAACAACGGAGCAACTACGATGGAGGAAAAACTAATAGGCCTACTGCTCGCCTCTGAATACCCATGTCTCTCCCAGATGATATCCCCGGACTACCACAACATCAGCTTAAAAAATAATGCTTGGAGGAAGATTTCTTTCGCCATGGGTCTGTCAGGTAAACGGCAGTCAGCTATTTGATCAGAAAAATAATTACATAGGCTATAGCTTCCTAACCGTCAATGGCTAATGTTACTTTGCTGCGGTTTCACTTAAAATGATACTTTTGCTGTGCTACTTGTAGCGCAACTTTATGAAACTTTGTTGCATCTGCTGAAATCAGGCTTTCAATGGGTAAAACGTGTTTCTACATAGGCTAAATAAGACCTGGAAATCACATCCCCCCTTTCAAGTTTTTTTAATCACGAACTTGTAACCAATAAAATAAGCGCTGCCTGTGCAGATTCTCTGTACCATAGCAACCAATTAAGCAACTCAGCTGAAAAATGCTACGCCTCCAAGGCGCTCTCAAGTGCTCCCAGCTGGGCATTTTGAGCGGAGCGCCTGGCGTTTTCAGCTGAGAAAAAACGCTTTGGTGGAAACGGGGCCTTAATGAGCTTTGAGCATTCGTACACCAAAAGTAATTTCGCTTGTCACAATTGGCTAAATACTTTGATCAACGTCATCTACTATAAAACTCATCAGTTCATGAAGCACGGGCAGTGCTCTGTGCGGTTGGGTTATCGTCTTGAATCCAGTCAAAATAGAGGAGGCTGCAAGCTAACAAGCTCAAAACGTTTCACTTTCTACGAATACATTTTGCTTTGTACTGTGTGGAAAATGAGATTGAACTGTCATTTTATAGAGCAGCAAGTCAACTGTTCTGCTGACATTGTTTGCGGTAGTGAATAATTTTATTTCCCTGTTAAATATAGTTCATCAACATTTTATATCCCTATTAATAGGTATATAAATTACAAAACCCAAAACCAGTGAAGTTGGCACGTTATGTAAATCGTAGATAAAAACAGAATACAATGATTTGCAAATCCTTTTCAACTTATATTCAATTGAATACACTGCAAAGACAAGATGTTTAATGTTCAAACTGAGAAACTTTATTTTTTTTTTTGCAAATAGTCATTAACTTAGAATTTAAAGGCAGCAACACATTGCAAAAAAAAAGTTGGCACAGGGGCCTTTTTACCACTGTGTTACATCACCTTTCCTTTTAACAACACTCAGTAAACGTTTGGGAACTGAGGAGACCAATTTTGAAGCTTTTCAGGTGGAACTCTTTCCCATTCTTGCTTGATGTACAGCTTAAGTTGTTCAACAGTCCGGGGTCTCCGTTGTCGTATTTTACGCTTCATAATGCGCCACACATTTTCAATGGGAGACAGGTCTGGACTACAGGCAGGCCAGTCTAGTACCCGCACTCTTTTACTACGGAGCCATGCTGTTGTAACACGTGCAGAATGTGGCTTGGCATTGTCTTGCTGAAATAAGCAGGGGCGTCCATGAAAAAAGACGTTGCTTGGATGGCAACATATGTTGCTCCAAAACCTGTATGTACCTTTCAGCATTAATGGTGCCTTCACATATGAGTAAGTTGCCCATGCCTTGGGCACTAATACACCCCATACCATCACAGATGCTGGCTTTTGAACTTTGCGCCTGTAACAGTCCGGATGGTTCTTTTCCTCTTTGGTCCGGAGGACATGACGTCCACAGTTTCCAAAAACAATTTGAAACGTGGACTCGCCAGACCACAGAACACTTTTCCACTTTGCATCAGTCCATCTTAGATGAGCTTGGGCCCAGCGGAAGGGCGGCGTTTCTGGGTGCTGTTGATAAATGGCTTTCGCTTTGCATTGTAGAGTTTTAACTTGCACTTGCAGATGTAGCGACGAACTGTAGTTACTGACAGTGGTTTTCTGAAGTGTTCCTGAGCCCATGTGGTGATGTCCTTTACACACTGATGTCGGTTTTTGATGCAGTACCGCCTGAGGATCGAAGGTCACGGGCATTCAATGTTGGTTTTCGGCCTTGTAAACTACGTGCAGTGATTTCTCCAGATTCTCTGAACCTTTTGACGACATTACGGACCGTAGATGATGAAATCCCTAAATTTCTTGCAATAGCTCGTTGAGGAATGTTGTTTTTAAACTGTTCGACAATCAGCTCACGCATTTGTTCACTAAGTGGTGACCCTCGCCCCATCCTTGCTTGTGAATGACTGAGCATTTCAGGGAAGCTGCTTTTATACCCAATCATGGCACCCACCTGTTCCCAATTAGCCCGTTCACCTGTGGGATGTTCCAAATAAGTGTTTGATGAGCATTCCTCAACTCTCTCAGTCTTTTTTGCCACTTGTGCCAGCTTTTTTGAAACATGTTGCAGGCATCAAATTCCAAATGAGCTAATATTTGCAAAAAATTACAAAGTTTACCTGTTCGAACATTAAGTAACTTGTCTTTGCAGTGTATTCAATTGAATATAGGTTGAAAAGGATTTGCAAATCATTGTATTCTGTTTTTATTTACGATTTACACAACGTGCCAACTTCACTGGTTTTGGGTTTTGTATTTTTCAAAACTACATTTAAGCCGAGCGCTATGTTTGCCCCTTCGGTACAGAGCTGTTGCATGGGTTTCGCAGTGGACAAAGTTAGCTCGTCGCTACATTTCCGGAGAACATTGATCATGAACACGCGTCCTGTGTGGGGGTGTCTCGGGCATGGACTGTTGTCATAGGTACCTCAGGCGTCAGCGCGTTCATGAGCCCCACACTACGCATGTGTGAAGGAAAAGTCACACAGCGCATGTCCGCGTTACTCCGGAAATAAGGCCCCATGTCGGCGTGCTGCGCCACTAAGCAATTTCAATTGAAATGAATGGGCGGCCATTTTCGGTTCAGTATCCAGTTCTTATAATACATAGATTCGTGCTATGCACAGCTGATTGAATTAGCCGGTTTACTTGCAAAAACAGCTTCAAAATGCAATTTTCACTTCATAACTAAGTTTGAAACCTGGCGCATGTCTTTGTCACACAGTAAAACCAGTGTATGCGGAAAGCAGACTCATTATTCACGGTTTCGGAGGAGATGTGTGAAATTACGCAAATCGCCAACTCAGTAATAATATATAGATGTTCATGATCTTTGGGCGGCGCAAAGCTTTTTAAAATTGTACACCCAAGTGAAAATGTTTGTTTGGTGATAAAATCTCACTTGATGGGGATGTAGATATGGGAAGTGTGATCTTGGGCAAAAGGTAATTAGTTCTGTGACTGTGGGCATCCAGCATGACTGAAAACTGCTAAGTCCATCAGGAGTGACAGCCATTTTCTAGGTGGTAACAACCCTCCTTAGGTGATACATGTGTACTTGAAAATGCAGGTGCTGCCAAACAAACGTGAAATATGAAAAAAATGGCAACCTGTCCTTATGAATTTTACAGTAGCTGCACAGTTCCCGATTAGATGCGATCTTGGGCAATGCAAGGATGAAAAGACAGCTGATATTGTGAATTGGCTGGATGCTTGCCGTAAAGCATCGTAGGAGCCGTTGCCTACTATTAATATCACAGATGAGATACTAGGTTATGACCGCAATTATTTAGGGGTGCGCCAGCTGAACACTCGCCAGTCAAGTAAGCATTTTTAATTACATTTAAAAATGTAGAAATAAGGCAGTGACATGGCGATTAACATAACCTGGTATTTTGTCATATTGTTACGGGTGGAGGCGACGGCTCCTGCAAGGTCCTACAATACTGCAAAGTGAATCACGGGGAGGTTGCAACGCTTCCCTGTTTTCCTCTGTGCAAACGGTAGACAACAACAGAAAAACAACTCTTCGGTGCCCGTTTGGCACTGGCCTCTATCGATTGCGAACTCCTGGTGTATAAACAAACAAAATTTGTTTCTTCCCATTCTCTTACTGCAGCTGAAAGAGAGTCGAAATTCGGAAATTTTGCACCAACAACTAGTTTGTGCGTCCGACATTGTTCACTTTTTTTTTTAAGTACGAAAACCGAACTGCGCACGTGCAAAAGGTAGTGCCATAAATTTAGCCTATGATAGAATGATTACGGCAGGGCTTGACATTAACTTTTTGAGGCACTTGTCCCTTTCACTTGTCCTGGCTCAACAGTCACTTGTCCGGGTATAATTGACAAAAATTGACTTTTTATCCCCTCGGAATCGAAGATTTGGGGGCATATTGTTTTTGGCCTGTCTGTCTGTTTGTTTGGCTGTTTACTATTAAATTACATTTTGAATGCAGGACTTCTACTTTAATAAAGTTATTTCTCAACATGATGCTATTAACATCACCAAATTAATTAAACACTTTTTTTTCCCCAACCAATCATTAGTGCACAGGTGACCTGGCCTAACTACATAATAAATACTGGCATGTTTGGGTTGCTGCCTCTGCATTAGTCATTTAAAATTTTAATTACTTGACCTAACAATTCAACTACCAATTTGTAGACCGATAGACCTGGGCAGTGAGATTCCGGAGATGAAATCCCAATGATATTCAGTGACTAGGATTGCGATTATCAGCTATAATGTCATAAACATCGAGGGCAGACTGACCACGGGCTAGGAGACTGTAGAACAATGATATCTGCTCCTGTAGAAACTACAAGTCCGCATGAAATCAACCTTGTTTTGGGGGAAAAAAAAAAGTTTTAAATATTTCACGGAGAAGTACTACATTACCCACAATCCTACGCTGTTACCTTGGAAACATTTAATAAACCCGCGAATATCTCCATCAACTAGTGAGTTAGGTCAGTATCGAAGGAAACACCGGCGATGTCATTAAATACAAACAATATGAAACGCTAAATATACTCACGACAGAAACAAAAATATATTACAACGATAAATTAAACAAGCAGCTAAACTATCGATGCTGCAGCGAGATGGCATTGATTCACGTCTCACGCACTCTCTGCCTCTCATCGCACCGTTCATTTTTCATTCATCGCATAGACCAAGTTTCATGTCGGTCTATGTGTGTTTGTGTGTGTTCGTTTTTTTTTTTTTAAACCAAATATCAGCTGAAATTAAATGGGTAGTCTCTGTGCCGTGATTCTTAAATACAATGTCGCTAATGCTGGCAGTTGGCATCACTGACTTGTCAGCCGAGTTGGGATGCGTAGGCCTTCTGCACCCAGTCGAATTCCTCCCTCCAGCTCTGTTCAAATTTTCTCTCCCTTTTCGATTCATACGGCTCAGGTGCAGTTGCTGTTTTTCTTCTTGGTGCTTTTCTTGGAGCTTGCCCGGGTTGCGGAGCCTTGAATAAACATCGCTGCTCCTCTGATGGAACCGGTTCCTACTGTATATGAGTGCGCGCGCGCGTGTCCGTGTCTGTGTATCTGATCGGTCAATCAAAGCATTCTAGTTGGACGCTGGTTAGATGTGTCGTGGGGGAAAAAAAAGGTCTTGTTTCAAATCGGTATTCTAAATGTATTTATTCAGCGATTGCATTCAGGGGCACATAACGTGAAGACACGGTATTTTTTCAGCGACTTTTAACTTGTCCGGTGGGGCAAGCAAATTTCTCTTCCACTTGTCCGACAATAAAATCTACTTGTCCCGGACAAGCGTTAATGTCGAGCCCTGGATTATGGTGCCGTAAATATAGCCACTTTGAATTAAATTTGTTTGTTTGTAAACAGAGCTGTTTAGAACAGCGCACCTCCCCCTACCAAGTGTATTTTTCTAACTGGTGTGCACTCAAGTCTGAGCTTGAGAGGCATATGCTCAAGACCAAAAAGCCAGCGGTGTTGCTTAAAGCTTATGCAGAGACTGCCACTGATCGCGTTTGAACGAACGTTTGCGGATTTTAAATCCACATAACCAATTGAGCTAGCAAGCCAAATACAACTCCACTTCAAAAAAGTAAACAACGTTATCCCTTTAAAAACAGCCAAGTATGCAAGGTTTGACTGAATTATTGTGAAATAGTGTAACGTTGGCTAACATTACTACAATATTCCATTAGACAGATCACTTTTTAACTCTCAAGCTAACCGTTACTTGCCTGCGACAAGCCACGTCAGTGTGGTACTGTGTGCTCAGGTTGATGCCATTCTCCTGTTGAAGATCAACTGCGTGTTGGTAGGCTGTGAACTGCTGTGCGTTTTTCGCAACGTGGTAGGCTGTAGTGATTAGCTTTGTGACAATCTGATCCGACTCCGTGTTCATCCTTCGTAAAAGGGCTGGCAAAGCCCCGGAAGATGGGTTGTCGGTGGCCCTCTTCTCTGCCATGCAAGCGATGTGACGCTTGCTTTTCTCGTGGCTCTGGAGCATTTGTTTGCGAAAGCTTGCCGTTCCTTTAAAAAATGCGCCCGTTTTGTCGGCCTTACTTTCAAACCTGCGGCAAACTGCACAGAACATAATTGGAGTTTCACCCAAATCTGTTGCCACCCAGCTAAACTCTCTTCTCCACGACTCCTGAAACAATCGCTTACGCTTTTGTTCATATTTCCGTTTCGGGTCCATCTTGTCTGAGACGACTTCTTCGTTGGTTTTAGCAGGTAGACGCTTCCGCGGCGTATTGCTGGCCATTTTAACGTTTACCATTTTTAGGCACTGGCCCGATCGGGCACGTGAGTCGCTAGGTTTACATGCCCTTACTTGCCCCGGGCCATCGGGGAATCCTTATTGTCGAGCCCTGCAAGTAATTCGTAGGCTAGCTTTTCCGGGGCTGTAAAGAATATTGCAGCCACGACTCGAGGATGGCAACACTGGACACAGTATTATTTCGAGTAGTCCAAGTATTCGTCGTGTGTAGAGAATTCCTAACATTAAACCCAATCGTCGGCCAATATACAGTGGTGTGCAAAATGTCAGTAACCCTTGCATAAGGTGAAATTTAGTATCAATCGTAGGCCCACCCTTTGCCTTCAAAATCTTTGGTTTAACTTCTGTTCTGTGGGGGGTGGAATATTTACCCATTCTTTCAAGACCATCTCCAGTATTCTGCCATTCAGAGATATAGGAAATGGACTCATAGCGCCGCCTGCTGTTGAGCAGGGCGAATAACTTAGCTAGGACATTTGTTCGCAAATCCTCTGAAAATTTGTGAATAAGGCAACGCCATATCGCCGATAGAAAGTCACGTGATTTTTTTTGTACTTGTAAGAAAATTTTCTTGTACGAACTGAAGCGCCGCGTATTTGTAATAGGTACGTTTTGCATTTGTAAAACAGAAAATATTAGTTTGTTAATGGTGTTTTGTATTTGCAAACCAGTTTGTTTGCCAATCGTTTTTGTACTGGCAAAACATACTTTGCTTGTGCGTGAAGCATTTTCATATTTGCAAACCAGGTTGTGTTTGTTTGCAAATTGTTTTAGTATCTGCAAATCACACTTTGCTTGCACACGAATCAGTTTTGTATTTGCAAATCACATGGTGTTTGTTAGTAAATCGTAGTGCATTTGTAAAACATGTTCTGTTTGTATATTAAGTTTTGGCAGTATTTTAACTCCATACACTTACATTATAAATCTGCGTCGCTGCTTATTTTCTTGCTGCGGCGGGCGCGGGGCTGTGTATTTTTTGTGGCTTGCCAATTTTTTTACGCGCTAATAATGCAAGGGCGCTTTGCTGAGAGAACACGGAACCCCTCCTGAGTACAAAAACTCCACCCAAAACACTCTATTACGAACAGTTCAATAGTTATGAAGGATCAAATATGAGGAAAGGGGGCCGGGCTTTTTCAGTTGAAATCTGATCCATTCCTAAATTCAACCACGCAATCTCAAGATCCAATGGATACCTTGCTGCAAAGCTAAACTAACCCACAAATTCCTGAAAATTTAGTAGTCCAGTCTTCTGTACTGTAACGTAAAGTACCATGTCAAACAGCATAGGTCTCTATGGCACTAATTAGTAAATAACACTTAAAAACACCAATACACAGAGTCCTACACAGTCAAATATAATAATGCCAAAGAGAACCATCAGCTCCTGTAAAAATTTTTAAATGCTGAAGCAAATCAATTCCTCCATTCTATATTGAGGCACAGCTTTCTTGCTTCAGAAACCTTACATCTTTGTGTCTTCTGCACAATCCTTATATTAAATCTGCCATCTTTCTGTAGTTCATGATGACTTGTTTCAAAGAGATAGTTCAAACTGACTGTTGCAACATTGACAGCTTATTTCTTCAAGTTGGACTGCGAAATTCAGTGCGACATCTCAGTGCTTAGACATCTCAGAGATGAACTTAATTGAGAATGAAATATTGAGCATAGTGGTCAACATTCCTCACCTGCAGTCCCTGACAGCGGACTATACTGCTTGTATCAGCGTTAAGAGCATTAGAATGATTTTGATGAAAACCCCTTCCATCAGATTCCCGCCTGTGACACCTGCACTAGTACAGTCACATTAAGCCTGGTTCCATTTAAGTCACGAATTCCCCCATGTTTACTTTGGTTCAGCAATCCTGAGAAGTTGTGAAAACTTCCAGGAAGGGTGGTAGCATTTCATTAATGAATGTGTAAATTTCCCATGAGGAAGACTGTTGTGTAACATTGTTAAAAGTATATGAAGATAGTCATGTTTGAAAGTTACCAAGTCTTGCCAAATTTGGTAATTCAGTTTGATTACATTTAATTTCAAAGCAAATTTGTCAAATTCATGTGTCGGTAGTCTTTTCTAGAGCGCAGCATGTTCTTTTCATTTGAGCTGGTTTCTCTTTAACTTGCGTTTGACCTCTGAAAGTGCGGAGACTTCAATGGTTCACAGTTACATCACAATATCTCTGTCATCCTCCGCCATTAATACACAGAGCGGTTTATTTCCCCCTGCAGACAGCAGCTGTTTATAACAGTTCATTATGTGTAAAACTATTCATTGGCATTAAATTTTGTTTCACAAAGTGTTGTTATTTTTTAAAACGTCATAACACGGAGATGGGTTTCTTTGTCATTTTTGCTTCACAATATATTATGTAGCATGAGCCATAATAAACCAAGCATTTCAAAGTAGTTTTTTTTTTTTTACATTGAAATTTTTTCTTTTCAAAACAAATATAGGTTTTGATACAGATGACTGAACTGCATCAAAGTATGGGTTTGTGATTTTACATGACCTCCTTCAAACTTGTTCATTCAGATCTTAAAGTTAGAAAGTTAATCTGGCCGATATCTCTAAATGTCTTCCGTGTGGATTGGTTCAGTCTGGCTGCAAGGTATCCTAATAGTTCAGCTGTGATGCAGGATAAAACCCAAGCCAATCCATCATCAACACTTGACTCTTTCCACATCCAGTCATCTAACCCCAACTATCAATGGCAAACGGTTCAATAGTTATGAAGAATCAAAGATTCGGCCAAAAAGGAAATGGGGCGGGGCTTTGGCAATTATCATGTGAGGCTTTCCTGAGTCCAAACAACCCAACCCTCTAACTGTCTACAGGCACGTTCGATTGATTCAGGCGACTGCAGTTGGCTTAGTTTTCTTGTTGGGTTGTGGGTAAATTGTAGTCCATGACGGGAAGTGGCTGTAAGCTGAATTGTCAGACTGGCTCAGACGTTTGGCCACATGATGTTCATGTAATGATCACGAGCCCCTCTGATCTCTCTCAAGATCAAGTCCGACATGCAGGCAAGCCCAGCTCCACAGAGGCAACTGCACCAGTTTGGCTGACAGTGCGGGCTCACCCTCATTTGCCAGGCATTTGAATCCTGCTAATCTAATTTAGATAAGTAGCTTCTCAATCTTCCAAATACACTTCTTCAGAGTTATATACCATAATTTTTAAATGAATGATTCATGTATCTTTTGCAGAAGCGTTCTATTTAGCTAGCTGCACTGTGTGAATTACAACATGGGTGACGAATGCTGCATGATTTGCCATGGCGAATGTCAAGTGACTACTGAAGCGACACGCAATGTGGATATTGACGGCCTTGATAACTGCTGATTGGACTCTGTCCCAGTTGCTCGTGTCAAGTCTTGTGCAGACATCTGCACAGCCAGCCAGTGCAGCATACATGCCTGATGACAAATGGTTTAATAGCCATAAAGAATCAACCAATCAGCGAACCACGTGGGGCTTTGCCAACTAACACATAGTCTTTTCTTGAGCTTATAAATCAAACTCCAGGCAGGGCTTCAATAAATAACGTGACCCTTTTCTGAATCCATGATCCCGGCCCGTAACTGACTATGACAAATTGTTCACTACTCATGAAGCAGCAAATATTGGCCCAAGATATTGAGCCCAAGATCCGACTCTTTATCGCTCTATGGTTAACAGCTCAAAAGTTATAAAAGATCAAAGATCGTCCATTTGGGAAACATATGGGATGGACTAATGAAGGAATGAGGCAAATGCTCTGTGCATCTGAGTGTATGTGTGTGTGTCTGTCTGTCTGTCTATGTGTGTGTTGGGAGGGCCGAGACGTCAACATCCATCCTTTGGGAGAGTCTTGAGTGTGAAGCAAGTTTGAAGGTTCCAGCTGACAGGTCGCAAGACTTGGAAAATAAATGGAGTGATGAAAAAGGAAAAGAATGAAGGGGTGCAGGAACAGGACACAGAAACATCAACATCCATCCTTTGGGATTGTATGAAGCTGTGTAGAAAGTTTGGAGGCTCAGTCATCAAATTGTGGGAGAATGTGTGGTTATGAAAAGGAATGGAAGGCTACTGAGCTGAAAAAGAGGAAAAGAAGAAAGAGGGATGGAAGTTGGAGAAAGAGGGACAGCATGAAGCTACACAGAAAGTTGATGAAAGTGGTCGAAAGGTATTTGAATTTTAATGTCCACTGCTTAGAATCATAGCGAGCTGTTCTGTTTATAGAGGGAGTCATTTAAATGCTGGACCACGTCGGTAGTCAGAGCAATTAAGTGGGTTTCTTTTAAGTCACTGGTAACATTAGTTTGTTGTGCTGATTAAGGATGGCAGCATTTGACAAGTATTTTTAGCCTTGAAGATTGTACTGCCAAACCACTGTAGCCAGAATTTCTGTGAAACTTTCTTTCTCAACTGTGTGAAATGGGACTGTCTCCTTTCAAAGATGTTTTGCAACAGCCACTATGCACTGAACCCATCTTGTGCTGCCTTGCTTGTATTTGCGACCTTTAGCAAAAGCTGCCATTATGGAGGGCTAGGCAGGTCTGTTATGGTCAAGAGCATTTGCGATGCTAGCAGAGCTAGCCTGGGACAGTTCTGTAGCCTTGAAGGTAGTGAACCTGCACGTATGCACATAAATTAGCAGTGTGGAAGTCCTTCACTGGCGCACACATATCTCTTACAAAGCTGGCAGGTAGGCCATGGAATATCCTTAGGCTAACCTTCAGCAAAACCCACATTATCTCCTAATACAAAATGTTAAGTTTTTATTTGACAAGTTGCTAGCAAGCTGCGATGTACCTCTCCCCAGTCTCGATTAACGACGATAGGAAATTACTACCCAACCCTACAGGATGGGCTATCAGGACGGTTTTCAGATGAGTCAAAGCTCAAATGCAGCTTAGGTTACACCTAACAAAACGCTACCAGTGCCTTAAACACATAACCCCACAATACATGGGGTGTCAGTTTGCAGAGTGAAAGTAACTGGGAAGAATAAAAGTTCAATCCTACACGTTCTTATGTTACATATGCCTACCTTTGATGGTCCGTTTGTAATTTTCGTGACTGATCCGTGCAAGGAAATACAGAAGGTACAAAATCTGGGCTCTCTGATTCCACAGATGCTTTCCCTATGGAGTAAAGAAGGTCATTAGAAAGATTGCCAGAACATCCACTGTTTTTTTTTTTTTTTTTAACTCAATGAACTTTGTGCCTTTTCTTCACTGACAACTTTAAGCTTTGATGTGTCATTCTGTCATCTTCATTCTTCAGCATTTGGTACAAGTCCATTATCGATGAAGTGTGAAAGACATGGAAAATGCAAATAAAAAGGATAAAAGGAATGTGTCAAAATATAGAATAGTGATTTGACCTTTATTAGACTGAAAAGGTGTAAGGACAAGACGTGACGTTTTTCCTTCTTAACTTTGTCGTACGTTTACCTCAGTGTTACTACATCTTTACATTTAGCAGCCCTTCAAGCAGTTGCTTGGGTGAATGAAGAGCAATTCCAGTTCTGAGGGACTTCTTTAAAATGACCTTTCCTTGATGCCACCAACTGCTCTCATGTCTAGGATCTTAATTTTTATTTTTTGCACAGCATATTTTCAATGAGAGACAGGTCTGGACTGCAGATGGGTCAGCCTGGCAGCCATATTCGGAAGCCACGCCGTTATAGCATGCGCAGAATGTGGCTTGCCGTTGTCTACTTGAAAAACGCCTGTCTTTACTAAAAAAATAAATAAATAAATAAAAAATTTCAGCTAGAATGGTGGTTCCAAAACTCGGTCCTGGGGTAGGTACCCTTGTGTACGCTGCTATTTGTTCCCATCACAATCGCAATCAAAGATTTTTAACTAGCTATCTTTCGCAAACATGCTCACTCAATTTCCCTTGAAGGGATTGTCCAAAGCTAATATCTCAAAATCCTGTTTTGGCTTATAATCCCCATGCTATTCTATGAACTTGTCATCATCTATCAAATAGCGGCCTATATTTCAATGGTTAGTTGTAGGCATTCAATCAAATACGAGCCAATAACTGATCTAGTCCTTTATAAGTTAAAAATACAAGGTTTTATGTTGTTTGCATTATGTTAAAATAAATATATTATTAAAGTGGGACAGCAGTTAATGGTTCTAACGAAAGCGAGCATAAATCTGGGTCCAGAGGATTTTCATAAAATCTGTGTGCACAGTTCACACATAACAGTCAGGTGCCAGATGTATATCCATCCATCGATTATCTAAACTGCCTCTTCCTCATTAGGGCTACAGGGACGCCAGAGCCTAACCAGCCAACTATGAGCAAAAGGCAGGGACACTCAATCCACTGCAGGGCACACACACCATTCACTCACACACTCATACCTATGCACAATTTTACAGTGTGTAATTAACCTGACGTGCATGTCTTTGGACGTGGGAGTAAACCAGAGTACCTGGAGGAAACGGACGCGAACACAGGCAAAACATGCGAACGTTGTACATAAAGGTCCCAGGCCGGATTTGAACCCATGACTCTCACAATAATCAAACTGTTGAATTACTAAAGGAGAAGAACGCGATAGAATAATGACTGTATAGCCTGGAACCGACTCACATGCAAAGGAGCACGCCCACAAATTTTGGTTATTTACTAGATTAAACAGTAAAAAAACTCGGTAACCAACTAACAATTTGCAATGATAAAACTTTTATTGGGTCATTCAATGTGAAACTACCAGAGCTCTTCAGGTAATGATCTCAATCGTCTTTTTGCCTTTTATTGATTTTACAAGCCAAATGAAGAAAACATTTTACTTCAGCTCAATATCTCCTTCAATTCAAAATCTTTGAGGACCTGAAAAAGGGGTGTTTTCACCCAAATTGCTCACATGTTGTTTACCTACTTTTTTAAAATGCTGTAAAATGGAAAAAATTGTTGTTTCAGGCTCATTTTAACAGGTTGAAAAAAAAATGTAAACGGGAATATAAAAAAAAATGAACACGCCCCTTTTAAAAACCGAGGAAGATCAGAGCAGATGAAGATATTGAGCAGAAACAAATGGTTTTCTTCACATGACATGAAGAATGAAAACTACTCAAATCTGAGACAATTCTGAGACCATACCCTCAGGAGCTCTGGTGATTTCACATAGAATTACCCTATAGCCCTCAACCCTTTAGCCCTTATTCCGTAATAAAGCTACAAAAAAACTAGAATGTTTTTACTCGTAACAATGGACGTCTCCCCCCCGGCCCCCTTCCCTGCCAACCCACCGGACGGACGGACAGACGGATGGACAGACAGGCACATGCCGAAAGGCACCACGGCAGGACCTGAATAGCGGGGCTTGAAAATTTAAAGTCGGATGCACCGTGTGCATCTAGTAAAAAACTGCCCCCAAAATAAATCCTCTTTCGACAAATGCGCTCATCCTTACCTGAAATGATAAATTTTATCGGTAAGGGACGAGAATTAATGACAAAATCGATGGGACTACAAGACTGTGGAACACGTTTGGCCTGAGGCCGCGTATGTGTTATCATTGGCTGAGCACTGCCACCTGACTGTTATATGGTGTCTGATTGGTCTTTCAGTTGCTTCACTGAAAACTTTCCTCAGCCAAGTCACAGGCAGTTCTAGTTATTACACACATGTTAAAACAGAGTTTGATTATATGCTTGTTTATAAAGTTTCGCCAATTACTTTCTTAATTTTAAAAACCAAGTATTTTCTGAAGAATAAACAGAATAGACAAACGCAGACAGCATGTAAGATTGTATTTAAAATTACGCTCAAGATTTAAAATTCATCAACTTGAACTTACATGGGTGCAAGTGTTCAGAAACCACAAAGCTCTGGGGGGTATACTACAAAACAAGTTCACCACAGACAGGCTTTAATTGAGTGAGCCGGATCAACAAACCCTGAACTCGCAATCAGAGATAATTAGTACCACAACGGTGGTTATAATCTTTCTTTGATAAACTCGACTTTGTGCTTTGGCTTCTGTGCGCTCTCCCATGAAGAGGGCGTTTAACACGTCAATTGATTCCATTTCCTCTCAACAATTGACCGATCACGTACTGTATATTTCTCCTCAAAGACGTTCCCTGATCCAGCACCAGGGGGTTTCTGGCAGACGGACGAGCTCCATTCTAATATCCCCCGATGCACTTCATGGCAGGGGATAAAAAAGGTGACTGAAAGCTTTCCTGATCAAAGAAATGCAATTAATGATTAATCAGCGCTCTAGTCTGCGACCAGAACAGTCGCATTTGCGACCAAGACTTACGTTTTGCGACTTACATTCTCACATCGGTCACGCACTACGCGACCAACACTTCATGCACTGTGCGCCTATTCTGGGCAGCGATTCACTCCCTAATTATCAGCCGCCGGCTGCAAATTTTTTTCTGCAGGACGGTCGGTACCATTACATACATCAGCCAATCACAGATCGGCTGGTGCCATCAGCCAATCACAGCTCGGCAGTGCTCATGCATCGATGAGAATGGCAGAGCATTTGACCTTGTCACTGTCAGCTGAGTTGTACGCGGCACATTTGTAAAACCTCGTCTGACAAAAACAATGTAAATGCTCCACAATACGCGAAATTACAAGTACACTAGCTGGTCTGCTGCAGAAGTCCACTAGTCTGCATATTAGGCCTTGGCCGGTGACTAATACAGCAGATCGGAGAGCAAATTTCATGACATCAGAAAGTGTTTTCGTTACCGGTTTTTACCCCTCGGCCGACTCTGGCTGGAGGTGTATTGTCGTGACCTGCGTGTCTGTCTGTCATCCGTCGTCCGTCGTCTGTCGTCCGTCCATGATTTTGTCCGGGCCAGTACTCAGCAACTAATGATCGCAGCTTCACCAAATTTGGTATGGTAACTCACTGTACCACATGGATGTGCAATGTCACGTGTTTTGCTGGATTTCACCTTCGACCTTTGTGCTGTGACCTTCAGGCAGGAAATCTTGTACGGGTCAGTACTCAGCAACTACTGATCGCAGCTCCACCAAATTTGGTATGGTAACTCCCTGTGACACATAGATGTGCAACGTCATGTTTTTTGCTGTATTTGACCTTTGACCTTAGCGCTGTGACCTTGAGGCAGGAAATCTTGTCCGGGTCAGTACTCAGCAACTACTGATCGCTGCTTCACCAAATTTGGTATGGTAACTCATTGTGACACATGGATGTGCAAGGTCACATTTTTTGCTGGATTTCACCTTTGACCTTAGCGCTATGACCTTGAGGCAGAAAATCTTGTCCGGGCCGAGGGGTATTCAGCAACGCGTTATTTTTATTTTCGCTATTTAGATTTTTGCACATTTCTAAGGGTAATGGACCCGCACCTGGAGAGTGAGAACGATGTCCGGCGTTATTAGCCCAAAAACACAGTCTGCTGTGACCGTAGACTGTTTATGACACAGTTTTGAGTCTTGTTGATACCAGCTATGGGTGCTTCGTCAGTGGCGAATGGTTTTATTTAGCGTTTCAATATCAATCGCTAACCTTCTATCCTGATGGATTAGGTTGGATCGCCTTCCACTCTGATCTGACCCATGTACATGATTATTCATGCAGAATGTATGAAATCGGTGACTGGTTGGTCAAATGCAAGATTATTTATTTTCATTATGACCGATAAAGATGAGAAAATGTCGGTTCTTATAGATTTATAGTATTTTGTGGATTGCAACAAATGTTCAAAACTGATTCAAAAAACTAACTGGTGACGCCTGTCCAATGTACTCCAGCGGCGACCATAGGCTTATCAGCGCAATGCCTCAAATATGAGTCTGGTAACTCAACAGTGACGGTCACAGATGCAGACCATTTTTGGGGCTAATAATTTGGACATCGTCCTCACTCGCTGCGTTTCTGTTACCCTTCGCAATGTGCAAAATCTAAATAGCGAAATAAAAAAAACTGGTAAATAATAATAATAATAATAAAAATAATAATAATAATAACTCCTATGACATAGATGTTACAGGTGAAAGAATTTCTTGAAACTTTGTGCAAACAAACTTGGCATACTGCACCTACTCACCAAATATTTAGGGAGGATCACTTTGGGAACTATATTAATTTTAATGTTAAATTTTCAATCTGTGATGAAAAAATGTAGCCAAATTATGCTTTTTACGGCTTCAATTCCTCCTGGGTCTCATATTTTCAAAGCAATTAAGCCATGTTTGGTGTCAAATTGTTCCTTGGGATGGCAGAAACAATAACAGCTATAAATTTTAGAACTAGCACTGAGATAATTGGGAGTTATTCATTGATTTATCCCCGTATGTTAGTTCTAGGGGGGTGCTCATCTAAATTTGGCCATAATTTTTCTATGAATGATTCAGTTTATGTACAGGGGAGGGTTTGATGAAAAGTTATCCCTTGGGGAAATGGAGACTTGTACATACATTTAGATTTGTATGATAACTCTCCAAAATGATAACTGCATTTATACATTTTTCAAACATTCTTGTGAACATCAATATCTTCTTTTCAGTTCACAAAGTGCTCTCTGATAATGTTTCTCAAATAAATGCAGCAACAACTGAGTCAGTTCAGGTATCTTTATTTGGGCTTGTAAATATTCAGAAAAGTATCATGGTACTTTGCGTGACCACAGTTTTGGCCTGCGCGCCTAAATTTTGGCCTGCGCGCCCAACTTTTTCAGGTTGGGAGTGCATACGCTCCTAGGTCCAAAAGTTAGTCTGGAGGGTTGTTAATGAAAGACCTTATCTCTGTTTCTGAACAGGAACCAAGTGTCACCAGTGGAGCTACAATTCAAGGAAACAAATTGACTAATAATCCTTCTCAGATTTTTTTAAACTTTGACAAGAAAAGATCCAAGCCCAAGCAAGAGGAAAAGCAGCATAATTATGATGATTGAGTTTTGGTTCACTGTTGTATGCATCTAACTCATTCCCTGAAATTTTTCCACAGAGTGCTCACAGCAGAAGATAAGAAATGAAAATAACCTTGATTGAAAATGATAAGCCGGCCAGCTAAGGATTCAACTTCGGGGTTTGAAATTTCAAAGTTTACCTTCTGAAATAGATTTGGGGGAATCCAATTCGGAGTATTAACTCAAGACTAAAATTCAAAAGGTGGTACCGCCATATAATTTAAAAAGTAAACTAATAACGTGATCATGTATTATTTTTCTTCCCATTTTTCGACCCAGAATACACTGGAACACAA
Source organism: Gymnothorax javanicus (assembly GCA_029692085.1). NCBI lineage: Eukaryota > Metazoa > Chordata > Actinopteri > Anguilliformes > Muraenidae > Gymnothorax > Gymnothorax javanicus. Next base: position 21,974,650 of record CM056206.1, read on the forward strand.
AATTATGAGTACACTGCCCAAAAATATTAATGCAAAATTGACAGGAGCTCAGTAGCGAGGATGAGCAATCTGGAAATTATGAATTTTTAAATAATATTAATTTATCAGGGCGGCACATGCACTGTGATCAGCAAGGCATTGTGTTCCAAATAATTCTGATGAAATTGATGATTTTGTAAAGCACATCCAGAGCAAGGGGACAAAAGACATGAGACAAATTTCTTGAATTGGGATTTATTCGGCGAGTAAAAAAAGGACCCAAGTGTCAGAACTATAATTCCATCGACTCCCTTGCTGATCTGTTTCAAATTGTTATTAGTGAGATATAACTAACTGTTTCATCTTTTATTCCTACAAAACTGCTGCAATAGACCCTTTCGGTTTAAGGATGTGAAAAAGCGAGATTTGGAGTGCGCATGCTCTTTGCAGACTATGCGGGGCAGAAGATGCACAAATCCTATTTAAAAGGTGGGGAATTATAAGTTCTTTCGCTTCCCCATGGTAAAAGGCAGTTTACAGCGTGGATTCGGACTATAAACAGGAATATTTTTTGTTCGGGAACATTCTAGGTAGGCATGGGCAACGCTCTGCATAAACTCTAATGGAATGCGTAACAGCTGAACTGGGGCGGTAAACAAGCCCCAGAAAACTTATTAAAAAAATGATGTAAATACCATTTTCATACAAAAAAAGAACACCATGGTTTGATTGGTGTCAACCTTTTCAATAGGATACCCGCATTCCATACATGAACTCTAAATTTTAGAACCAGCACTGATTTGAACAGAGCTATTATTCATTGGATGAATCGTGACCTCAGTTTTGCGCCGTGTTTACAAACTTTCAAGTGCGGCGTAAAAACATCCGTTTGAGGTAGATTTCAAATAGGGGAGGGTTTGATGAATATATCAACTTGGCCCTGATTGACTTACAGCCATCTAATTTGAGAAATTACGATAATTCGTCCAACCTAGACCTCCAGGGGATGTGAAATAAGTTCGACAGAAGTTGTTGAAGTTAAATCATGAGTTCGCCGTGACTTCTTCTCAACAATAGCACGAAAGGTGAGTGTATTTTTTACTCTACCAAACATAGTTAGTTGACAGAATATCCTGTGACCCTATTTGTGAAGTTTCAGTAAAATATACCAAGGAATAAACCAGCACCAGGCGTTCAAAACCTACCAATGTTCTGACAAATTTTGCTACCTATCAAAAATATGCCACCTCGCTGAACACCGGTCACAAGATTCATTCACTTATACCCTTCAATTCGAGACTGCGAGGATGGAAATCTGAATAATCAATTAGGAAAAATTCTCGGCTCTTGGTAATTCTGTAATCGTTTAAACATTTTGTTAATCGGATTATGAAAGAAGACTGAAAATAAACTTTTTGTTTGGGTGTCAAGCGTATTTAAAGGAGAATACATTGTATATTGACTAAGCATTGAACTCTGCATAAGTCGAACTGTTTTAATATTTGTTGATGACATTGCTTCGGCTTCCTGGAAGAAGAAATGCAGCGCAAATCTGCTGTCTAGTGAGCATTTCAGGTTCGATGTACTGAGTAATAACTCATTCCGCAGAAACTTAAACTGGCCCGTCATTCTGCAGAAATAGTCTTACTAAACTAGTTAATCGTCTGATTGCTAATCAAGCAAAGGGAGGTTTCTGCCTCACCAAACTAACCTCCGACTGCACGTCACTGTGTTTTACTATGAATTATTCACAGTAGAAATTGAAACTATCATGGGAGGAGGGTATATGGACATTGTAAAAAACAGTGCAAAAGGTTTTTTTTTTTAATCACCACGGGTTATTGAAGGGGGAACGTTTGATTCATTTAAAAAGCAGTGGGAGGGCAAACAACTGCTGGCATCAGTATTATTTTTTCACTGCATTTTTATATAGTAATGGGAACACAGCGTTAATGTTTGCCCTCCCACCGATTATTTTGACATTTTTGCAGGCCATTGATCCAAAAAAAAACTTCAAACTTTGATGCAACCCATTCATACCATTTTTTTAATATCAATGCAAAACCTAATGTTTTTGAACTTAATTGGGTGAAATTCAATGCATTTTCCATAAAAAAGGGCAAAAGGGGCGGAACTGTACTTCAGAAAAGGGGTTGATGACTTTAGCATCAATTATTTCTGTTAGGGTACCCTAATGGATAATTTGGCCAGGTTTATTTCTGAGTAGACTGCATTTTTATTAAAAATTCCCTCAGGCTTCACCCCCAATTTTCACAATGGGTTTTGTTGATAAATGCGAAATCAGCCATTTTGGGACCCTGTGGCTCTAAGACCCTTTCCTGTTAAAGGCGTTGGACTTATGGCAAACTCTTTCTGTGTCTTCCATGGTAAAAGGCAAAAAATCATTAGAAAATAATATAAACGGACTCAGCAACTCAAGAAATGTTGTCATTTTATTCATTTGTATTGCCCATGCCTATTCTAGGGTGTGCAGCGTACATTTTTTGTCTGAATGGCGAGATTAAGAATTCTGCATTCAACCTACTCCAAATATCGATTGATGTTTGGGTACCCAGAAAAACATTAGGATATGAAAACACGTCAAGCTTACGTCCAGTTAAAGAAATTTAGAGTTTAGTTTCAAGTGCTGCTATTCGTGTCAGTTGCATGTCGTTAACAGTGGCTGTCATGTCACTGATGACACACTGGGTTGCTAGGGCAGGCGCAGAATATGCATTTGCGATGTTAAATATTAATGTTAAATTCTAAACCCCCTTTCTCACTGATAAAACTCCACTAAAACATATTGGCACCCCCCTTTTAAAATCGTCCTGGCAAATAAAAAGCCGGAAAAAAGAGGAGGCTGGATTCGAAATTTTTTCCCCCCTGACGATATAGCTAGATTATGCTCTATTACAAACTGAAAGCATTGACTTCATCAGCGCAACAGAGACTTGAGAGACTATCGGCGAGATACTGTCAAGGCAAGTCCTTGACATTGTTATTTTCAGCATCGATGAAAATCCGAAATCAAATGTGTAGCGTTAAGTCAAACAGTAATGATATGGCCTTGTATTTTACATGTGTACCTGCGCGCTTACCCATGTTAAGAGGCGATTAGGATCATGTGTGCTTGCCGGTTGTTTTGAACAATGCGAATTTGTCGCAAGAACACTGTAGCCATTAGCTGACTTAAGGCGTGGGACCCAATCATAGTGGTGTTAATGACATTATTTCACGTCCGCAAAACTAACTGGCAAGCAAATGCCACTTTGTTGGCTATATATAGCAAGCAATTATAAAATCGAAATCACAAGGAAACCAAATTATTATTGCAAGCAGCGAAATGAAAACCACACCTACACTTAGTTCTGTAATGTGAGCCCCTCAGAGCTTACCTATACTGAAAACGTCGTATGGCACTAACATTCCCCCTTGGCTTGATATTTTTTTTTGCGTAGACTTTAACATCTACTTAAAGTCGTATATAGCCTATAGGATCGAACAAAGCCAGTCCCTTTTCAAAATGTGGATACAAAAACGGGACACTGCAAAACAATAACACCTTGAAACAACAAAAGATTAAACAATTATTTGACGATTAGTGGGCCAACTTAAATAACTTATAATATCAACCAGTACCTTAACTATATTTCTCCGATCAGATCGCTCTTTCCTTTTAGCTTGCGTCGGTGTGAGATCCTTTCGTTTGTAGGGAAACACAAAGCGAAGCCAACATTATTTGGGTCAACAAAGTCGGGCCGCTGACAAAATGAGTACTGCAGCCTCTAGTGTAATCAATCGGGACAAAGTTCTTCTGATTTATAACTCGAATCCACGCCTGTCGTTGTCTCTTGCCACGAGGAACTTGAAAAAACCTCATGTCCCTGTCTTTATGATATCGGTTTATGCACCCCTCTACGAAACAAATAGCCACTATATTTCCTTTTGCCCCACATCAGCTATATTGGGCATGCGCGCGCGGACTTCCGGCCTTAAACTGAACTGGTCTATAGCCCTAGTTCAACTGGATTCATCTCATAACAATCCCATTATGAGCGGTGAGGAAACCTTTCCCCTTCACAGTACCAAGATCAATACTTCTGCCTGCGTGTGTGTTGTGGCTCACTCCAGAGACGGGTAAGATCTCTATAAAGGAGACAACCTAAGGCAGGGGTGAATCAACCCCATACTGTATTTTGGCATAAAGTCATAAAGTGGCAAACAATATCACACCCACAGTTGCACACATTCCCATGCCCTTCAAAAACTTAGACTGCCAACCTTCACATTCCCATACACCTTTCAGAATAATATCTCATCCCATGTTGACTCTATCACCTTTGTGAGTTCCCATATCGTTCATCCCCCACCCCTGTGTAAGTCTCATCATTCCACTATTATTATTCTTGACAGAAGCTGTTTGCTTGAGTCATTCATTTCATAGGCTGCCCCGCAAGCCCACCAACTGACAAACACAGAGCGAGCACCGTCCCCATTCTCCTATTCACTTACTACGTGCGCACACACACAGAGAGAGAGAAGAAGGAAAGAAGATCTTGTTGAGGATTATATTTCTCATCACATTCATCAGTAGATCAATTGCCATGTTGAATACCATAATCAATAATCATAATCAATAACCATATTATGTAAACAGCAGTGACACACACATAACATAACACACATACATACAAGTAGTTCACATACGCGTAGGGAGGTGATGAGCAGTGCAAATACACACACAGGCACACATACACATGCACATACACACAGACATACACATAAAACACACACACACACACACACACACATACAAGCAGTTCACACACACATAAGCAGTGCACACACACACACACACACACACACACACACACATATACAAGCAGTTCACACACAGTCACACACACATGCAAGCAATTCAATTCACACATGCATAAGCAGCTCACACACATAAGCAGCGGACTTCTGTAGCTTCGATTAGTAAGCAGGCTTCTGTTTAGTTGATTCGAAAACATAATCAGGTGATGCATTTGATTTCTGTAGCTTTGATCAATATTTGTTCAGTAAAATCATAAGTTGTTACTGAAAACATAATAAATTGAATCATTTATGTATCTACTTGTATCCTATTCATCTGACTGTGTTTTTCCCCTCTTAAACTGTAATTTTCCACACCTTTTAAGTGTATATTCTTTCATTTCTTATGAAACAAATTGGTGGTGCTTCTGTGCACCACCAATATTTCTCAGAGAATCCAAGGGAAAGAAAAAAACTTGAGAAATAACCCAAGAATTGTGATTGGAGCAAAGGTGTTTAAAAACTTTAGAGATAAAGGTGGGTACAACCCATGTATTTGATTGGAGCAAAGTTGGTTGAGTTTTTCCCATAAATATTGCTCTGTAAAGAATGCTGAGTTAGCACTTCTTGGCCAGGGACTGCTCTTCGGGTTTGATTATTGCTTGATTCAAGGCTGGAATAAAGATGGCTTCTGAAGATTTTGGCTCTCTCCCAATTACTCATGAACAAGGGGACCTCTAAATATGCAAACATCTAGTCGGGAAGACACAACAATCTATGGAATGAGAAGACTTTGGATACTCTATAACCATCCTTATTTTGCATAATCTTCCGTCAACTAACTAACAGAAACTTTCGACAATCCTGCTCCGATCTTTAAAGATGCCTTTTTTCCCCCACTCACATCTTGCAGAAAGACTTTACCGGTAAATAATTTTATCTTTCTTTCCTTATTCTGCTCACTTATTCACTGCTTCCCTGCTATTTCAAATGAACTTCATTCATTACCCCGCTTTTTTACGCACATCTCGCTGCAAACCTTTAGCTTTTATAAACACTATATATTTCTTTCCTTATTCTTATCGCACGCAACGCTATTTCAGCATGCTTTCACCATCGCATTATTTTCCAGTTTTAACACTTCTTGGTTTCATTTTTCGCATGAAAACATTATTTTACAAACATGTCGCCGACAACTTTAAAACAATCTCCGAATTTTAACTCTTTCGTTTCCCCACGACCAACAAACGCTTGAAATAAAGTTTTACCACTTTTATCACTTTCACTTCCCCACCACTCAAACAATACACGTTTAAAAAGCACTAAACAATAATAAGAATACAATTAAATAAATGCTTTATAAAAGGGTTATCCCACAAAACGTAAAACATGCTAAAATGTATAAAATTAAATCACGGCCCCACACCAGAGCAAGGAAAGGGGGAGGGAAGGAGGGAACGCTAGTGAATTACCCACGCAGCCAGGGGAGAGAAGGGGGAGGAGGAGGAGGAGAAGGGGGGTGATACAGAATGAACTAAAATAACCTAATTTTTAATTAATTCATATGACCTCTTGACCCTATCAAAAGGCATCAATCATTTTTTGACAATAGGCATATCATATAACTCTCTCTTATCAAGTTTTACAACTCCCGCCAAATTACATAAATAGCCAAGTATCTTTGGCCAAAGTCTGTAAAAACTTGGTAGCTACCAAATGAGCTAATCAGCCTCATCACTGCATAGCAAATTGACCTAGTTACAGAGCTAAGTAATCACTACTTGCTGATCTAACACTGGTTTAGAGGCCAAATAATTGCTATTCACTGTTATTATTGATTTAAATATATGCACCCAATATTTAAATCGGCCAGTTAGCTAGCTAGCGAGCTTTGCCAGTGAGCTAGTTTGCTCGCTTCAGTGGTTAGCTAGCTTATGTTATACAGTAGTGTGCAGTGATGATTATACACTTAACAAAATGAAGATAAATCAGAAACCAAGGACTATTCAAGCATTTACTTCATGTAATATTGGATCATATAGATGAAAATAAGTAAGCAGATAACAACATACAGTGAAAACAAAAATAATAGTGTCTTTTTCAGAGAAAAGGTCAATATCTAGTGACCACCCTTTGCTTCGATTACAGCATTTAGAACCCCATTTCCAAAAAAGTTGGGACACTGTGTTAAATGTAAATAAAACAATGTAATGATTTTCGAATCAATAAGACCAATCAATTTAATTGAAAACAGGACAAGGACAATGTTGAACCTGATTACATTTCTCTCTTTTTTTAAAAAAATCTGCACATTTTGAATTTGTAGACAGCAACGTTTTAAAAAAGTTGGGACGGAACAATAAAAGTCTAGAAAAGTTGCATGATGCTAAAAAAGACAACTGGTGGAACATCTCTCAGCTAATTAGATTATTTAGCAACCGGTCAGTAACATGATTGGGTATGAAAGTCTTTCATAAGTAAATATGGTGAGGGCTTAACTACTCTATGAAAGACAGCATGGGGAAATAGTTCAACAATTTAAGAACAACATTTTCAACTTAAAATTGCAAAGAATTTGGAGGCTTTTTCCTCTATGGCAGGGCTGCCCAACCCTGTTCCTGGAGAGCTACCATCCTGTAGGTTTCTGCTCCAATTCAACACACCTGATTCAGCTGATTAGCAGCTCGTCAAGATCTGAAACTGGGAAAGCAGGTGTGGTTTGCTTTGGTTGGAGTGATAACCTTCAGGATGGTAGCTCTCCAGGAACAGGGTTGGGCAACCCTGCTCTATGGCACATAATATCATTGAAAGATTTCGAGAATCCAGAAAAATCTCAGTACGCATGGGACAAGGCCAATATCCAATTTTTAATGGCTGTGATTTTCACGTCCTCAGGCGGCATTCCATTAAAAACAGACAGGATTCTGCAGTGGAAATCACTGCACTGACTCAGGAACACTTCTGTAAACCTTTGTCAGTAAACACAGTTTGTCATTTCATCCAGGAATGCAAGTTAAAACTCTGCCATGTAGAGATTAAATCATTTATAACAAGCTGGCCGCGAGGTCTCCTGTCGCCAGTAATAGGTCAAGGTCACTGATATTAAATAGGAAACTGGTTCATAATCTAATCTTCTTATATGCAGAACATGGGATCTGTAATCCATTTTCTTCTTGAGTTATCGTGTTAACGCCACTTTTCGGACGGATGGACGGACAGACACACGCACGCACGGACAGGGTGCATTCCTATGCCAAGTCATAACTTTTATGTCACCAGATGTTTCTTTCCGACTGCAATGGTGATGTTGCAGGGTGTTATGAACGGAGGAAATTTGGCGTAGGAAGTTCACGTAACCAACATCCCTTGAGCGGGTAGGAGGGAGTAGGGAGTACCGTTTGTGTATGCTGCAGATTGGAATGCAGCTACAGGCTACTTGCGCATTTGTGTAGTGGATATGTAGTTTGCAAAAGTGGACTGCAAACTGGTCAACAAATGCAAAAGCATAACATTTTAGACAAAATACTACAAATATGATGTGATCACTTGCAACCACATACCCTGTAGGCTTATCTCGGAGCAAACTGGCCCACAAAATTAATTCAAGTTTGAGTAATGCTGAAAAGTGTCAAAACCCCATCATAAATTTCCACAGGGAAATAACTTCCCAAGTAGCTGTGACATAGTCATCTCTGTACTCTAGGGAAGGGAATTCCAATCCAGAGTGTGAAAAACTCATCCCTTCAAACGCCCCTACATAATGATCATTTCCGAAATGAGTACGCAATGGTCACTTTGCACCCACGATACCGTGCGATGACACGAGCCCAGTAACGTGTGTGGCTCAACAACACTGAAGAAAATGAAAATAACGAAGGCTAATAGTTAGCGCACAGAAAGCTACTGAACCTAGCTATGCTGCAAACTAAAGTTGACTAGCTAATGCTAGTTAAGAGCCAGTTTTTCAAAGAATCAGGCAGAGGGTGATATATGATGGTCTCATATTTGCCTAAAATTTTTGTTGGTGAAAGACAGTTGGTTCAATGGAAAAACTGCTAATTTGTAGGTGCCAATACCCTTCGGTTTCTTTTCTAGGGGTACCAGAAGGGCCAAAGATTCCGAGATGAGAAATGAGCGCTGAAAAATTCAGTTTTGAAATGCTATTATATCATTGCGCTGACAACAGCCCACATTTGTTTTCACATATGTCAGTCTACTGTGTGTAGGGCTCACATTAATCTGAAAATTTTTGTGGGCTGTCAAGGGTGCATCCTATAGGGGGAACTGTGAGATGCAACTTTTGCCCATTTGAGCAGTTGTATCAGGGGGTTCCAGACTGCACCCTCAACAGCCCAAGATGGTTTGTTGATAGTATGATACCATGGGAAGTCTTTTACCTAATCAACACAAACTAAGCATGGGATGTTAAGGGCGCAAGAGTATAGGTGGCGCCTCAGTCAGGGAAAAACTGAAATTTGGGAATTTGAGAGGTCAAAGCTCTCCATGTGCCCTCATCTGATTTTGATGAAACCTTCTCTGTTGGGTAGCCCTATATGTCTTCGAACTGTGATGTGAAGATTATTCTTTTAGGCAAATTGTTGCCTTTTGAAGGGTTAGTTACAAAGCTACAGCGAAACTGATAAATGGCCAGTGAAAGCAGTTCTTTTGCTGACAGGCTGCCTTCGTTTACACTTGCTTTAACAGGATGCGGTGGCCCGAAATATAATGCCGCAGAGCATTCCAAACGACCATTACTCAGGAATCCTACTCCCCTGCTACCCTTCAGTTTTCACAAAGGGAAGCGTCATCGCATGGCAGAGGACGTAGTGGTTAACCCTTCTGAATTCAATGCACCCTAAGAGTTAAGAACTTTCCCAAGCAAAAAATACCATTGGCACGCAGCCTACGTATCATATGCAGCTTTTCTATACATGATTACGAGTTCGAGTAATTCCATATGAGATGATCAAGTTGGAAAATGAAATTAATTGCTGGCTAGGCATTGTTGATCGTCATTGTGGTTCATAAGAAAATTAGTTTACACATAGGGGCCTCCAGGAACGAGGTTGGGAACCACTGGCCTACGGCAAGTTTAAAAAATGTACTGAATTAATTGAGGGCACAACAGAAATGGAAATGAGTTTGAGAAAGTACCGTACGAAAACTTCAAAACGCGCCATTGAATTCAATACGACTAAACGGGGCGGGTCTATGAGGGAAGAGGAAGGGGGAGCGATTTCCAAAGCTTCCGCATGTTTGTATTAGCCTACTTACCATGCAAAAATATCGGAAGGTGCAACCATACGGAAAAAAATCGTATCAGAAACACAGGTGAAATAAGCAAAAAAATTCTCGCCTATCTGTGCCGGCAAGCAGCCTATATCTAAAGCCTGCGTTTAACAGACTACGATAGAACGTCTGCAGGACAGGCTTCTTACAGTCGCAAGTTAGCTAGCTTGCTAACGGGAGATGGGAATAAGCAGATAGCGTTCGCGGAGAACCATAATAAAACGATATAAAGGGACAGTACAGATGAACTTACCTGATATGAAATGTTGACTGCAGACGCGGGCAGTTTTGATGAGGTCCTCGGTCCAGTGCACATGTTTAATAGCTTGCAGCCAGAGCAGTCGACGACGTTTTTGAAAGGGATGAGATCCAACTGGTATGCGGTAAAAATGTAAATTTGACGAGTTGTCGGTTCCGTTATGACAACCAAATACGCAGCAAGTTGGCATAATTACGGTTACGGTTCAAATGAATTGTCAGAGCTAGTTTTTATTGTATGTAGCCACACGTGTCTGGAATTCCCGAACTTTTGTTTTGTACTTGGTTGCCGAATTTCATCTGCAACGTATGACGTCGCAGTGATTCCTTTTTACACGTCGGTCAGTTTCCCCAGGGGTACCACCCCTTTGGTGAATAACGTATTCGCCAGTATAACATTACTGGTGCTGCAGTTCCCATTTATTCCATTGTATGGGTGCTCTCGGCGTCTCTTGTTCCGACCAAAATCCATTTGACTCGCAATAAATGGTGTTGAGACTTCAGAATCTCCATGGGAATACATCCCCATTGATGCGTATCGGAGAAAATAATCCAGTGAAGACTAGTAAAGCACTGGCCTATATCGTATCAAATGACACAATGTTCCCCATTTCTAATTAATGCTGATTTACCGGAGGGACTCGGATCATTTTGAGGTAGCAGGCAATTAGCGGCGAAGCATTTTCAAGAGGCTGTATTCATCTGCGAGGTACGAAATACCAACTGGAATTATATTATGTGGGGAAAGCGTTCTGGCTTTGTTTTAAATAGACGACGATACCACCTAGTGGCAACGAATCCAGAAAATAGGCTCGTTCGAGATGAACTGCGCCTCGCAAGGAAAGTGGACGAGACAGGCTGCAGCAGCAGGGGGAGGTAACAAAAAACTGCAGTCAAGTCAGGCCATTACCAGCAGCTTTCAAAGAATATAGCTACGGGGAGTCACCGAATATTTTACATCCTCTACCATACCTTCGGCTTGCGGACCACATTCGTTTCGAACTGTCTGGCTGAAGATATCGCTCATATATTCATTATTCTCAGGAGAGTTCGTAGTACCGACTGGCTGTACAGACAAAACGAGCTAGAACGCAAATCCAATAGAAACTACTCCCGTCGACATGGCCAGTCGCTGCGGAATTCCGGTAGTGGCAAAAATCATGACGGCAAAGGAAAAACTGGAAATCAGAGGGATTTTTTTTCTTCCACGTCAAATAATACGTTTTCAAAGTGCAACATGTGATGCAAAAGATTGTTATATAAAGTATTTGCTCATGGTGTTTGCTGCTCGAGTAGGTCTGTAGACTTAGGGCATTCCCTTTCAACGTGTAAACATTTGTGTTTTATTAAATTTATGTTTCTAAATTTTTTTTATGATGTAGACTAATCTAGATCATTACTTTAATTGCTGTTCTGAATATATATCACATGTTGGATGAATAAATGACTTGATCTCTGGCAAGTTTTTTTGTTTTTAGTTTTTTGTTTTTGGCTTTGTTTATTAAATACCTCTGGTTCTGGCATTATCATGTGCATGGTGGATTAAACCGAAAACTTTTCTTTCCCCTGCGAGGGCAGGCGGAGAGGGGGGGGGGGGATGAAATCTTACATTAAGGGATAAAGGAGCTGCTAATTTTCTGCCAAGTTACTGCTTGTGCAAGAGGGAGCTACTCTGAGGTTAGGATGCTGTATAGACTACTAAAGAATTTATGAAGAAGTTTGAGTACCAGTTCGCAAATGTATGGAAAGAATACCAAAATGCATGGCAAATTCATTTTCAATATAATGCTGTTTTAGTTTGTGTCATATAATGTCATATTCTGATTCAAGAACATGCATAATTACAGGTTCGAAGCATGTTCTTTTTAATATTCCTTGTTCGACAAGTGGCGCAATCTTTCATAATTCCTAGGACTGCAACTGTTATGTTCTGGACTGGAAATCAAGTGTGGAGGCAGAGTACAATCTAATAGGTAGTTTTGTTGACAGCTTATAAGGTAATTTGGGGAAGGAGCCCCAGATTTGGATAGCTCAGTTCAGATGTTGTTGGCAAAGCTGAGCTGTCAATCGCTGGGCTGTGGCTTCCAGAATAACAGCCTGGTGGAGAGCACACTTCGCCAGCACCGGACTGTCCCACAGGAGGATGGAGTAGCTTGAGGGCAACTTGGTTCCAATCCTGATGACCGTAGAAGTATTGGGAGCTTGTTCCTAACAAACTGGACAGAGGAATAGACTTAAAATGGTTAACAGGAATGTGGTCCCAATCCTTGACCCTGATTAGGCTTGGGAGCTTGTTCTTGTAAAACTGGACAGACAGATTGACTTAAGATGGGTTAACTTCAATGTGGTCCCAATCCTGGACACTGAGTAGGCTTCGAAGCATGTTCAAGTTAACTAAGTAAAGAGAAAAGCCTCAGGAAATAGCTTTCATTTAATTACATGTAACACTTAATGAAGTCAATGAGTTTCTACTCGGAATACTTACAGGTTCTAAGCAAAAAAGGAAAATTACAATCCAGCAATTTGCAACACAAAGCAGGGGCCTTAAATACATGTCACATGGTCATTAGGAAATAACCATGAAATGAGACGCAGCCGAGGAGTGGCAAACACGCAAGGCTTAAACCAATCAAAAGCACACATGCTTCTAATAGATTTGCAAGTTGCTGAATATGAAGAGTCATGAAAGGCATTCACACGAGGGCTGCAACTGCAACAAGGTATCTAACTGTACGGGTAATGTGCACCAGATTTCACAGAAAATGGCCCAATGACCAGAAGTCTACTGTTTAAAAAACACATTATTATTATTGACATTTGCATGAAAAAAAAATTCAATCTGCAATCGTTAATAACTGTTAACTACATATAAAATATACCAGTGAAGAGACGCATTACTATTCCCAGAAATTCAAAAGGCACAGCCAATAAATAGCATAGCAACAGTTAGCCATGTTTAAAAAGCTTTGATTTCCCACAAGAATTTAATGTTCATGCTGTTCAACAGCAGTATCCTAAGTGCCGTTTTTGCCTCTACTGGAAGTTGAGTCTCATTGGTGTCGACAAACAACAATTCGCAGTCTAGTTCATTGTTTTTGTTTGTACCCATCCAAGGGCTGTTGCTACCATGTGACATTACATTAGAGCAGAAGTGATGAAATTGCTAATCTTCCCCGTACTGTGTTTTATAAATCATCAGAAATACCTGCGGAGTCATATCTGTGAGGTGAAGCCGCCCTCTGCGGATAATTGCAATAATGTCAGCGCTTGGTAGCCCGATTCGCTGCATCAAGTGTCTTATTTAGAAATTAGGCTTCTGTCTGAGGTCTGTATCACACAAGATTACTTTCCTTTTTATTCGCCTGATTAAGAATCAACACTTTATTTGCTGGATAATCTAAACCCATACGAAGCCTATAATGATTAAGAAATGATGACTAATTGATTGCCTGTTGGCTACATTTATGCTGTGATATTGTAAGGGTGGGAATTATTCGATCAAACTAAAAAAAAAAAAAAAAAAAAAAAACCTGAACTTTCCCTGACCTCCATCTCTCATTTTAGCATTTTTAGCAGCATAATTAATCCTGAAATGGTTCTTGAATTCATTAAAATGTTATAAGCATTCAAACAAATACATCTCAAGAGGAAGAAATCTTAGGTTTATCGACCCACAATGTCAGCCAGGCAAAAGGCTTTAATTACAATAAGCCTCGCAAACAAATTTGCGCAAATCTATGCCATTTCATAAGCTATATGAGAGCAGAATTTTTACATAACTACATTTTATGTTTTAATTTCTGTCCATACGAAAAACACCTACTAACTTTGTGATGCAATGTATAACTAGAGGCACTCATAGAGTGCAAACTTCCGCCAAGGCAGCACAATCCAAATCTTCATGAGTGGGAGCAAAGTTGAGTTATTGCGTGTCATACGATTTCAAGATGGCTGCCGTGGCGGGCATATTGTTTCACTGATCGCGGTGAAAATCAATAGGGTCCATCCTTGATGTAATAGCAATGCACCCACAAAATTTCAGCCAAATCCGTGCATCACTATTTGAGTTATGTTGTTCACAAACAGACAGACAGACAGACAGACAAACAAATGGGGGCAAAAACATAACCTCTGCCCCAACTTCGTTGTCGGAGGTAATAATGCTTTTAAAAATGAAATGGTTGGTCATTCCACTGATTAGTCTCAGCAACTGAGCTAACCAAGAATGTCTAGTTGCTCATTAAGCAAAGTTAAACAACAGCAGGTTTAGTGTGCTTAATTTATTGCTCAATTCATTGGCGTTTCAATAGTCATTAAACATGCCCTCGTTGACTTCCCCTCTGCGCTGTCTCTCAGGGGAATCCCCATCGCCATCATAAGTCTTGTTCCACTTGTCTAAAAAAGTGCAGTGAATTAGGTGAGATCGCCCCTCAGAGGGCTTAGTGAGTGAGGCAACAACGATGGTCACTCCGAAGGTTTATATCACCCACAATACATTGAAGTTACAGTACGCGTTTGGTGCAAGAAATTACATCCACGATTAGGCAGCAGGAATTTGCGCAAAACTTTTGGTTCATAAATTTTATCACCAAAGATGTCATGGTTTGTGAGGTGTGCGTGTGTTTTGGACTTTTCTTTGTGGCTCTCGTCCCTGACAAGATCAAATTCCTTTTCAATCGGATTCTTTAACCAGCTGGCTGATTGAACTGGGGCAGCGCTTCCCCGGACTCTATATAAGCCGGGAGTCCGCCACACCTCCTTTGCTAGAGTGTCTGTTTGTAGCTAAGCACTATAGCTGAAGATATCTCTGGTCAGGATTTGTGTGACTTTATATCTTCCAGTTATTATTGGAGTTCCTTCCTCTTTAGGAATTTTCCCTTTTCTACTTTTTTCTCTTTCGCATTGCTTGTGTTTTTTCGGACTATTATACATCCTTTGGAAGCGCGAGTTCTTTCTGGTGGTCTGTATAATTCTGTGTGTTTGTATTGTGTCCGTGCTGCTCGTTCTCTCTCTTGCCGCTGCGCTTGGCCTCTCAATTTTACCAGCCATTACAAAAGAAGGATATGAATGAATCTAGATTGAGCAATAAATTAGTTATGCTAAACCTGTCACAGTTTAACTTTGTTTAATGAGCAACCTCTCATTGATTTGCTCAGTTGCTGCGACTCATTGGTAGAATGACCAGCCAGTTCATTTTTGAAGGCATTATTGTCCATTGCATTACAAAGTTGTGAGGTGTTTTACTGTGCACAGAAATGACGATGTAAAATGTTAGGTCTTTGAAAGATTCCGAACTCATGTAGCTCATCAAACTGCAGATTTGTGAGAATTAGTTTGCGAGGCTTATCGCAACGGAAGCCTTTTTCCCATATGGTTCGATACACCTAAGATCTCTTCATCTTAAAATGCATTCATTTGAACACTTATAACAGTATGATGAAATCAAGAGTCATCTTATGATTTATTATTTTTCTGCCAAAATGCCAAACGCCAAAATTAGAGATAAAAGTCAGGAAAAGTAGGATTTTTTTTGTATTTAGTCCAATAATTGGCATCCTTGCAATGTCATGCCCATTAGACCTATATAATTGAAATCAAGTGCAATTCAGATCTCAGAAATTTTTTCATCAGAAAATGCAATTAATTAGGCCACTAAGTGGTGACGTATTGCAATTATCTGCAGATGTCTTCTCCTCACTGAAAGAAGTCAGCAGGTGTTTCTGATCAGTTGTAAAATACAGTATAGCACCAAGTCTACAACTGGCTGTTGATCCATTACAGTTTGGGCCAATAGAGTAAAAGAGCAGGTGTGTTCCTTTTCAACCCTCTGCCCACTATCCTTTTGCTCTCCAAGTGGCCTCCATATGACAAAAATGTTAAGTATTACCAAGGGCTGATGGGGAAGTGAATGAGGGCATATTGAACAACTATTGAAACACAGCCATTCACTTTACTCAATGTATTCATCTCTTGCGTCGGTGGTAAGAATTAAGCAAACTAAGTTTTGCGTGAATTTCTGGATGTAATTTCTTGCACCAAATGCATAACTGCAATGCATTGTGACGATATATGTATTTGGAGTGATCATCGTTGCTGACTCGCTCCCTCAGCCCTCCGAGGGTTGATCACTTTGAGGTCACTTGACACTTATGATGGCAATGGGGATTCCCCCCAGGGACAAGCGCACAAGGGAAGTCAACGAGGATCCCTTCAATCTCTGTCAGAACTGTCCTGAGAATGTCTTCGGTCACTGACTGGGCCCCTATGGTCAGTGAATGAATCTCTCGTTCCCAACATCCACCAAAATGAGGGGCATTTGGTGGATTAAATTGAAACTTAATCTGCTCCCTAGCGAGCTGGGCTTGTAAGTCAGGCTGCATGGAGGTGAAGGCTTCATTGAGCTTGTGTTCTCCACCCCGGAAGTTGGTTCCCTGGTCAGATATGAGCTCATAAGGTTTCCCTCTACGAGCTGAAAACCTTCGCAATGCCATAAGAAAGGAATGCGTATCAAGTCCAGAGAGAAGGTCCAGATACACTGCTCGGGTGGTCAGACATTTAAAAATGATGCCCCACCTTTTCTCCATCCAATAGTGACCTGGCAGAGTGCAAAGCAATCTACTCCAGTGGAGTAAAAGGCCAACTGGTGCAGGCATAGTCTAGATTGTGGAAGATCTGCCATTCTTGGAACTACTGGTTGAGCTTGCCATTTGCGGCACTCAACACATCCTCGCTGGTATCAGTGAATGACTTCTCATCCCCACAGAATCCAGTACTTTCTGCATGCAGCAACAAAGACCTGTTCTGGTTTTGGATGATGCAGTTTCTCATCTAGATCTTTGATAATCAGGAGTGTGAGTGGGTGTTTGTGGTCAAGCAAAATTGGGTGAATTGTTTTGGTGTCAAGATGAATACTGCGGCGTAATCGCCCTCCCACATGGATCAACTAAGTTGTGGTGTCTAGTTCAGGAGTGAGGGTGAGCAAACAGCTACTGCTAGGTAGTGGCTTACGCGGTCTAAGATGGGCGAGTTCTGCCAAGAGGCAGTCTTGCTGGGCCTGCTGAAGGAGGAGGTTCATTGCTTTCTGGTAGTCAGTGGCAGATGGCGGAGAGTCAACTGCCCTCTGCAAGGTCTGGACGGTTGCTCCGATGAGGTCTGGTACTCTAGGATTTGAGTTTACTATTGTAAGGTTACAGAGGGTTGCCTTCTTGAGCTCCTCGCTGTCAAGGTACGTAGCTGCTGGAGTCTCTGGCCAGTTGTCTGGTGTCTCACGAAAAAGGGTGGTTCTTGGTACCAATGGCTGTGTTCTCCCAGCTCAGCCAGTCTTTTTCCCCTTCGTAATATCATCTGCAGGGTTGTTGTGTGAGTCCACATAATGCCAGGTTTGCCCATCAGTTAAGCCCTGTTTTTCAGCCATTCGGGTGCCCACAAACACTTTAAATTGGCAAGAATCCGAAAGAAGCCATGTGAGCACCATAGTCGAGTCTGTCCACAGGATGACATGACGGATAGGCAAGGTAAGCTCCGTGGTGAGAATTGAGGCTAGCTGGGCACCCGATAAAGCAGCACAAAGTTCCAAACGAGGAATTGTTTGCTGCTTCTTAGGAGCGACGCGAGATCTTGCAGTGAAGAAGGCCACCTCAACCTTCCCATTATGGCCCTCAGTTCTCAGGTAAGCTACAGAGCCATATGCCTTCTCTGAAGCATCACAGAACACGTGAATGTCCCTCTGGCTGCTTGGAGTATCCAGATCTGGGCTGCTGTAGCATCTGAGAAGGACAATCTGCTGGATTGCAGGCAATTCCCTCGCCCACTCCTGCCAAGTATGGAGCAGGTGATCAGGTAGGTCAGGATCGTCCCATTCTCTACGTTTGACCCAAAGCTGCTTCGCCACCACCTAAGCTCTTGTGGTGAAAGGCACTAGATAGCTAATGGAGTTATATTGGCTCGCTAGGATCTTGTAAATGATGCGCAGAGTAGTTTGTGGATAATTCTGTATTCTGAGCTTGTAAGATAGCGTATCTGCTTGGCAGTGCCAATGAAGGCCAAGCACTGACTCCTGACCTTCTGGTTGGCCCTGTGCTATCCAGAGCTCAGAATTGTCTGACCTGGCACCTGTGGGAAGGTGATTAATGACTGCACTGCGGTTGCTGGACCTCTGGCGCAGCTCAAAGTCCCCTTCTGCCAGGAGTGCTTGGAGCTTGTCTACTAAGGCTCTTGCTCGTTCTTCAGATGACAGGCTATGTAGGCAGTTGTCAACGTAAAATGACTTAAGAACTGTTTCCTGCACATCTTCTCCAGGCTGGCTGTGGTCCAGGACATGCTTCTGGAGCGCGAATATAGCACAGCAGGGGCTGCTCGTAGTGCCAAAAGGCAGCACTCTCCATTCAAAGACCTTTGGTGGTTCTTCTCGTTTCAAGTCTCTCCAGAGAAACAGAAGAAGAGGCCTGTCCTCCGGGAGCAGCCGAACTTGGTGAAACATCCCCTGAATGTCACTGCTGATGGCTGCTGAATGTTCCCGGAAGCGCAACAGCACTGCAAGGAGGGAGGGTCCCAGATTAGGTCCTGGAAGCAGGAGCTCGTTGAGGTTATGGTCTTGGAAATGGAAAGAGCAGTTGAAGACCACTCTGTTCTTGTTATTGTGGTGTACGATATGGTTCGGTATGCACCAACTGGTTTGTGTGAGCTCTGCTCCAGGTTCCAGTTTGACGATATAACCCAGCGTCTCGAGTCTTTTATTTCGGCTATGTAAGCCATAGCCTGCTCTAGTGACTTGGATAGCCTTCTCTCAGTGCTCCTTAGCTGGGGAAGCACTGACTCCTTAGGTGCACAGACCTGAGGCATGTTGGGAACACACAACAGTGGAGTTGCATAGCGTTGGACACCTGCAATGTTCTGTCTCACCGTCTTTGCCTCCAGTACGTCAATCGCCTGCTGGTCTTGACGTGATCTTGAACTGGTCTTTGCGTTTCACCATGGTTATACATCCATCTGCCAAAGCCACTCAACATGACAGGACAATTCTCCTGGTGGAACCTGTGTGTAGGTGAAATAGCATTGCTGTGCAGCAGACCAATGCATAATTTCTTGGGCTGGACCCTGAAGTGTCCATCCTAGCCTGGTCTTGATGGCAGCTGGCCCGCCAGATGGTCCAAGTCAGACAGGTTCAACAGGGGTAAAGAGATGAGGGTTGTCAGAACCGATCAGCAGAACTGGTTGAGCTCTTTCAATGTTCTGCAACGGTAGTCCTCGGAGGTGGCAGAACTTCTTCACCAGGAAACTGAGAGGGTACGTGTGTTCTGCCAGCTCAAGTTCTTTAGTGGTGAAAGCCCACTTGATATGATATACTTTTTGTGTGGCTGGGATAAAAGGGACAGCATAAAGGACACTGCCACCCCATGCAGGACCCGGAGATCCTGATGTACGGTTCTGTGGGGCAAATCCTCAGGTTCGCCTTTCAATCCAAGCTTCTGGGCAGCAGCCTGCAATAGAATTGTCCTTTCTGTCCCATCATCCAGCACAGCATATGACTCCAGGGTTCGATCGCCACTGTGGAGTAAAACTTTTGCTGACCTTCAACAACACATTCCGTCCGGTGGTCGGCTAATGTATAGGACCTCCTCGGCTGTGTTCAGTAGACAAGAGCCTGGTTCTGGGGCTTTATCTTGGTCCTGGTCTGCCTTCTCCTGTGACCTGCTGTTGATGTCATGAAGGACGAGTAAGTGTCTGTAGTTGCAGCTCTTGCAGGTCATTTTTAGACTGCACTCTGCTGCTTTGTGGGCTCTCCCACACTGCCAACACCTATTATTTTCTTTGATCCATTTTTGCCTTTAGTCTGTGTTCAGCTGCTTAAAATTGGAACAGTTGTTCACAGAGTGTTTCCCATTGTCACAGTAGGGGCAGTACTTCTTCCCCCTTTCCTGGCTGGCAGGAAGTTTGGGCTTAACTTCAGACACTGGTTGCTCTGTACCGAAGAGGATAGTTGCTGCTTTTCCTGAGGGCCTAGCGGGTTTGCTTGGTTCCTTCTTGGCACTAGTTTCCTTGCAATGGCTAAGTCTTGATGTGTCAATCTGCACCTGGATCTCAAACTCTAGCCAGTCGGACAGATCCTGGAGGGTAGGGATCGGGACACGCTGAGGGTGTATAAATCTGCGAAAACTAGACCTCAGGTCATGTGGCAGCTTTCCAAGTAGTCTGGAGACATGGGATCCACACTCCAGTTCCATTGCACCTTTTCTTCCAAGCTGCTCCAGCATACTGACTAGAGAGCGAACCTTGAGGGCAAAGGTTTGAAATGATTTAACGTCCCTGCTGACAATATTGGGCTCATCCATCAGTTCGGCGATGCGCTGGAGTGCCAACTGGTGAGGTTGTCCAAACTGCTGGTTGAGGGCCGCCATTGTGTCTGAATATGGGTTGGGTGAATTGATGTATGAGTCAGCTATCAACAAGGCTTCTTCCAGCTTAAGATGGTCACACAGGATTTGAAATTTAAACCTCTCTGTGGCATCTGTGGGGAGGATATTTTCCAATGCCATTCTCAGTCGGAGAATTCCCTTGGACTTGGATGAATGAGGTCTGGGATCATGGGCGTGGGTCCCCGATATGACCGCACTTGACCCCCAATCGGGCTCTGAGATTGGTGTCTGGAGTGACGGTGCAGACGGTTGTTGTGCTTTCCCAGTGGAGGTTGATACTCAGGAGAGGTTGTATAATGTCTCTTTGGTATGCTGCTGTACGCATATGAGCAGGCATAATGCCGCTCTGGTGAGTCACGGCACGCTGGAGATTGAACCCTCCGTCCCTCCGGAATGTGGCTGTACTCATATGAGTGGGCAGGATGCCACTCTGGTGTGTCGCGGCACACTGGAGATTGAACCCTCCATCCCTCTGGGATGCGGCTGTGCTCATATGAGCAGCCAGGATGCCGCTCTGGTGAATCGCGGCACGCTGGAGATTGAACCCTCCGTCCCTCCGGGATACGGCTGTATTCATATGAGCTGGCATGATGCCGCTCTGGTGAGTCGCGGCGCGCTGGAGATTGAACCCTCCGTCCCTCCGGGATGCGGCTGTACTCATATGAGCGGGCAGGATGCGGCGCTGGGATGAACCCTCCGTCTCTCCTGGTGCTGTACTCATATGAGCGGGCGGGATGGAGGTTGAACCCTGGAGATTGAACCCTCCGTCCCTCTGGGATGCGGCTGTACTCATATGAGCGGGCAGGATGCCGCTCTGCTGAGTCGTGGCGCGCTGGAAATTGAACCCTCTGTCCCTCCGGGATGCGGCTGTACTCATATGAGCTGGCATGATGTCGCTCTGATGAGTCGCGGCTCACTGGAGAGTGACTCTGGGATGATGGACAGGGTTCATTTCGTGGTGTGGACTGATGTGGATGAGGGCTATGTTGGCCATGTGGCAAAACAGGGCTGTCAGTTAAATCATCACTAGAATGATGAGTGAGTCTGTGCGATGTGAACATTTTGGCAGTCACTGGGTGAGTGACGCTGCAGGCAGCTGGAGAAGTTGGGGGCCGAAGCTGCTGAACCACTTCTCCCAGGTGCTTGATCTGTGCACGAAGTTCATTGGTCTCCATTGTGCTCCAGCTTGTATTCACTCTGTTGGGCCTTGATGTTGAGATTGAGGTTGTGCAGCTTCAGGTCCTCCATTGCTGCCAGGAGGGCATCATGTTTCTGCATCAAGTCCCTGTTCTGCTCTCGCAGCTCCTCTGGTTTGTCACACGGTTGCACAACCCTACTCTAAGATTAAGGAGAGTGATGATCTGTACGGCTGCTCATCATCTAAAACCTGAACTGCTGCCGCGTATGACAATCTCAAGTTGCCTGGGCCGCTGAGTTCATAGTCCTGAAGATGAGCAGGGAGGGTAGTCTGCCTCTTGAGACGCTTGTCTGGTTCAAGCTCTCTCTCCTGGCGGGTTGACATCTTGCACTGCAGTAGACCCTCGATCCGGCTTGAAGGACCATGTAAAATATTACTAAATCTGGTTAACTGGGAACTGGCCCGCTGCAGGGTGTCCGGTAAGAACTTAACAAAAAATAGCGTCTACAGGGGAATACCATTGATTTCCAGTCACCGAATGTTAATAGAGATCGCATACAGTGCAATAGCCTCTATAGAGGAATTACATTAATTTCCAGGCGCCGAATGTTAATAGAGATCACCTTGATAATATTATAATAAATGGTGGATTAACCTAAACAAAACCGCGCAATACCAATTACAATTCTATGGCAAGCAAAGCCCAGCGTTCAGCCCCATTAAGAGCTAGCTGATTCCGTGGCTCTGTATTGCTGTTGGCGCCAGTGTCGCTCCTCGCTCATAAAGTTTACCAGAATTCAACAACAACACAACCAAATACAAAACCGTGGTTGTTACCAACAAGGGACTAAATTACGGCAGCAATTTTATTACTTAAACAACTGGTCACAGGTTTTCCACACTCGGTCTAATGTTACATTGTTATCTACACGTAATAAAACTTTAACACACCGAAGCATATTACCCACCCAATGCTTGCGGTTACATGATTCACAAGCGTAAGCAATTAAACAGCAGCAGAATAATATTAACTTACGTCTTGTGCTACACACAAACAACTTCACGAAATTCGAACCCAAGGCAAAAGAACTATTCAGGTCAGTCCACAGCAGTAGCTGTTTTTCTTCATAGCTGCCGGAGCTTAAAGCATACTCGTCTGATTCCTAGCTTGCGCGCTGATTGGTTCGTCGTCTCCAGAGTGTAACTGCAACACTCATTGGATGGGCTTCTCTCAAGAATGTTCTGCCCTGTTCTACACCCTGTGGTCGTGGACTTCATGGTCAAGCTGAAAAAGCAGAACCACTCCAGAAGAGAACCATAGCTTGATATGTCCAAACTAAAAATTGAGGACCACAAAGCCAAGTACAACATTGCTGTGAAGAATAGTGCGACATGTTCATGCAGAAGGATGACCAGTTGACGGTGGACTTGCACCCAGAAACACAGTGGAATGCCCTTCAGGAGAGTATGAGGGAGGCAGCAAGAGAAGTCCTACCAAAGAAGACAGAAACAAAACAACCATGGATGACAGAAGACATTCTGGAGAAAATGAAAGAAAGAGAGATAACAGGCCAAAGCTGCAGATAATGAAAGGTATAATCACCTGAAAAAAGAATTGAGAGGGAATGTAAAATGGCGAAAAGGAGTGGTGGAAAACAAAATATTCTGAAATTGAGACAGCACAGCACAGCACAACACTAGGTTAATGCACAGGAAGGTGAAAGAAGTGACTGAACATGACAAGAAGAAGCAATGGGGTCAATGCATAGAGGACAAAGATGACAAAATGCTTTTTGATGACAATGCAGTCAAGAAAAATTGGGAAGAATGTGTGACAGATCTGTACAATGACACCCGAGGCTTGCCACCAGAAGTGCTGAATGAGGAAGGAGAGGAAATTAGGTTATCAGAAGTGGAGAAAGCCATTCAAGACCTGAAATATGGAAAAGCACCTGGCAACAATAAGATCATGAGTGAAATGACCAAAGCACTTGACCACAGAACAACAGCCATATTGCATAGACTGGTGAACAACATCTATAGGACTGGCTGTATACCTTTGATATGAATAAATCAATCTTCATCAGATTGCCAAAGAAGCCAAGGGCAACAATGTGCATGGAATACAGAATACTCAACTGATGAACCACGTCTTGAAAGTGATTCTCCAAATTATAAGATCGAAAATGAAATTAGTGAATGCCAAAGTGATTTCCTAGGTGGCAAAGGAACAAGAGAGGGCATCGTCAACATGAGAATGACATGTGAAAGATACCTGGCTGGAAGTCAATCAAGATGTCTATGCCTGTTTCATAGATTATGAAAAGCATTTATAGGGTCAACCATGGAGTGCCTACAAGACATCGGTGTGAAAGGAGATGACCTGAAGCTCATCGAGAAACTGAACTAGACCCAGAGAGCATACATTCGACTGAATAACTGTCTATCAGATGAGATTGCAATCAAGATAGAAGTATGACACGGTACTCCAATTGGCTCAGTGTGGTGACGACTGACAACTATTGCAGCTAACGCTCTCTAGGGGAAGGTACCAGATAAGTGGACTAGGGTCTTACGTTGCCTTATACAGTCATGATTTAGTAGTGAAATTCTTTATATAAACCCTCATGAAGCCAAACTCATCTCTATCATGGGTTTTTTTTCACATAATTCATAGCATTTGATGACAAAGTTACATGATTAATCTACACACGTTTTAAAGACAATTAATGAAATTAACAATTTTCTTATTTTATTTGACATTTTTCTTTCATACTGATATGCAAATATTTCAAGGTTATTGCTAGGTAATGTGTTGTCCAATGTCGAGTCGCAGATATATTTACCGTATACTTCCTTATAAATACAGGGAATCTGCACCTGTAATACAAGCGCGAGGCACGAGGCTGTATCAGCCTATGGGCAGAATCCTGTACCACCCGTATCTGCCCGCGGGCAAAATCCCGTAGTAGAGATTATGATAATAGAACATGATACTGTATGAGCATTTTCATATCACTCCTTGTATATTCCCTCGACTAGTATCGAGCTAAAACTCTCGAGCTGATACTGGGGTCTTGGGTTGATACAGAGTGTGATATGAAAATGCCCATATGATATTCTTTATACAGAACACAAGATTGCTGACAGGTTACGCTCAAGTGAAGCATCTGTTCCAGCAGCGTATACATCCAGAAATAAAATTCGCACGTTGACTCCCATTCATTTTCGTCTACTTTAAAATGACATTTTCAAAAACACTTGCGTGTGAATCAAGGTCATTTTGGTATCGCTGTGCAGAGCAACGTTTTATCTCCCTAAATATGTGCTTTTGGGGGCGGGAAGAGGCACACACACAAAAGGGAGGGCCAAAAATGTGACTGCAACAGCGTTCACATGCGACCGGAAAAATTAACAAGTTAATGTGACCAAGGCTATTAATGACCCTCTGGTCAGATAATTGCTTGGAAGTTTTTGCTGTTATAAGGGACGTCAATGAATGGTTGTTTACGTTATCCAATTACTTTCTGGTATCTTCACTTCATTGTACCCTGATTGAGCATATTCGCCATTAAACAAATTGTTTATATTGAATCATATGGGTAATGCCAATGTCATTTAATGGAAGCGCTAGTTAACTCTAGCTACTCCTTTAATAAGTTTCACCTATGCCCCTGTCCTATCAAAACGCAACTCCTCAAAAAGTTCCCTTCACAGCACTGATCAAAGGGTTGGCGAAAAGTTTTTTCTCCTGACTTTTAACAGCCAAGACCTTCTCTCCTCCTTGTCTTTTGGAAATCTGTATAGAAACACAAAGCAACTTATTCACTGTTTTAAATATTTTTCAGGTAAGAAGTATTGCCGTTGAATGTCAATTACAAGTAGCTGCCTTGTTAGCCACCTCGTTAATTTTATTAACTGCCAAGTCAACGTAGTCTCCGCAACGGTAAGGTCACCAAGGTAGCAAGTTAGCTGGGGACCGTTAACAATCGCTAGCGTTTGCTATTAGTCAGCGGTGTATTCAAGTCAATGGAATGGCTAATTAGCTAGCTAGCACGCAAATGTGATTTTCTCCATTAAAATAATACATTTGCGTTTCTACAATGACTTATGTATGAAACATTTTACTAAAGCCCTTTGAATTAATATTGC
The DNA here is from genome assembly GCA_029692085.1 of Gymnothorax javanicus. NCBI lineage: Eukaryota > Metazoa > Chordata > Actinopteri > Anguilliformes > Muraenidae > Gymnothorax > Gymnothorax javanicus. Next base: position 22,000,681 of record CM056206.1, read on the forward strand.
TGCAAAACATGGCCGCACATCTCGGCATTTTAACGATTATATTAACTTATTTGAAAATTGGCCTCATAGGAAACCATTCATTTTAATGAAGAGGTTGGGTGTATCAATATGGCGGCCAGGTGCTTCACTTTCTGTAATGTAAATATGTTATCAGCAATCTAGTGTTCTAAATATATATATATATCTGTGGTCTGTATTTGATTTGATCATGTGACCAGGTTAACGTCTGTAATGTCTGATAGTTCAAGCGCAAAATCTGAAAATTAGTCTGACCAGAAAATTTCCAAACTCAGGAGCAGTCATTCCATTCAAACCATAGTGTTAGCCGGAATGGAATCTCAGGGTGTCTCACCCCTGCGACCAGGCCAACCTGGCCAAGATAAAACCACCTACGGTAATGTATCATCCCGTTGAACCAGCTTGTTGCATACAAAGGAAATAACCGATGCGTATTTTGCGCCATTGACATAGAAGAAAGAGTCAAAGACTCCACTTCAAATCAAAACACTAATAATACAAGGAATGCATCTTCGATATACAGCTGTACTTGCATCAAAACATGAGTGCATTAGTATATTTGGTTCACTTAAGGAAACAGTGCATCAAAGAAAATCATGGCATTATTGAAACCTCAAACTTAAATGACTAGAAAATGACTTTGGCAAGTAAGTCGTCTACATGACTGTATTCATATATGGCAAAAGAACAAAAACTTCTCAGGCTTATGTAATCAAAGTAAAACCAGTGTAAAATATTTCTCCACTCAAAGTGCATTACATTTATTCAGAAAAATCTATCAACAACAGTATATGAAAATCTGTCAAAATTAACCTTCATGAAAAATTTCTCCACTCAAAGTGGATTGCATTTAATCAGAAAATATTGGGAACAGCCGAAGGATGTCTCGATTGCAGAATGCCTTCGACGCAATACATGCATTGAAGATAGCACTTTTATTTATTACAGTTGGCAGTGCTGCAGGTCTATGTAACTTGTCTAGAATAGAGATTCTCCAAGAACGGGCTCAAGTGGAAAGACTGGCCATTTCCCCGACATGAGTATTCAGTAGATGATTAGATCGTGTAGGGAGATCGAGTGGCTGTTCAGTGCTCCATCCATCGATCTATGTTATTGCTTTTTCTGTCATGTTTCAGTGTTACAGCACCAAATATTTTTCTGAAGTAACTAAATGAGTATTAGAATGCACATCGGTAACATAATCTTGTTATTCTGCAACATTTATAGAGATCCCGACTGGCAAACGACAGCGTTGGAGGTAGTGCCATCCCTCACCATTATGTCACTGACCAAAGCGATGTGGATTTCTCTTCACTCGGGTTCCCAGCCGTGAGAGTCGCCGGCTCGCAATTTTTTTTCTCCCTACTCTGGTACTGGGCTCGCATATAACTCATTCACTAATGTATGAAGGTAAATCCCTATCTTTATTCCAGAGCATGGTATTTCCATTTGAAAGCAGATTCATCGATTTCATGCGTAGATTTTACACATTCTTTCCCCAAAATTCTGCTATTGCACTCAAATAGCCTTCGCTTGCGCTTGGATCTTTTCCTCCCGCACACAAAACTGTCTCTGCCTGCTTGAAACATTTCTGCTTGCACTCCGAACATTTCTGCTCGCCCACGATCTTTTCTCTTCGCGCTCAAAACAGCCTTTACGCACTTGAAACATTTCTGCTTGCACACAAAATATTTCTACACACGCTTGGATTTTTCCGCGCACATTCCAATCAAAAATCGCCAACCAATAGAATGGCAGGTTCTGTGTTGACCAATGAAATTGTTGCTGCCTCGTTGTGGGTCCATTCATTTAACTTCACATAGCGTACCGCAGGGGGCCCGGGGATGGTGACTTACAGGCAGCCCCATTTCCAAACATTCTGCAGTATCTATTGCTATACTATTGTGTGCGCAATCGCTTAATAAACTGTTACTCCTTAGATTGTATAGCCATCTAGCTAGCCAGCTAACGTGAACTATGGGAAATATGTGTAAATAATCGTCATATTTTAGCGGTGTCATTTATTTTTGCCCTAACTTCACTAGCTAGTTAGCAGTACCAGTGATTGCTCTTTAGCTAGCTTGCTAGCTAGCTGACGTCCCAAAAATAAGAAAATACAGTTAGGATGCATGAAAGCGCCGCAAAACAAATTAGAGAAGATCATGCCTATTACAGCTAGCTAAGTTAGTAAAGTTAAGGCAAAACCAAATCATATCGCTTTAATATGACAATTAGTTGTATTTAACAATGGAAAATCCTGGTTAATAATCGTCATATTGAAGCGATATGATTTAGTCCAGAGTCGATTTTTATATATATGGGATATATGGCAGAAATAAGGCTGTTTGTGCGCAGCAAATTGATCATTTTATGGAGTTTATGCAGACGGTGCTTAGCTGGGCAATTTAGGGGACATGGTGGCATTGTTTTAAATATTTAAATATCGTTAAATATTGCAGCTTTTGTCCGTCTTGTCGCGTGCTTTTTCAGGTGTACTATCATATTGTTCCTTTATATCAAATAATGCATTACTGTGGTAGTTGCACAAAAATGCAAGTTTTCGGACATTTTAAGTGACCCAATCATCACAGTAGAGGACGAAGAGCAGGCAATAAATGATAAGCGCGTCATGTGCGAATTATGATTTCATTGATCTATATGCGTCTACATGCGGTATTTTTAGGCCATACTTATAAAGCTAATGGAAAGGATTCTGTATCCAAACTCCGCTTTTTTCGGCTTTTTAATTTGCCAGAACGATTCTAAAAGGGGGGTGCCAATATATAACCCCCATTCCGAAATAGTTGGGACAAAGGGTAAATTGTGAATAAAATCAAAACACAATGACTTTCAAATCACACCAGCCAGTATTTTATTCACAATAGAACAGAGATAACATAGCAAATGTTGAAACTGAGAAGTTTTACAATTTTATACACAAAATGAGCTCATTTCAAATTTGATGGCTGCTACAGGTCTCTAAAAAGTTGTGACAGGAGCCTGTTTACCATGGTGTAGCATCCACTCTTCTTTTTAACACAGAGTGGAGGCGTCTGGGCATTGAGGAGACAAGTTTCTTGAGTTTAGCCATTGGAATTTGATCCCACTCTTGTTTAGTAATACAGGCTTCCAGCTGCTGGAGAGTTTTGGATCTCCTTTGACGGACTGTTCATTCAATTATGCGCCAAATGTTCTCAATCGGTGAAAGATCAGGACTGCAGGCAGGCCAGTTCAGTACACGGACTCTACTAAGAAGCCATGCTGTTGTAATAGCTGCATTATGTGGTTTTGCATTGTCCTGCTGAAATACACAAGGCCTTCCCTGGAATAGATGTCGTCTGGAGGGGAGCATATGTTGCTCTAAAACCTTTATATACCTTTCAGCATTCATGGTGCTTTTTAAAACATGCAAGTGTCCCACACCATATGCACTAATGCATCCCCATACCATCAGAGACGCTGGCTTTTGAACTGAAAGCTGATAACAGGAGGGGTGGTCTTTCTCCTCTTTAGCCCGGTGGGCAAGATGCCCATGATTTCCAACAAGAATGTCAAATTTGGACTCGTCTGACCACAGGACACTTTGCCACTTTGCTACAGTCCATTTTTAATGAGCCTTGGCCCACAGAACACGGCGGCGCTTCTGGATCATGCTCAACAATGGCATCCTTTTTGCATGATAGAGTTTTAGGTGGCATCTGTGGATGGCACGGCAGACTGTGTTTACAGACAGTGGTTTCTTGAAGTATTCCTGGGCCCATTTAGTAATGTCAATGACAGAATCATGCCTGTGAGCAATGCAGTGGCGGCCGAGGGCCCGAAGATCACGGGCATCCAGTAAAGGTCTTTGGCCTTGTCCCTTACGCACAAAGATTTTTCCAGTTTCTCTGAATCTTTTGATGATGTTATGCACTGCCGATGATAAGACCTTCAAAGCCTTTGCAATTTGACGTTGAGGAGCATTGTTTTTAAAGTATTCCACAATTTTTTTTACGCAAGCCTTCACAGGTGGGAGAGCCTCTGGCCATCTTTACTTCTGAGAGACCCAGCCTCTCTAAGACATCCCTTTTATAGCCAATCATGTTACACACCTAATGCCAGTTAATTTAATTACTTGCTAAATGTTCTTTCAGCTGATTCTCTTATATATTAATTGCTTTTTCAGCCCTTTTTATTTTGAAATAAGCTCATTTTGTGGATAAAAATGTAAAATGTCTCAGTTTCAACATTTGAAATGTTATCTATGTTCTATTGTAAATAACATATTGGCTCGTGATCTGAAAGTCTTTGCATTTTGATTTTATTCACAATTCACACTTCATCCCAACTATTTCGGAATTGGGGTTGTATTTTGGGGGGTTTTATTGGTGAGAAAGGGGTTTAGAATTTAATAGTAATATTTAATATCGGAATGCATATGCTGCGCATGCCCTAGCAACCGGATATGTCATCAGAAACATGGTTGCCGTCGTTATATTATTACCGCGTACAGCAGCACTAGAAATTAAACTCTAAATTTTCTTGACTGGATGTACGCTTGACGTTTTTACACACCCGAATGTTTCTCTAAGCACCCAAACACCAAGGTACGCGGAAAAAGTACAGATTTCATTCAATATTGACGGAGGTTGAATGCGTAGTTCTTTCCAAGCTAATGACCAATTTCATCATGCACTACAGGTAAGAATTGGCAGTATTTGTATTATGCATAAAAATAGACTTATTTGGAATCGAACTTCTTCTTCTCTCTCTTTTTTTTTTTTTTTTTTGCAAATAATGGAGTCGCCCCCTGCTTGCCATTGGAAAGAATGAAAGTATGGGACACTTCCACGTTGGCTTCACTTTTCAGACTGCGTCCATCTTTTTAACACAGACTACGACAGACAAATCATATCATATTTATGACAGAAGAAAGTTGCAATCAGCCAATTTGCCCAGAACACAATATAGGAGGGTAAACCACTTCTCCATATGTTTGAAGGCAATGGTTCTGGCTGCAGTTTTTAAGATCCCCAGAGCATGAGGAATGGTTTTATACGCTAATTAATACTGATATATTTCAACAACATTCTTCCTCATCTCTTCAGGGATTTATTTAGATTGCGGCATAAAACAAACTCTATAACGGTGAAGCGTGTGGCCAACATGAGAGTTCCAGTAGCTGTAGCAAAAGGAAATATAGTGAGTTGAAATTTGCCTCATTTTTCACGATCATTATATGGAAATTAACAGCTCACAATAGTTTGTTTGCCCAAGTGACAAGCATTACCCGTTATTTTCTTTTCCAAAACTTTTTTTCAGAAACCTCAGACTTAATCGATCAAGGCGCCGCTGCCCCCAGAAACTCGTTGTAACGTGAACAAACCTAAGAGATAAACATTGAGAAAGAAGCATTAATTATGCATTAATTAGTGAAACAGTCGGCTTCGGACGCTTCTCTGAAAACCCCAACAATCGTAGATAAATACAGGGAAGTTCACAAGGACGGCAAAGCTAATTTAAAAAAAACAGGTGCGAGTTAACTGTCGTGTTAAATGGCTCTTCCTGTTGCAATTGTTGGCGAAATTTGCATTGGTGGAACCTGTGGAGTAATATTAGACTTGAACACGCCAGTTATTAACATGAACGTTTTCGCCTATATTTTAAAAATATAATGCATTTTATGAATCAAGAAACACCAGGGTTCACTGAATGACTGGATGCACGCAGCAGTGGCATTTACTGAGAAACTTTATTCTGCTCTTTTTTTTTTTTTCATCAGGGCACTGCAGACTCCATAAAGCGTCAACTTCTCGTTGAGTGTGCACGGAAAACGAACATTCGCTGCGGGAAGATTTTTTAGCGTGTTGAAAATGTTGGAAGTAATATGACGAATTAAATGTGGCAAAACCTTGTTGGTATGAATGATAGCAGCCCAATGGATGTAAATGTAGCATCTTTGCGTTGTCAAACTTTTTTGTCTGCGTGGACCATCGAAGGGCCATAGAGCCATCGATTATATGCTGGACCTATACGATTAGCCAATAAAACGGCTATACTTCTGACGGTTTCCATGTGCAGTACATTTGATTTGATGTAGTTCCTTCACGTGAGAAGCCTAGCTCAGCATTCTCTGTTGGCAGGGTCAGTGCCTTGGGCTCGTATTTGCTAATTTTCTCAAAACCACTGGAAGGATTCTGCTAGGCCTATATCGCGTTAGGTTTAGAGTGAATGTTGTCAGTCCTGCACTTCCTTTAACCCAGTGCTGGCATTATGCATGGTGAACTGCGGTTGTTGGGGCGTCATAAATGGTTAAATGCTGATTTTAGCGTTTTATAAAAGTGGACCGGGGCAAATTCGCGTGGACCACGGAAGAACGCCGAAACCGATTCCTGTTTACCATTTGCCGAATACCGCAGCTTAGAGTGTGGTGCTGAATGGACAGCGACACAAAATTGGCAACCAAATTTGGTTGCATTTCGGCTATAAACGAACAGGCTTCCATAATTCGTTTTTTCCTTTATTTATAAGTCGTTGTCTGCATAGGCTAGCGTCGACTTGCGTATATGCATATATGCGTAAATTGCAATGTGTTTCGCTCCACTGTTGCAAGCAACCAAACGCGGAGCAAACGGTCTCAGTCAAACCGATTTTTTTTTTTCTATAAGTGTTTAGTCATCGGGCGTGCGCATGGTTGGTTATCCCGTTCGTTCAGCTTGCACTGAAGTCCGATATCAGAGATATATTAAAAACTGCTTTCACACATAGGCAATCTATCAAACCATTACGGCGATAAAACTAAACTATGAGTAGACTATATTCGTATCGCAGCATAGATTGCAACTTTAATATTTTCTCAGCTATTAAGACCATGAAAACAAAACTATGAATATAAACGTATCTCGGTATAGATTAACTTAAGTGTCTGCCCGCTGAATGAGGAATAGTTGTCTGTCTTGCAGTTGCAGCAAAACCTTTTAACAACAATCTCTGTATTCAGATGCGTTTCAGTATGCTTCCAGCCAAATGGAGGATGCTTTTCGGTTAGATTAGCAGCATCATTTCCCTTTTGGGTTTCTTGGGACCGATATTTTTATTTCAAAATGAATGCGCGCGCCTTTCATTTGGAGCTGTAGATACGGATTTGGTGGAGACATGTGGAATTTCAAATGAGAGCACGTCACTAAGAGGCAGCCCCTGCATGAAGTAATCCAGGTTACTGGCAGACAAAACTGAGGAATAGCGCTGCAAGATACGTGACTTCAAAGCAAGTGTAACATTCTTGAGTTAATGTCTCGTTAATTGAACATACCTCAAAATATTCATGAAAACGACAGTTTTGGGGAAATAATTTATTCACTGACGGTTCTGGGTTTTCTGAAAATACGAGTGTGTGGAGCAGATGGGTTGGCATTTTACATCTGGATGAAAATTCAGAAATTCAAGGGTATACAACGGCTGTCCTTAAATGTATATGGCAGAGGTGAAGTTTTACTGCATTGAATTGCTCGCGGTATTTTCTTCCCTCTAAAGCAGAGTGTAATTCTCCTGTTCACCTTAAGGACGTGTTCATACTCGAGCCCCTCAGTTCCCAAAGAGCTGCAAGGAATGCGGAGTGCAGCGCGAGCTCTGTTGCTCCGTCCAGCAGTCCTACTGCAGAATTACATATTTTACGCGTCTGGCGGATTCAATTAATATTCTTCCTGTCGAGTCCTCACTACTGTTTGGAAACTCGATGATGTGGGACCAGGGAATGACCGTGGAAATCCTTAAACGATGAGGACAGTTGGATTTATGTGATCCTGTTTTTTGGGGGGCTAAGTTAGGTTTTTCCGGTGGAAATTATAATAAATATTTTCAACGGGACTGCTTCAGGGAAGACCCTTGTTACAATGTCTTCTCAGACAACAATCTTGGAGCAATGTGCAAGAGAGATGTTGTGAGTATTTTTATGTATTTTTCATGTAACTGTAGTTTATCTTTCTTTTTTAGCCCGATACAGTAACGACATTCCAGTCCCCGCGCACAGCTCGTTAAACTCCAGTCTTATTGCAAAGAGAAACCAATGCAGATCTCTTCCATTCGCAAAATGAGATGGTGCGATTTGTCTCGTGGTTTTTTCAAATTGGTATTGCGAATAATCAGGTATTCCAGAGTAAATGTCTGACTGCAGTGATTTTTTTTTTTTTTTTTTTTACCGTGGGAATATAGAGCGTGGTTTACTGCCACACGCCACACCAGACACCGTAGAACTAACCTCGACAGATCAAACAAAACTCATTCATGAATTTAATACTGCAATCGTGTTTTTGAATCATATCCTTGTTGACAATTCAGGGTTCCACAGTCTTGAAAGCTGCGAAGGATTGCGACAGCAGTGAATGAGAACCGAAAAGCGCTATTGTCAGGTGTGTGGTCCAATGAGCACGACGGAGATGGCTGAGAATAAAGATAAAAATTATTCTAATACTTTTGCTTAATTTTCCATTCCAATGAATCCCTGAATTTTTTTTTTTTTCGTTCAAAATCAGCTCTGAATACTTTCAATCAGTGGTTTGTTGTTAGCCAGGAAGAAATAGCTCGTATTTGTTCTTTGACCCATCTGAGATGTAGGACCATGTAGTGGAAACCTTTACCCGTCGGTGCCACCCTCCAATATTCGAATCAAGAACTACGTTTAATGACATTGAGTCGCCGACAGATTGTGTCCTAGAAATACCAGTACCAATTCATGCGATCCAACCGAAGTATCAAAAACGTGACTAGACGCCATTGGGGGTCGCTATTGTATAGTGTTTGTTCAGTTGAAGTTCATGAGAAATCAAAATGAATTTACGTCCAAATTCCTTCATGCTTGGGATGCAGGCACGTTGAAGCATCTCAGGGTTTTCATTTGATTCTGCTTAATACAACAGTCTTTCCCCGGCAATGACAGGATAAGCGCACGAAAAAAATGAGCAGCTAGTATTAATTTTAATTTGATTTGTCATCAGATGTGTTCGTACACACCAGTTAATTTCCATTGGTGTTCAGTCAGCGCGAGAGATAAGACGGGTTTTGCGCCGAATGAGAACATACTAAGGCTTTAGAGGAGGGAACAATCAGAACCGTTTCCTGGTGTGCAGATGTTCACTGAACTCATGCAGTTAATTATATCGTGTTAATTCAACACTAACGGAGCACATATGGGCCCACATTTACTCTGTAGGAGTTCCATTAATTTTACTGATTGGCGTGCTATAAATTGACTATTATAAGGCAACGCCGCAGGTTTAAACATCTACGTCTGGTTAATACAGCCAGATGAACCATAAATGGCTGTAAATATGGATCGCAACTATCGTATTTAACGAATTAAAATTTTTTTTTTTTACAATCATAAGCCAAGGAGGAACCTATTTCACCCGCGACTGGGACAGAATGGCAAAGATTCTGCGGAAAGCTATGAACGCAGTGCATTTTAATACGCATCTTGTACCGCCAAGATTAGGGCGACTGGATTTCACTGACGTATCCCGAGTATACCCGTGATGTAATAACAGAAATCAAGATGTCAGCTGTAATTCGCTGACGTTTTCAGAAATGCTCACAGGGCATTTCCATTTGGATTCTCCCAGCTCCATGCGCATTTACACTGCAAGCGTGTACGCACTGAATGCGCCCTTTATTTTTCAATGAAATATTGTGTAACGGGAAGATTACTGTTCACTGCCTGGAGTCAGTGAAAAAATACACAAATATAGCCTAATACAAATCCGATGCAGAATGTGAGACGCTGCAGAGTGATTTTCTACAGCAGAATTGTGCCGGCTTTGAAACGCATGATACTCCACTGCGGAAACATTATCCAAACATGAAATGCTTGACTTCAGTCAAACTGACCCAACGGTTAAGCGGTCAGAATTGGTCCTGTAAGCGGCATTATGACGAGAACATATTCCGGTGAAGAGAGAGACAGGTGACCGCTTTTGTGAAGTTTTCAAAGGCAATGATTGATGTGTGGAAATGCACTCACGTTTGTCTCGATTGGTTTTACTTGCCAATCCAATGTATGTCGCCAATGTTTGCCCTCATATGACGTATCGTAATTGCTGTAAAAGCCGGAAAATCAATAGTAGGCTAAATATCTCCTCTTAATTGCGCTCGTTCATCGATAGTAGAATTGTTTTACTTGTCATTAGTAACCTTGAATATGTCGTCAAATAGGACAATCATGAATATTTGGTGCATAATCTGCTACCGTAGCAGATGCACAGTCCCTGTATTTCCGACGCACGGTCGGCCTCACACGCACACTGACACGTGTAACATTTGAAATTCGTCCATGTGCTGCACGCGCACGGACTCACATTGGCGCATGTGAACGCGGAAGGTTTTGCGCTGGTTCAGCCGGCTCTTTGGCTTTCAAGTTGTAATTATATCAGACCAGTGACAGGACCAGCGCGCAGTCGCACAGCGAATGAAACCCTACAAAAGAAAGCCGCAAAATGAAGGACTCCCCACGACTAACTTCAGTTCACTCCGCTTTAATGCAGTGGTTCCCAAACTCAGTTGTGCGGCCGCCAGTGTATGCTTGGTTTTGTTAAAACCACGAATGAAATATTGAGATTTAACACGATGTTAGTGAGTCCTAATCAATGTGCACTTTATGTTTTGACAGATCTATGTGTGCCATCTAGAATAAAAGACGCTTGAACATATTGCGTTTATGTTTTGTATTGCAAGCATTTTCGGGAAACAAGGTTTAAAACAAATGAAATCGGGCACCAAGAAACCGCGCCAACTCCAAATTAGGCTGCTTACCGTAGATATTTTGATTTTTTTTTTCAAAATAATTTGCTTGATCTGAATAACATAAACATGACACAAAACAAGTTTGACTCCATCATTTGCTTACCTTATAATTATTTAGTTTGAATGACTGTGTGTCAAAGGGTTCACGAATTATGAACCTATTCATTGCTCTTTTTGATTGGTTAATTTTCCCCTCTTTTTATCCTGTGGCTTCTACTATATCACAATGCGGATGTAGAATTTTTCATCTTCATTGCATGTATTGATATCTATCCAAATGTGGCTTAATAGGATTCATTACTGCTCCAAACATTAATGAACCTAATTAATACAAACTGACAGCTTGCTAAAATCTCGCGATTGCAATTGCTGTTGGAACAAAAACCACCACACGGGGGGGCCCAGGACCGAGCTTGAGAACCACTGCTTAACGCTACCCTTGATGCGCATCTCGAGATGACCAAGCCACGCTTCCGCCGTTTGTTGTGAGTTGTGACTGCCATCAAGGCGGCCCGTTTCCCTCCAGCTGCATTGCCTTCATAGTAAGCTGTGGAAGTAATCTGGAGCCAGGCATCAATATGATTGTAAGCAAGGGGGTGGGTCAAAATGAGCTCAAAATGAAGACTTGAGTTCAAAATTGGGTGCAGTTGGAGTAAGGGGTGCTGGAAACACGGGGGAAAGAAGAGTAGCTAGTGCGATCCCGTGGTAAGATGGTCTCTAGTTCACTGCAAGACAACTGTAAGGTACTTCACATAGCACAAATCGCATTCATATGTAAGCCACCCTTCTGCACCTTCTTATTCGCGGATGATGGAGCCTATCCCAACATCCAATCAGTGAGAGGCACTGATTCACACTCTGGACGTGTCACTATTCTTTTGCAGATATCATGAGCCATTCACCTGCACACTCATTTTTAGAGACACACCTGTCTTTGGATTGTGAGAGAAAATTACCCGGAGAATACTGTATGTACTCTATATCCAAAAAGGTTAGGGTTAGAGTCAAAATCTTCTTGCAGTGAGGAAAGGGGGCTGCCACCTACTCAAGTTTAGTGTCTTGTGTATATGCTACAGTCAGATTGTGAAACCAGTCATTGCGTGAAATGACTAAACATTTTTAGTCATTTCATTATATGACAGGTTTCACAGTCTGACTGTAAGCATACATACAGAGGCCTGACAAAATATTGGAAATACCCCTGAAAAATGGGTTTAATTTGATAGTACCTAATTTACAGCGTCTGACTTCTTAAAAGAGATCTAACTGGCAGCACTGGTAAGAAAGTCTCCAAAGCAAGATGAGGACAGTAGCAATGTTCCAATGGGGAGAGACAAAGACAAAGACAGCAAAATTATTTAAGGTGGCAAGGGAAACTGAGTCAAAAATAATGACAACATCAGCCAAACTCCAAAAAAATAAAATAAAATAAATATATAAATGAGGTCACAAGTCAAACCTCTCTGACAGAGACAGATGAAAAAATTGGTTGGACAGTCACTGAAACCACCATAATACAGCCGAAAATGTCACCGTAGAATTGAATTAATCCCTGTCTCAGTCAGTTTCAGGAAACACAGTACATCATGGGCTTCACAAATCTGGTATAGGACTCTGTGTCTGAAGGTGTGTCCACCTTCCGTCAGTAATTCCTACAAAGATCAGTACATATCTGTCATATGTAGAGTCAGCAAGTTAAGGGGTCTGAAAGCAAAAGTCTTGCTGAACATCGCTTCCATCAATGAACTCAATTTCATTAATTATTTTTTTCCTCCAGGCTGAATAATTGTTCTAATTAGCAAAACCCAGGTGGCTGGATCACAATACTGAGAAGTTTTCTTTATCTCTGAACCTGGACTTTCCACTTTGGCCAATGAAGGTGTAATTACCTTCACAGCAGAGCTGTGAATCTGCTCTCTGTATTCATTTCAAATCCAATGTGCTGGAATACAAGGCTGAAACAAACAAACAAGCAAAAAAAAAAAAAAAAAAAAAAAAAAAAAAAAAACTGGTGTCACAGAACCTATTCATTTGCATTTATCTGCTTATATTGTGACATTGTTAACAGTCTGGGATATTGCAATATATTCCACTGATGTAGGGATCAAAAACCCGGCCCTCAAATCCAACTCCAGTCAAACCCTATTTTGTTTTTTTTTTTTTTTTGCCCTAATGATTAACCCTTAGAGCACTGGAATAAATTTTCAAAAAATTACAAATTAAATTATCCTGTGCTGTTGAAAATCTATAATGTGGTGACTTGTTTAAAAGAGCTCCCCTGCAGGAGCTCTTTTAAACAATTCCCCACACGATAGGTTTTCAACAGCTTTGAATTAGATTTCTCACATCATTGAGCAACACTATTTGTATTTAGCGCTCTAAGGGTTCATTTAACAGTCTGAGCTGTTGATTAGCAGAAGTGTCCTCGCATCTAATCCCCAGGTAAAGTCGGGGTGGAAAAGCAGGAGTTTTCGGCCTATAGGACTGTGATTTGATGATTCTTGTGGTACAGTACCGGTGGTGTCTGGCTGTTGACTGTGTGTTTATCTGTCTCCACGGCTGTCTGGCAGGAGATGAACAGGGGCATCATGGGGGTTCTGCAGCTGGCTCTGCTGGCTCTTCCGGCCCTGCTGTGGCAGGCACACGTGTCGGCGGAGAAAGTCCCCATACTGAACATTGCGGTCATTTTGGGACGGACCCGTTACATTTCGGACCGCGAGATCCGGGCCCTGTGGACTAAGGACGACCCCATCGACGTCAACCTGGTGTCGCTACTCGTGAACGAGACTGACCCCAAGAGCATTATAACTCATGTGTGCGACCTGATGTCCGGCACGAAGATTCATGGCCTGGTCTTTGGGGACGGGACTGACCAGGAGGCCATTGCTCAGATTTTGGATTTTATTTCTTCTCAAACTCTCATGCCCATCCTCGGGATTCACGGGGGCTCGTCCATGATCATGGAGGACAAGGTAAGTCAAAATACGAAAAGAATCCACGCCCCCATCCCACCCCACCCTCTACCCTCCCTCATTTAACCCTCAACATATTAGGAACAGGCCGGGGATGAATGGTTTCTGAAAGGTTGCCATGGTAACTATCGCCATTATGGACACTGTCAGTCATAAAACAGCTTAAACATCTGCAGGGAGACACAAATGCAGATTTGATGGGCTGCCTACCAGTGCTGCAGTAACTCTTGGCTGATTGAATGCCCTACCGCCATTGAGCGAGTTTCTTCATTACGGTGTATGCAGCCCATTCACTAGGAGCCTCGCGGTCTAGTAAAAACACCACATAGCGAGCAAATGGAAATTAATCTCTTATGTACTTGGTGAACAGAATCATTTTAAGGGGAAATTGGGAATCATCTTACAGAGGAATCTGCCATCTGGAGATGTATTGAGCATTTTGACAGCTATGCCAAGTGATCAGAAGCTAAAGATTGTGAAACAAGTTTTATTGAAAATATGAAGGGGTGCATGCATAAGAGGAATTGTAATCTTTCTGCAACAGACCTGACTTTTTCGCCCATCATCGTCAGAAATGGTGGGCTTATCAAATCGCTTTTTGTCTGTGGTTGATGGTCAGTGGTCTGTCATCCAACATCTGTCCGTTAACAATTCTTGTTATCACAATTCCAGGGAAACTACAGAGTGAATCTTCAACAAATTCCGCAGACAGGTTGTCCCTATGGTCTCGTTAAGCAACAAGTAATTTTTTCCCCCCTCATTTCCATATTCAAAATGGCCACCAGGCCCTCATCTTGAATTTTGACTCAACAGATTGTTATTACTATTATTATTATTGTTATTGCTATTCCAATAAAACTGCTGGATAGATCTTAATCAGATTTTGAATACAGGTTCTCCCTGAGTTGTAATTGTGCACCATGTGGTTTTATATATCTCATTTGCATATTCAAAATGGCTGCAAGGTTGTCATTTTGAATTCATTTCTCTTTATTCCAAGTAAACTACTGAGTGGAATCTTCAACAAATTCTGTGTACTGGTTATCCCTATGTCTAGTTGTGCCCCATGTATTTTTTTTTTGCCTCATTTGCAAATTCAAAATGGCCACCCGGACTCCATTTTTAATTTTGACTCAAAAGTTTGTTACCACTATTCTCATAAAGCCACTGGATAGATCTTTCTCAGTCTTTTTCATACAGATTCTCCCTGGGGTATAATGGTGCACAAAGTGGTTTTTGACCTTATTCAAAATGGATGCCATGTTACAATTTTGAATTTAGTTGTTATTTCTATTCAAAAAAAAAAAAACCACCAAATTTCTTCACCAAATCTGCCTACAAGTTCCTCCTACTGTCTAGTTGTGCACTATGTAATTTTTGCCTAATTTGCATATTCAAAATGATTGCCTTGCCTCTATCTTAAATTTTGACGCTGAAGTTTGTTATCGCTATTCCTGAGAAACTGCTTGATATACCTTTTTCAAATTTTGCATACATATGTACGGATTCCTTCAATAGTGCAGGTCTAACTACACCCTGTGGTTTTTAGCCGTATATGCATCTCTAAAATGGCTGCCAGGTTGCCATTTTGAATAAAGTTGTTAGGCCTATTCTGCTATTGGAATCTTTGTCGAATTTTGTATATGTAGGGTCCATCTAGCTTGTAATTGTGCCCTCTTTATGTGTCTAAATGGCCACCATCTTGAATTTTGACCGCCATTCCTGCGAAACTTGCATTAGGAATCTTTTTCCAGCATAGCACAGTTTTCCTCAAGAGCGCAATTTTGCACTCTGCGATTCATGACCTCATTTGCAAATTCAAAATGAGTGCCGGACAGCTAATATGAATTCCTACTGACTGTAGGCTTATTCTAGAGCTTATTATAACCTGGGTTCAGAAATACTATGTCAAAGATTTAAGACTACACAGGAACAAAAAGAAAAATTGACCAAAGCAAGCACAGATATTAATAATTGTTACGTTTTTCTACTTTTGTACGGAAATTGTACTAAAACAACTAAAAAAAAAATCTATAATACATATATTTTATCAGAAAGTTGTTTTAAATAATTTATAATCTTAATAAAAAAAATTTGATACTGCTGCTGCTTTGCATTGTTTAGAATAATTGCCACTGTTCAATGTATGAACGCCAAAATGTGTTCACAGATCTCTTGTATATTAAAAAGCATATATTGGGTAGCATGTTGCTCGCTCATATAATGTTGTGACCTCCATGTGAAAACGACTAAGCTGAGAGGTTGAACTCCATCTTTAAACTGAGGTTTATAGTCACACTTTGAGATATTCTCCAGCCGCAGGATGCTTTATAAATGCAATGCCACTGTGTTTTAATTTTCTGTCATCTCTTTTTGGCAAAAGTAGTAAAAGAAAAAGGCCCACGCTCTCATCCCTGACAGCAAAGAAATATCCCCAAAATGCCACCATCCCTTGCACTGCTATCAACCAGTGCTGCAAATCATGGCAAGCTCTCAATTAGATCTACGATATGAGCCAAATTACAAGTAAATCCGACGACTAGTTTTTGAGTTATGGCCAAAAATGTAAAATTTTAATTCAAAGCGCCCCCTGGTGGCAAACTGTGCCATCAGAAATTTGTCAAAATGCTGTTGCAGTTACCTCGCTAACACCTAATCTCTGCGGCGGCAGATGCGACAGTCGGGGTTATAATAATGGCAAGCTCCTTTTTTTCTGCTGTATTTGAGTGACAATGAAAAGTACATGAAAGGCCATGGTAGCTAAAAACGCATCAGAGGGCGGGGATTGTTCTGCTACTAACTGAACATTTTGTAGTGCGCATGAACATACACGCTCATGTTAGCGTAGCATGCTTTGGTGTAATTTTGTAATGTCTAAACTCGTCCCTCACTTACCTTCCATTCTTGCTCTACTTTACGTCATACCGATGATCATAATCAGAGGCATACGTTATTTCCAGAGAACCCAGCTCCCTATCACTCATTTCATTGCAAGGTGATATCATCGAGTCCTGAATGAGGGCTCGACTGCATGGATTTATCTTGGTATCTCCTCCCACGTTCCAAAGATGGGCACCGGTATTATTGGTACTTTGGGTAGGAATGTTTGATTGAGCAGCGTGTGGGCCTAGCTACAGACTGGTGACCTATCAAGGGTGTATACACCTTCCATTCTCTCTATCAGTGCACAATAGGAGATGCTCCAGCCATCCCAGTGACCTTGAGCATGAGCAAGCAGTTTATGAAGTGGATGGATTGATGGAATTCATAATTCTATCACTTTTGCATCTATTTGTCAGTTTGGAATAAAAATTAATATAATTAGTACTCGCAATTGAAACATTAAGCTACCAGAGAAGGATTAGTTGGACCCAGCAGCATGTGCTGCCCTTGCAATGTTTGCTTAAAAAAAGGGGTAGCAAACATTAATGCCTGTTTGAAAAAAGTCCAACGGAAATATTTTCCGGAGCAGTTCTCCAGAAGGATCAAGGTGCTTCATTGGCAAAAAAAAGAAAAAAAAGAAAAAAGGCTGGTGCTGTGGCTTATCACCAAAGGCACACAATTTAAACAAGGGGTGAGCAGAACAGTGCTGAGGTAATGACCTCTCATCCCCGCTCTCACCTATAAACCCCGCACTCTAATCTGCCCTGTCAGTGTGAGTGGTTACAAGAGTGACGAGATCCCACCAGCCCCTGCACAATTTCCCACTTTGCTGCTTTAAGCACTCTGTAATCACCCCCAAGTTTGGCAGCGTGAAGATAGCCTCTGCCACGGAGCGCTGACTCCCGAATTTATGCTCATGTACTGGGAGCAATATTCCATACCAGCCTGAAGACACGCTGACCTGGTTTGGTCTTATCACGTGCACAGCCTGCCCATCATGCTTTGTAAACAGCACATATTTTAACAAAGCAGTCAAAACACAGCCTCTCACGCCCTGTGTTAAAAGGTTGTGCGCCCTTTTCAAGTCTTACAATTAAATAATTTATTTGGATCTTTTCTCTTTCTCTCAATTTCTGATTTTAAAAATGTCTCTTTAGTTTTTTTTTTGTTAATTAAACCCACCCCCAGTAGAGATTAACAAATTTCACACTGATTAGTCTCAATATCATTCTTTTCACAGCCAAGGATTCACAGTGATGATTTTTCTTTACTTCTGAGGCTTAATTTTCAGTCTGCATTCATAACATATTTGTTAGAACAACTTAAACTCTAGTCACGTATTAATTGCACGATACTCCGTGCTGAAATCTCATCAGACAGCGAGCCCCAGAGATAATTTTTACAATGATCATTATTAACTTCATGCTCTATGAAGCATGCAATTTTGCGCGATGAATAGTTCATGTATTGTCACGCTTATGCAGTCCTTAAGTGTTCGTTGTGATGGCATAGCCAATGTGGCGTCGCCTTTTCACTGTCATTTACACGTACGCTGTTAAACACAATTCTCAAAAGATATGGATCTTTTCAGCTTGTGCCAGGTAATCCATCCCTTTTGAGACTGTGTAAAAAGGGTATTCCTCTGGGTTATAAACGCTGATATTGTTACTTCCGAAGTGTTTGCTCTGAACTGTTGGCCCCTCCCTTTCTGCAGTCCGCTGGCTGAGCTGCAGAGTGATCATCGCTGCAGATGAGAATTAAAATGCTGCTGGGGTAGGCAGACCCCGGGGGCCTGATTAGCCAGGGAGAATGCTAGCGCACAGGGATGAGAAAACTGATTGCCCCTCCCCCGTCCCTCACAATACGATGCCACTGCCAGTTTTGTTATGCAGTTCAAAAGGTACTGTCGGACACTGTTAGCAGTGGCGTGGGTGTATTTTATAGCGGCGGCAACACTTTAGCGCATTGTCTCCGCTCAGGCTGTCCCACTCTGTCAGCGCATGTACTGTGTGTGACATGCACAGTACCACAGCTCCTCTGTATGGTGTGCATAGTGGGTGACAGACAGAGCCAAAATGGTGATGCTCAGCAGTATTTTAGCCTGTGGCAGGTAGCGCACACTGATGGAACATTGTGTTTGTGTCACAAAAGCAGACGCTACTGGTACATTATTCTGGAATGGATCACAGACATAGACTCACAAAGTCTTGGGTAGGATTCATGGAGTCTTTGTAATGGAGAAATTGACTGTGAATTCCAGAAGAGGTTAAATGATGAGTGGAGGCACCGTGCGCCGCACTGTTGCCTCGAGGCAAAAAGGTTGTTAGTTCAAATCTGGCTGGGGGCCTGTCTGCGTGATGTTCGCATGTCCTCCTGTCGTTTGCTTGGGTTTCCTCCAGGTATTTGTTTCTTCCCATGTTCCACAGACACACATTCCAGACCAATTTCAGACTTAAAATCGCCCGTGGGTATGCGTTCAGTGGTGAGTGATATCTGCACTGTATCAATAAGAATATCAAGATATATGACCTTAAAGCGTCGGGAAATGTGCCTTGAAATAGCAAAAATGAATGCATGATATCAAAGACTAGTGTCTCATGAAGTACCTGCAGTAATCTGAGTGAAAATAAATGTTCATAACTATTAGAACCATTGGTCAAAAAGAGCTCATTTTGCTGTTAAGACCATTTAGACTAGACTGTTGGCGTGGCAAATCAGGTTGATTGACATCTCACAAGCTCAGAGCTGTGCTTTTCATTGATATCAGTAGCAGCACTGTTCACGCTATACAATACAAGTTGAAATTTTCTGATGTCAGAAATCAATTAGAACGTCCTTCTGCTCATCGCACGCACGTTGCAAGCATCTTTCGCCTAAATTACATCCAAGTGATGCCTGATTGATATTCAATTTTGGAAATTTGTCATCAATGTAAAACTCGTTTGTAAATCCTTTCAAAATTGTGGAGTAAGCTCAACTTTAGGTAGCGGTAATGACCAAGCCAAATGAATTATCATCGTTTGTGGTTATTCTGAGCAGTTGGTAATGCACGTAATTTCCACTGAAATTGAGCAGAAGTCTCCATCTCAGTTTTTTTTTTTTTTAGATTCTGCCAATAACAAAGGATATTTTTTCTTCCATGTCATATAATTATATTTCTTACTTTGTCTTTCACATGGTTTGCTGAAAATTTAAGGATACATTTGGTCCAACACTGCACTTGTACAGTTATGAATTTGTTGCTGTAATTAAGTGTGGGACATGCCTCTTATTATGATATTTTCAGTGTACTTACGTTCACAAATATCTTGATTCTATGTTGGTGTGAACTCATAGTCTGACGTGAAATATTATTGTTCAACCTAAATTTGTTAAGACACTGAAATAAACAAACAGAAATGATTTTATTCGCAAGTCTCTTGAACTCCGTAATTCAACTAGTGAACGGAATTACCAGAAACTTCAACTCATGATGAAGGACACATACTCCAAAAACTAGCCAAATAAAACTTCAGAATTTCCCAAAAGTTTTTCACAATTTTCAATCTTATGGGCAGCACTTGTCCTAAAACCACATAATATTTGAATTGCATTTGATTCCAGTCTGGTTTTTAAACTTAATTTTGCAATAAAGAGCTAAGGTGCATAGAATTACTGGAACCCTTGCTAATGTTTTCTCAAGCAGAGGGAGCCACATCAAAGTAGCCTTTACTCTAACACCAGCTAGCAAGTAACATTAGCTACTAATCGCTTGGGCTAAATGTTAGCAAAAAAAGTTAGATAAGCTTAAATGTATGGAGGATCTTATACGAGTGGGAAGGTCATATGAAAAATGTGGAACGAGTTCAGTAAATTTGCTAAAACTCGTAACAAACCCAAAATTTACTCAACGAGTTTCATAACTTTCATATGACTCGACCGAGTATTTTTCATATTACTCTAGCACATAATTTAGCAGAAGACAAACTTAATTTCTGTTACCGTAATGGTAATTCCCATTCGGTTAGCACTGAGCTAACGCCATAACTCTGATACTCCGTAAGTCACTGAGTCGCCGACGTTTGCAGTTGAACTAGCCATGGTTTTAAATTCACAGTCAACGGAGTACCTAGCGAGCTAACAAACTAATGTTACATAATGATTATGGAAAGGTACCCCATGCACGCTGGCTAGCTAGCTCAGTGACGATATGAGAGTGGTACTTGGCTGGCTCGCCACAGTGCTAAGCCATACCGATTTAACCCATTTTATACTTGGCATTCAGTTTGGCTAAGTCTGAAGAGCGTGAGCAATGCCAAGCCATTTTTTTTTTCATGCTCTCAGCCAATGAAGTTTTTGTAAGAGTGATATTACCCTAGGGTAATATCAGAAATATGTCATCAGTTGGGCTATGGGAAATGTACCGCAGTTATATGATAAAGTCTAATAATACACCAACAAGTAAATTACATTTAACGTATAGTCAATGGTGTCAATGGTGAGCAACTTAGTCTATCAAAAGTGGAGGGAGAGGGCACAGCTCCAACTGCAAATTGTAGCTGTTTGGAAAAACCCACAGCTTTCTGGGTGAAATCACTGAACTGGTATCAGGGAAAATGAGCGCTGCAAATGCGGGAGTTTTTCTTGACTTCTCTCCTTTAGTTCACCAAAAACGCGGTCTACTGTTTCTCCAAACCAACTGCAGTTGGAAAATTAAAGAGTGACTCGTTGTCTTCTTTATCTTTGGATGTGCATCCCAGGACAGCTCAAATAGGCATGATAGGGCAAGTAGCAGGAAGTGACAATGACAGAGACAGAGAAATGAAATATACACTATAATTATTTAGAAAGCCAAATGCAAGAAGACAGGCCTACGAAGAGACGAGTTGGCTCAGACTCAAAGAAGCAGATTGAGCGAGAGCAGAGAGATTTTTATTGCTCCTGTTTGGGTGAGGCAACTGATACGAATATTTTATGATTGGTTTGTGGACTTTTTTTAACATTATTGATCTCCAACATAACCACATCCCATTCAAACCCAATATCAGGAAAGTTTACAGAATTTTGACAAAAACCAATGACAATGTTTTGAATTTGGATTGAAACTAAATGCCAATCCTTTTTCGATGGTTACTTTTAAGTACATTAAATCCTAAAGCACATTGTCAGAAGGCTATCGTGGATTTGGGTTGCCAGGGGTTTAAAAAAGTGCTGAGGTGTTATCTGAAATGTAATAAGTAAATTATGAGTTACTTTTTTATTTGAGCCCCTTAGAACAGATCAAACTTTTTTTTTTAAATTAAATTTTCCATTTTGGAACGCTATTGCACTGAGTACTTTTTGCGTTCTTGCAGTGAGGAGCATATGCTCCACCAATTGTATAGTACTGGAGCTACATGGGGTTAATCCATTGTTGCACTAGACAGATTGATCACTTCAGGAATAATTTTATGATTAGAACTGAAAAAAGACAAATATGGAGTTTGACCACTCTTGTTCTCAGGGTCTCATTTCTGTATGGGGCTTATTCCCTCAAAACTGTTTAACATACCACATTAATCCTTCATTTACAGCCTAAATTGAGCTTGAAATGAAAACTGATTATTTATGGTGTAAGTCAATACACATTTGACCTGAAACAACAGTTAACGTGTTTAGTTTACAGAGCGCATGGCCCAACTTGCCTAAATATGCTTTCTTGGCATATTTAAAGATCAGAGTTTCCTGTAATGATTCAGAGTTTGATTAATGAATACAGAAGTGGGTAGTCTTTCAAAAGATTGTACTTATGATGCCAGAGTTCCGATCAAAGAGGTATCTGTCCTTTACAATGCTAATTCATGAATGGTTTGCCAGTTTATTCTGTGTTTTAAATTTAGTTTTTAATTTTACAGTTTCCAAAACTAGGATCTTCTAATTAATCAAATAGAAAATATCTCCTTTAATTTGAGGCCGCTTTACAAGCCCAGCCCTTGAAAAAATACATTTTTCTTTCCGCTGGCAGCTTCAAACAGGATTGTCACCAGTATGTCTGTGAGGCACCGTGACAGGTCAAACAAGTGGCTCGCCATAATTTAACATCTATTCTTTTCAGTCCATAAAATTGAGGTTTTCGGGACTCTGATCGAATGTGGCGTATGCTTACTAGTTCTGTTACCTTTAAGTTTCTGTCAGTATCTAGATTTTTCTTTTTTACATGCCTCTTTTCATGTTTTGTTCCTCATTAACGTTGGCAAATTTTTAAATATTATAGAAAGGAGAAGGTATCGGTTCAGAATAGCAAAGGACTGAAAAATTCCAACAATCACACAGCTGCAGAAGAGTGTGGTATTATATAGGGAAATATGAAGTAGCTTAATAATAATTGTTGATTGGTTGATTACAGAAAACTCTACAGAAAACGTCTCATCATCGAGCCTCACCCAGAACAATCATTAATATCCTACTTTAAACTAAAAAAAGTCAGCAAAAGGACACTTCATCTTTGACTGAAGTGGAATTCAAGTTTAA
This sequence comes from Gymnothorax javanicus, assembly GCA_029692085.1. Classification (NCBI taxonomy): domain Eukaryota; kingdom Metazoa; phylum Chordata; class Actinopteri; order Anguilliformes; family Muraenidae; genus Gymnothorax; species Gymnothorax javanicus. Next base: position 22,023,816 of record CM056206.1, read on the forward strand.
TTTTGAGTAAAAAATTAACCAGATGTTTTTGAGTTAAGTATGAAACAAGTCTGTTTTACCTGGGTTACATTAAACATTGAGATTTTATCTCTCCACTTCAGAGGTAATGGCATTTATACCAAATTCAGCTCCAACCACATATGTCCTCTGCAGTCAGTTACTGTCAAAGATACTTTGTTGACATCGAGGGTTCCAAGCATGAGTGCTGATGTGCATTTCTTCAGGACAATTTCACTGTTTTTTCCATTCAAAGACAAAGCAAACTCATGTAAACTGTATGACATCCTGTTAGAAGAACCTGAAGCTATGTCTGGTTTAATGTACAGCTTGGTGGTGTTGTATTGGACAATTTGGGCCAATTTAGACTCAGTTTGGAGGAAATAACCAGCTTAGGTGCATTAACTGTACAATTGCCTGCTTTGTATCATGAAGTGCTGAGTGCCAACAGAAATCAGCAGACACTGCAGCTCTTTAGCATCAAAATAGCCAGGTCTGGTTCTTACTAGTTGGGCAGCTAGGGGGTGCTTGTGCTGCAGAATCTATTGCACGCATATCTGTAAAATTGTGGGTGGAACAGAAATTTTTGTGCCATGCCAACGTGGACTCCTAATCACCTGGCTAACGGTATCCAACCGGCAAGGTTTCCACCAGATGGTTCAGCCTGTTTTCCTCGCAAACTCAGCTGAACGTGTTTTAACAGCTGAACAGCTGAAGTTTTCCGTGAATGCTTGAATTCAATTTAACAGTATACTTTTTGGTGATAATGTTCGCGATAAACATCATACACTAAGTTAAACTCTATTCAGTGTAATCACTGTTACTGGTTTTTTCACTTTACTCAAAACTGCAAGCTCATCCACACAGCACAGTTTTTATTTAAATGACAGTTAATATTTTCATCGTTATACAATTGTTGATTCAGTCGAGGTGAATCTAATGATCTATACACCTTGGACAAGTGATGAATTTTGGATAAATCACTGGATTCAAAGATAACTGAAGTCAATAACTGTTTTATCATATGACCCTACCTGAAGCTATAAAATAAATGATCTTCACTGTCCAGTGTGGGGAGTCATCGTGCGGATATCAGTTGCTCCATGGAAGCGACACAAAATACGGACGCTGTCAGGAGGTCCTGCAGGGAAGCCTAATCTATTTTTATCTGGAGGTTATCGGATTGTTATATTCACCTCTCGCGCACTTTCGCGCAGTGAGTATTATTGTTTACAGTGACCGGCGGAGCTCCTCTCGACCAATCAGGAGAGAGTGAATCCTTTCGTCATTTAATAATGTTTATTGTTCTATTTCAGGCAAATAATTGGCAGGAGCGGGGATGTGAAAAACTTGTACGAAACAAAACACCGGCCTGTTGGCTGTGATGAAAGCATGTGACACAGGCGACTATTACTCATCCTGTATGCGGCAGGCTTTGCTCCTGGCTGCTGCAGTGTAACTGCTGCACTCCACTGCAAGCTGCTGCATTACTGTGGTCATGAAACTCATTTTGTCTCGAAAGGCTAGGTGAGCACTGATAAGTGGCCCTGGGTTTTCCAGACTCAAACCCCCCAATTTAGTCCACCCATGATGCAAATTTCTCCAACAAATGTCCCACTTTCAGTACATGATTTCAGTAATTAATCTGTCTAAATATTTTTTTTCAAATGACAGTAGAAAGATTATATACACTGTACATGAATCAAGGTTTTATGTGTAAGGCACTTCTTTGAGAGTTCTGGTGAATTTTGGCAATAAAACTGCCTCTCGCCAGTCTTTCTCCCAGAAAAATTAATGCAGCTAACTACTTATTCAATCTAATCACCGTGAGGAACGTTCATCTTGTTTTAGTTCTTCCCTGTAAGATTTTGGCGAGCACAAACCTAAGTTTGTCAGAACTTTGTTGTATCGAGTTACCTGAGGGAGACTGCAATTTGATTTGAGAAACTGAGCAGCAACAAGGGTGTAAAAAGAAAGATGAAATTTTGAAGTCACTATCCTTCCTCAGGATGGCACTTGACAATACATGGCACTGCTCGGTAATATACCAGAGCCAACCTCATTCAGAACAGATCAAGGTGTGTCATTGGAGAAAATGTTAGCCATGGGCCTCAGCTATGTGTGGCCCACCATTACGAGAATGAATTACCGTAATAATATCTGGCATAACTGAAGTGTCGAGCCAGAGGCAAGTTCCTTATAAGCTGCATTCAAAGCGGATCCATGCTCCCATAATCACAACTGCGGTAAACTTTCCCTACGGCTCTTCACTCGTGGGCTGTTTCCCCCAAACTGCAAAAAGGCGTACGACTCTAAAATGGAGCGGACATTTTGAAATCTAGGATCCATTGGCGGTAAATAGAGATCAACCTCAATGTGTTTTATTTGCCCTGGCGTACGCATTTTATGGCTAAACTGGATGCAATCTCATGTTCATTTCCAAATGGCTTCTTTTCCAGGCGGTCATCCAGTTTGCAGACGTGAGAAGGATATGGCCTCATTCACTGCAATCAAACTTCCGCAGTCTACGATGCAAAACGACAACAATTATTGCAAAACTACTCATCTGATACAATGCTGTATCACCTATTTTTTTGAACATGAAAACGTTTATGCATAGCCATTTCACAAAGAACAAAGGATTGTGCATGTCAGATTTGTGTTAGTGTGACAAAGCAATACATATTCTCCCTCTCTCTAACCCTCCCACCCTCTCTCGATCTCTCACAAATCCTCCCTCCCTCCCTCTACCTCTGTCTATCCCTTTCTAACATCCCTCCCTCTCTCCCTCCCTTTCTCTCTAACCACACCTCCCTCCTTTCTCTCTCTAATATTCCTCGCTCCTTCTCTCAGTTACCATCCCTCCCTCCTTCACTGTATTCCATCTTCTTTGCGACCAGTGGGGCCAGTTGGTACATGAAACCTTTACCAAATCCTGTCGGAAGTTTGGAAAACACGTTTATCTAAGCAATAAAAGCTTCAAGTGCAGTCGTTTGTTCTTCTTTTAGAGAAAGTATCCCATCCAGTACGTCTAATGCTGTCGCGACTGCAGATTCAACAGACCATTCTAAATTAGCATCTTGCTCCATATTGGATAATCGGCTGTGATTGGCCCGACCAAAAACAGGGCGGATGGAAATCAGTCTGAATGGGTGGGCGGGCAGATGCATCTGCCGGAGCAAGTGAAACGTTTGCTCACAGATTCCTGCTGTCCCAAGCCTGGGTATCCTCTTAACAAACAGCAAATAATAAGCGGAAAAAAAGTGAGCCCCCTGTAAATTTTGACTCTTTGACTTTCATGAGCAGTAGTTTGAAAGCAATGTATTAATTTTTTGTCTAATAAAGTCTCCAACCATTACAAAGCTACTTCTCTTGGGCGATGATGGAATACTTTTGGGTGACAGTAGTCAACCATTGATTGTTTATCAATATTTTTAACTTAACAGCTCCTACAGAGTGAGGCCAAAACATCTTGATCGCCATAAGCATTGATGCGGGAGGTGCATCTACGCCTAATACTGGGCACAAGACATCGCAGGCTCTGTCATGGAACGAGTTCCCACTCTTCCTGCAGTGCCTGGATCAACTGGTTTCTGTTGGGCGGAAGTGGACTGCGTATTGCTAGGCGCCGTTTCATGATGTCCCACACATGCTCAATGGGGTTGAGATCTGGGGAATCTGTGGGCCAGGGCATCGCATTGACATTTTCAGCCACCAGGTACGCAGTGGTGACACGTGCAGCATACAGACATGTGTTCTCCTGTTGGAATGTGGTGATGGCAATGACAGTGACGTTGTTTGAGTGATAATTGCAGCGTAGTCAATTTCATGTCTCAGATGAAACTGCTTTTGGGTTCTGCTTCCGTTGGATCTTGTTTGTCACAACCTGGTGAATCCGTACGTTTTGACCAACTATCCAATTCAGAACAATGGACTGATTTTGTGCCTGCTGATCGTACAAGTGCTGAAGCGTGAAATGCAATCACCTCAGTGGTCAGGCCATTGACAATTGACACAGTGGATACATCTGTACTCATAAACTTGTTAGTGTTCATCATGGGTATGAGTTTTACCAGCAATAGAAGTGATTCATTATTATTGACTGTCAGTTCACTTAGGAATTAAATTTCGGAATTTACGGACACCGGCGTCTATATCTGCGCAAAGGGGTAAATTCCTAATGGATCATTCTTATAATTGGAAAACATAAATAAAGGAAGGCGATTGAGAACAGTTCAGCACTTATAATCGGTTAAAAGCGGTCTTCTATTGCCCATCCTAATTTTCAGCTCTGCTTTGGGGACTGAGTTTTATTGTTATTATTTTGTATCTGGTAACAATGCACTGAGTTCAGATGTTTCTGCATTAGCCTATTGAATGACGAGCACGAAGTAATAAAACTGATTGTTTAATTGATTTAATAAATAGGCTGTTTTTTATCAGGAGTATCAGATATGTGACGATAGAATAATACGTATATTTATAGGCTATTAAACCGGTAGAATAATGAATCCTGGGCAGCATGCACAAGCATAGTCTAATGCTTTCTTATGAAGGAACTTTAGGCTACTTGGGAGTATCCACACTTAGAAAAAGTCACGCCACTGCTAAGTGGCATACCTTAACACTACCTGTAACATATGTACAACGTATGAACTGGGGACTATAGGCTCTCATTAAGGCTAGAATTGGTTCACAGGCTGACGCCTAGAAGGGTTTCAGCATACACAGCAAAATGGTGCATTTTACTGGAAATAAACAATATTTAAAATTCAAAATTTAATTTCAATTGGCTAATCTTTCAATTGCAACACTTTACAGAAATAAATGGAACACTTAATAGGATTATTTGTCTTCTGTGACTTTTGTTATCATCAACGTTTCATGAAAAACGCATGCAAAATTTAGAGGTGCAGTTAGGTGCAGTTTAGGACTGCACTTTAGGTGCAGTTATATGCTAATCATCCTCCCTTCCTCTTTCTCTCATTAACTATCCATCCCTCTTTCTCTCTGTAACCCCTTCTCGCTCAATCTGTAACCCTCCTGCTCTCTCTACCCGTTTTCCCCCTCACTATCTCACCATCCCCCTCAATCTCTAACCCTCCTTTTCTCCTTCTCTCTCTCTAACCCTGTCTCCCCCCTCTCTCACTCTCTAACTGACCCTCTCTTTAACCCCCCTCTCTCCCCTCCCCCTCTCTTTCTTGAGTTCAGTGAAAGGGGTTTCTGCCTCCTGCGTTCATCCCCCATCCACCGCTGAGAACTGTTTTAATGTTGCTGGAGATTTTTAAAGTGAGTTGATGCTTTGCTCTATCAGGAACCCCCATGAGGCTGAGTGATTTCTACATGGAACAATGCACATTTTTTATAATGGCAGTGAGTGTAAAAATAACTCATAAGGATGGAATATGGTGCATTACCTCAATCTCTGAGTATACTGAACCTATAAAAATGTAGGGGCATCGAATGCATTGCACCACTCAGTTAATCAGAGACTAATTCAGTGGCAGAAGAATATTTTGCGTGTGGGACACCTTCCTCATGTGAAGTACATGCAAAGGCAATACGCCACATGAGTAACAACAATGAAACAAATATCAAATCCCATGTTTTAACAATTTTAAAATTTTAATAATGTTAAAACAATTTGTATGGATGCCACACATATTGGCATAACAAAATATACGGCTTGTATTAAAAAAGTGTCATAGTACATAACCAAATATGCTCTTTCCCAAAGAAAGTCCTTTTGGACCCTGCAAAGGCACAAGGCAGCATGTTTCCGAGGCTCTAGCAGGTTAATTATATTTGCATGTACTCCTTCGTTGTGGGACAATTCCGTGTCGAATGCAACCAAGCGTGCAGCAAGACAGGAAATAGAATTGGCTGACATGAATTAAATATCTCTCCATTTTGTGTTCCTCGCATTCATTAGAGACTCATTTCTGTTATGCCTGTCAGCCAAATGGACAATGCGGTGTCGGTGGGGGGTGGGCTGGCTGGGGAACGATAACTGATCACAAAAATGGAGTTTTGAGATGTTTATTCTGGGGTGGCAGCCCAATAAAAATATTCTATTTCTCTGAAGATGCTAATGGAGCAGAGGTGGGTGTGGGCTTTTATTTCTGGTCAGTTAGGAAGTTAAAATGACGAATCACTTGAGATGTGTGGAATAAGGTGCAGGAACTGCGGGACATGCCAGGTCAGGCCTGTTGACTAATTAACAGAAGCCTGGATTGCATACTGTCTGGATTATCTGAGAACACTGTGGCCACAATATCTTCCAGGACATGAACAGCTTTATTCTTTCGGTGACAAAATAGCTAGATAATGGTGGCCATTCAAAACCGTACCCTTGGAACCAAAAACTTACTTGACCAAGAGTGACCAATAAAAAGAGTGCTTGTAATAGATCTGATCACTATACCAATCAGAGTTTCTTTTTGATTGTGACATTGTGCTGGGCATACAAGCTTTAAAACGGCTCCCTCGAAAAGCTGTAGAGGAGGTCTGTAGAGTCCTGGCCTGGGTCTGCAGTTCTGATTTGTCTCAATTTCAGACTGGAGTAAAAAGAGCCAATTTTGTAAGAAAAACAGTCTGAGGATGCATTTTTTTAAGGATGATTTGAAATTCATCCGTTTTTTACAGAAGGGTTTTGGCTCACTGCCATTGAAGCTGTGTTATTCAACAATAAAATCACCAAAAAGCAAAAAAGCAGCATCTGCAGGTAATTGCGCTGTCTGGTGAGTCATAAACATACATAGTTAAGCAGGGGTTTTTGTGCAAGGACACTCTGAAAACATCACTGCAAACACCTCATTCTTCCTTCTGTTCTGCTCCGCAGTACTGCTGCCAAAGCAATTTAAAGAAAACAGGAATCATGTGGAGTATTATGATGCTTTGTGACCAGACCTCACGGGTCTCATCTCTTAAGGGGAGAAGAGGAGATGATGGGCGCGCGGTGGGTGTCTATATCAGTGGTGCCATGAAGCCGTAGAGTCAGAGCGAAAGTAAATAATGCATCATGAAATTATGACCAATTGACCAATTATGATCCAGTGTGTCTTTCAAAAAACCTCCTGGGAGAGAAGCACAGGTATTTTAGCTAAACAGACACACCACCCGTTGTAGATGGACGAGCATCTGCTTCTTTCTTTCTTCCTGCAACTGCAAAGCAGCCACTCTGGAGAGTCATGATTGACAGAAGCACGAATGGCAGGGGCGTGTTGGTTAGAAGGCCCCGGGCTTTTGGGGTCGATTTACGATGAGGCATCAGCAATCGAAGCTCCAAAAAATTCAGAAGGAACTCGGTAGTCAAGAGAAGGTGGGAGAAGGAATTTGTTCTCTCTCTGAGTTTACGTTGGCCTCACACAAGCCGCAGGTGATCACTATCAAATCGAGGGGCTGTGAGGTGGGGAATATAACTTGGAATTTTAACCCCTTAAGACGCAAGATGTCAAATGCAGCTGTAGAAATCAATGCTGGATATCAAGAACATAGGATACTAACTCAGTATAAAAAAACACAAAAAACCTACTCTTCAAAGGGGAAAGAACTATAGGACTCCTGGTATCACTGCATATGATGGGGAGGTTAACCTTGAAGACATTCGTGTGTCCTTGCCAGTTTGGGCCACAAAGCCTTTTAGAACATACAGGTGGAGTGCAAATGATAAACAATGAAATACACTAGTTTGACATCGATAGAATATGATAGAATTGTCAGATTTTGGAAGGCTGAAAATTTCACTCTTAATACTCGGCGTGGATAATGCGCAAATCCTTCAGGTGAGGGATGGGATCAAAAGGACCCTGCCCTTTATCTGGCAGGTCAGCGCCGTAAGGCCCCAGGTGAACTGCCGCTGGTCCTATTAAGTGAGCCGTTGAAGGTAAATTGGATAATGTGGGAGCAGCTAAATTGATTAAGCTCCCCAGGATACGGGCACCAGCTTAGAAAATTATAATTACAGAGGAATTGATACTGCTCTTGGCTAGTACTTTACCGACAGCCACTGATTGAAAAGGCCAAAGGATTAAAAACACAAGGTGAAAAACAATACTCAGTTAAGATGAGGTGATAACTGAATTGAAATCTCAGTAGACAGGAAAGGACAAGTTGCTCTTTCCTTGTTTTCTCCCATCCTCTGACACTGAAATGGGCAAAATTAGGTCACAGTATTTATCATGGTCTCTGCTAACCATGGGCTTTTTATATGTCCTGTCTCTGTTGTTGGGGTTCATCTCGGCCAATGGTGAGATCAGCTGTACTCTTCCTGACAGCGATGACCACTTAACCCTTTAAAGCTGAAGTCGGGAAGATTTTTTTGGTCGTATTTACTGAAACTTTCACTATGCTTAGACATGCGAATATGAATCAGGCGATTTTAGAAAAAAATCCGCAACTTTATCTCCACCGACAGCCTGTAATGCGATCTGTGAAATTCTACCGCTCCCGGCTCAATTAACCAATCAGATCATTAGCACGCACCTTTGAATATGTACCAAAAATTGAGGGAGGGACTGGTTTGGATCTCAGCGCAAATAGGGGAGGGGCTTGAAAGTTTTACTCGTTCAAAAATCTGACTAAGTCCTCTCGGTCGAGCAATCTTCCCGACTTCAGCTTTAAGTGCTAAATTAATTTTTTTATAAAATACCAATGCACCACTCAAAATATTACCCACATGGGACACTGAATTGATCAGATCAGAATTTCTCGCTCCTCAAAGCCGTGAAAGGCAGCTTCATTTTCACTAAAACTTTCAGCAAGCAATGTACCTAAATATTCAGCATTTTTGTTGTTAAACTCACTGCCATCACTTGACAAGTACTCGAATGCTGGCATTTTGAAACAAGGCGTGGTTAAAATCCACGAAACAAGAATATTGTAATGATTCATTTATAGGATGACTTTGCAGTTCAAAGAAATTGTTACAGTGCACACTTCGGGGCCCCTAGCAACCAATGTAAATACTAAAATCTGATTGGTACGGGGATACACGCCTACCCCCAAAACTTCTTTCGCCATGACTAGCAGTTGTGGCTGGAAACTTCCTCGCGGCAATAGCCGCAATGGGCAGCCGCTATGATTATTGTAATTGCAGCTATAGCCGCAACTAGCGTTTAATGGGTTAATTATACCACTTATGAATTGCTCAACTATGTTTATGAGCTGCCCTTTCCTTATTTTTTTCCTATGGCGAGCTACTGCCACTGTGGTTTATGCATTACAAATTATGCTCACTCACTCACTCACTCACTCATGGACGTCTTGTGGGATGCATGTGCATTGCAGGCTGTGGGTCCTCACAGCCTCATGCTTGTTAACAAGCCCTCCAAGAGTTCTGGCCCTGACTGTATGCATCTCTAACTTGCAATGCTTGCTGCTCACAGGGGAACCCATAGGGAATCCATTTAAAGGCTTTCAGTTTATGTATTGAGAGTTAAAGCAGGTGCACATAATGATCCACCTGTATTTTGCAGATTCCACAATTCTCACCTGGTTCCATTGGGGACTTGCCCATTGTGTTTCTGGCCCATTCTTCTAAAGATCCAATTGTCCGAAAATATTTCCCCTTGGACAGAAAACCCATTTGTCCGACATCCGTTATCCCAAAAACAATCGCCCATCAGTCCGAAGGCCCAGCTGTCTGAAAAATGTCCCATTGGGCCGAAACTCCATTAAGTCTGATTGACAATGTTGATGGCGACTTGTTTGCAGCCTTGGCAGGAGACCTGAGACACGCTGCTGTCTATACTGGGTTTGACAGGACCATCAAGCTTTTCAGCACTGCATCTCCACTGCTATGACTTTTAATGGCTGTTTAACAATTTTATTAATTCTTTATTTGTTTTGTTTTAAGAGGTGGTGCTGTTCAAGTAAAATTGTTATGACTGCTGTGCCGGACCTTACTCCCTAAATTGTCTCTGCCGTCTGTCCAGACACCTAAGTCAGTGTGACTTGACCTCTACACTGCAGATCCTGACAACATTATCATTCACTTCTATCTTTGTTTTTGGGATACTGGGCAAGCAGACAATGGATTTTTGGTCCAGAGTGAAATTTTTTAGATCATTGGACCTTTGTAATAAAGGGCCATTGGAACAAGTGGCATTCCATCTTCCCATGTCTTAAGTTATCACAATAAAACTCTGGCTAAATATTGGTAAAATACATTAAATATCTTTCCTTCATACTGTCTGCAGTCCAGTACAAGTCAAAGTAAATTTAGCAGTTTATCCAGGATTTCACAGAAAGTGAGTCTGCATCTTCATAATGACACACACAGGCGAGGGGGAGTAAGGTGATTGGTCGGAAAAGTTGCGGTGATTGGACAAATTTGCGAGGCCGCGCAACATTTGTGTGGATTGGTTGAATTTGTGTTAATAGTTGCAATTGCGACGTCGCAACTTCCTGAGGGTACAGACTGAGAAATCAAGGTTTCTGATTTAATTTACATTTTCCGTGCCTTCCCAACTTTCTGCGATTTGAGGCTTGTATACAGATGCATATGCAGTGTGCATCTGCGTGACATCATTACCTCCACCTTCCCTTGGGAGGAGGAACCAGTGAAGTTTCAGTTTATATTTGCTGTATGTATTTTGTACACTAAGTGCAATGCATAAATATGTTTTATATGGATGTTCATCCAAGGGTAGCCTCTGCCAGACCAATGTGTCTTTGCATCATCCGTTAACATGCAGAGCTTTCCAAAGGTCTGCAGTTGATCCTCAGTTTGGAATGTGCATTTTTAGTCACTTAACAGTTGTGTCTCAACATAATGACCAGATAATTGCCAGTGCCTAACATGATGAATAAAAAATCCTCATAAATTATTGGCTGTTTAAAAGAAGTTTATAAAAATAAACTGTTATGTTGTGAAAATGCAAGTATGCTCAGTAATAGCATACAACTGGGCAGACAATAAATGACAGTGGATGACTGAAAAATATTTTCAATTTTAGATTTTTTTTTTTTTTTACCCTTTTTTCAACTTGATAAAATAACTCCCCAGGAACTGGGCACAAAGTTGGAAATAAGAAAGGAACAGATCCGAAGCAGGCCATCTTATAGTGGATGTAGTGTTATGGCATTGGTGTGTATTGCTGCCACTGGAAATGATTTATTTACCAGTTGATGATGTCACTGCCCTCAGCAGTGGCAGGATAAGTTCTACAGCACAATGAAATATCTGGTCAGATGCAGTCAAATACATGAAACCACATTGTACAGCACTTCACCTTGCAGCAGGATCATGAACTTAAACATACTGCTAAAACAACAATATGCCAAGAAATGTTCTTGGGCACCCAAGTCAATTGCCCATTCAGAATCCAATTGAATATGCACATCACTTACTGAAGACAAGACGAAAGGTGAAATGCCCCACAGTAAGTGAAGATGCTACTAGAACAGATGTGGCAGAGCATCGTGTGGAACATACCCAGTTAGTGATTGTATGTTTGGGTTGCAGTTTCAGGCTTATCGAATGGCAAAAATGTATCCAATATGACATCTTTTCAAATTATGTTTATTTGTGTAATAATTTTTGCTGGGGTTGGGGGGTGCGGGGGTTATATGTGTAAACAGAGCTGGAATTCCTACATGAATCACTCCATATGTATGCCTCTACTGTAAAATTAAAGCTGCACTTCAACAGCAGATTCGTCAATGTCATTTCAGTGCTGGTGTGCCAGGCCAAAACAACTGCAAAGCTTTCAAAATATGTACGCACTAAAAAATATGTAGATATTCCTTCCTCCTCTCTACCTCTGTTTCTCTAAATCTTTCTTCTTCTCCCTCTCTCGCTCGTGCTCTCTTTCTCTCTCTCACTGTTATTCACGAGTCATCGAACTGCCTCACCTCCTGGTTCCTTTCTTTACACTGCCTCCCGTCCAACCTCTTTTACTAATCTCCTCTTCTGTTATTTGTTAATTTCCCTATTCTGACCTCTGATCTTTCCCCTCCCACTCCCTACCAAACATTTGTCTAAGGGACAAAGCAAGAAATTAATATACTTTATCCACATCCACATACAGCCCCGCGTGGTGAGCTGCAATAAAAATATTTCAACTTCGACAGTTGTGGTCGGCCTCCTCAAGGGGTTCCCCCAATTGCTGCCGAGCTGAAAGATTTTTCCACAGAAGTGTCTTTAGAAAATGGCGCACCGAGACAAACAGCTCGAAAAAAGAAAAATGAGATAGTTCTAGAGTGACATCCGTTTTCAGCAGTTGTGTAACCAGTTCAAATTGTTGATTGTCACCTGCTGTCTTCATCTTTGGTTAAACCTGAAGCTATCCAGCCTGTTTGCGTACTGATTTGGTAGCAAGGATGGTAGAAGTGCTGCTTGTAGGAGAAGTCTGATTATTTATGAGGTCTCTTGAGCAAATGGCTGCCCTGTCTTCCCTAGGTAAGGCCATAACTGCTCTCTCGCCGCTCTCCCCCTCTCCACTCCCCTGTTGTTGCACTCGCTGTTGAACCTGTTTGGTTGGTCCTGTTCTGTCCTCCTCTCTAATCGGGGGAATTTAAACATTCTCATTGCTCTCTGGAGACCTGCTTTCATGTCACTGTAGTTATGGATCACTCCCCTGGGATCACACCCCTCGGGCTGGGATTAAACTGGCCTTTGCAGGGTCTGTTGTTAGGATTCCCAAGGGGAGCTGCGTGATTGGCCAGAACGGGTAGGGGCGGAGTCTGGGCCATCCCTCTGCTTGGTGCTCGATAGCTTCCCTCCAGTGAGAGCACTGCTGTTTAGTAATGCTTCACTCCAGGGTATAGTCACCCCCTGTAGACACTGTCTTTTTTTTACATTTTACATACTTCATTTGTATTTCAATTTTTCATAAAGCTGAAAATAGTTGCCAGTATCCATGTTAATGTACAACCTCAACTCATAAAAAGTTGGGACGGTATGGAAAATGCACATAAAACAGACAACTGTGACTCCTAGATTTAGTTTGACTTGTATTTCATTGCTGAGAGTGTAAAGACGTGATATTTAATGTTTTATCTGGTCAACTTCATTTTATTCGTAAATATAGGCCTACATCCATTCCTATCATTCAGGCCTGCAGTGCATTCCAAAACAAGTTGAGACGGGGAATTTCGGACTATCAATGTGGTGAAAAATTTTGAGAAATTATGTGATTTGAAACAGCTGTTGACAGCGGATAATCGTAATCATGATTTGTTCAAAAGCAGCATCCTGGAAAGGCCTCATCCTTCAGGAGCGAAGATGGGCCAAAGATCACCAATTTATGTGAGAAAATCAATGAAAGGTTAAAAACTAATGTTCCAAGAAGACAGACAGGAAGAAATTTGCATATTTCATCCTCTTCAGTGCATAACATGATTAAAAATTCAATGAACCAGGAGGAATTTCTGTGTGTAATGGGCAAGCATGCAAGCCAGAGCTGAATACTCCAATCACTCAGACTGCACTGCAACAAGAACCATCATTTCTCTGCAGTGTTACAAAAACAAGGGTTCAGGATTAGTTTGGCAATCCCTGGGCAAATTTTTAGAATACATCCTCAAATGGCTGCTAAAACTTTATTGCGCAAAAATGAAGCCTTATGTTGACAGTGTCTAGAAGCGCCATTGACTTCTCTGGGCTTTGAGTCATCTGCTATAGACCATCACACTATGGAAACGTGTATTGAGGTCAGACAAATCAGTATTTCATGTCTTTTTTGGAAGAAATGGACACTTTACCCCAGAACAAAGAAGAAACCATCCAACCTGCTGCTATCAAGAAGTTCAAAAGCCAAGCTCTATCGAGGTGTGGGACTCTGTTACTGCCCATGGCAACTGAAAAGTACACTAAGGTTTTAGAGCAACATATGCTGCCTTCAGGATGACATCTTTTCCTGGGATGCCCATGTGTATATCAGCAAGAGAACACAAAAACGCATTCTGCAGGAATAACAAAGGCATGGCAGTGTAAGAAGAGGGTGCGGGTGCTGGACTGGCCTACCTGCAGTCCCAACTTGAATGTGGAGACCCTGAAGTGTTTTACACTTTAAGACTTGTTTGCTAGAAGAATGGGACAAAAATTATACCTGAAACAGTTAATCATGAACTGTCCTCAGTCCCTAAATGTTTACTCAGTATTGTGAAAAAGAATGGTAACAATACAAAGTGGTCAATACTTAACTGTCCCAACTTTTTTTGAAATTAGTTGCTTGAATCAAAAATGAAATCAGTGTTTATGTTGAAAAATCAATAAAATTCATGTATTGAAACATCAAATAATATGCTGTTGCACCGTTTTCAACGACAGCTCAATAATAATTTAATAATGAAAGCTTTCAGTTTTAATTTTAATTCCACATACCATTCCAACTTTTTCAAGTTAAAGGTTGTGATTATTTGATGATTATCTGTACATCTTGCCATTCAGGCCATATATTTTGACAAATTATATTTAGTCAAATATTTGTGTTCACAAGGACTTTACCATAAGATGGCTAAGGTTGGGCCCTGTGACGCAGTGTGTGGTCAAAGAAGTCTTGATGCATGTAGTAGAATGAGCAAAAGCAACAAATAAAATAAAACTGGAAATGCACTCTGTTGATGCCTGTAATTAAATCATAGCGAAAAGCTACTGTGAGCTTTTGGCTGGAGTGAATTGTGAGGGTGTTTGCTCTCCTTCGGGATACTATCTTGACCACCGCATAGTTGTATTTGATTTCAGGAAAGGCAAAGATGCCCTCGGAAAGTCCTGTCATTTATCATATCCACTCTCCGCAGGGTATCCCACTCCAGTTGGGCAAGAGTTACATCTCTGGCCAAGTGAACACATGCAGTCTGCCTCTAGCAGCCATGCGTGAAGCAATGCAATGACTGCGCGGTTGGCAGCGTGTATACTGGAGAAAAGAGAGTTACTATGTGCGTTTCAAACTGATGGAGGGTGTAATCTGCTGGGGATTCAGAAGTAGAAGAAATGAGAAATAAAAGCGTTCAGCACAAAAACCCACATAATATTGCACTGTGCAGCAATGGATTTGAATCCTAAGCACTGCAGTATCAGAACAGCAATGCCATCTGCATCCCTAACACACTCTGCTTTTAGCAGCTAAATGAAAAGAATACAATTCCATTGTACTGACCCCGTTCCGTTTAAATCACGCTAATATGAATATTTTATGCTTCTTGACAAGTGTTGACAGGATATTAACGCGTAGTATCCCTGATGGGTCTGGGTCGTTGTATCACAGTCCTGAGTGTTTGAGGGAGTAAACGGCATGTTAGCGCTCTGCCGGGCTCCAGACGGGCATGGTTTTGCACATCTCAACCACCACTGGCTGCAGAACCATTGTGAAATATGCAAACATAAAGCCTCTGCACTGTGGCTTGTATGTAGGCATCAATATTGCTTTTGCTGAGAATCAATATGTGTCACCCTTGATGTTGCATAATATCACATATCCCTTGGGAAAAACCAACAGATTTGTCGGGCTCTAATCAAATGTGCCTTGTGCAAAGACCATCTACAATCCATATGTTCCTCTACAGGACCCTCCAGGAATGGAGACACCTTTCTCCAGTGGATTATTTGGTCAAAGGGCAGTGTTTTGTCACATTGCAATAGATTAGCCTGATTATGACCAGGTTAGGCACTCAGCATAAAGAGGCATGGCTGTATACCCAAATCAAAGGTGATTTACATAGTCCTGTGATATGGAAAACCTAGTTCTAAGGCTTAAGCCAGCTAACTGACCCCATATTCTTACTGCTTCACTCAATCCCAGTGAGTGTAGAGCCGCACATGCATCTGCGATTTCATTCGCTCTTTACGTCGCAGAAACAGCTCGCATCAAAGGCTGATTGATTTCCACACCTGAACCACACCACCCGCAAGGGCTGGACAGCATATACTCAATCACTCTAATACTCTGCACTGATCTGAATGCATGCTGTCCATGCACATATTAAACTTCAGAGCCAGTAACTAGCGAGCAACATTTCTGAACACGTTTCAATGCTACATTTAGAAATACTGACTGCCAGACTCTTTACGCTGAAAGGAAAGCATGTGGCTTAAATTACTTTGCCAAAAGCCAGAGCACAACGCTCTTGCAAATGTATCCAGACCTCAAATCAACAAAGGGGATAAAAACAATGAGGTAATTTGTCTATGACTTTCTGTATGGCTGGTAATCATTGAGACATAAAGCTGTTTTAAGCACCACCAGCAGGGGTCAGTCTTTACTTTATGTATAAATTCAAAGACTGAAAAGCCAGAATTTCATCCACAAGGTCAAAGTGACTGATAGATTGCATTGATTTGGAAGGATGGGGTGGTTGGGGGCTGGGCTCAAGTGTGAAAATCAATGTTTTATTTGCATCTATGCTTCCACATGTGCAATGAATACTGTGCAGCCCCTGTTCACAAGTGTTCTCAGCATATGTGTCATAGATAATACAACATACACGTTTACATTGTGCCAAAGTCAGTGGCTACTCTTAGTTGCTAACTTTTGGTGGATTTATTGACATCTGACGTGACCAAACAATAGATTCCACATCGCCAATGCCATTCAAATCAAAGATGCTACTTGGCGCATATTGACAAGTCATCTTTCTTTGAAGATAAACCAGTGGTTGCTTAGTTTTGAGCAGAAAGACTGTCTTGGTACAACCAACTAGTGGAAAAGATCCAAGATTTTTGAACAGAGTAGTGCTATTCAAATTGGATGAGCACCTCAGACGCCAAGCATACTAGGGGGGTCCGGGGGAATGGTCCCCCAGGAAAATATTTGAAAAAAACATTAAGTCATTTGGCGCATTTTGGTGAAATATTTCACATATTTCGTATGAAATCTTTACCAAAATCTCCCTTTCCCAAATATGATTTTCCCCCTTCTGATACAAAACATGAATTCCTAGTCATCTTCCCCTTATTAAAAAAGAATGGAAGGAGTATTCTTTATTTCAGTGCAGTAAAGGCCATTTTGAAGTCATATTTGATTCTTCTGTTCTTCTGTCTTCTTGTCTACTGCCTTTTCAAAGGGGAATTGTTCAGGTGTAGGGCCATCTAATGAAGTGCGCATGAGATGACTGACCGTGGAGCCCTTCAGTGTGTTGTGCGAGGATGTTTTTTCTTTTCATTGTAGAAAAGATGGCTGAAGTGATCAAGAGCCGTGGCTTGTCACATCCTTTAAAAATAGATAATGGTCAGTGGGGCATATTTTGTTCCTGAAGGGCTACTGTACAGTACAATCTGGCTCTTCAGGAATAAAATAATTCATATGCGGTCAAAATAATTACATATACATTCATATGTTATAACAGTTTACTGTATCTTGGGGGAAATTCAGGGAGATGCACAGCTGCTGTCTCTACATCAAAGCAGTTTCAGTGATGTTTGCCAAAGCTTGCTTGTTCTGTAGATTAACTACTGTATTTTCGGATTAAATACTATACTGGATTTTGTTCGCTGGACCTGTACCGAAGTAGCAGCATAATTGAATCGGTGAATTCAACAAGAGCCCAACTCCATGTTGAAAATACATATATTTCAACATATATTGACAGATCTGTACACTGATATATAATTAAACTTTTTACCTTTTTGCCTTTTTTACGCCCTGACAAAGACCACATAGGTCGAAACATGTCGGCTTTTTTAACTGTTTAGCCATGAAATAATAAAGGCTTTTTATCCCTTTTTTTGCTTCTTTTTGATCCAATTATTCTCTGAGTGCCTGGAATTCTTACGTTTTTGGTTTACTCCTCCATCCCACGCTTCCAAGAGCACCAGCTTTACATTCTTTTGGTAACTTTTTTATCCCATGAGCGCAGAATATTTTCTCTTATACGCCATATAATTAAACTTACTGGACAGCAGAGTTAAGCTTGAAGGTCATTGCGAAATAACTTTAAAAACTATTTTTGGTATGGTGCCTGTGCCATAAAATAGCTTACGCAGTTAGAATGTTGATTCTTTACACGTTCTTACAATGCATAGTTTTCCTATGCAGCACAATATTTGACTTTATACCACAGGTCTGTGGAATATTCATTTGTAATTGGTTGAAGGACATAATAAGATGCAATTTGTTCCCAATAAGTCTTGAAAAATAAGTCAATATTTTTAGTGAGTTTGATAAATTGGAGAAGGCACAAAGCGACAAGGACTGTCTGGTTGGAGCTTTGATGCTGTGGAATTTGTAACCACAGCTTTTGCATAGCAACAAAACATGAAGGAACTGTTATCCACTTTGCAATTACTAGCGGCTTTTTCAAAGCAACATGGTCCACAAACAAATGCAGTTTTTGGACAAGAAACACCAAAAATTATGTTTTCAGCTCAGCAGTTGTGTGGTAACAGTGGTATAAGCACAATAAACAACTCCATGTTTGTCATTATTCCAAGATAATTGCTCACCTGAGTTTATGCTTATGAATAAAAGTGCAGTTATGCCTTGCAGCCCTCAGTTTCCTCGGGTAGGTAGACAGTAAAGCCTTAAATCCCTCAAAATCAACACATTTTTCGTCTTCCGAGTCACAAGGTGTACTCCAATCATAATGTAAGACTTACTTCAGTGTTTCATTGATGTCACGGTGGCACTTATCGTAGTCGGCTGGTTTACCTGGGTGGGAATCGCTGATCCGTGGTGAAATTTTTTTTGGCAAAGATGGCAAAAGAATGACCTACCCTACTTTGCCTCCGATTGGTATACCCTATCGTCCAACCCCTAATCGATCTCATTTCTCATACTTGAACTTAAACATCCCAACAAACGAAGGCAAGGACTACTAGCCAATCAGAGGCAGAGCAGGACAGGTCATTCCATCGTCATGAGGAGGATAAAAAATGGCTGTAATTAGGAGTAAAAATTATAAAAAGAATCCTGGAGACTCTTTTTTTATTTTTGTCAGCGAGACGGGATAAAATCGGACCACTCCAGGTGTGCACAGCAGGTCCTCAAGAGGTGTGCTAGTTGATTGCAAATTGGGAGAAAAGAAAAACGTGTGAAGAAGAAGAAATGATAGATGTGGTGATGTCGAGATTAGACAGCAGAGTAAAATGGGCCTTGGCAGCGCACACACAGGAAAGAAGCGGCCGAACTTTGTATGGCTGCCGGAGAGTCAGGGGTCTAACCTGGCATCAGTGTGTCTGCAGATGTTGTTATCGTACTTCGCGCACACACAATGCGCAAGTAATGCCATCGGGCAGAGTCATAATTGCACACACACACACACACATGCACACACACTCTGATTGGTAATCATGGGTCAAAGGATGGGCATTTGTGGGTTAACTTGGCCCGAGGCCATAGAGGATGAATCACTGGCAGTAAATTTGGTCCTTCTGCTGTGATCAATCAGTATCACGGCTGAGTGAGCTTTGATTTATCGATCCGTTCCGTCCGGTTTCTGACATCGAGTGGAAGCTTCAGAACCCCTCCCCCCCCACGTCTTTCACTTCCTGTGCACTCTGGCCCCACTTTCACCCCGGTGCTGCTCCAGGATGGACTGTTCCTGTCTCTCGCCATGGTGGTTTCGAGCTGAATTTACATATTTATACATAAGGGGCAGTACTCGAAAAGTCCATTTTGTAGTAATTAGCCAAAAGGCGAATCTTCTGACTTCGTCATTCACGACGAGTTTTGCGGCCAATGACCGACAGTGTTGTAGTGCCATTTTAAGAAGTGGGGAAGCATGCGACGGAAGTCACGCCCCCAGAAAGCACACTGAACTTATGCTAATAGACACGTAACAGCACAAACTACTCAGAGGTGGACTGCTATGTGAAGTCGTAGCTATTCGACTGTCCCATTCTCTCAAACATGGCCGCAAAAGGATCTCTCTGGTCTAACACAAATGTAAATGCTGCTGCTCATCTAATGGACGAGCGCAAGAGGCAGTCTCCTAAATAAGAGAAGCTGGCATGATACGAAGGTGGATTTCATTGTCTACTCTGGCATCGGGATTTTGATGCAAGTGTTTGCTTCTTCCTCTGTGTATATTTTCGAATCGCAAACCATCTAGTCGCATACTACCACCAACTGTATCAGACTGTGTACATACACTAGTGCACTGGGGTACGGAATGACAATAATATAAAAGCAGATTGGTGAGGGGAGAGGCGCAGGAGGACAATCGTACTCTGGCGTGGTACAAAACAATTGTACCTCATGTGAAAACACCCTTAATGCACAGGCTTACCTGGGCTGAAGTCCCAGGGGCCTGAAGAACACAGGGTGCTTGATTGGCTGGATTTGATGATAATTTAAAAGATAAATTTCTCATTATTTAAAGCTGCACCAAGCAATTTCTGAACACTAGGTGGTCCCGCATGCACCAACTCCTTCTGTCAATTAACAGACCCACTCCTCCCACTCCTCTCTCCATGGGACTCCGCAGAGCAGTGCTTTACGTCTGCGTCACACACGCTGTCATCTCTTATTTATTTATTTATTTGTTTATTTTGTCCACATCTGCCTTCCAGTCCGGTTGAGAAATAACCTTGAGTTTCACCGTGACATCAGACCAATGAGGCGTGTTACTCTCAGCGCATGGTAATTCATACCTTGAGAAGGTTGATAATGAGGTAGTTAAGATCACCTGCACTATAAGGGGCTTTGTTTTCTGATTTTTCATGTATTCTCCCCCCCTTGAATATCACCCTTTTTATTAACAGAAATGAGCGAGAAAGAAAAAGGTAGGAAGAAAAAAATAACAACAGCAATGACAACATATTGACTGCTTGGAGCACAAAAAGGTTAAGTGCATTTTTTTTTGCAAGAAACTAGTAAGTTAGATGCAAATTATATTTTTCCCCATTTGTTTCAAAGTTTTACTTTGCTTTTTCTAAAAACTTAAAAAATGCACTCAACCTTTTTGTGCTCCAAGCTGTCGATATTAAAAAATACTACTACTAATAATAATGATAATATAAAATATTTTGAAAATGTTCATATGATAAACCAGATTCTGTGTGACAAAAACAACAACAGCAATAGTAACAGCAATAACAACAAAAATAATAACAAAAAGTGCAATTGACCATCTTCACATGGGGCCACCCTCCTCTGACGCCAGGCCCAGGGAGGGAGGCCCACACCCTGCCGCTAAAAGCACACTTCGGGCAACAAGCGGCTCAAACACATGGAATTAAACTAATCTCCATCATCCCACCACCCCCCTATAGATCAGCAACTGAAAAGACAATGAACAGCAAAAATCTAGAGGGGCACCAGGACACAACCCAGTGCAAACCTGCCCCCCACCAACCCATCAGCCATCGCCAGACGACAGCCAAATCACACATCCAGCCAACCCGTAGCCAACATCAAGGAAACTGTGGTTATTTATAATCTTGCAACACAATGCCAACTGCAATACAATACAACATATCTGTATTCTGATATCAATGTAGTACCTAGCATCCCCAAAGGGCTTATAAGGCAGATAACCAATTCCCATGTAATGTTAACTTCACATAGTTGTGAAACCAAATATACAAATTATAGGAAAACATGAATTTTACATTATGTATGTAGCCCATGTATGCATACATATACTTTGCATGCTGTCAGGCTTGGCATGCATGAAATAAACTGATTTCATGCTGTACATGTGTATCATTGTCTAGTTTCCCTAATTTACCAAGCTTCAGAGATAAAACTAGCCCCTCGTTTGCCTCTCAGGCCAACTTCTCATTTGCAGATTTTGTGATCAGTACCTTCATTTAAACTATACAGATGGCTCGTTTGCTCTCTACAGTCATAGCTCAAGGGGTGATGCTGCACGGGAACATTTACTAGCTATAGTGACAGTATGCTAGCTGGCGTCCACATTCAGTCACACTGATAGCTAAAGAATTGAAAAAGACTTGAAAAAATCTGCTACCAGCCAGGTGTCCACGTCTAACACGTTCATGCGAAACAGATTTTATGGCTTTATCCATGCTAAAATAAATACAAATTCTGCTTATTCCATGTGTTAGCTAGCAGGTAATGTTAGCACTTTGAAAAAGGGAGCCAACAAGCTATGCCTACAGCTGGCAGACTACCTTAGCCAGCGGTTGTTGGCTAAGTTACTGTTCAAGCAAATCTAACTCTACCATTACAGTCAGCGAAATTTTACTTGCTTACCGATTGCTAAAACTGTCTGATTAGCGGATAGTTTCACTTATTCTTTGTGCTAAACAGAAAATGCTTCGAAACATGAGCTAAGCCATGTACTTTCACTTATTGTACACTGAGAGCACAGGTTGAGACATATACTGCTTCATCTTGCAAAACCATGATCATCCTGGTGAAATACATGATTTTGGAGTGCCCAGTGCAACGGGGGAAAAGAATGACGTGAAGGGCTGAGAGGGAACATATTGTTTGGCTTGCTGAGAAGTTTAGCTCAATCTAGAGAGACCAAAGAATTATGTGAATTATGTATTATAGATTACAGAATGTACAGACTAACTGATGATGTGATGATAGCTTTGACTAAGTCTTTGGTGCATGGACTCAACAGGGAAATTTTTGTAATTGAGGCATATCTTCCCTGAGCCACAACTGGATAAATCCCCCACTGAATTCAGATACTGGCAGTGGTGGTTGATGACTCTGCTGACTGGTAGGCTGATGAGGTCGATGAATGATGACGTTGATGAATCAGCAAAGAGTGGGCAGTGATGGGGAGATGGAGGATGCACATAAAAGCAGTAATTACTTAAGGCAGAAGCTTATTTAAAAAGACAGCAGCAAGAAAATAGGCTAACGATGTAGGTGTGCTCCGTGGTACTGGATAGATGTGATTAGCTCATAGGACCGCTTATGTCTCTGTTGACCACTCCAGACAATGACAGCAGGAGTTATGAGTAAGCATGCATGAGAGGAATGAAAGGCAGATTGACTGAGAAATAAACTACTGGCTAAAGCGTGCAAAAGAAGAGTATTCTTGACTGAACTTTCGCTAGAGCTTCCGTGTTGCCCTTTTAACTGACATATTTGGGCACTTGAATTCTTTGAATGTCCAGTTACTGGGGAGATGGAAAATAATTGTGAATATGATGGAGAGACTGGAGACCTTTCATAAGACATTTGACCTGTTCCTGTCAGATTTGACATCGGAAAGGCTCCTACAGTTCAGTGCACTGAGAAAGACATACGGAACAACTGGGTCACACTGCAAAAAGTGAAAGATAAAAGTGCTAGGTGAGATGAATTTACTAATTTTAAGACTTTAAACACCTATTTCTATCACAATTTTTCTTAGTAAGACAAAAAAAATTGTCCTGATTTGAGGTAATTTTGACTAGCTTGCCAATGGAATAAGAAATTTTCCACTTGTCAAGCAAATAGTAACCTAAATTTTCACTTGTCAAGCAAATAGTAACTTAAAATAAGTATATTATATAATTATGTTATAAGTTGCAAATTTCTGTCTCCACTTTGAGGTCTTGGATTGACTAATTTATAGGCTACTCCCTCTGTTCTTTTTATTTTTACCACACTAATTGCCTTTGAAAAAAGAATCCCTTTTGGTGAAAATATTGCTGTCTAAAATAGCTTGATATCATAGTTTGAATTAGGCTGATGATAAATTGTGAAAGTGAATAGATTTTGTTATTCCTTTGATAGCTTTGAGTGCAATATTTCAGTGAATGAACGTTTAGATCTCCAACTCTGTTAGAAGTCCAAGTTAGAAGTCCGATTTTGGTTTGTATGTCATTTGTCAAAGTTTTTTGGCTCTTTTGTAAATTCTGTGCCCCAACTTTTTGTCCATATTCCGTCTACAATATACTTATCGATATTTAAAAAAAAATAATAATTAATTGTTAATATGGGAATTTTTCAAATTTATATGGAGGGTCAAATGATACTGACGTGAACTTAACTTCTGGTTTCGAAGATACCGGTTCGCTGAAAACTAGTAGCAATAGAGGGTCAAAACAAGTTAGGTGCCTCTGATGTTCGTTATCTGCGCATGACAAGCAAAAAAAGATGGGTGGTGGATAGCAGAACAACTCTGTGATATTAACTGCGCTACATGTGAAGAGATGAAAGCATCAAAATCTACTATTTCCAGATGCCTGTGTGAAAATGGTCTGATTGGTCATGTTACTGCCAAGAGCTGCCAACATGAAAAAAGAGTTTGTCAAGAAATTCGAGGATTGGACACCAACAGACTAGGAACGAGTCCTTGGACCGATGAATCAAAGTCTGAAATTTTCTCACCCAAACGCAGAACTTATGTACGCCGTAGAGTTGGAGAACATTTTAAAAAGGACTGTTTAACCCCTTCAGTAAAACATGGAGGAGGTAACTATTGTTTTGTGTTCAGTCTGCTCGAAAGGAGCTGGTGATATAAAAATCGACGGAATCATGGGTCTAAAGAGGTATTACAGCATCCTTGTGAGGCACGCACTGCCATCTGGACAGAGCCTGATTGGTCAGAGATTTTATTTGAAAGGGGGCTGTAACATTTTGTGCGCTGTAGTGTTCTGTGGCATGGACCACTGTGCTACGATTGCAGTTGCTGTCCTGCTCCACTAGGGGACTGGCTTGAGACAGTGGCCTGCCAGTGCAGTAACTGTCCTGCTCCTTTAGGGGACTGGCTCCGGGCTGTGGCTTGCCAGTGTAGTAACTGTCCTGCTCCACTAGTGGACTGGCTCAGAACAGTGGCTTGGCTCTCGAGGCAGTGGCTTGCCAGTGCATTAACTGTCGTGCTCCTTGAGGAAGGTGGCTCAAGACAGCGGTAGCCAACACTCTCGCAACCACTGACTGTACAGTCCGTGCTCGGAATACTGCAGTTACATCGTAAATGCCTGCCTTACTCTCAGAATAACTGTGGGCCAACTCGCCTATCTAGTCCGCCATTTTGATAAATAAATTGTTATGAATGTACAACCCCAATTCCAAAATAGTTGGGACGAAGTGTAAATTGTGAATAAAATCAAAATGCAATGACTTTCAGATCACATGAGCCAATATGTTATTAACAATAAAACATAGATCACATTTCAAATGTTGAAACTGAGACATTTTACAATTTTATCCACAAAATGAGCATATTTCAAATTTTCTGGCTGCAACAGGTCTCAAAAAAGTTGGGACACAGCAAAAAAGGGCTGAAAAAGCTATTAACATATAAGAGAATCAACTGAAAGAACATTTAGCAAGTAATTAAGTTAACTGGCATCAGGTGTGTAACATGATTGGCTATAAAAGGGATGTCTGAGAGACGCTGAGTCTCTCAGAAGTAAAGATGGCCAGAGGCTCTCCAACCTTTGAAGGCTTGCGTAAAAAAAAAATTGTGGAATACTTTAAAAACAGTGTTCCTCATCGTCAAATTTCAAAAACTTTGAAGGTCTCATCATCGACAGTGCATAACATCATCAAAAGATTCAGAGAAACTGGAAAAATCTCTGTGCGTAAGAGACAAGGCCGAAGACCTTTACTGGATGCCCATGATCTTCGGGCCCTCATACGCCACTGCATCACTCACCGGCATGATTCTGTCATTGACATTACTAAATGGTCCCAGGAATACTTCAAGAAACCACTTTCTGTAAACACAGTCCGCAGTGCCATCCACAGATCCTACCTAAAAACTCTACCATGCAAAAAGGAAGCAATTGTTGAGCATGATCCAGAAGCGCCACCGTGTTCTGTGGGCCAAGGCTCATTTAAAATGGACTGTAGCAAAGTGGCAAAGTGTCCTGAGGTCAGACGAGTCCAAATTTTACATTCTTGTCGGAAATCATGGGCGTCGTGTCCTCCGGGCAAAAGAGGAGAAAGACCACCCCTCCTGTTATCAGCGTTCAGTTCAAAAGCCAGCAACTCTGATGGTATGGGGATGCTTTAGAGCATATGGTGTGGGACACTTGCATGTTTTAAAAAGCACCATGAATGCTGAAAGGTATATAAAGGTTTTAGAGCAACATATGCTCCCCTCCAGATGACATCTATTCCAGGGAATGCCTTGTGTATTTCAGCAGTACAATGCAAAACCACATAATGCAGCTATTACAACAGCATGGCTTCGTAGTAGAAGAGTCCGTGCGCTGAACTGGCCTGCCTGCAGCCCTGATCTTTCACTGATTGAGAACATTTGGCGCATAATTAAATGAAAAGTCCATCAAAGGAGACCCAAAACTCTCCAGCAGCTGGAAGCCTGTATTAATAAAGAGTGGGATCAAATTCCAATGGCTGAAATCAAGAAACTTGTCTCCTCAATGCCCAGATGCCTCCACTCAGTGTTAAAAAGAAGAGGGGATGCTACACCATGGTAAACAGGCCCCTGTCCCAACTTTTTTGAGACCTGTAGCAGCCATCAAATTTGAAATGAGCTAATTTTGTGGATAAAATTGTGAAATTTCTCAGTTTCAATATTTGCTATGTTATCTCTGTTCTATTGTGAATAAAATACTGGCTGGTGTGATTTGAAAGTCATTGCGTTTTGATTTTATTCACAATTTACACTTTGTCCCAACTATTTTGGAATTGGGGTTGTAATTGTTCAAAATATTTGGTGCCAGTGAAATGAGTTAGTTACGATCTATGCTGCCTTACAATACGCAGCTTGCCGCTTTTTACTGCACTAATTTGGCATTCCGAAAAGCTAGCTGATGACACATAACAAAACCAAATAAATATGAATTAAAAATACCTTAGATTTTGTCAGCTTATTCATGCAAATATGAATGCTCTGAACAGATCATATTTATGTAGCCTAGCTAATGAATGCAAAAAAATAATTGGCAGGTTTTGCAAGTAATGTTAATGAATAGTATTCACACTTTGCTGTCAGCTGTTAATCTCGGTTGATTATGGTGCTTTCTTTCGGCAGCATAGAAACATAATTTTAAGTACAAGGCTATTAGCTATACTCGGGGGTGTGGTACAGCCTAATGATTTTATACTTGAAATTAAGTTTTAATTACAGCTCCATGTAATTCATTTGAAAATGCGATGGCCATTTCCAAAAAGTAATTTGGCTTCCCAGAAAACCCTGGAAAATTACTTCATGGTTTTACTTTTCAATCCTTCCAAGCAAAGGATTAAAATGTTAAGAATGTCAAGGCGGATGGGCGTTTCAGCTGTGCAGCTGGGCTGTTGACCGGAAGTTGCTACCATTGGGGTAGGTGTTACTATTCCTTTCAGGGACACAGCTCAGGGAAGGAACTAGTTGTCAGTCCTTGGTTGCTGCACCTCTAAGCTACATCTCTCTCTCCCCAGAGTGTCTATAAACAACAGCATGCTGGCCATTTTAGGAAAATAATTGCACACCTAAGTGGTGCAGTGCAGACCGACACGAAGCAGGGTGTCTTCCCTCACCTTTGATGAAACACCTAAGAATGTACTGTTGTATTATTTTTTACGTCAGGTCAAAAGTAATTTCCAAATCTTAACTTTCAGTTTTAATTTTAAGTTTTCGAACATGTAGTATATTATCTTAAAACCCTTTTTTTTTTTTTTGGGGGCTTTTTATAGTGATTCATACATCCTCCTCCAGTCTGCTTATTCCCGGTCAGAGTTGCAGGGCGGTAGGCAAGAAGCAGAGACACGCCCTGGACAGTTTGGTAATCTATTGCTAGGGTCACACACTGTTCATTCAAACACTTGACAGTGATTACTTAACCCCTATTTCCGATCTGATCTTGGATTTGGCTTTTGTAGCTTGCGAGTATTTTTGGAAAGCACTGCAGTCACGGGCGCTGGAGGAGGAATTGCACATCTCCGCATTGAATGCTAACATCAGCCATGGTCCTTGCCGACCCTCTCTTCCGCTGCTTTTTGAAATAAAAACATCTCTGCCCTTTTGTGTCTGAGTGCCTTAATGAAATAAACATGTAACCCTGAGGGGGTGGTGGGGGGTGCTGGAGAGGGAAAAACTACAGTGGCTCATATTAAATCTAAATGCTTTCATTTTAAAGGGCTCTTTTCATTATTAATATGGTGTGCTCACAGCCCAAGCTGTGGCCCATCTGATAGAATGTGAGCCTGGTTTATATGGTCTGCTGGGAGCGCACTTATATAACGCTCTGCCATCTTTCTGAGGCTAAGAGATTGGAGCTGTACATGATTGAGGCAGTGCCGCAGGCACTCAAACAGGGTAGGATGCTTTGGAGCCAGAACATATCAGGGAGACTTAGTATTGTCCAGGTAGCTGTCCTCTGTATATCAGTCCTTAAAGGAACTTCAAAAAATTTTAAGAGACAGTGAGAAGTGGTATCTCAAATCTGTTAGTATAATCCCAGGTTCTCGGATGATTGCGATTTCTCCATGGGAAAATCAGGCCTCACATTTCACCGCGGGCTTAGCCTATGCCAAAATTTGCCCATAAGTTCAACTTCTCACCAAAAACTAGAAGCTTTACCATCCATTTAGTTCCCACACTCATTGACTCTGACAAATTTATTGTTATATTAGCTGACTATCACAGCAGGAGATGAAATCAAATATTGAAAATGAGCTCTAAGTGCCAACTTTCAGCTTTTAATTTGAAAGTGTTTTCATCCAAACTGGGTGAACAGTTCAGGAATTAGCTATTTGTATCCATCGTCCTGCCAATTTCAGGCGTCTTGAAGTTATTGTAAAAATGATCATACAGTTTTACCATGGCCAGGTGTGTGTTGTTCCCTCATTATTAGATTGTAATAAGCAGAGTAAGGGCCGGTGTCTACAGGCATCAGTGTTTTCTCTGGAAGTGCCCAGGACCAAATTTTCAGAGTGCTTCTCTCAAGCGCTTATTGTGGCTAGGTTAAAAAAATTTACTTCAAAGCACTTCTGCAATCCATCATTGCGAATGTCAAGTCTCTGTCATTTAATGTTACCTTAGAAAGCTTAGCTAAAACATTGAAAAGAAATCCCTATTAATCAGGAATGAATGGATGAATTTTCCTTTGCTAATCAGTTATGGGAACCTAAACAATAACAGAGCACCTAGATACAGCTGTTGGTCTCCATAATTGTAGTACATGTTAAAACTAGCTAGCTAACTTGCTAGCAAACCTAAAGTGTAGCTAACTGCTGAGAATCTCGACTGTGACAGCAGGATCAGGTTCTTCTCCACCATTGTTGTTGACATTGTAAGTCCCCCCCCTTGATTTTGATTTGTCAGTGAATGAGAGGTGACATTGACAAGCATGTCAGTGTTCCAAAATTATGAAAGATTTTCAGCTGAGAGCACTATTAGAGTTGTGGGAAAAAGCTATTAACTGAGAGCGTTTTTACACCAACAACGGTGAGTACTGTTAAGAATTTGTATAGAAAATAACAACTGCCTGTGAACACACGCCCAAAAGCTCAAGAGTTAATTTCAAGCATTGCGTTTGCATTGAGAATCTATTTCATTAAGAATCTTATGGTAAACAGCAGCAGGCTTGGCAGAGTATCACCAAGGAAGATGCCCAGCGTCTGGTGATGTCCTTGGGGTCTATACTTCAGACAGTCGTTGACTGCAAAGGATTTGCAAACAAGCGTTAAAAATGACAGCATACAGACAAGTGACAAATTGAAGGAATAAACCTGGATAAATGCCCAGGAAAACATAACAAATCCCCTGAAAGGCGGAAGGGTCACTGTAAATTGATGTAGAGTTACTCTGCGTGACATCTCCTTTATATCCTCTAATGAAGCATTCCTATCATGACGGGAGTAGATTGTTCCAGGGATGACAATGGCCTAAGCCCCACAGGGCACAAGGGGTCACTGAATGGTTTTATGAGTATAAATATTATCCTAAGCATATCTCACTGCCCTCTCAGTCACCAGATCTCAAACCAAATGAACTCAAATTGGAGATTTTAGGAAAGCATGTTACACAGCGCTCTCTGTCATAATCATGCAAACACCAAATGAGGGAATAAGTCTTAGAGGACAATTACTCCAACCCTCCAGTAACGTTTTACACCTGCCATGGCGTGTTGAATCTGATTTGGTAGCTTGAGGTGGTCCAACGCTTTACTTAGACAGATAATGTTGATTTTTTTCCAATAATTTGTCATCCGTTTGCATGTGGCCAAATATGTTTGAGCCCTATGAAGCCCTATGGGGGGGCTATGAATAAAAGGGTTGTCATGCCTCCTCTGTAGGTACAAAAATGCTCATTTTTGCCCAAACCCTTACATTAAAGCCAAAAATCTACTACGCAAGCACAACCTTATCAGTTTTAAATCCATTTAGGTGGCCTAGACAGACAAAGTGATGAAAAACATATCACTCTCTGAATACTTAAGAACCTGAATTCACTTTTGTCTTTTTTGAACTCACTGAACACATGCTTAGTAAAAAAAAAAAAAAAAAAACAATCATTTTCAGGTAACGGCAAATGCTACTTCACTATAGACTACAGACACCAGAAGTGGCATAAACTCGTTAAATTTCAGTCACTTAAGCAAATTAAATAGTATACAGTTAATGTATTGAGAAAAGTCCATAATAGTGACGAGTATTACTGAAGAATTTTCAGTCATCTGAGAGAGCATATTCCGTTACCTCCTCCATCGATTCCTGTTACAGATTACAAACAAAAAATGCTTTGCAAAAAAAAAGAAAAAAATACATAAGTGTTCGTAATTGAATTGGTCAATTCAGTAAGGGCCCAACTCCACACATTTTCAAAATGGAGTTGGGCCCTTATTGAATTCATCGATTAAATTGAAAGGGAATTCTCACCAACTATGAGCTGTGCAGTTTTTAACCATTAGCAGGAATGTGTATTTATAAAAAGTTGTGACCTGTGCATAGGGACTTCCTGGATTCAAGAATCCAGTGATTTAAGGTAGAAAGTGAGGCATTTTGTTTGAATACCAGAGATACAGAAGCTACTATGGTAGAGGAATCGAATTCCGACTTCCTCTGAATTCTCTTCTCCCTAAGACTCTCATCAAAGGCTTCTACTAAGACCCCTTCCCCCTGTAAAAAGTAATTATAAGCCCATTATTTTACAATGATATTAATCACATTTCAGCTCAAGGGTAGTCATGGTGCGGTTTTATGATTAAAGAGGCAGGAATAAGAGGGAAGGAGGCCAATTTGAGTGCGTTTATCTGAAATGTGTGCGCAAGCAGATGTGGACGCACTGGGAATATGTCTAGGGGTGGATTTAGTTAGCCGCTTCAGGGCCAAACTTTAAGTGACTCCCATGTCACGGACCCTGTGTTTTTTAAACAGCGAGACATTATGTGACTCCAGTGCTTCAGCTTATGCTGTTCCTGCCATTTATTTCGGTGAAGTCTTTAGGATCTCAGTTAAACAGAAAATAAGTCAGCAGAAATTTGAGCATTGTCTCACCACTCACTGAGGTTTGGCGTCTTGACTGAGCACACCATTTATGGAAACTTTTCACAACTTTATTAATGATTTTTAATAACTTCATTTAGTTAACTTTATTTTTGAAAGTAAAATAACTGTTTTCACTCCTGCTTCATTACTTTGCTTCACTGGTGCTACGTGACTGTATGATTACCAAACCTTTCTGTCTCAATAAAAGCAGTTTATGTTGGCTTGGAATTTCAGCTGGAGGTGTTCACAGCTAAGTCAATAACTGTTTGTGACTTGAAATGTGCAGTGACTGGTCAGGCTTAGATTCATCCCTCTAGGTCAGTGCTTCCTAAACCTCTCCTGGAGGCCCACCTGATTGGTTCATTACTGACCCACTAAAGCTGATTGATGACAACCTGATCATTTGAATCACCTGTACTGGAGCAGGGAGAAATCTAAAACGTGCAGGACAGGTGGGCCTCCAGGAGAGGTTTGGGAAGCACTGACCTGGATGTTGGGTGTATTATAGCTGGCCAGTGTTACCTAGTGAAGTTGTAGGGAGTGAAAGATGCTTCTCTCCTTCATCTATGCAGCTTTATCTGTTGCGTGATATAAGATCTCTGTTTTAGAAAGCACTGTTGGTTGTATTGATGGGTGAAGGGCACAGTTTCAAATCACTCTTTGTATTCTTTCGGCAGAAGAAAGAATATGTGAAACATGTTAAGCGTTTTATTTTGGGACCCCCTTGAAAACGAGGTGTTAGACCTCAAGGGGTTTATCCTAATAAAGGAATTTATCACTAATGTCAAGTTGTCTCAATTTTAGAACAAAGCTTTATATGTCCTATATTCTGTGTTTCGAATGGTTTGAATTTTAAGATGTCTTCATGTGTCACACCTTGGCACCCAGAGATGTTAAAAAGGCAGCTGGGCAAGGAGTGGAAGAGGACGCAAGCGCAGGGACGTGGATTTTATTAAATAATAAAGGTGAAGATAACAAAACAAATACAAGACTTCAGGATAACTGAAAGGGGAGTGCACGTCACAAAAAGAGGAAATAGACTGTGGCTACCTGCCCATGAAGGGGGAAACTCAGCTTTAAATAGAAAAGGGATCATATTAAACTAAACAGATGCAGGCGACAACCATTAACTGGAAGGGACTGAGGATAATTGATGAATTAACTAAGGGCAGGTAGCCAGGCATTGGAATACCTAAGGGGAGGGGCATTACATCATGAAATCTTTTGGTGGTCATATGATTCAATCTAATTACGTTCTGCTAATGCAATAAAAGACTATCTTCAGTAAATTACTGAATTAGCTGTCCACTGCGTTGTATTTAGTCCCTTAGTAACATGAACTTGCAATGCCTTCCCTTCCATCCATTAAGAAAATGTTCATCAGGAAGGTTTGCATTAATGAGGCTTGAAATGGATTGAATTTTTTCTTGGAGAAAAGTAATGAAAAAAAATAACCTTGGAAAAGGATTTAGCTCAGTTCTGGAAACACACACACACACACACACACGTACATGCACACACAAACACACACGTACTCACATACTCATACACAAGGCAGATTTATGAAAACTTGCAGCTTGGTTTGACCAAGCACTTTCCTTGTATTTATTGAATTGTGTTTTCCATCCTTATCTTTTTTATCTGGAATGTACAAAATTATTTAAAAGCTGTGCAGCTTGCGTCAGA
The DNA here is from genome assembly GCA_029692085.1 of Gymnothorax javanicus. NCBI lineage: Eukaryota > Metazoa > Chordata > Actinopteri > Anguilliformes > Muraenidae > Gymnothorax > Gymnothorax javanicus. The sequence goes on from CM056206.1 coordinate 22,056,737, forward strand.
CTGCGCACCTCCTCGTGACCAGTGGGGGGCGATGTCATGTTTGAGACACAGTTATTCTGCCTGCCTGAACTCTCCTCTCACTAGGCAATGCTTCAGTCTATTTTGCTGACTTGCAGCCAGCAGCATTAGCATATATTGGATTGTACACGAGTATGCGGGGCCCCTCCACTCACTGAAGCCCTGTTGCCCCCATCCCTGACTGTGTAACTCAGTTAAACAGCCAAACCACTGCAGGTGCCTCTACCACAAAATAGGTTGTTTCACATAAACACTTAACTCATAGTATCACCTAGAGGCTCCTAGAGTGCAAACCTCTGCCAAGGCAGCACAGTCCAAATCCAAATGAGTGGGAGCAAAGTTCAGTGATCGCGTGTCATAGGATTTCAAGACGGCTGCCGTGGCGGCCATACTGTTTGAGTGATCGCGGTCAAAATCAATAATGTCCATCCCTGATGTAATAGCGATTCACCCACAAAATTTCAGAGATATCCGTCCATTACTTTTTGAGTTATCTTGTTCACAAACAAACAAACAAACAAACAAACAGAACCGATCACATGACCTCCTCCTGCCAACTTCTTTGTTGGCGGAGGTAATCATCTTAGAGTCACAAAAATCCCACAGTACCAATCTTCTCCAGTAACGATAGTCTCATTGAATCACGAGCCGGGTAGTGAAAAAAATCTCATGTCGCCAAAAGTCTCGCAGTGATGGCATCATGGAATCAATCCTGGCCTCATAGGCAGAAGTGACCATGTCCATTTTTAAGGCAAACGGAGGTAAAACCACCTGCTGTACCATTTCCTGAGTACTTTCACAGCTGGATATGTTTTTCTCAAGTGCGCAATTTTGGATATAATCTCTTCTGCCTTCGAGCCCACGCGACAGTCTCACGGTAACAATAATCTCATACTGTCAATATTCACACCATGATAATGGTGGCATGGTATCAGCAGTCTGAAAATAAGAATATTTTTTGATATTACAAATAATTTTATTGTGCCCACAATCGCACAATATAAATGACACTCCGCCGTGCTCGCGGGCATATCCCGTAAGAATTAAACATCTTCGCAGTCTTCAGAATTTTTATTCGCGATGAGACAGGTTAGCAGAACAAGGCTATTGAAACATAGACCTGGCTGAGTTACATCAGCACAATGCAATCTGTCAGTGACAGCGCCTGACTGATCACCGGATAATATGCGAGTCATTTATTACCATTTGTGTGATGAACTACAGGAAGAAGAGAGAGCATAATGAGAAACGCTGATACTGCAGCTGTGTCTGAGCGCAAAAGTGAGAAAAAAAAACCACTGCAGCACACATAACTGTGCTCTGTTGAAAAGATTCACTCTTTTTTTGTCTACCAATTTATGCAGGACTAATAGAGCGGCATACTGTCGGAGGAAGAGAAGAAATTCACATTCTAATAGAAAAGAAGCATCTACACAACGACAAAATAACTATAATTACTACAAAAATGTAAGCAGCAATATTTCAGCTTGGGACGAAAACTACTATACACAAGCTGACCTACATATGAGCCTCTCACATGAATTATCTATACCAGGTATGGATCATGCTATAAATATGATATTGTACTGGTACAGCAGGGCACTCATTTTCTGTCTTTAGAGGATTTCAGAGTTGACTGTACATCTCCTCGGAAGAATGACAGCTTTCATTGGCAGTAACTCACTCTTCCATGCATACAAACGCCAACACACACACACGCATTCAAGCACATGTAGACAAACATCCACGCGGACTCAAGGTCACACACGTGCAGGTAGACACATACACACGGACACGCGCATACACACACACGCACACACATGCATGCATATGCAAAAATGTACACATGCTTGCACATAAAGATACATACGCACAAGAATCAATTATTCAGTGCTCTTTCCGAGTGCAAAATAACTAAATAATTAAAATCATGTTTAAGACTTGCTAAAAAATTAAATACGTTTAATTTATCTGTTTCACTTTTTTAGGCCAATTGGATTTTTTAAATTGCAGCAATAACAAGTACTAGCAATGTCTGACTTTTTTAACCTTTATTTAACAAGGAAAAGTTCAATGAATACCCGACTGAACAGATTCAAGTGAGGAAGGATTGGAAGAAAGTGGGGTGAAGCCCCTGGAGCAGTTCTGGGGTTAAGGGCCTTGCTCAAGGGCCCAACGACAGTTTATCATTACTTTGTCTCTCAAGATGCAAATCGTATTCCAAAACCCCACTGGGAGCTGGAACCACAACTCTTCAGTTAAAAGTCAAGCAACCTTCCATTTGGTGCTTATAAAAATGTAAATTAGGGATGGAGGAGGCAGAGGAGGGGGAGGAGGAAGAGGAGCGGCAGGAGGCAGAGGAGGAAGAGGAGGACAAAGAGAAGGACGATGACGATGAGCAGGAGGAGGCGGAGGATAAAGACGAAAACAAAGGGACCAGGAAATACATGTAGACATATTTTTGATGAATTAGGGCCACTTTGGTGGACCATGTTATAAATCATGGCCTGACAATGAGGGAGGCTGGGCAGAGAGACCAGCCCAGTCTGAGCCACTACACAGCAGCATGCCTAAAACAGACATTTAAGGCAGGATTGTGTTCAACAATGTGACTCTCTTCCTGTGTCATGACTGGTTGGACATTGCTCACTTTTGCTGTGTGATTAGCTGTTCATATATAATTCCTTGCAGTTCATCCATCCAGACAATTATTTCCATCGAGGTTCCACTGAAGGTTTTTTTTTTTTTTAATTTTTCAATCAAAGAACAGTTACGTATATCAAAATATATATTATTTAGGTTAATTGCCCATCCCTAATAGGAGTGGTGCCTAATTCTGCTCATACTGGCCAAGTAGAGCTGTGTGGTAGAATCTGTTACCCCTTTTCCACCAAAAAGAACCTGGTGCTAGTGCCGTGCTGGTGCTAGTGCCAGTGCTTACTTGGTTCAACCCATGAACCTCCTAAGAACCTGTTTGCTTTTCCCATCGGCGAGGAGCCTGATCAGAGCCACGCAATTACGTCACTGTAATGTAAGACCAACAGATCAGGAGAAAATAAACTTCGTTTGAGATCTGTGTGTCTCTCAGCAGCGCTGACATAACATCTGGCAATACAGAAATACAGTATGGACTGCGGGAAACCACGAATAAAAATTTAAAACTGAAATAATGCTTGTGTTCTATGCTCAGTAAAGCAGCTTGCACACTGAACATGAAACAAATTTTTCGCAGGACAGATTACATTCAAAGTCAATGCAAAGAAGCGAATACACGCGTTTTCGCGTCTTTGCATTGACTTTGAATGTAATCTGTCCAGTGAAAAATTTGTTTCGTGTCCAGTGTACTATTATTGCCACTTAGGTTTTATCGTTTTTAGTGGGAGAAAGGAATACAGCCTGATTGCTATGATCTCATACTGAGTTAAGATCATATATTGAAAAGAAATGTGTAACGTATCTTGCGTTGTTGTCCATGCATGTTAATCCCAGAATCTTAAGCAGCAACAGGGTGTAATAATAGGAACACGCTATCCATCGTTTCTCTTCCCAAGGATGCAGGCAGAAGAAATAAATGAGCAACCGTCGTATTTCATTCTAACTTCATAAGTTTGAATGATCTAACGTAGTTTCATTTTGAAATTCCATTCAAGTTCGCTAATGGTAATAATTTGCGATTGCCTTAGCTAGCCAGCTAACTCATATTCGTAATGCTTAATATAGACGTAAGCGGTGCAGAAAACATGCCTGAAGCAGCAAAGTAAAATGCAACATTAACGCATCATGCAGTTATAGGATAGAGGCTTCTTTATTCCAACATTTACTGCGGGCTGAATGCTGAAAATACTTCCACGATCGCGCTGGTCTTGTTGGTCAAACTCCACCCCACGTAATCGGTGCTGGCACTGGACCAGCAAAGAGTTGGTGCTTACTCTAGCACCAGTTTTGAGAGCCAGGAGCTGGTGCTTAGGCTGTGGAAAACCAAAGAACCGGTGCTAAGTCAGGCTCTGGCTCCGAACCAGCACTGGAACCAGCTCGGTGGAAAAGGGGTATATGTGTATTGTGCAGTCAGTGCCCATTTCATTAGAAAACTCACTTGGAGTGAACTGTCAGCAACCTAGTCTTTATAAGGACAGAATTATTTCTATAAGCACAGAATTTTGATTTGGTTAATTTTTTTTTCATTTTCGCTTTGATTAGGTTTTCTGCCCCCCTCAATTACTGGAATGCTGTTGGCACTCCCCTGCGGGAGCAATTTTAAACAAGTTGACACATGATAGGTTTTCAACAGCAACTGGTTTTGATATCGTACATCATAAGGCGCTGAAAGGGTAAAGCTGTCTCCAAGCAAATTTAGTGTGTTTGCGAGCATTTTATGCCAGTCCATGCAGAGTTCTGGCATCCACATCCCAGGACGTCTGCATGCAGTTGTGGCGCCTGCAAACGCAGGTGTGGATGAGTAAACTTTAAATGCAGACTGTCAGCATTAATTTGTTATTGTGTTCCTCTATATAAAATGAGCCGTTTAGAAATGAAAGCTACTTCTATACAGTCTCCCTTACTTCCCCACAAAACAAGAAAAAAAAAGTTCAACATAATGTAGAAAAAGTAATCATATCTATTATTACATGACGTAAGGATTCGCTCTCTCCTGATTGGTCAAGGCTAGCTCCACCAGTCACTGTAAACAGTGATATTCACCACGCGAAAGTGCGCGAGAGGTGAATATAACAATCTGACGACCTTCAGCTATAATTGATTAGGCTTCCCTGCAGGAGCTCCTGACAGTGTCCGTATGTTGTGTGGCTTTGTCCCTGTGAGGATTTATTATTTTATATTTTCAAGTAGTGTCATATAAGAAAACAGTTATTGACTTCAGTTATTGGTGAATCCAATGATTTATCCACCTTGAACAAGTGATATTCACTGAGGCTGACTCTTTGCATGCAATGTCTGCTTTAACTCAGTGACACATAGACATCAACAGATGCTAGGTCATGCTCTGCCAGGTCTAAACTGTTCCCACCTTCAGTTCTTGCTTGTTTCAGGAACTTTCTGCTTTTAATTTTCTCTTAAGCATGTATCCAATTGGATGCTCAGTTGGATTCAGATCCGGTGATGGCGTCAGATCTGTTTGACCATCAAAGGAATTATGGCGAGCACATTAGAAGCCAAAGAGCTGAAACTGTTGAGGAGATCATGGGGATAAGACGTCTATAATGCCATCTCTTTGGTAGGAGGCACAAATGAGCTCCACCAGTAATAAGTTATGTTCAAAATGACGAATAATAACAATGACATGGTTGAATTGGCAATGAATGTATGATTATTTTCTGGCAATTATGTATTCTTTTTCCATCGGATTTTCAGAACGTATACGTAGAGAATATCCACTGATCACAACCACTGTTGAACTGATGGTAATAACATATATTGAAATTCAGGAAGCTTCTCTCTGCTTTCGACCACTATTTTTTTTTCCGGTTGATTCATTGCATAGTCTACTTTCATTAAAAAAAAAGAAAAACTTGTTAGGGTCAACATCTTGACTTAAAACTGCTGGGTGTGCACAAGCAGCCCGCATCTCAATTAAAAACTGACTCAAGTGTACAAGCAGTCCTTTCCTCTATTGCACGATGCCTGCAGGAACGACCTCACTTTGTAGCAGTGTTTGCTTCTTGCTATAACTATTCATATGCAGTGAGAACCATAATTCATGAGACACTGATACATTTTTAGGGCCCGAGCACTAACGGTGCGAGGACCCTATTGTAATTGTTAGAATTTTTCTTTTTTTCTTTTCTTTATTATTATTTTTAACCAAGTTTTTTCAAATGTTTGGAGGCCTTAACATACTCAAAAACTCACCAAATTTTGCACACTTGTCAGGCCTGGTAAAAATTGGCATATTTTAAAGTGAATGCAAAAAGGCGAGGCATAATGGCAAAATGGCGCCCCCTAGAAAATTTCAAAAAGCCCTCCTGATTGGAGTTAATTTGTCGTAAGCCAACGAAATTTGGTGCGCACATATATCATACCAAGACGCACAAAAAAAGTCTCTTGACGTCAGGAAGTCGGACACTTTGATTTTCATTTTTGATTATCGGCGATTTCCTCACCTCGTATTTTAACAAACTCCTCCTAGGGATTTCGCCCAAACAACTTCCCATTTGGTACAGATCATCTAGAGACCATGCTGATCAAAAGTTTAGTAAAGAATGTCTGTAGGTCAAACGGCGTGGCTTCTAGGGCGTGACAAACTTTGGCGACTTTTCATGATTTTGCCATCCATTTTCCAACGGCTCTCACACCCACATACTTCAAAAAAAACAGCTTCAAATTTCATGGACATGATGATGGCTCCACCCTGAACGCCCCCATATATTAATGTCCAGCCTTACTCATAGCGCCCCCCCCGGTGGTAACAGGAAGTGACCTTTTTTTACTCTAGCATGTACTGATCCAACATAGTTGGCCCCACCAACTTCATTCCACTGCTAAGACATGCAGAACAAGTTGATGAAGCTACATTATGAACGCTGGGAAGCTAGGAGCAATGGCGGCCGTCTGCCGAAGTGGCGACTGTCGACCCCTCACCATCAAATTGCATAGTCTACTTTCATTAAAAAAAGAAAAACTTGTAAGGGTCACTTATTTCTCCACCTATCACGCTACCCAAACAATCTGACTGTTGGCGGATATAATCGTCTCAGCCTTCGCTGCCATGGCAATGCGTCTGTTGTTGTTACGTGTAGGATCCATATTACAAGCTATCGTTGGATATCTGTGATTATATTGTGGTATTCTATATTATAAACTTTGGCATCAGTCACTACAATCTTTGAGTGCTGAAAGATTTGATGTCAAGTCCTAGCATTTCTGCTCCATAGCATTTGGTTATTGAAGTTTTAGAAGCCTGGTATTCAGTAACTGAAACAGAGATGCCAACTCCCACGCTTTTGGCGTGAGACTCACAATTTCTTTTTATTTTTTTATTTTGCCCCTTATTTTCCCACCCTGAACACAGCTGAACTGTTTAGCCTAGTGCAAAGTGACGTGCTCCCATCGACTCAGGAGGAAGATGCCGTGGCACGTGATTCCTCCATGTGACAGCTTGCCTGCAGTTGCGACACCAATTACACACTGCCTAGTCCGTTGCAGGATCACGTAGTCAGCGTACAATTCAGTTCATACAGCTACACACGCCTGGTCAAACAGAAGTGGTTGCTAAAGAGCAATGATCTAACTAACCGGCTTAACCCCTATGATCCCTGCCAAGGCTGCGCTAATTGTTGCCTCGCCCATGCGGACCTCCGGCCACAGCCGGTAATGGGGTGGCTGGGATTCAAACACCTGATCTCAGGGCTCACAGATGAACGTCTAAGCTGTGAGCCACCCAGAGGCTCTGAGACTCATGCGCTCCAGCCCTGTCTTGCACCAACATATTGTGATTTCTTTACACAGAGGGCAATGCTCCTCAGGCTATAAATGTGAAGTATTTTGAAGGGGAGCATTTAATATTATGCCATGACAGCCTGGAAAGTTGGCAACGCTGCTGAAGGGAGCCTTTGAGTTCTGCATTCACATATGCGAATACAATTCTCAGTGAAATGTCTTTGAGCTTCCCTCTCCCTCCTTGGTTTTTGTTTGCTTGCCTCTTAGTGTAGAGTACTCGGCGCTGTAAACCCTGATAGTGTGGTGAACTCAAAATGTTTTGTGGAAACTGATTACCTCAAAAAATTGTGTAGGCCAACTTAATTGCATTGTGTGGAAGGAACTTAAAGAAAATAGGGTTAAGTTATATGTTTTTAATTGCTGTGAAAACAAATCATTAAGTTGGCATACACAGTGTTTTGAGGTAATCGGTTTCCACAAAACATTTGAGTTGACCTCACTTTCCAGGGTTACGGTATGTTTTTTTTTTTTCCAGCTGAGACTCTGAAATTACCACCCTGTGGTGAAGAGCTCCACTCTTATAAAATGTCTCGTATTCCACACTCTCATCTGACCTCAGCAGTACCCTGCAATGCAACAGATGTTTAATTTTACATTACTACAGAATAAACTGAAAAAAAATCATTTAAAACCCTTTTAAATAAATACATTTCTTCAAAGAAAAAATGTTTTCATTTTGCTCATGACCTTTTGGTTCCCCAACCCCAATTTGGAAACCCGTTACTTCAGTTATGCCAACTGTATCCAACAATTCTGATAAGATTCTCAATGTCATTAGACAAGGTACAGGACATTGACAAAAGCGAGGAATGGTCTTTTTAGACTTTTGGGTACTTGGTATGGTTTGCAAATTTCAAAATACTACTTATGCCCCTTGGTACCAAAAGAAATGTTTGTAATATGAACATCAAATACTTCCAGGAATATGTATTTTTGCAGAGGGTATGATGTGTTAAACCCTTCTGAAGCCCGAGCCTTAATGCTGTCACCCTGCTTTGAAAAGTGACCTTAATGCCACTGTTCCTAACTGATGAATGGCTATGAGAGGTCAGTGAGGTGGATCTGATGGAAGCTGGGGTACCCTCCAAAGTTGGTCATTCAAACAGCGAGTCGCCAAAGAAAAAAGCACGAAGGATTGTGTAAGTTCATTTCAGAAGAAATAACGCTGATAATTTTCAGTCAGGCTTTTCCAGTTTAAAAACATCTACAACGTAATTTCATTTCCTTGCATCCTTGAATGGTCTGAATTGAGAATATATCAAACCTCCCCTCTGCCCACAACCCACCACCCACCACAGCCTTATTTTTGGGGCTTTAGCATGCTGTCAGGTCCTGTTTGCGGACCCTCTGAGTCTGCAGGTTCTGTGCTGACCCAGAAACCCAACCATATGAGTGGGGCTAATGTGACTGACAGGACCATGAAGAACAGAGTCTGATGGATGAGCTGTAAACATCTGTGTGTTTTGGAGGATAAAAACTCCAAGGGGAATTGTTCGATGCAGCAGCAGCTGAGGGACTGAAACAGGATGCTCCTGTGATCTCAGCTGGCTCCTCACAGCATCGCCAAATGGTCATGAGGCCCTGGCCTCCAGGATAGGAGGGACATTTCTAGCGCTGTGAAACCGAGGGCACAAGGGCCAAATGAATAGGAAACATGCATTGATTATGCAGCTGATGTGGCAAGAGCCAATGTTGCAGGATGTTTGCAGTGAAAGTCACATTGTGGGAAATGTGTATGTGTACGCACACGTGTTAACCCTTTAAGTGCTGGATTATTTTTTATAAAATGCCAACACACAGCTCAAAATATTTCCCTCATGGGACACTTCAGCACTGAATCACTCAGATCAGAATTTCTTACTCCTGAAAGCCGAGAAAGTCAGTTTCATTTTTGCCAACACTTTCAGCTAACAAGCTATCTAGATATTTAGCATTTTCATCGTTAAACTCACTGCCATCACTTGACAAGTTCTCGAATGCTGGCATTTTGAAACAAAATCCACGAAACAAGAATATTATAATGATTCATTTATAGGAAGATTTTGCAGTTTAAAGAAATTGTTACAATGCACACTCCAGGGCCCCTAGCAACCAATCCCCAACATAATTGCGTAAATACTAAAATCTGATTGGTTTGGTGAAACACACCTACCCCCCCAAAACGTCTTCTGCGGCGACTAGTAGTTGTGGCTGGAAACTTCCTCGCCGTTATGATGATTGTTATCGCCGCGACTAGCGCTTAAAGGGCTAATATGAGCGTATTTGTGGACTTCATGCTGAGCTGTAGAAGGAGAGAGCTGGGTTGCCAGGTATAAAGGGTTGCGACTGTAGAGCTAAAAATCAAGGAGACACAAAACATTCTTTCAAATTGATTGTCCGTCTTAACCTGTTTGCAGCTGCAGGCTTTTATTGATGATGATTTAAAAAGAAAAATGACATGAACAAGGAGAACTTGTTTAAGAAAGGTGAGAAAAGTGGCATATTCAGCGCCAGGGTGTAAAAGTCCGCCACAGTATTTTGTTCTGATCACCAGGACTTTCTTAGTCTTATTTCAGGGGTTATAAGCAATGAGTGGCTGAGTTCATGGGTTTATGAAGAACATTTTGCTTTCTGACCCCTGGAGTTTACATCTGAGGCCAAAAACCAGCGCGGAAGTTTTAGAACGGTTTATGGGTTTTATTGTTAAGCAGTCATAGTCATTAAAAAAATTTTCTACGGTGAATTATGAGGAAATCACCATTCCGTTGCCTTAAGAAAGAGGCTGCAAGTTTATCTGCTGTGTTGGTCTGAATATGTAATGGTGCTTTTTTTGGAGAAATATGTCTGAAAAAGTGGGGTTATCTTGCATTCAGTGTCTAGACTTTTAATTGTCATCATCAGCCAACTGTCTGCCAACATCAAAGATTACTTTACATGCGGAAATGGTACAAAAAAAGACTACCACAAATTACAAAGAATAGTTAGAAAGTAGAGGCATGATCAAGGTGTTACCAACTTAAACGCATCATGGCGAGCAGTTGGACGTCTTATTTGAATCGCAATAGGAGGAACACAAAACTTGACTTGAAAGATTTTTTTTGGGGGGGAGTTTTTCTCCATTTTTTTGATAGTATATTAGAGAGAGACAGGAAAGGTGGGGAGAAGAGAGAGGATGACATGCAGCAAAGGCCCCACGCCAGACTCAAACCCGGGCCCCAGTGAGAAGGCCTCAGCCTTACATGTGGTAAGCATGCTTTAACCAGTGAGCCACCAGGGTACCCACAAAACCTAATTTTGTCAGAAGGCTGTCATTCAATGAAAATAATTTTGCGAAGACTGATGTGCTTGCATTCTCTATTCTGCCCATTGTCATACATGGCTCAACTCTAAATTAGTGCAGGTGCCTGACTGCAGCATTAACCTTGGCTTTATTTAGAAAAAAAAAGAACAACACATAACTACAGTGGGAGGAAATAACTATAGCTGACGACTATTTGCTGAGCCTTTGCTAAAGTGGATCCAGTTCAGTCGCAACTGCCTGCCTAGCCTAATTCGCAAGGCTACAACGAATTAACCAACCAGCTGGCTTGGCTAGCTATAGCACTGGTTTAAATAAATTTTAATTTGCACCAGCGATGATTTCAAACACAATTTACCCAGCCAAAAAGGAACAATTTGCTGTCAGTATGTCAGTATATAATTTTTTTTTTTTTTCAATCTATTGATGATGATCTAGGTATTGCATAGCGCAGTCTTGTGCAATTAAAACTAACTTACCTTTGTTCCCACAGTGCTGCAACTACTAGTCATTTCTTGGTAGATAACATCTTGGGCACGGTGTCAAATAACATGTTTGTATGCACTGAACAATTAATAAGCCTTTATCTGAAAGGGCGCCAGGGCCAGGAGTGGATGTGGATCTGAGGGTAATGGATGAATCGTTTCCGTGTTGCTGGATTTTTCGGAAAGGAAAAGAATGAAATACCGCATCGCTTCTTCAGCAAGCTGTTGCAGCCACCTGCTGCACACTGAATAGGCAACCTGCAAGTTCTGGCGTAAAAACTTGTCTGAAAAGCTTGAATAATTGTTGAACAAGCGAGTGATTGAGCGAATGTGCAAATATCGGCTTTATTTTTGAACTTACTGTGACGTCACCCACCTAACAGCACAGCTCTCAAATCTCAAATATGCATAATCTCCGCAGGCTTGTTACCGGTCAGAAAACCTCAGATTGTAATTTTTACCAAAGCATTATACGCTGTAAATTAGGAAATTAGTTGGCATGAATCCCTTAAGTCTTTAAAAACTTTTAAAAGTATTTTTTTACAATTTTTTTTTTTTTTTTTTTAAAGAGTGATCTGGGGTTAACACGTTGACTGCCAGCTAATGGCGGGTCAGGGCCAGCGCCAGACTTGAAAATTCGGGGGAAATTATCCATCCCTTTATTGACAACAATTGGTCCTGGCTAATTCTAGATGGTTTTCCTTTATAAGCACGTTTTCTAATTCAAGAATAATCAAGTGGCAATTGAAGACACGGCTTCTCTCCCCCATGCGATCTAACAGCAAATAATGGGCTACATTCAGTGCAGAAAAATAATTTAATTATAATTAGGTCTATGCACAGGCACTCAGCAACGTTAATTTTTTTTCCAGCAAGAGCGGCATTTCAGAACTCATTTGCGAATGAAGGTAATTACGGCAAGTACCTACACCTGTTTTTGCAGCACGGTCACGCAAAAAAAAAAATAGCCAGCTGTTAGACTGGAAAATGAAAACGGAGGAAACCACGTATACTTGTCACCAGAATTACCTTCATTCGCGAAGTGTTCTGAAATTCCGCTCTCGCTGGAAAAAAATTACCATTGCTGAGTGCCAGTGCATTGACCTAATTATAATTAAATTATTTTTCTGCACTGAATGTAGCCCATTATTTGCTGTTAGATCGCATGGGGGAGAGAAGCCGTGTCTTCAATTGCCACTTGATTATTCTAGAATTAGAAAACGAGCTTATAAAGGAAAACCATCTAGAATTAGCCAGGACCAATTGTTGTCAATAAAGGGATGGATAATTTCCCCCGAATTTTTCTGGCGCTGGCCCTGACCCGCCATTACGAGTTATCTCGTAGTTGGCAGTCAACGTGTTAAATGGGCAAAATTTGATTATTTTTCCAAAAAATTTTTTTTGAATAAAAATATTCTATAATAACCCACCTTTAATAATCTCTAATTGCTACAAGGAGTAAAAACTTAATTTTGCCTTAAAATCATGGTTTAAAAGCAACTGTGATGATGAAATTTATGCTTTTCACTCCAGGAAAGTGATAAACATTTGAATAATCAGATAATACAGTCTGAAAAATGGGTGTAAGCCACAGACTAAGACTGAACTCAACTTTTCAATGCGGTCTAATGCATTTTCCATTGATTTCCTAAGGTATTACTTTTTCCATGTTTCTCATGTTTGTGGCATCATTGAAAATCAATGAAATTTGGGCTGCAGGTACTTTACTTCATTAGAAATGCAATGACATAGGGAAATTTTGCCTATCTGTTACATACTTTGAATATTTTGAGTATTCGTCAGATTCTGCGCAAAATAATTTCAAAATTTGAGTAAAATGCCCCAAAATCACAAAACTGATAAATTGGGCAAAGAATTGCTATGTCATTGCATTTGGATAAGCAACGGCTTTTAAATGATGAAAGAAAAACTGAATTCTATCATAGATTTAAAGAGGAATTGGTGCCAGAAGTTTTCTGCATATTTAATGAGCTTGCTCGGTTACCATGGCAACCGCATAAACAGAAAAATGCCAACTTGTATCTTTTTTGGTGGTTATTACATATACCTCTTTAGATTAATTCTGAGTTGTTTCCTGGTGTCATTTTTCATTTAACTCCAGATCACCCCTTTAATCAGTGATTCTGCGGTATCTTTCTCAAATAAAATCTTTTCAATTTTAAAGCCTATAGCTAACAAACCATGCAAATTTCTGCTGTCTCATGAGCATTTCAAGTTCAGATGGAATGAACAGTCGAAATATATTTTAGCCATTCTGTTGATTAGTCTTAGTAAATGAGTCGATCAATTGCTTGTGTGGGAGAAACATATCCTCAGTTCGAGCCAGTGAACTAAGTGTACCTCTCACACTTGTAAATCTATTCTCAAGGACTGGACACATCCTCCAGATTCTGATGCAATTGGGTTTATTGTAAGTAGCTCAAAGTGTAATACAAAAACCCAGGCTGGTCTGCGCTAACCAAGAGGCATTCATTCTTCAACAATCACCCGACACAGACCGACCACCGACTGTCAGAACTCCCATTTTATTGCTCATTTCGGACTCCTCCTGGGGCGTGGATAAACCTGACACTTTTACCTTATCAGACATCATTAGTTTCTGATTGGTACATTGTCTTGATTATAGTTTTACACCCCTAGTTACAAGTTTGCTGGAATTGCCTTTTATGTACAGTGTGAATTCATTTTAGGCCTCTAAGGCCGCTTGTGCACTGCACCTATTCTCCTTAAACTCAGCGTTCACCTGAGGGTCAACTATCCTCCGGGTTTCCATCAGTTTGGGTACCCAAGTTGGCTGGACTCTTGGTTTTGTCTGGAATAAACCGGCTCATGGAAGTGAGGCCTTTTATTAGCTGGTCATTCCGCAAGACTGGCTTACACAACCTGCCTTGAGCTAGCAGCAGGAGCTTCTTTATCTGGTTTTGTTGACAGATTTATGAGTTTTTGCTATTTCACAGTTCCATACTCTCGCAGTAATTTTGAAGGGCCATAAGAACCTGGCTCAGTTCTCTCTGTTGAACTGTGATTATGGTAATGCTTAGATTTTAGAGTATTTAAGAATATTTTACTCCCCACTCTATTGATATTCAAATAAACGGGGGTAACCAGAGTTAATAGGTGAGGATTCTGCTGCACTGAACTCACCTCCTAATACATTACTGGTGAGTACAGCATACCAAGAGGGCTGAGATTGTTTACACTGTCCCAGAAATGAGCAAATAGGGAAAGTTAAAGCAAGAAAAAAAGACTGCACGCAGAATGACTGCACTGCTGATCAAAAGTAAAGTCTGAAGGTGCAGCTTGCACCGTATGTTCAGCCGTTTGACACATCTGAGGTGCTAATTAGTCGGCGTTGCCGGAGTGCAAGACGGCCCTTGATGGTTGAGTCTGTTGAGACCATTGAATCAATGTAGCACAAGAAGAGATCGTGTTTCCCAGTGAAGCAAGTTCACTGGCTGAATTGAATTTTATACAATTGCATGCAGGCCAAAAGTCTTACTTCTATCCAAAAGAAACAACTACCAGGGATTAAAGTTATCTCAGGTAAAGTGGGACACTTTTTAGCAGATTGGTCTTAAAACATCCAAAATGAGTTTGGATAGATTGAAATTATACATTTTATATTGACAAAATTTTTATCAGAATTTTTATGTTGAATTAAATTTGAGTGCTCCATTTTGAAACAAATTGTGCACATTTAAATTCAAATGACACCCTCTTTCATAAAATGGCAACTCTCTGGTTGAGTGGGTGTTATGATCCAGACATGGAACCAGATGCAGAGGCAGAGTACTGTCACAACCCTCATGTGAATGCCTTTAGTTAACTCTCCCTATTCAGCAACTTCTGTGTCTAGTACAACGTTGTAGAAGTATGTCCCCTTTTGATTGTTTTATGTCTTGCATGTTTGCCTGTCCTTGGCAGTGTCTTGTTTGATAATTTTTTCCTAATTACCATGTGAGGTGTATGGAAGCCCCCTACTTTGCATTGCTAGTTGCTGGACCAAACCATTTGAAATATTTACTTTCCTGTATGTTTTTAACTGTGTCATATTTTCTCCATGACAGATGTATTTGTCTCATGCCCAAATAGCAATTGTTTATTATCCCCCGCCGCGCGTTTAGCGCGAAGCGGGGGATATAGCATTGGAATCCGTCCGTCCGTCCGTCCGTACGTACGTCCGTACGAACACATATCGTACGGACGGCGGGGGATATTGCCATGTTAGTGGCAAACACTTGTCTTGTCTATTAAATTGCATTTGCTGTATGAATATTTACATAAATAAATGAAACTGGACACGTGTAACGGTTTTGCAGCCCGCCGGAAGCATAGCAGCTATCCGACGGGCTCTAGGATCATGGAGTTAAAGAATAGACTTCAGACTGGAGGTGATGAGTGGTTTAATTAACTAAAGGCTGACAAATAAAACAAAACGGAAACAATGTTCACAACTAAAACAACAAGAAAACCATTAGAAAAACAAAGAGCAAGGTGGCAGTTAAAATCCCACTGACCAGCAGTGGGAAGGCAGATGCAGAGCATCAGCCTTAAATAATCTACCTGTGGCTCATTATTAACAAGAGGCTCCTCAGAGCTTGTACTCGGGCCGGGTCTAGGCCTTGGCCAATCGCGAAACCGCACGCGCGCATGAGCAGGACAATTGCGACCCCGAGAGAGAAAAAAAAAAAAAGAAGAACGGAGCTGAAACTTAGACTCGTGGCCTACCGGCCCGAGTAATGAGCCGCAGGTGATGCCAATTAAAGTGTTTGATGAAGAATGTGTGAGGAGGAGGGTTGCAAGGCCAAGCCTTACAACATGCTACAAAACTTGTGACATTCAGTGTTATTGCCACTTATACCACGTTTGGCAGGCACTGTTAAGACTGCGTACAATTTTCTAGGTACCTCTTGAAGCTCTTAAGTTGGTTTTATGATGATGAAGTATACTAGTTACCATAAAAATGTGAAAGTTGGAACAATGCTGCACCATGCTGGAGAAGTTATGTTGACACTGCAGAAAAATTATACTAATTCTGGAAGCTGTGGAAATACTGTAGTTGTAGGCATATGTAAAAACTACGACAATACTAATTGTAATGCGAAAAGTATATATGTTGTATGTAGTTATCTATGACTATGACTATATCTAACTATGGTTATCTATGGAAATACTATAGTTTACTGCAGGGCTATAGTAATGCTATAGTTCTGCTATTAGAACTACTCTAGTTACACTATGCAGGTTATATTAATACTGTAGCTCCACAATGATACTATAGTAATACTATGGTTATACTCTTAAAAGCTGTAGTCATACCATAGTTAAAATGCGACAGGTATTGTATTACTCGAGCTATACTATACCAGTTATAATAATACGGTTGTTGTCCAAGGATAACTAATAGTAATACCATAATTACACTCCAAAAACTGTAGTCATACCATAGTTATTATGCAACGGCTATAGTAGTCCTCTAGTTATATTATGCCAGTTACAGTAATACAGCTGTATTACTATAACTGCACAAGGATACTGTACAGTACAAGGATAACAATAGTAATACAACAGTTGTACTCTAAAAGCTGTCGTAGTACTGTGGTTACAATTTGATAGCTATAATATTACTCTAGTCATACTATGCAAACTGTAGTAATACTGTAGTTATACTGTAAGTACTGTAGTAATAATATGAAATATCTATCAGATATTTTCATAATGGTGTCCAACACTACCTGCTAATACCCTCATCATTGGTAAGTGAAATATACTTTGCAGTGTTGGAGAGTTAAGCACGAAGACCTTTTGCTTATGGGACAACTGTATCCCACAGGAAAACGCATTTTTCCTCAGGCAATCGTAACAAGCCCAAACTGACCAAGCAACATGACACGAGGAGGTGCCTCCAAAATTGAAATGTTTTCGCTGAGAAAGTTGTCACAAAACATTTTTCATATAGATCTTGCTTATTCATTCGGCGACCGGGCGGTGATCCTTAGCATTAAAATTACTCAAAAATATTTTCTGGCCTCGTACACAAGTTAAATGCATCCATTCCCTCCTTTGGCAGTCAACCGTCAACCTGCCTCGCCGTATTATAACATCAAGCATTATGGAGCCTACTGTGAATTCATGTGCGCTCTGCATCTCAAATCAATGACTCATAGATTTGCATGGTCTTGGTTTATGAAGAGTAGTCTCAGAGTCTGTATATCACATTCGGCCAGGGCCAGCACTCCGTTAGAGGCTGAGGTGAGTGAACCGGATAAAGCAAGGTGCAGTGCACACTGCATTCTCTTAGAGGATTTTTGTCCAGAAACCAAAGGGACTGTGTCCACGGTGAAATCCCTTAGCAACTGTGACTCCGCTAGACTGCGCAGCTCAAGCTTATAAGAGCTCTTATTAGCCCAGGCTGCGGCGTGTTTGCCTACTGTAATCCTGAGCATCAGAAGTGGGAATTACTCTGGAG
The DNA here is from genome assembly GCA_029692085.1 of Gymnothorax javanicus. Lineage (NCBI taxonomy): Eukaryota > Metazoa > Chordata > Actinopteri > Anguilliformes > Muraenidae > Gymnothorax > Gymnothorax javanicus. Next base: position 22,074,459 of record CM056206.1, read on the forward strand.
CAGAGGGTAAGAGATGGGCCTCGCTAGGGATGTCGTGCATGGAAATAACATAATGCAGCAGTTTTTTTCACTGATTACTTTTAGCTAGATCTGCATTTTTTCTACACTCAAATTTGCTCCTCTTTAGAATGGAATTGTTTTGCTGACTTTTCATTAATTTGTGTTAAATATTTTTTCAGATGCACATGCTCTCTAAGGCTCCGCCCCTCAGTAAGTTTATGCAATAAGCAGAATCCCTGACAAGTGCCAATCACTGCTGAGGCACCATCACTGGCAAAGGAAGTGAATGTACCCATCGGCAGCACTGCCGTGGGCTACAAAACTGCCTCTGTGATGGTGGGAGAGTCCCCTGCTCTCATGCTCCTCATGCTCAGCACCTTGACCTTCACTTCTCCACTGGACCCTAGGTGCCTTAAGAACACACAAAATGTTGATGATATTGAACAAGAACATAAGAAAGCAGAGTAAAAATGTGCGGTGACTCAAAGTTAACAGACCTGACCACAAGCCCCAGCTGTTTAGTGACAGAGATGTCTGTTTTCTCGTCGACCATCAGTCCCCAGGCTAGTGACTTAGACGCTTCTACCGCCAGCTCCTCCGCTGGCTCAAGACCTACTACGTCAGTCAGCTCATTGATGACGTGTAATTTGTGCCAATCCTCAATTAAAATCTGATTAGGTCCTACAGGATACCACAGATTCAGCCCAACATAGCTTTCAGTGCTGTGTTAATATGTTAACAGTTCAAACATGCTTTTAGTGCTCTGAAGTATGGCCCAGCCGTTCGCATATCTGCAGCAGAGATGGGTGGCTGGTATGGTGAGGCCACTTCTGCTTCAGGCACTCGGAAATTATTTGAAAGCAGCCCTCTAGTGCAGGGCTACCCAACCCTGTTCCTGGAGAGCTACCATCCTGTAGGTTTCTGCTCCAACCCTAATTCAACACACCTAATTCAGCTCATTAGCAGCTCGTCAAGATCTGTAACTGGGAAAGCAGGTGTGGTTTGCTTTGGTTGGCGTGATAACCTTCAGGATGGTAGCTCTCCAGGAACAGGGTTGGGCAGCCCTGCTCTAGTGCTTTGTACTCAATCTCAACTGCTGCTGTGAAGGCTCTCTCCACTGTTGGTCCTAAAATTAAACAGTGCATTGACTGGCTGATATATACATTACTTGACCTGTTCTATGTCTGACTTCATATGATTTACCTGCTCTTATATTGACCTCTCTTCAAACAGCTTCCATCTAAGTCTCAGACCTCCGGTGACTGGTCACTGCATCAAGCCTAAAATTTCTGCGGGGTGTTTGGAAAAAGTTTTCCCTTAATGGTTGGTGCTGAAAGGCAACACACCATCCCCTCTAGTGTATTCAGTGGCCAGCTGTGGCTTTTGGGCCAGGCCTGGTCAAACCCACCAGACCTGTGCAGAGCTGACTTCCGCTTTCCCTCAGAATTTATCTCTTTTCGGCCTGACTGGGTTTTTCTCCCTCTTCATGCTGCTGTCCCTCTGAGAATCTGATATTTACAGCAGTAAGTTTGCGGCCTGAGTAAAATTTGAGCTTAGAAACAAAATCTGTGTAGTAATGGATAGATCTATCCAACTGTGGCTATCTCAAGAATTGGGAACTTAATCACCTTTCCAAGGGCTCTGGTCTTGATCTTTTATCAAAAAAGCTGTGATCTTTCATTATATGTAAAACAAATGAGCGGATTCAAGAAACTAGAAAAAGTTTACTGATGAAAAATGTCTCGTTGTTGTGTTTGCTACCACAGAAATGGGTTTGAGTACTTTGCGCAGTGTTTATTCTTCACAAAAACTGTTCTTTTTGCAAATATGTCGATAGTCACATTTATGTGCTCACTCTAGCATCCGCAGTTCTGGTTGTATTGACTTTAAATTTATCCCACAAGAAGCCATATGTCTGTTACAGCCACAACCTAAAACTTCAGCTCAACAAGAAGTGGCAAATAACATATGATAGAGGACAGGATAAGTATTTTAATTTTGGAGGGTCAAGGTCAAAGATTGTGGTCATGGTCCTCGAAAAGTGCAAAAACACATTTTGCCCAACATCTTGCTTCATAAAAATCATAGAGAAATGGGATCAATGCCAAAAATGTTTCTTTATGCATGGGCCAGTGAAAAGCAGTTGCCAAAATCAACCTACAGCATCAACTTTCAGCACTTTTATTGGGTCAATGACACAAGTATTTAAAGCGAAAAAAAAAAAAAAACAACACATTTTTAGTGTCCATATTAATTTCCTTATAATTATTGGAGATGGTAGATATCATGACTCTGCTAGGGAGCTATCAGGACGCCAGCCAAATTTGATGAAAATCTGACAACTTGTTTTGACACTATGACCATTTCCATGGTGACAAAAATACTCATCTCTTATAATGGGGGCATTTTTAGTCTGTTTTCATGACAAAATATCTCAATAAACATCCAGAGGAATATCCCCTAAACACCATTTCACTCAGTATGGATTTGTGTGCCAACTTCTGCTTTTTTGTTTCATAAGCCCTGAGCCTCTGGCTCAAAAATGACATGCCCAAAATGAAATGAGTACATCTTTGCAACTACTTGGTCCATTTGAAAAATCTTAGTATCATAATAAAGGTAACACCTTGGGGATTTTTGTCATGGTGTGTCATGGTGTAGAAATTAGTATACATGACTCTGAGTCAGAGTAAATGGAAATGGAACACAACATAAATGAAAGATCTCATTTCTGCCAAACAACATTTCACATGTGTCCTTTTTGAAATTATTTAGTTGCAGTCTGAAACCTCTAGAAAATTATAGCACAGAATCTCACATTATCTCTGCCAAAGTTTATTCTAACCAAGTAAATCAGAGCAAAATTAGAGAGATTTTAGTCCAGGAATGTCTAAGTGGCATCTCAAAATTGGCCATTTGGGCACCTTTTGGGCACTGTGTGCCAGTTGAGATTTCTCAGGTACCGAATTGTAAAACTCATTTAATTTCACTTATATGTCACTACAGGCATACATTCCATCTAAATACAACCATTTCTTATGTTTGAATTAAAAAAACATTTTTTAATTAATTTATTTTTTATATTTTTAGCCAGTCCTGTATACATTTCCCCATTCAAAGAAAATACATTTTAAGGAAATGAAGTTTGACTCCACTGGAGCAGATTTATTTTCACTAAAACAAGCAAATAAACTATATTATGCATCCAAAATACAAAAAAAGTATATAAATACAAAAACTATGATTCCACTGCCCAAAAGTTCCCCACTCCTCACCAAGGTTTGAACCCAGGTCTCCCATATTAGAGTCTACCGCCTTCAGCCGCTACGCTAGCTGAAAGGACCCCAATTTAGTGCTTGTATTGTTGCATTCTTTCAATATTCGCATATAGTGGCGCAAGGATTCTCAGTCAGAAAACAACTTTGAAAACGACTGTTGAATATTTAGAGGAGAATTATACCGAAAATAGTAAAACAAACCAGTTATATTGCTGCGCTTTCAGTTCATACATGTGGTGGTGCATGGACTCTCATTTAGACACACCAGAAATGCAAGGCTCTATCTCAGGCTAGGTATGTGCGATTACGGTCGTTGAGGGCTCGTTGGAAACATCAGAGCCCTTAGAGTCAAGTAGCCACCCGCAAAGTCAAACTGACAGCATCCCAAGCCGATCACAAAGAAGATAATACATTGCGTGCAAGCGAAATGCTCAGAGACTGATCTAATTGGAAGCTGTGCCACAGAAAAAACATGATGGAGACTGGCGGATCTAGTTTCAATATACCACGGACGTATTGGGCTAACAATACCCACCACAGATTTTCCCTTGAATACAGATTTTTTTAACAACGTATCAAAGGTAAGAAAAATTTTTTGCTCATCTCTGTAGAATGTAATGTGTATGCCTGCTGTTCTTTGAGTGTGGTGTCGGTTTAAAATGTCATGGCTTATATCATTGGATTCTGTGGACTTTTCTCTTTCATTTGATGTATCATTTGTATGCATAGCACAAATTCAGTAGAAATGCTAGGTATTGAGCACTGAAATTATTTTATCCTATATTTTGCTACATGGTTATTTATTTGCTTGGTGCTTGAATTGTGTTCGGCAGAGATAAAAATGGTCATAAAGAGCTTTTCGCTGAGTTTCTTCCCTTAAAGGGGATATGCTGCATGACGATGCTGATATTAGGGAAGATGCTGTATTTATGATGTTTATTGATTGCTCCTGGTACCAGGGGCGTTCAGGCTTAAGAGGGTAATTAACTCAAGATCAGGGTCATTCAAAAGGAGAAAACCACATTTTGATTACTTTCTTGTAAACAAGACAAGATTGGGACAACGCTTAATTTTTCTAGCAAGTTGGCCCTTTCTGGCGGTAATGGACCATTTTCAGGTACAGTACGACAACAACTTTCCGTAGAAAATTGATGCTGTAATTTCAAAGTCTAAGATCAAATTTTGACATTTTTGGTTCAATAAACAATTTTGCTCCATTTTTCAGAGATGGCAGATGTATGGGCCATAAGCAAATTCCCAAAATTAACTGTAAAGTGGACTGGCCATTTTGACACTGTGACCTCTTCCATGGTGATGAAAATCCATACCTTTTATAATGGCACATTATTATTTGGTGAAATCTTTCAACCAAACCTCTTCAATTAATGCTGTGCAAGTATCATCCAATAGTTAATCTGTCAAATAATTGGTCTGACAAACGGTAAGACGTTCAAATTGAAATTAACAAACTATTAGGCATCATTGGAAATAAAGCTTGAGGATTTGAGTATTCTCAGTCTTGTCTCTTGTTTTCTAGTTTTCGCAAGTCTTGTTCTGTGAGCATTTTCATTTGTTTGTTTGTCTGAGGACAGATGTTGATGCGATAGAGTCAGAGCTGTGCAAGATGAAGTCGCAAAATATTACAGGTGTGTACAACCCTGTATCCAGAAAAGTTGAGATGCTGTGTAAAATGTAAATAGATGTTCAAATAATTTAAACTGTATATTTAATTGAAAATAGTGCATAGACAGCAGATGCTGAAACTGGGAAATTTTATTGTTTTTTGAAAAATATATGCTCATTTTGAATTTGATGGTAGCAAAATGTTTGGATAGGGGCATTCATACCACTGTGTTGCTTCACCTCATCTTCACAGAATATTATCCCAAAAGTTTTGGGGTTCATCAAGATGGTTTTTTTTTTTTTTTTTTTTTTGGCAAATGAGAGACCAGCCTTTGTGTTCTTTTTGGTCAGCAGTGGTTTTTGCTGTGGAGCTTTCATATTAAATGCCATTTTTGCCCAGTCTCTTTCTTATTGTGGAATCGTGAACATTAAACTTCACCAAGGCCAGTGAGGTCAGCAGTTCTTTAGATGTTCATCTGGGTTCTTTTGTGACCTCCTGGTTGAGTCGCCGATGCGCTCTCAGAGAAATTTTGGTTATCCAGGCTCCCCTGGGAAGGTTCACCACTGTTAAAAGTTTTCACTATTTGAAGATAATGGCTCTCACCATGGTTCACTGGAGCCCCAGTGCCTTAGAAATGGCCTTTTTCCTAAAATAAATGAAATCATCAATTAAAAAAAACTTATCTTGTATTAAAATGAGCGATTTGAAGCATTTACATGTAAAAAAATATGCAAAAATAGAGGAAAGCGGGACAGGGGCAAATATTTTTTCACCGCACTATATATTGCCTGCACTTGGGTACACGCCATCTGCTCTCGCTGTAACAGTAGAGGAAAACTGGAGCAGGGCACACTGGGAGGGCGGCAGGAGGTGCATGATGTGGAGTCATGCTTGGGGGCAGAGTGATGTGGGGGAGGTTTAATGTACATTTTGGGACCCATAAGCTATGCATTATTTTCGGACTGGTGTGTGCAGGTGCAAAAGAGGGAGGAGGGGCTTGGAACCGCTGAGACCATAATGGTGCCTGCTTTTCACAGAGGTCATGAACACACAAACTGGCACAGCCATACACATGCAGACATATGTACATAAATACATGACACGCACGTACTCACACATCATTCAGCCACAACATTATAACCACCTGCGTAATATTGTTTAAGCCCCCCTCATGCCGCCAAAACAACTCCAATAAGCTGACCTCCACTAGAATTGAATTCCCAGACCAAGGGTTTCCCAGGGCATCATACTCCCTCTACCAGCCTGTCCTCTTCCCACACTGTATCCTGGAGCCATCTTTTCTTCAAGAAAACAGGGCTCGCTGGACTAGGCAACCTTTTTCAGTTGGTCAAGGTCCAGTTCCAGCGCCTGATGCTTTCTCGGTGCTGCTGACCAGAAGCATTGCTTCGGTTCACGGCTTTAGAAATGCTTTGACCCACTTGCATGGCAATAACGATTTCACCGTTGTCAAAATTGCTCTAGTCTCATTTCTCCCACATCCAATACTTGGACTACAGGAACTGACTGTTTGCTTACCGTCTCAGGCTTGTCTGCAGACTTAGACATAGTTGCAAGGTAATTGACGTTATTTGCTTCCGCTGTGTGCAGTTTTCTTGGTCATCAGTGTACCTACCAACATACTTACAGGACAGTACCACTCAAAGTTTGGACATACCCACATTTTTCTTACAATACACGTTAAATAAAAAAATAAGCACCCTTTATTTTTCAAAAATAAAATCTGAGTCTTTACTCAATTAAACTAACCAGCATTTGCTGTCATATGCTGTTTCACAAGGGCAGTCATACGGCCATAATGAGTTTGCAGCAGACCGTCCATCAAAGTTCCCAAAGATGTGCTGCACTTATGGTTTGCTTCTCATTGACTTTTTTGCCCTATAAGTCCTAAAACAGCTTGACTTAAATTTGGCCATTAGAATGTGGAAGGAGCTTGTTTGTTTTAGTTCAAGGGAACTCTTGCGCTTCAACCATTATAATGTGCAGTGCTCTCAAGGCCAGGACAAGTTCAAACCACAAGGAACAATGGGTCACTTCAAAAAGACTACTCTGAAGAAGACGCAGTAGCGTCGAAACATTGGTCTGTTTGCACCAATAAAATCTTTTATAATCATTTGAGTGCCCCGGGCGTTCCTTGGGTTCCTTCTTCATTGAAGTGACCCATTGTTCCTTGTGGTTTGAGCTTGTTTGTCTGTTTACTCGGCAAAATATGGCTTCTCTAAGAATTCCAAAACTTTGCACACTATTCCATCAAATAAGATTACCTTCTGACTGTTTACCTCTTACAAGATTCCATTTGAGATTATATTGAGAAGTTAAGCCATTTAAATTTCTCGAAAAACAGTGCTGTCACATTAGCAAAGCGTGTCCAAACTTTTGTCTGGCACTGTTCATAAATTATACAGCTGTGCACACATTTGCATGTGTATGCCTGTTTTTATTGTAGCCCCTGGAAGAAGTCCGGCGGCTACTACGGATTCATGCTTGTCGTCTCCGCCGCTGCGTCCGCGTCCGTAGACACTTTCTTGTGGACGCTTTCCAGGCTGTAATTTTTCACCACTTTCATATTTGGTATGGACATGTGTTATACTTGAGTTCTGACACCTATCGATTTTGGTTGCCGTGGTGACAGTATTGGCCAAATAATGCGCAAAAAAGGGGAGAAGCAGGCTTTCAGGGGCTATACACATGCGGTCACAGCGATCGAACTGTCTTGTTTCAAAAAATGTCACATGGGCAGTAGTGCAGTGGGTAGTCTTGTTACTTCTCCACAAGGAGGTACTCTTATTCCCTTCCCACGGTCCAAAGACAAGGATGCTGAGCTGACTTGGAGACCATGAATTATCCGTATGTGTGAGTGAATGGTGTGTGATCCTGTTCACTGGTGGAATGTTCATGGTGTGTTCCTGCCACACATATATATATATATATATATATATATATATATATATATATATATATATATATATATCAAAAAAAGTAGGGGATATTTTATTTTGAGATCAAAATTTTCACATATACAAAGGGATACGAAACCATGTTGTATAGTTCCTTACTGAGGAAGCATTTCCAAAGAAATTCATCACCCAAACACATCAATGACACTCTCACGATCTGCACGGGATGCTATTGATGATCAAGGGGGTTGTGCCACAAATTTGCATGACTCTGAATTGGAAGGTTAGAGCCACTGTAAAGGAAGATTTTGAAGAGAAAGCATCAGATTATCAGTGGTTGAAGTCGTTAATTAAACAGAGACCATGCGCCGTCTAACACAGGAGGAGAGGTTACGTGCCCTTGGCATGCTACAGGTTGGCACAAGACAGGTCGTTGTGGCAAGGGCAATGAATGTTTCCCAGTCTGTCATCAGCAGATTATGGTCCAGACATCGTGCTACAGGGTCTGTTCAGGATAGACCACGATCCGTCGACCAAGGGCAACAACTCAGGCTCAGGACAGATTCATCCGCACAATTGTCTTGAGAAATCGTATGGTAACAGCAAATCAGATAAGGTCTCAACTTCAAAGGGATACTGGCTTGGTAGTGAGTGGCCAGACCATCAGGAATCGTCTGCACAGATTTCACTTACACGCCCGACGCCCTCGTGTCATTCCCTGTTTGAGGGATCGTCACATTAGGGCCAGACTCCAATGGTGTCGTCATCATCAACGCTGGGATAATCGCCGATGGAACAACGTAATGTTCTCAGATGAGTCGAGGTTCACTGTGGACTTCCTTGACAGACGAGGAGGGTTTGGCGCCGACGTATTTAACGTTTTCCATGACGTTAACGTCATTAGACATGATCCGTATGGGGGTGGATCTGTAATGGTGTGGGGAGGCATCACTGCTGCCGGCAGAAAAGACTTGCATGTTGTTGCTGGACAGGGCAGTACTACCGGGACAACATCTTGGCACCCCATGTTGTGCCATTTGCACGTCGTTATGGCTGCCGTTTCATTTTCCAAGATGACAATGCCAGATGTCATAGGGCCAGGATTGTTACAGATTACCTCCAGCAGCAGAATATCACCACATTACCATGGCCAGCACTCGGTCCGGACCTTTCCCCCATCGAGCATGTCTGGGACATGCTTGGACAGCGGCTACGCCAACGTCAACAACCTCCTGCCAATGTCCAAGAACTTGCTGCAGCATTGCAACAGGAATGGAATAATGTTCCCCAAAATGACCTGGGACGTCTCGTTAGGAGTAATATGATTAGGAGTTAGGAGCATGCCACGCCGAATTCGAGCTTGTCTAGCCAACCGAGTAGCTTTACCCGCTACTGACTCTGTTTCACAATGGTGGTAAATTTGCTGTGTGACCCTGTGTTTGTGTCGACCCTTATTCTGGAGAATCTGTCCTTTACTGACTGTACACAGGGTTTCGAATAAATTGACAAATGTTTCCTTAATGTTTTTATGTCATTTGTTTCCTTCCTGACCTCATGATCTGCATTTCATGGTACTTGTAAATCCAATATCCCCTACTTTTTTTGAATAGTATATTTACATATATATATATATAGAACAGTAGATTGCTGGTGACATATTTACATTACACAAAGTGAAACACCTGGCCGCCATATTGATACACCCAACCTCTTCATTAAAATGAATGGTTTTCAATGGAGCCAATTGCAAATAAGTTAATAAAATCATTAAAATGCCGAGATGTGCGGTGCGTTTTGGAGCAATATTCATTCAAAGGGCTGTAGTAAAACGTTTCAAGCGTAAGTTATCGTAGAAATGCAAATTTACTACTTTAACGGAGAAAATTGCATTTGCGTGCTAGGTACCTAATTAGCCATTCCATTGGCTCGAATACACTGCTGACTAGAAGCAGACAATAGCAATTGTTAACGCCCAGTCACCAGCTAACTAGCTACCTTGGTGACCTTACCATTGCAGAGACTATGTTGACTTGGCAGTTAATAAAATTAGCGAGGTGGCTTACAAGCTAGCTAGTTGTAATTGACATTCAGGGTAATACTTCTTACCTGCAAAGTGGATACGTTGCCTTGTCTTTCTATATAGATTTCCAAAAGACAGGGAGGAGAGACAGTCTTGGCTGTAAAAAGTCAGGAGAAAAAGCTTTTCGCCAACCCTTCGATCGGTGCTGTGAAGTGAGCATTTTGAAGAGCAGTGTTTTGACAGGACAGGGGCATAGGTGAAACTTAGTAAAGGAGTAGCTAGAGTTAACTTGTGCTTCCATTCAATGATGTTGGCATTAGCCATATGATTCAATATAAACGATTCGGTTAACGGCGAATATGTTCAATCAGGGTACAGTGAAATGAAGACACCAGAAAGTCATTGGATAACATAAACAAACGTTCATTGACGTTTCTTATAACAGCGAAAACTTCCAAGCAATTATCTGACCAGAGGGTCATTAAAAGCCCCTCAGTCACTTTAACTTATCAACTTTTCTGGTTACAAGTTAACATTGTTGCAGTCACATTTTCGGTCCTCCCTTTCATGAGTGTGCCCCCCCCAAAGCACATATTTAGGGAGATAAAATGTTGCTCTGCACAGTGATACCAAAATAACAGCGACTCACACGCAACTGTTTTTGAAGATGTAATTTTAAAGTAGATGAAATCAATGGGAATCTACGTGTGAATTTTGCTTCCAGGTGTAAATGCTGCTGGAACAGATGCTTCACTTGAGCGTAACCTGTCAGCAATCTTGTGTTCTATATATATATATATATATATATATATATATATGTGTGTGTATATGGTTCCTGCCTGTCGCCGACTGTATGCAAGGATTGGCTCCAGTCCTCCCAAATGTGACCCTGCTCTTGGAATAAGTGAGTTAGCAAGAGGATGGGTGGGCGGAACTGCAGAAGGAGCACAGTGTCACCATTGTAAATTATTCATTCTTTTTAATTACACGTTTTTTGTCATTTAAATTTTTTCAACACTTCACAGCAATAACCATAAAAGAAAAAACAAAACACACAAACAAAGATACATTAAGTAATACAACCTGACATATCACAGCACAACACCCAATCCTCCCAGCACACCACATGATGAATATTTAGGCACTTCATAGCACATTACTCTCAATGATCCACCCCCTTGATGAACGTCGTGAAGCTGCCCCACATACCCGAGAATTCAGACGCCGAGTCATTGAGTTTGGCCAGCATCAACTCAAATGATGCTGTACTGCTCATAAGGTCAGTCCAATCTTTGTAATGGGGTACGCTTGTATTCCTCCAACTTCTTAAAATAATCCTGGCTGCGTTAACCCCGTAACTGTCACCTGCATTTTCTCACATTTGGCCCGGCCCTAATTAGGGCCCAGTGACAGTTAAGGGGTTAAGGAAGCCTGTGAGGACTAACCAAAATTGTGCCTTTCTAAGTCCAGCTGGCCAAATGGACTTGTCTCCGAGAAGGCAAAGGCATGTTGAGCTTGGTAGGGGCTGCCTTAACCAGTCTTCCAGTGCCCCAACAACATGAGACCAAAAAGGAGACACCAATGGACAGACCCACCGGATATGTACAAAAGTACCCATAGAACTCTTCTAGCAGTCATTACTTTGGGTTAGACCACGTTTATTTAGTCTCACTGGGGTCCAGTAATATCTATGAATTATCTTATAATGTGTTAATTTACTCTTAATGTCCTTTACTGGCTAACCCATGTAATGGACAGCGTTCTCGCAGACCTCTTGATCAAATTCTATACACAGATCCCTTTGCCATATCAACCTCAAACCCCCAATTCTACCATAAAGAGTATTTGCTGCCATTATATAAAAACAGAGGAAGAATGTACAGCATTTAATAACACATGTTCGATATTTTTCCTATCGATAGCCTCATAGCATAATTGCCCATCTCATTTTTAAAGGTTTTTAAAATTTTTTAATTATTATTTAAGAGAATGGATTTTATTTTTTTAAGGCTTTGAGAAAAAAGGGGGGGAAATCATTTTTTGCCAGCACAAAAGAACAGGCAGCCGATATCTCAATTTGGCAAAAAATATGACTAGGCAATTATGCTATGAGGCTAACGATATGTTATAGCAAGGCTGTGCTTATTATGGCTCCCCCCCAGAGGGAGAGGGGAGATAAATTGTTTTAGGCTCGGTTCCCGTTCGTTCCCACTTCGTTTCCGGAGCGTAACTCCAAAACCGTTTGTATGATCTTAATGAAACTCTGCATACTTACTACTCAGGTCCTGCAGTGGTGCCTTTTGGTATGTGCCTGTCTGTCCGTCCGTCCGGTGGGTTAGGCAGGGAAGGGAGGCCGGGACTGACATGTACGTTTTTACGAGTAAAAACACATTCTAGTGTTTGTATTGAAATTATTTGGGCCTTAGATAAAATGCATAGCTTGCATTAAAAGACGCTGCTTAAAAACAGAAAGAAGAATTTTGGTGATGTCTTTGTGGCACATTGGCACCTAGCCCAGAAAAGACAAAAATGCGAGGGTGAAAAATGACCTGATGATCTTGCGTGGCAAACGGTCGTGAGCGTGCTGTTACACTGGAGCTCGGTGAGGTTCTGTGTCGTCTCAGCTGAGTGAGCGGGGCTAGCTGCCCGGGGTGAGCAGTGTGTGCGGAGACAGAGCAGATGTGCAGGCTCTCTATACAGTACAGAGATACAGTGAGTATATGGGCCGTGACACAGCTTTTGCTTTTTTTGGCCTGTCCTCTTTCACATCGGCGCATGAAAACAAAAGCAGAGACGCTGCTTTAAGCTAATTGTATTCACATCCGTATCGTGTGAACTGTGTAGGAACTGCAGCCATTTTTACAAAGCCTCACTGTCACAATACTCATGGAGCTCACCATATGTATGTACAGAGCAGAGGCTTGTCGAACCGGAGCAGAAATAGGGTGGATGGGAGGCATGTCTGGCTGTTTGCAGGAGTGAGACAGTGCGGGTTGCACAAGACGGTGTAAATAGGCAGCATTGGGGCTATGTGCGGAACTGTGCGTGAAGCTCGAGACGGCCAACTCTGGCCACCAGGGGGCTCCCATCTCTGCCAGCGCAGCGGCTCTGCAGCATCTCGCATCACTGTGCGGAGACGATAGCAGGGCTTACGCTGGCTGAATGCTGATGCGCCCCACTGCAGCAAAGGCCTGCTTATCTGAGTAACCTTGTTAAACATCCCAGTCTCTCTCCCTCTTTCTCTGTCACTCTCGTGCTGTGCTTCTTCCTCCTGCCTGCGCCTTATTTTTCCTTCACGGTGAGCTGAATCCTCCGAGTATTTAACCTCACTGAAGTACACAGGGAGAACAACTGCGTGTGACCGGGCCGAGGACAGGAGGCCCGAGTGGACTGGTGATGACAGCATGTCTATTATAAAGGGGAGGCAGGTCTCTCTCTCTCTCTCTCTCTCCCTCTCTCTCTCTCTCTCTCTCTCTCTCTGTCTCTAAAGTCAAATTATCAAATTCAAATGCTTTACTGGCATGACATGTTCAAAAATACATATCACCGAAGCATAAGTGAACAACTGTCTGTCTGTCTCTCTCTCTGTCTCTCTCTCTCCCTCTCTTTCTCTCTCTCTGTCTGTCTCTATCTGTCTCTCTCTCTCTCTGTCTGTCTCTATCTCTCTCAAGGTGAAAATGAGCTTCGTTGGCATGACAGGAATAAAAACACCCACGCTGCAAAGCAATTCATTAATATAATTTGAAATAAAGTGGTGTACAGCGCAACAACGTGTGGATAAAAATATAACCAAACAAGGGGATAATTGATCAATCAAATAAATAAACAAGCGAACAAGCAAAAGTTAAATGTAAACACAGTATATATAATTATGATTATTCGTCCCTCAGTTTATGGCATTTAAACATGAATTTAGCCGCAATTTCAATGGTTTCTTTATATTGTCTATGGAGAATTTTTTTCTGTTTTTTTTTTTCTCCGTAGTGAAATTACTGAATGTATTTATTTTGGGTTCTAATCCTTGTATGATTAAATCCCTGACATTTTTGTACTTTTCACAAAATAAGAAGTGAAGCTCTGTTTCTGCATTAGAAACACAGAGGCACAGTGGCAGCATAATCAGAGCTCTCTGGGCAGCCATGTTCTTTAATGGTGGCCTGTTTCAATTGCCAGACTGTGGTCACATATTCTGTATTTTGTGAGAGTTTGTTTAAGTTTCTTTCTTTTGACTTCTCATAGATATTCAGCCAATGAATACTCTCTTTCAAGATCTGTACATTCTCTCTCTCTCTCTCTCTCTCTCTCCCCTTTCCTCCTACTGCTGGGGTTGGTCCAACGCTACTCTGGTAAGGAAAGAAAATCTGGTGACGCTAATTGTGAGAAATGACCGTGCCCTTGGAGGCCATTGTTCTCAGCGACAAACAGGTGTTCGCCACAGAGCACAGTCCTTCCTCAACTCTTTTCTTTCTCCGAAACTTGACTACAGCATGAATGTTTTTAATCCTTATGCCCAATAATCTGCAAAGATCAAGAGAGTCATTTCTTTCCCCTGTAGTGGCTGCAAGTCTCTGGGGTACAATATTTACAATTATGCTGAAACAGACTTAACAAAGGGCATTGAATGACAAATAAATGAATCATAATTTTTCTCATACTTTAACTGTCATCAAAGACAGGCCAAATACTGTAGTTTTCAGACGGTGGGTCTAAAAGCACTCTAAACACACATTTATTTAAATATACCTGCTGCTGCTGTTTGTCGACCATACAGAGAGCAAACACTTTTCAGTAGATAACACAGTAGGCTACGCACAATCTCAACATCATCTCTATTGGCGGCTGTACGTTTGTTACTTTTTTGTAAGCACTTGCAGTGTATTTAATGCATTTCTTCGATAGCCCACTGCTGCACGAGAGGAGAGGGGCATGGAATCATCAAAGCAGTCTCTGTCGTGGTGAGCGGAGAGATAACCACAAAGCCTCTGGGTTGGGAGGGATGTTTCATCTCCACAGGAGATTTGTTTGAGAATTTCGATAAGGAGGCTCATTTGAACTTCATCTGGGCGCATCTGATCAGATGAACTGAGCGCGAAGCGTTCTCCGCGCGTTCATAACGGGGGCCGGCGAGATTTGAGTCGCTCTCCTCCTGTTATAGTCAGGCATGAACGATTTCCAAGAGGATCAGATACGTCCTTATACGACCCCAACTCGGAAAAGGTTGAGATGGTACGGAAAATGCGCATTAAAACAGTAAGCAGCGATTTCTGATTTTATTTTACTTGTATTTCTCTGCAGACAGCATGAAGACAAGATATTCAATGTTTTGTCCGGTGAACGTTCAATTTGTAAATATATAGCCAATCCTGCAATGCATAACACAAAAAGATGGGACAGGGGCATTAGTAATCAGGTAAAAAAGATTTAATAATGATGTGATTTGAAACAGTTGATGTCAGCAGGTGATTTTAATCATGATTCGGGTACAAAAGCAACATATTAGCGAGGCCTAGTCCTTCACAAGCAAAGATGTGCCGAGGATTACCAATTTACCCACAAATTCCAGAGAAAATCTTTGCAATGTTTAAAAGCAGTGGTCCTCAAAGAGAGATGGGGAATGTTGATACTTTACCCTTAATGGTGCTTAACAATTCAGTGACATCAGAAATCTGGAGGAATTCCAGTGCGTAAAGGGCAAGTGCCTGAAGAAAAGTTGAAGACCCATAATCTCTGATCACTCAGACAGCACTGCATCGAGAACTGTCTTTTATCTAATCTCTGATCACTCAGACAGCACTGCATCGAAAACTGTCATTTATCTAATCTCTGATCACTCAGACAGCACTGCATCGAGAACTGTCTTTTATCTAATCTCTGATCACTCAGACAGCACTGCTAATCGAAACCTGTCATTTATCTAATCTCTGATCTGATCTCAGACAGCACTGCATCGAGAACTGTCATTTATCAATCTCTGATCACTCCGACAGCACTGCATCGAGAACTGTCTTTTATCTAATCTCTGATCACTCAGACAGCACTGCATCGAAACCTGTCATTTATCTAATCTCTGATCACTCAGACAGCACTGCATCGAGAACTGTCATTTATCTAATCTCTGATCACTCCGACAGCACTGCATCGAGAACTGTCATTTATCTAATCTCTGATCACTCCGACAGCACTGCATCGAGACCCTGTCATTTATCTAATCTCTGATCACTCAGACAGCACTGCATCGAGAACTGTCATTTATCTAATCTCTGATCACTCAGACAGCACTGCATCGAGAACTGTCATTTATCTGATAATCACTGATCACTGTCAGACAGCACTGCAGCACGAGAACTGTCATTTATCTAATCTCTGATCACTCAGACAGCACTGCATCGAGAACTGTCATTTATCTAATCTCTGATCACTCAGACAGCACTGCATCGAGAACTGTCATTTATCTAATCTCTGATCACTCAGACAGCACTGCATCGAGAACTGTCATTTATCCAATCTCTGATCACTCCGACAGCACTGCATCGAAACCTGTCATTTATCTAATCTCTGATCACTCCGACAGCACTGCATCGAGAACTGTCATTTATCTATAGTGATTTAACCACACTGGTTTGAGATTACTCAGCCAAACCCTTGCCAAGTTCGTCAATATGTAATTACATCCACCGATACCAGTTAAAACTTTACTGTGCAAAAAGGTAGTCCTATATTGACCGTGTCCAACGACTTCTGTGGGCTCGGAGGTATATCTGTAACATACATTCCATCACACAGTGGAAATGTATATTGTGGTCATACAAATCAATATTTTAGGTCTTTTTTGGAATAAATAAATGTTGTTTGCACCTGACCAAAGGACAAACGGGCCTCCAACTAGTACAAAAGCAGTGCTCTGTCACAGTTGGGTGCGTAAGGGTAACTTGCACTCCTGTGAAGACAGCATTAATGTTCAAAAGTACACTGAGAATTTGGAGCAACATTTGCTGACTTCAAGACATCCTTTTCTATTGACACCTATCCATATTTCAAGAAAACAATGCAAATGTGCATTCTGCAGGCATTACAACAGCATGGCTACATAAGAAGAGGGTGCAGGTGCTGGACTGGCCTACTTGTCATCATTGGAGACTATGGTGCATTTTGGGTTGCAAAATGCAACACGAAGACCCAATACTTCTTGGCAGTATCAGAATTGTTTACAGGAAAAAAACCTGAAAATGACACTTTTAGTCCCTGAATGTTTGTGTTGTGAAAAGGAATAGCAACATCACAAATTGTAAAATACTTTCCTGTTCCCACTTTTTGAAGCATGTTGCAAGAATTGAAGTTGGATTGAGAATTAATTTTGAAAAATTAGTTAAATTCATATGGTGAAACATCAAATAATTTGCTGCTGTATTTGATTCAGCATACAGGTCAATGATGACTTACAAATGACTGCTTTCAGTTTTACATTTTGATTTGGGGTTGTAATACAGATGACGTGTGTTTTGAAAAACCATCCCAAGTTCTTTCACAGAAAATGATTTGGGGTTGTGCAGAAAAACGCAAGAGGGCAGAAGACAAAATACAGATGAAGGCGTGTGTTTGTAATTCAATGCTCAACTTCAATCATCAACACACTCAAAACTAAAGTCACAAACAGATTGGTCCAGTAATATAGAGAGAAAGGAAGAGAGATAGGAAGAAACCCAGAAACCATGAGAGTGAGGGAGGGAGATCCAGGAAGTGACAGTGTCATACGAATTAACAGAATAATAATGGCAAAAAAACGACTAAAACATGGCAAAGTACAAAAACGGGGAGACATAATCATAAACATTTTTAACAAACATGGCAGTGACGAAAAAAACTATTTTCACATTCAATATTCAGGGGATTGCAAGTGTTCTCGGAGAAAACATTTATTTATTCCCTTTTGTTTTGGTCATATCTATTAAATTATATTAAAAAAAGAACAGATTGGTTACCTTTAAGCACGCTTTTGGTGGATTATTGATCCAGTATACCTCTGGTTTCTTCTTATTTGCAAGAGTTGAGTTCGCTGGTATGAGCTGGTGGTCTCCATGGTTCAGGGCAATGGGATAATACTGATGTTCCAGCACCATGCAAGTTTGCTTGCTGTAATTTCATTGCACATTGCAGACAGTCTTGAGATGGCTGTTTAATAGTTTCAGGGATATCCAACAGGTCCAGAGATTCATGAAAAAGCACTTGCAACCCCCCAAAAAAAAACACTCGGCAGTGGTCAGAATTATTGCTACTCTTGATATAATGCAGTCAATAATAACTTAGCCACGCACTACTGACGTGAGAGGACCATTACTGTAATGGCTGTAACCCCCTTTACCCGCATAGAATCAGTACTTAAAGCTTTAGCTAACTGAGCTGGATTGCAACTTTTTCACTTCAGAGCTACTGCTTTTGAAATGGAAACCAAGTATTTAAGGGCTGTGCTTATGGGTCAGGGAATAGCAACAAAAGGGACATACGAAGGGACGTGACACCTCGTCATCTACCTGAAGTCGGCCATCTTGCTTCTTCTTCCCTTGCTCCACACAGAGGCACTACTGGCTCTGCCCTTGTCCTGGTTAAGTTAGCGCTAGGGAGGGCAAGAGGCAGAAAATAGCCTTCAAGGCCCATGAGAATGTCACGCTAACGTTGCCGCAAAACCCCAAGAGCAGCTGTGACCCACCCTGCTCCTGGAGTGCACCGTCCTGCCGGTTTTCACTCAAACCCTTGCAAAGCACACCTCAAGTAATAGCTAGAGATGAGTCGCTTTTTAGTGGAGTGAGGTGTGCCAAATTAATGTTGACATGAAATCTTTCATGTAGGCGAAATCTTCCGGATTGTGCTGGGTCGCCACTGTTGCCTCCAAATTAAGAGAGCACCGGAACACCATAGTAATGTTTCAGCAATGTTCTTTGAGAGAACGTGTCATGCGAACATCACTGAAATGCTATGTCGACATAAAGATAATTCTTTCCTGCAAGTTGGGGAGCTAACCTGCAAAGGGCCTCAGACTAATGAGAGCTCTTAGGTGGTGTGATACCAAATGGAAGATTTTGGAGTGATGACGGATAGCTCATTATATGGGAGTAAATCATTCCAGTTTTGTGCCCTGTCTCGCTGGAAGGGACACAGAGAGCGTAAACATAGATGCACAGATTCAGTGAAGGATCTGCGATGTATACTCCCCTCAAATCGTCAAACTGCCCTGCCTAACACCCAAAATCTAAATCTTATCTCTGCCTAGCTCCTGCCTTTTGGCAGTTCCTTTAGACAAATTAGCCTGCTGCCATTAACAAGCAAGAAATGAGACTCAGCCATCCTGCCAGGCCGCGGTCAGAACGACGACCAGCAATAAATATTAAAATACACCATCAAATATACATGTATGGAACATATTTGAAGAAGGACAGAGAGGGAGAGATAGAGATGGAGAATGAGAGAGGTAGGGCGACGGAAGGGTTGGTGGGTGGGGAATGGCTCTAAATGTCTCTTGAAATGTATGTCATTGTCGACGACTTGCCTCTCGGCTCTGACCTCTTTACCGTGTGTGAGCGTGCAGCTGATGAGCAGGCACTGGCAGTGAGGTGTATCTTAGCGAGAGCTAGTGAGCGACAGAGGTCCAGCGCCCCAAAGTACACAAATACAGCATATATCGGCCACTGCTCTCACAAGAGACGGTATATCACTTTCTTTTACCCCTCAGCTGTTTTATTGGAACTATATTGTTGCACTTTGTAATAAAAAATGTCAAATAAACACGGTTTCTCAGAGACTGCCTCACAGTAATATATAACCAGCAGTCAGTCTTTAGACCTGAAATTGTAAGTCCTGGTTTCGGTTATTCTTTTACTTCACTTGATGGAGCTCTCCTGCTCTCTCTAACTCAGCTATGGGACCTGCAGCTAGCCTCTCCCCTAATATCTTCCACCTTCACCCTGCTAAAAAAACTGTCCACCCTAGCAGCCCTTTTAGCTTTAAGGGTCCAGCTGACACTCATGCTGTGGTCCCGCGGTTGACACATAGCAGTGTGATATCCATAATCAGTGAGTCAGGACAGATCAAAACCGAGCAGTGATTCATGAATGAAGTGTGCGTGCCACTGGCTACTTATAAACTGCTGGGTTTCCTGTATTCCTCACTGAAGTCTCAGTGACGCATGACCTGTAATTTCACATAAGATGGACTCCTGTTTGATGATCTGGCTTTCTTGATGGATCAGAACCCTGTTCTTCATTTCCTTTTTACCTGCGTCGCCGAAGGCAGCAGGTCTAGGAATGGCCTAATCACTTCCGGACCCGAACTCCGAAGAATGCTCGGAGGACAAAAATCTCTTGGGAGAGTGCCAAACTCATCAAATAGAGAGGATGAATTTTTGTTGTCCATTGTCCGTCCGTCATTCCGTCCGTCCGAAGTAACGACGTTATCGAGATAAATCAAAACATAATTGGCCCAGGAAGTTGTAATTTGGTATGATAATGCATCATAAACAATTAAAACAATTGTTAAACAATGACCTTTTCTGATAACGTTTTCCACGTGGCATACTTAAAATGAAGTGCTTTTTTGTTTTAATACCATATCCTTTTGCACATTGTCTCAAGTGGGCAGGCATACAGTAGTCTGCAGTGATGATTGTACATTTAACAAAATTAAGGTAAACAAGATGCCAAGTACTGTTCTTGTACAACCCCAATTCCGAAATAGTTGGGACAAAGTGTAAATTGTGAATAAAATCAAAACGCAATGACTTTCAAATCACACCAGCCAGTATTTTATTCACAATAGAACAGAGATAACATGGCAAATGTTGAAACTGAGAAATTTTACCATCTTATCCACAGAATGAGCTCATTTCACATTTGATGGCTGCTACAGGTCTCAAAAAAGTTGGGACAGGGGCCTGTTTACCATGGTTTAGCATCGCCTTTTCTTTTTAACACAGAGTGGAGGCCTCTGGGCATTGAGGAGACAAGTTTCATGAGTTTAGCCATTGGAATTTGATCCCACTGTTGTTTAATACAGGCTTCCAGCTGCTGGAGAGTTTTGGGTCTCCTTTGACGGAATTTTTGTTTAATTATGCGCCAAATGTTCTCAATCGGTGAAAGATCAGGACTGCAGGCAGGCCAGTTCAGCACACGGACTCTTCTAATATGAAGATATGCTGTTGTAATAGCTGCAGTATGTGGTTTTGCATTGTCCTGCTAAAATACACAAGGCTTTCCCTGGAATAGATTTCGTCTGGAGGGGAGCATATGTTGCTCTAAAACCTTTATATACCTTTCAGAATTCATGGTGCTTTTTGAAACATGCAAGTGTCCCACACCATATGCACTAATGCATTCCCATACCATCAGAGATGCTGACTTTTGAACTGAACGCTGATAACAGGAGGGGTGGTCTTTCTCCTCTTTTGCCCAGAGGACACGGCACCCATGATTTCCAACAAGAATGTTAAATTTGGACTCGTCTGACCGCAGAACACTTTGCCACTTTGCTACAGTCTATTTTAAATGAGCCTTGGCCCACAGAACACGGCGGCGCTTCTGGATCATGCTCAGCAATGGCTTCCTTTTTTGCATGAGACAGTTTTAGGTGGCATCTGTGGATGGCACGGCGAACTGTGTTTACTGACAGTGGTTTCTTGAAGTATTCCTGGGCCCATTTAGTAATGTCAATGACAGAATCATGCCGGTGAGTGATGCAGTGGCATCTGAGGGCCCGAAGATCACGGGCATCCAGTAAAGATCTTCGGCCTTGTCCCTTACGCACAGAGATTTTTCCAGTTTCTCTGAATCTTTTGATGATGTTATGCACTGTCGATGATGAGACCTTCAAAGCCTTTGCAATTTGACATTGAGGAACATTGTTTTTAAAGTATTCCACAATTTTTTTACGCAAGCCTTCACAGGTTGGAGAGCCTCTGGCCATCTTTACTTCTGAGAGACTCAGCCTCTAAGACATCCCTTTTATATCCAATCATGTTACTGTGAGGTATCGCTCAGGAACCAGTCGCGAGAACCAAGCAGTGCAGTAAAACTGGATTTTATTATGGAAGGGGGAAAACCCCCGCAGAGCAGGAGGCAAGAGTACAGAGTCCACA
This sequence comes from Gymnothorax javanicus, assembly GCA_029692085.1. Lineage (NCBI taxonomy): Eukaryota > Metazoa > Chordata > Actinopteri > Anguilliformes > Muraenidae > Gymnothorax > Gymnothorax javanicus. The sequence goes on from CM056206.1 coordinate 22,096,417, forward strand.
ATCCAAAAATCAAAAATCCAGAGGGCGAAATCCGAGTCGTTATCAGGGCAGCAATCACAGTACTCGTAGTCGGGCAAAAAGGGTTCGATACACAGATGCAGAAGGTAATCCAAAACAGAGCCAAAATCGTAATACAGGGACGGTCCAGTCAGAAGAGAATCACAAAGAATGCAAGGCGAAAACAAGCGTAGCACAGGCAAACCAAGGGAAACGTTCTGACAGGGAACTGCTGTGAAAAGACTGCTCAAGACACTCAAGGGAAGTCACATGCTATGATTGGGAACAAGTGAATTGGATCAGACTAATTACGAAGGAGCAAACACGAGGGAGAACCTAATCACATGAAATTGGCAAAAGCCAAAACGCGGACAGGGATCACGAGACAGCCTATGACAAAACATACAGCTCCGGTTAGGGAGTTCTAACGTGCACAGATAATGAGGCAGAACAGAGTTAAACAGGTGCGGAGGATCCGCTGAAACGCAGCAAAGTAGATTGATTGAAGACAAGGGGCGGAGACTAGAATAGGGCGAGTGCTGAGAGCTTGTTAATCAATTAGTAAAGTGCAGCTATACAATCCCTAGTGCTCGTTAGTAAGTTAGTACTATATACAATGTTAGTTAGAGTTAGTAGGTTTAACCAAAACAACAAACTGTTAGTATTGTTAGTAAAGATAGAACAGCAAGGCGAAGGAAGCAAACGAGATTAGAATGATTGGAAACCCAGAAACCATGAAATCACCTGAAAGCGTGGCACACAATACTGGGGAAAAAAAGCTGTCACATAACACAAGACCGGACAGGGGAGACAAAGTGCATGGCAAAATACAAAACAATGACCGGAATATGACTGAGGGAATGGGCTATGGCAGAAAATGCAGGAATAAACAGAAACAAAACATGGCACGGAATCAAGGCATTACAAAACATGAACAGAACATGAACAGAACAGAGCAGAATCATAACAGTTACACATCTGATGCCAGTTAACTTAATTACTTGCTAAATGTTCTTTCAGCTGATTCTCTTATTTATTAATTGCTTTTTCAGCCCTTTTTTTGCCTGTGTCCCCACTTTTTTGAGACCTGTTGCGGCCAGCAAATTTGAAATAAGCTCATTTTGTGGCTAAAAATGTAAAATGTCTCAGTTTCAACATTTGAAATGTTATCTATGTTCTGTTGTAAGTAACATATTGGCTCATGTGATCTGAAAGTCATTGCATTTTGATTTTATTCACAATTTACACTTCGTCCCAACTATTTCGAAATCGGGGTTGTATTTATTTCAAGTAGTATTGGATCATATAGATGAAAATAAGTTAACAGATAATAAAATATAACAAAAACAAAAATAATAATGTCTTTTTGAGCAGAAAAAATCTTTCTCATGTGGCCACCCTTTGTTTTGATGACAGAATTTCATCTTTCAGGCATAGTTTTGTCTTTTTTTTTTATTTCCTCACTTGCAGACTGAACCCCAAAACATAATATTCCGCCTCCATGTTTTACTGAAGGGGATAAAAAGTCATTTTTGCAATGTTCTCCAACTCTACAGTGCATGTAAGTTCTGCATTTGGATGAGAAAATTTCGATTCATCTGTCCAAACGAATTGTTCCCCGTTTATTTGTGTCCAATCCTTGAATTTCTTGGCAAACTCAAGTCTTTATTTGATGTTGCCAGCTCTTGGCAGCAACATGACCAATCAGACCATTTTCACACAGGTGTCTGGAAATAGTAGATCTTGATACTTTCATCTCTTCACTTTTGGGACTAGTAATATCATCACAGAGTTGTGCTGTCAACCGCCAATTTTTTTTTACTTGTCATACTCAGATAATGAACATCAGAGGCACAGAGGCAAGTTCTGTTTTGCACCTCTATTGCCACGAGTTTTCAGCAAACCGCTCTCTTTGAAACACTTGATGGTGTTTCTTACACTGCCATAGCCAATTTGTGACACCCCTCGTTTGTTATTTAAAAATACAGTGTTTTCAGTTTTTGTTTATTACCCATATTTTTACCTCAATATACTTATGGGAATAATTTTTTGTTACATTGCCTATAATTGTATTTTTCAATACATTTTTTCCAAAAATTATAGAGACTTAATATATTAGGACCCCTTTTAGATGAAATTGGTGGTGTATAATCATCACTGCACGCTACTGTATGGGACAAAAGGGGACCAAAGACTGTCAGCAGCTTGTAGTGGGAAGTTCAGAGTTTCCTCACGCTTGATAGTGAATTGAAAAGGAAAAGGGGATAGAGTTTATTTGTGAGGAACACTGACATAAATGGCAACAGCCCTGAGGTGGCAGGGAAGAGAACTGTCGGACACTGCTCTGTGGTGGCAGCAGGATGGGTCAAACCTGCAGGAGAGGTGCTTCTGGTGAGGAAAAGGCTTTGCGGATGTTTCTCTCTTTTTCACCAGTTATTAACATTTTTAAGGGCTTGGATTTGCATTTGATGTGCACACCACCAGCCATCTTCTTACATAGGCTGCAAATCACTGTGCTGTCCAGTCAGCTGTAGGTCCCTCATCTTTTGTCTTAGAAAAGAGTTCCAACGGGGTTCTTTTGGGGAAGTACAGCATCCTAGTTTGTAGAACCTTCTATGGAAGGAGTCAAAAGCAAAGCTGTACTATTTCGCCGAAAAAAATAAACAGTTTAACCCTTTCGCAGGCACAGCGACATTTTTGTCGCTTTTTAACCAACGTGTTTTATAAAAAAAAAACAGTTTAAGCACTGTATTTTAGGGTTCCGAGGCATGGGATTTCCTAAAAACGCTAAATAGAGACATGGATGGAACATGGCATTAGCGGCATTCTAGCGTAAATACCCTTCCATTGTTTGAATTGCGGGACCTTGGATCCAAAGGGGATTAAAACATAAAACATCAGTTATGGGAAACTTATTATGAGATTTGGTGTTATTTTATTGTTTTTTGAATAACAATCATATTTTAGTAAAAACCCAAAAATTAATCCGTCCGTGGGGGGTATGCATCTGGGCCCCTGTAGAGATTTTTAGAGCCCCTTCCATTGAAATAGCTGTTGTCTTGGTTTAGCACCTGCCCCAGATTCTTTTAAATATGATACTACAACTATAGTGAATTGCTGAGAAATAATGCGTAGATATTAAATATCAATCTCTATGTGCGGGCTAATTTGTACGAGCAACATAGTTTTTTAAATGATCGCAAGGACTATAATGGGAACAATGTATGTTGCCTAATTGCCTATATGATTTTCTGTTTACTTCTGTCATACTGTCCACTCCGAGTGAAGACCACACATTGTACACATCCACAAACTGTCATCAACTCCTCTGATTTTTAATTAAAATGTGTGAGTTGAAGTTGTTAAATTCAAAAGGTGACAGATGCTATTACGCTGTGGTAAATTATAACAAGATATATTTGTAATAGATGCAGACTGAGGTTATCTTGTGCCATTGTTTTCTCTAACCACAAAAAATAAATTACTCTATTCCTCTAATTTTCATCTTATTAATATCAATACCATTTACCAGAAAGTCATTGTAATTTTTACACGGCTGGATATTTGCCTGTCTTTTTCAGATTATTAAGCTAAGACCCAAAGGGAGCATTTAGCCAGAGAAGACAAAGACCTTCAATAGTCAGAAACAGTCACTCCATGAATGCAAACTTTAATTAATATGAACCTCTTACATTGAGCCACTGTACTACCAACAATACAGCTGTAATTGAGACACGATGCTTGATTAATCCAGAGGGCTTGAATTAATTGCATCTGCCCTGAAATAGTCTACGAGCCTTTGTCTAAACTCCCTGCCAAGCAACAATCCTACTGACTAGATCCTTCCCTTCTAAGGCAATTCTATTGCTATGCATGTAAACTATATTCTGTAAACCTGGCGGCTCTGCCACAGAAAGAGCAGCCACACTTCAGCCTCTTTACTTTAATAAAATGTAAAAACTAGCGGGCACTTGGAAGAGCACCTTCCTCCACCACTCCATACGTCTGTATTTCAACTTTGTACTTCAATCAACTCTTCCTTTGACTACCACCTGTCATCCTGCCAAATTTCGAGCCGAACCATTCATAACTTTTTAAGTTATCCTGTTAACAGACAGACAGAGGGACAGACAAATAAACAAACAAATGAAAAGTCTTCTTAAAAAGACGACTTGCCGAAATCGAAATTTTAAAAGGTGAAAAGATATATCATTGTCTCAAGAACAGAATCAAAACAATTCATTTTGGCAAAAATCAAAAAAAAAAAAAAAAAAACGTGTGGTTGTGACATCATTTTCACATACTTATGTCAGAGTGACATCATGGCGACCCCTAACTGCTTGAACCACATTGTGTTGACAAAAAGAATGCTCCTAGTTTCAAGTTTCTAGCTTAATTAGAAATAAAGTTTTGGATCAAAATGTGTTTTCGACCTTTTGTGTGATCTTGACCTTGACCTTTGACATATAAACTTCAAAAATTAAAGGTCTGTGGCGAGTAACCTATACTAACATGTCTCCAAGTTTTGTTAAGATTGGTGCTGCATAGATGGCTAAAGGATGCGTAACTAACAAACTGACAGATAAACAGACATCTAACGCAACCGACTTATACACTTGCAAAATCATACGATTTTGGCAAGTAACAAACAGGGGTAAAAACATAACCTCCTTGGCGGAGATAATTAAAGATGGTGCAAATTAAAAAGGCAAAACATGTGGATTAGCCCTGAGACGGCAATTACTTTTCGGGTGAATTCTTGAGTTAACCATCACTAGAACAAACATTTTGGAAAAATACCTATCATTTGTCCTGAGCTTTTATACCTCTGGTGAGACAGCAAAGAGAATCTGTAGACAGATATAAACATTTTTTGCACGAAATCATCTCATTTCTGTTATGCACATACAAACTCACTTTATGGTGCCGTAAAAAAGAATTTGCCCCCTCCCTGACTTCTGTTTGTGTTTATTTGTTATATGTATGTACATGTTTCAGCTCATCCAAATAATTTTAATATTAGGCAAAGACAATGTGAATAACACAAGGCTGTGCGCAGGTACAGTAGCATAGCAACACTACTTACACATGTAGTGCGCAATAGGAATGTTTATTTGCCTATGAATTGGTCTGAAATGGTGACATTTTGAAACATCATCAAATACCAGTGCAATTAATGACAATGTTCTTTAGAGGATGATGCACAAAAATGAATGATTTCATGAGCTGGTTGTAAAAACATAGAGCCTGTGAGGATGAGTTTCAGTTATATTTTGTCTCTGGTGTCTGCTTTCATGTAATGGATGATTTAATACACTTTTAATGAACAAAGCGTCCGAAATTTCAGCAGGAGAGCCAGATGCAGATCACAGATTAAGCCGAATTGACCTTGGAGTGTATTGCACACAAATAAAGTCCAAAATTGTTTGAATTGACAACTAGAAGTACAGACCGGCAGACTGACAAGGAAAAAAAAACCATTATCTTTATTTAACGCAGCGATGTCACAAACTATCCATAGAGTTCAGTGCAGCACCAGAGCAAGACAGTGGGCCCTAAAGGCGGTTCTTCCTTAATATAGTTTCAGTGTTAGCCAAAAAGCGACCTGCACCAACTTTCATTACCAATCAGCAATCTCTCTACGTACAAATCTGCAAAATAATACAAAAGATAATTTCTGTGTTGAGAACACCACAAACCTCTTTCATTAACTGAAGAAGAACTACTCATTGGCATAGGCGGTCCAAAGCCAGGTGGCAGCAAACAGGATCGCTGGGGGTGAGGCAAGGTATTGTCAAAGGGACTGGTCCGAGGTCAGTAACCAGAATGGCAAGCCGAATGGGAACCAGGGCATGTTAGACAGGTGCACACCTTCTAATTTGGGGTGTAGGAGAGACTGAGAAAGATACTTGCCAGGAGCTCAAACGCTGGGAAGATTCCCTGATTAATAGTTGCTTACTTTTGTTAAAACACGGAGGACGGAAAACAATCTGGCAAAGGGAAAACATTGACCAGGTACTTACATACACAAGCCGACAATTAACATCAGGGAAAAGGTGAGCAGGAGGGCACAAACGGAGGGGGAAAACATGAGACAATAATTAAATATTGACAACTAGTAGGAAAAATGAAGGGGAGACTGACAAGGGTAGCTAGATAGCGGGGGAAAACACTTTATGTTGCTAAACAACTTCTGTGTTGAATTTCTTTGAATGTTCTTTGTATTTGCTAAATACTTTTTTATACAAGAATTCTAAAAATGAATGGAACTAAGTTTTAATTTCAAATGATACAACTGTCTTTCTTCATTTACAGTAAGTGTCTCTGTGACACTCAAATCCGGATTATAAAGCCGGTCACACTTGAGATGAGATGAGTGTTGCTCATGAAGGCTTTATACAGCATGTATAATGCCTTCATAAATGAGACATAATGTCTTCATAAATCATACATAAGCAAATGTCATGCTTTGTGAAATTGTGTTATATTCAGCATGTGATGCCAGATGTGATATAACTGACAATGTCATGCTAGTGGCTAAATACTATAATGTGACATTGTCAGCTGAGTGACATTGTCAGTTATCACATCTGGCATCACATGCTGAATAAGGATGGATAAATGAAGACATTATTTCTCATTTATGAACACATTATGTCTCATTTATGAAGGCATGTATAAAGCCTTTATGAGGAACACTTCATCTAAAGTGTGACCATAAAGCCTTCATTCTTTCCCAACAGCACTGCCAAATACTGGGCAGATATGTCTGGTGAGAAAGGTTATCAATTTCTGCAGTTGGGATTGTATTTCTTCCGTATTATGTTAAATTAATTTGTATACGTCAAAAGAAAGCTGAGACTATGCTCTTTCCGATGATACCCAAATATGGAAACGTTTGGCTATTGTCGGAAAAGTGCAGCTCCTTGAAGCATAAGACATCATCTTGTTTGCCTTCTACTTTGAAGTATATTTTGTCCAACTTTGATGACTTGCGGTGCAATATTACTTGCGGATGTTTATCTAGAAAATTAATTTTTGCTTGTTTTTACCCACTTACTCATCAATATTTATGAGAGATAATTTGCATCATATGCAATACACCATTCAGCCACAAGATTAAAACCACCTGCCTAATATAGTGAAGATCCCCCTTGTGCTGCCAAAACAGCTCCATCAAACTGATGTCAGTTCAATTCCCAAACTCAGGGTTACGCTGCAGAACATTTCCTAGAGTATCACACTCCCTTTACCAGCTTGTTTCCTTCCCGCAGTGCATCCTGATGCCATCTCTTCCCCGCACATGATGTAAAAGAAAATAAAACTCACTGGACCAGGCGACCTTCTTCAGTTCTGAAGCTCAGTAGCCCACTGGGGGGCGCTTTTAGTGGTGGACTAGGGAATGGACACCTTGACTGCAAGCTAAAAAAAACACAATACACAGCAGGGTATGATGCACTGTGTGTTGTGACAAATTTTAATGTAAATATTATTGAAATTCCTGGCGAGTTGCGCCACAGTTGCCCTTCTGTCGGTTTGATCCAGATGGGATAGTCTTCGTAGCCCTCCTGTCACCAGTTCATGGTTTGTAGGTACTCACATCAGCTGACAGGCAGCATCCCAGAAGTCTTGCCACTTAAGAGATGCTCTAACCCACTCAGCAGGCCATAACTATTGAGCCCCGGTCAAAGTGTTCAGCTCCTTCCCATTTCTCCCACATCCAACATGGCAAATACGAGAACCGACTACTCGCTAAGTCCTCTCTGCAGACCTGGACATGTGCCATGGTCATGAGATAATCAACATTATTTGCTGCATCTGTGAGCGGTTTTAATGTTTTGTCTCAGTAGTGTATATAATCGGCAATTTTTTTTTTTTCATCATCATACTCAGAGAAAGCCCAAGTTCCAAACTTTCTTATGAGGTATCATGAAACACGTTGGACATAAATAATAGGACATGAGCTAAAATATTTTAATGGATTATTTTAACGAAGGCAGTGTTTTTCGTTAGCCATTTTGTCCTCGTGTGGGCCAGTTGGTGAAAGGTTAAATATAGGCTTGGCACACATAGGCCAGGATTGGCTTGATTTGGCATATGCTGAAAGGGGTTGAATTAAAGTAGATTCTGAAGTTGTGATGCCTTTAAAGCTTTCCTGTCCTGCGTTTTAATTTTGACATAAATATTTGCTGTGTTGACATCCTCGTTCTACACACCAATTAGTCAAATCTCTGTCAGTTTACTGCTTCTAATGTTTATGGTTGTTTGAACTTTTTTGAAAGGAACTGTGAGATCTGGTTCAATATAGTTGGTAGGATTATCGTCCATTTCACAGCTTTTGTATCATTCTGGACCAAATAAAGTTATTTCTGAGCTGTTTTACAAGTATTTACTCATCCCATACTTCAGCCACAGACTACTTTGTAGATGAGCACATGCTTATTAGTGTAGGTTCTGTCACCTGGTTCACTAAATTAGAGCTACTGGATGTTTTAAAAATAAGAGACTTTAGGAAGTGCATGGGCTTAAAATTAAATTAAATTAAAAAAAAGACATTGGCTTCAGAAACTCTGATTTTTACCTAGGCAATGAGGCTGTGAACTGAAATATGTCATTTTAATTGGATCTGCTGCTCCCGCTGCATAAAAAGATGACTCAAACGAAAGAGTAAAGAGTCTCTGCGTGGCTCTGTTTCTGCCCTGCACAGAAATAGGAAGATTTGGCAGCATCTGCCTTAATTTAGCCTGTTGTTGCTAAAACACAGACACTGTCAGACTCGAAGCTGAGGTTCAGTGAGGCAAAAGTGCCGATTTGCAGAACATTTCTTGGTATCCCTGGACAAAGTTGAGAATACTATGAATTTGTCTTTGTTCCACCACTACTGTATTTGCCACTGTCGTATCTGTTGCCACCGTTTCTTGCGATCAAACTGCAGGTGATATTTATCATGTGATTTTGTCCATATCTGGCATAGGTGTTAATTGTGGCGAGGTCTCAAAGACAATTGACAGTGGTCGAGATTGGATCATAATTTACTGAATAATTAGGTCTGAGGTCTAATTAGCACAAACCTATGCAAAATGGCTCATTTCTTACTTACTGCCACATTTAAGGCTAAGATTTGTATTACGGCCTGATAGGAAGTCATATATTCCTCATCAATTTCTGACCTTGGATTTGACCTTTGACCTTTGGTTCAATATTGAACGGGAAAATGCTTTGTGTCTGACTTATTATTGTATCTGTGGATGAACTTGGATATGTTATGGATTGACTGTACGTTCATTCCGCTTCAGTCTAACCAAATCCGCTGCTGTTACCATGTCGATACTGCTCTCTTGCAATCAAACTGCTGGTCACTACTATTTTGCCAATGCCAATTCCTTTGCCTGATTTTGTTCATATTTGGTATTGGATAGTAATGAACAGAAAAATTACAGTGAGGTGCAAAAATTTGGGCATCCCTGGTTTAAATGTCTGTTACAATTAATCTCCAAGTGATTGAAAGCAAACCTGAACACTAAATGCTACAAAGTTAAACATAACACATTTCATCACATTTTAAAGCAAGAACTTTGAACTTTTTACTTTTGTACAGTTTCAAAATAATAAAACAAGGAAAAAGGCCTTGTGTAAAAATTTGGGAACCCTGTCAGCTAGTACTTTGTAACTCCTCCTCGGGCAGCTTTAACAGCTTGCAAACACTTCCTGTAGCCAGCTAAGACTAAGGGCTCTAAATTCGTTGAACAGGCGCAGGCGCGGCGAATGGGGGGAGCGCCGCGTCAACGGGGTGTATCCAGGCGTATTTTGCAATTTCGTGCCCGGTGCAAGTACTCCTCTGTCCCGCCTCTATCCCTGCTGCCGGCGCAAGTGGCAAAGAGGGAGGAGAGAAGGCGTGAGTGGGTTTAACACAGCCGAGTCAAATCTTCACCAATCAAATTAGCTCCCCTTTTCTCCTTTAAAATGTTGGAATAAAGAAACCTCTGTCCTATATTTGCATGATGCATTAATGGTGCACTTTACTTCGCTGCTTCAGGCATGTTTTCTGCACCACTTACGTCTATATTAAGCATTACGAATATGAGTTAGCTGGCTAGCTAGGGCATTCGTGAATTATTACCATAAGCGAACTTGAATGGAATTTCAAAACGAAACTACGTCAGATCATTCAAACTTATGAAGTTGGAATGAAATACGACGGTTGCTCATTTATTTCTTCTGCCTGCATCATTGGGAAGAGAAAAGATGGATAGCATGTTCCTATTATTACACCCTGTTGCTGCTTAAAATTTTGGGATTAACATGCATGGACAACAATGCAAGAAACGTTACACATTTATTTTCAATATGTGATCTTAACTCAGTACAAGATCATAGCAATCAGGCTGTATTCCTTTCCCCCACTAAAAACGATAAAACCTAAGTGACAATAATAGTAGTACTAAGTTGCTTGCACACTGACGTGAAACAAATTTTTAGACAACAGATTACATTCAAGTCAATGCAAAGACGCGAATACACGTCTTTGCATTGACTTTGAATGTAATCAGTTGTGCTTGAAAAAATTCGTTTTCGTCCAGTGTGCAAGTGGCTTTTTACTGAGCATAGAACGCATAAGCATTATATATATATATATATATATATATATACGCACTGCCTGATGCCGAGGCAGTTTGTGGTTGGCTTAGAAAGACGTGAAGTCATTAGTTTGCATCACAGATTCAGCTGCGTTGATTAAGCCAGGTCGAGTTTCCATTACGCGTGCCAACCGCCTTTGATCTGACATCAGGACAATCGATATAGATACTATAATTTATGTCCTGATTCAGAAAGTTTCATTAAATAGTGGTTGCTGCAATTATTTATTGCATTGAAATGTGCCTGATATTCTGGAAACCTGCCTGTGCGCCGGTCAGCCAAATTACCACTGCACAGAAAATAAACCAGGTTGGAGCTGGCGAGCTCTCTGCATACTTTCAGCGGAGCCTTTATCCACGAAATTGTCACTGCGTCGTGATGAATATGTGACACCTCCCCCTACTATGCCGCCACACCCATCTCGGCACACATCCGTCTACCAAATTGCCAAAGTGGCTGCGCACCGTGTTGCACCGCACGAAATTACCACTGCGCGGGCTGCACCGGACGATATTACCACTGCGTGGGCTGCGCCAACCTGCGCTGCGCCAAGAAATTAGAGCCCTAAGAGTCTTTAAATTCTTGTTTTTGGAATTTTTCCCCATTCTTCCTGATGGAACACCTCTAGCTCAGAAATATTCTTCGGCCTTCTTGCATGCACGGCATGTTTGAGGTCTCTCCACAGATTTTCAATAATATTCTAGTCTGGGGACTGTGATGGCCATTCCAAAATTTTCATTTGTCTTTCCTTGAGGTACTTCATGGTGGATTTTGTGGCATGCTTCGGGTCACTGTCTTGTTGGAATACCCAATGTCTCTTCAACTTCAATTTCCGGACTGAGCCTTGAAGATTAGCCTCAAGAATGACTTGATATTTGGTGGAATCCATTCTTCCTGTCACCTGCACAATATTGCCTGTGCCCCCAGCATAATGGCTCCACCTCCAAGCTTAACAGTTGGTAACGTGTTCTTCTCTACAAATGCTTCACCCTTTTTTCTCCAAACATACCTTCTTTGCTTGTGGCCAAAAAGTTCAATTTTGGTTTCGTCAGTCCAAAGCACATTGTTCTAATAGGCTTGAGGTTTCTCAAGGTTTTCTTTTGCTTAATTCAGACGCTTAATTTTGTGTTGAGGTCGTAGGAAAAGCTTCTTTCTTGCAACTCTGCAATGTAGGTCTTTGTTGTTAAAGGTACACTGTATTGTTGTCCTGTGAACAACTAGACCTGTGTCTGCTACTCTTTTTTGCAGCTCTTTTGCAGTGATGTGCGGGTTCTTCTGAGCATTTCTCACCAGATCTCGGGCCATTCTATCGGAAATTTTTTTTGGTCTTCCAGATCTTGCCTTGACTTCAATTGTTCTATTTATTTTCCATTTTCTTACGATGTTTCTGACAGTAGAAATGGGTAGTTTGAAACGTTGCAAGAGTTTTTTGTAGCCCTCTCCTTGTTGGTAGAAGTGAATTGTCTTTATTTTGACATCCTTGGACAACTGTGTAGAGGAACACATGGTTTTTTTAAACACCAGATACAACAGCCACCACAGTCGGATACTTTAGAAGGCATTGAGTTACTTCAGAATATATAGTTCAACCCTGGAATTATATTCACCTGACTCATTGAAGCCCAAACGAGTAAATCACCTGGGTCTGGGCCTTAGTAATCATCTTCTTAAAAGGTAACAAAGAATAATCCAAAAGGGTTTCCAAACTTTTGCACAGGGCCCTTTTTCCTTTCTTATCATTTAAAAACTCAGAAAAATGAAAATAAAAAGAAACTTTGCTTACTTTTTGCTTTTAATTGTAACAGACATTTAAACCAGGGGTGCCCAAATTTTTGCACCCCACTGTAATAAGTTATTAATTGGTATGGATGGAACTGTATACAAAGTTGCCCACATCTCATTTACTATTCCACTTATGGCCCTAAGTTTGTAGAGAGGACTTATAAGAAACCTAAGTGTATGTGGAGTATCAGTTTGCGACCTTAGGCTTGAGCTTTGGCCTTACAGTCAAAGTCAAATGCTGACCTTCTAGTATTGCTTGAGGAGAAGATTTGCGGGATGCAGAATTGACACTGGTTCTCACTACATTTAGAGTGAAAAATCTTTTTTTTTTTTTCTGGCCTAAGCAAAATGGAGTTCAAAAGATCTTGCAAAAACTGCTCACGGAATAGAATATTTATAAAATATGCACACAATCATTTTAGTACAAAAGCAGTAAGATCAGTAGCTACAAGAACACCCGCGTGCCAGATAATGCACTGCGTAGTTCTCAAAAGAAATCGATTCCTCGCATCTTGAGTGAGTAATGCATCCACCGAAATCCCTAACAACCCCCTACCTCACTCTGTCTCAGGCCTCTGCCGTAAAATCAAATTGTCACTCGGCTCTGGCAGGCAGGTAATATACAGCAACAGATGGCTCAGGGGAAAAGGTGCTACGGGCTGCACTACAGGCTCTCTTAAAATGGAACCTCTAAGAATGAAGCCACACAACACCCGGGAACATTTGTCCGCACTCCATTCATTGCTACGAATCCTGGGATACCTTCTGATGCTAACCGGCCTGCGTTGCGTGAAAGTGGGGGGGGTTTGAAAAATTCTGCAAACAGGACTGGGCAAAATTCCTTTGCAACAATGTAAGACTCAATGCTAGTTATCGCGAACATTTGATTGCCCTTGTTTCCACCGAGGGTGGCAAAACCAGTTATTAGGTTTGGGGAGGGGGAATTATTTTTTTCACATTTAATATAGGTTTTGAATTACTCGTCATCTTTACTTTATGAAATGATCAATTAAAAGTAAATTTTTTTGTTTATTCATGTTGTATTTGTCTTATATCAAAATTAGTTGGATGACCTGAAACATTTGAATATGACAAATAAGCAAAAATAGAAGAAATTGGGGAGAGGGTATATATATATTTTCACAGCACTGTATGGCGTATGGCCATTGGCGGTTTTAGAGTTAAACTTGTTCGACTGTGCATTGTGGCATTATTTCATTGTTTAAAATATATTCAAACTGAATGATGGCATTGATCTTTCAACTGGGTATTTAATATGAGAGATTTTACAGTTTGGAATTTTAACAGTCAAAACAATAGCCTGGAATCCATCCATATCAAGCTTTGGTCGCTCCCAAGGGTCACTTGCTGATATAGTCTGGCCTCAGTCGGTAGGCCAGCGTTTAGCCCTTACGTCACTTATGAACTGGATAAATAAATATTCATGTTTTCTGCTCTTGGCTGATTGGGTGACCTTTTGGCGAGAACCACCAATCGCGTGGCGCCATTTGCAGAATGAATGCTGACCGGGTTATCTGTCACATCTTATTGTCAGAAGTGGTAGCTAAGTATGCGAGCAATTAAACATTAGGATATACAAGTATCTATCTTATATCTGCATGTTGCGTGTATATTTCCTTTTACTTTGCTACATCAGGCATTTTACAACACAACTTATGTCTGTACTCAGCATTACGAATATGAGTTAGCTGGCCAGCTACGGCATTCGTGAATGTTATTTGACATGAGCTTAAAAATTAGATTGTGGTTTGCTTGCGTTTACTCATGGAGTGGTTGTTAGGTTTTGAACAGGATAATGTTTGGCCATATCTGCATTTTATTTATTTCAGTGGGATTCCCCCGTATAATAAAGGCTAAATTAAATAAAACTCAAATTATGTAACGTATTTCACTGTAATTGGCATTAGCTATAGCTTGAAGGGCATGATTGCATCAGCTAGGTTAAGCCTATGAAGCTGGTATTGTAATGGCCGGTAGAGGTAGGCGGCCAGATGCAGCGACAAGAGGGAAACGAGCAGCATGGGCACGAAACAAACACAGAGAATAATACAGACCACCGGAAAGTGCTTGCACTTCCAAAGGACGCATAGTAGTCCGAAAACATGGAAGCAAAGCGAGATAGGGAAAAGGGAGAAGAAACTCCAATAATGACGAGAAGATAGAAAGTCAAACAAATCCTGACTACAGATATCTTCCGCTATCATGCATAGCTACAAACAGACACTCTAGCAAAGAGGCGTGGCAAACATCTGGCTTATATAGAGTCCGGGGAAGCACCACCTCAGTTCAATCAGCCAGCTGGGTAAAGAATCCGATTGAAATGGAATACGATATCGTCCCGGGACGAGAGCCACAAAGAAAAGTCCAAAACACACGCACAAACATCCAGAACCATGACAGGTATGTAATACGACAGTTGCTAATTTATTCCTTGCCTGTCTACTTTCTTCGGAAAAGAGAAGATGGATAGCTTGTTCCTATTATTGCAACCTATTGCTGCACAACGTTTTGACATTTTGAACGTGGATGGCCAACGCTTATTTTGCCGCTTTTCTCCGCTTGTTTAATATCTGATATCAATCCAGTACAAGATCATAGCGATCAAATATATTCCTTTTATCCCCTTTAAAAATGATTAAACATCGATGGCAATAACAGTATCACTGAACATATAAACACATGCATTATTTCAGTTTGAAAGTTTAATTCGTAGTTTGCCGCAGTCCATACCGTATTTCTGTATTGCCAGATGTTACGTGACCGCTGCTGAGAGAGACACAGGTCTCAAACATAGTTAATTTTCTCCTGATCTGTTGGTCTTAAAAATGCCATTGCAGCACCAGAATGTTTGGAAGATATGTGGCCTGTGAAAAATAAGTCCAATATTTAATTCTGTGACAATGGGGCAAAATAATCAGTGATGATCTGTGCGCATGTTCACCTCTCCCCATTGGAATCAATTCATTCAGGACCCGCCGCAAGTCTACCTAAAGGGGCGGGGCACCCTTGCGACTGTGAGCCAATCACAGATCTCGCATGGATTTTGTGCGAATATTTGAAAGTCAAACACTAGCCTTCCAACTGGGCCAGACATATCAGCAACTGACCGTTGGGAGCGACCAAAGCTTGATATGGATGGATTCCAGGCTATCAAAACAACTGATTGCGTTACGGAATTTCGGCACTGGTCCATTCCCACTTGCTTTGCATCATGGAACACCAAGTTTGGAATTATTATCATGGCTTAGAGTTCTTGACAATCAGAACATTCATGAATGGTTGATAAAAGCATTGTATATCATTGTTTGCACAGCATTTCTTGTTCAAACATGATTATGAACTTGTTGCAGTTGAAATTATATTATGGCCATTTTTAAGTCACACGAGCAAATGCAAGTTCAGTTTTATTTACAGTTTAATTAATGTGTGCATGCCTGTAATTTCAGAGTCATATGTCCATGCGCATGTGCGTATGCTATACACCGTTTAACTAATCACTCACAGACGCACGTATGTATGCTCCTGTGGGACTTGGAGTAACTAATCACGAGAGCACACATGTGGGCAAGTAGTCGTCCGTGACCCTTTTCACCCCTCACACACACACACACACACACATACATACACACACACACACACACACACACAAACATGTCCTATTGAGGCAAAAAAACATCCGATGAAAACGTCAGCTCAGTGACTCAACAGAAATGCCGTGCGCTTCAAGCCGTCAGTTAATTTAAAGTGAAAAGCAAAAAAGTTACACAGGGCTAATTAACCTCTGACTTTTTCCTTCTAAAAGGCTCTGTCATGTCTTTCTGTTTTTCTCTTTGCTCCTCAAAATGCCCTATTTTTTGTTCTTTGACTGGCGAGGGTGATGTGATGCGGTCACGGAAGGACAGAGCTCCAGGTGTTAAGTTATATGCCTGCCACCCTTTTCTCCCATCTCAAGGGAACCATGAATCTGTTTCCCTTTCTGGCTGGCTGGATTCTGGCTGCACAAACAGCCGAGATGTCATAACTCACAAATTTCCACAGCCAGTCCACCCACAGCGATGTCAGTATCACGTACGATAAACCACTATATTTACATAATACATGCATATTGTGCACATTAATTATAGAAAGTCAATGTTAGATATTTCTAAGCTGAGGTGAGAGTTTGAGCCTTCAGTGATGCAGCATTGACCCAAGCAGAGATGCAGTCAAACAAAGCAGAGCCTGGGAATACGAGAAACGACTGCGTCCAAAGGCTCCATGACCTTTAGAAGTTGCTCAGAGCACAATATTGGAAGGTGTATGAGACGGCTAACGGAGCTGCTTCGTTGAATGCTGGAGAACAAAGGGACTGTGCCATGCACAGATAATTTCAAGGGGATCTGATGCTTCTCTCGGATGAAATTCAGTGGCTTACCTCATTTTTATTCACCAAGTATTTTGGATGGAAATGCAACCAAAATTTCAGTTTGATAAACGTGTGTGGGTTCATGGCAAGTTTATTAAACTGATAGCTGATGCTGGATGGGTATGTTGCTGTTCCAAATAGGGAACAATAGCAAGACATTTGACTGTTATAGATTTACAAAATTTGTGGAATCCTGAACAGGAGAAATGTTAAGAGAATAACTTACTGTGCAAATCCTGCTTAACACTTCCGAAGGGTTTGGGTGATAGCAGCAGTGATGCGTCGAGCCAGGGAGGGGGAGGAGGTGGGAACCATTGTGTGTGGGTGCCGAGGCCAAGGGCACCGGAATTAGGAGCGACTTCATGACCCTGTCCCACATTCTAAGACATTAAGTAAAAAAAAAAGAAACAGGCACCTATACAAAAGAAGAAATTTTATTCCAATCAAAGAGGGCATTCTCACCAATCAAATACATACAGTGTAATCTGCAACCAATAAAATTGTTTCAATGCTATGTGTCACATGATTGATTTGTTTGAGCCGCCAACTTATCAAGCTGAACTAACTCTTATGATCCATAGAAGGACCCAAATCCAGATTTAGGGTACAATACGCAATGGAGTATTTATTAGTAGAAATACAGAAATAAGAGAGAGAAGGCTAGCTGAAGAGGGGCAGTCCAGCTAGTTGGTAGTGACTGGAGAGGGTAGGAGCATGTCCGCACCCAGGCTGGTGGCTGTCTTGGGGCAGAGGTATTAGCAGGGACACAGTCCTCATTCTGGAAACTAATTTAAAGCACGGGAGATTGTTATTATTAATCAGACTCTGGAGTATAATTATGTCCTCCTTGTTCACTAATTTACCGAAACACACGGAAGAAGAGAGCTGAACTCAATATCAGAAGACACAAACCGGCTGGAAGGCTTAGTAGAGAATGAAACCATGACAATCCAGCAACCACACTGAGACCACTAGCAAATTACATAGGCGGGACGCTCACAAGAGGGGTGAGGCATACAAATGATAACACCAGGGAGCAAGGAAGAAGACAGAACAAATCAATTTAGGGTAAAAAACACATTTTTCAGCTCTTACCCCCAAAAAAGTACATTTTCTTCTTGTTCCATAAACATATATATTTTTACAAATTTTGTGAATTTTTGTTTGCTAAGTAATCAAACCTTAAACCGTGAAATGCAACTGATTAGCACAAGTTCATGAATTCCGCTATTTCTTTTATTTTGGCCAATCCAAAAATTCCTCGTGTGGCAATATCCCGGATGTTTTGACGTGATTGAAAAAAGGGAATCAACTGATCTATATAAAGTGTATACAAATTAGTCTTGATTATCACTCGTGCTGCAGCTTAATTTTACGCCGAATGATCTAGGTCCAATATTACCAATCATTATGAGAACCTGAGCGACAAAATCCATGGTAATGCCTCTGTGTGCTGCCATTGGTTGCTCCAACAAAAAGGGAAACTCGGACATACCCATGTGCAAAAGCTTGCAGCAGTAGCATAGCAAGAACATCCCTTTACAACAATTAGTACTCCTGGCTAGTTCTCAATCATTTTCCTTTATTTATTTTTTTTTAAAGATTATTTTTTGGGATTTTCACCTTTATTTGACAGTTGCAGAGCAGGGAGAGACAGGAAGGTTGGGGAGAAGAATGGGGAAGACATGCAGCAAATGACCCGAGCCGGAAAAGAACCCCGGTCGCCGCGGGAGGGACACAGCCTTTATGGTGTGCGTGCTTAGACCGATGAGCCACCGGGACATCCCCAATCATTTTCCTTTATTAACTGGTGCTTTACGAAAGAAAAACTGCTCTGAAACTTCCACGCTACCTTTTCCACTCATCAGGCGATTAAACTTGCGCTCCATGATCGTTTAAATTGTTTAGATAAAATAAATGACCATTTGAAACGTCTTTATGCAATTTCATAGCTTCCGACCTCTGAGAAAAGATAAGCGTGAGAAGTTGGGAGTCATAATTGGTTCCATGTTACTAATGGTGAAATCTACTGTAGCACACGTGGAACTAACACTTCCATGCACAAGGACTTCAATTCCGCGAAGAATCTCTTCAATACGCGTTCATGATCTGCATTCTAATGGATTTTCACCTTTCACTCTCGGTACAGCAGGGGTTGATTAAAAAGTGGGACTCAGCAAATAAATATAATTTGTTTTCTAAATTAAAAGTTTCAATCCACACATTTGTTATTAAGTGTGAGACTACTGACTGTGGTGTGAGAACGTGATATGCCACTAAAAAGCATGAGACTCGAGCCATATGTGTGAGAGTTGACAGGAATTCAATTTTGATTAAATGCTGATTTAAATGCACCAAATTACGAGTCCAAATGAATGATCGTCATCGTACCAAAATGGGGAGAACGAGCAACACCTGATTTTGTGGAGTGTTCTCGGAGTGAATCTACTGTTAATTATGAAAATTATTGACAAGTCAGGACTGATAATTGTTTTAAAGGGATGTCCTGTGCTCCACCAAATTTCCGGTTCTCGCTAACGGCACTGGTTTTATTTAGTTTCTAACCTCCGTGCGCTCAACCGTTTCGGTGTCCGGGTGACATGGCAAGCTACCTCGATTCCAACAAACATGGCACACTGCCAACAACGTATAAAACTGACCTTCTCAAGCTGATTTAGTCATTTAAAATTTTTTTCAAAAATTATCCATTTATATACAGTATTTGAATAGTAAGGGCAGTGTACTTTATTGGGTAAGAGCTGAAAAAATTGTTTTCTTTGCTTTAAAGGGAGGTAAACTGAATTTAAGGGATTCACTTTCAGTGGTTGTCAGCTTATATCTTAAGAAGCACTCTGAAAGTGATCAGAATCAGTATCATCCTTGATGTTGTCATATTTATGGTGCGGACTGTTCCATCCACTTATATTTTAACAATTTTTAATTATAGCTGTAGATATAGGTATCAAGCTAGGTGTGGATGACCCTTAACACCCAGATTATTGATGAAAAAGTCGATAAACTCATGCACTGATCCCGAGGCTGCAGTTGAATTGTCCTGGTAGAGTGCCGTTTGTTAGATGTTTGTTCTTGGGATTGTTGGTGTAACCTTGTGCTGGTGCGGATGGGTGGGTTGGGGAGGAATCTAAATATATTTTGCCTCTGCACTTTTTGAAATTATTTTGGTGGCCCTGGCTGGGGGGACACTGCAGGACACTGCAAACACTGGGTGGGTTTGACTACACCAGAGGTAGCAAAACAGATACAATGACAGCTGCACTGCCACTACAGAGAGTATCAACCTGATGTGGGAATACAAGCGTGATTGGGGGGCCAAGTCCCCTGTAAACCATGATTAAAGTTTCATGCAGACTGCAACAACTCATTAGCTCGTCCATAAATTTAGGTGAAATGTCAGCTGAAATGTCGGGCGGGTACTAATGGGCAGAAGCTTCGTGTGAAATCGAGGGAGAAATATGAGGCTTCATGCGGCACGCAATCTGCTCTCCGCTGATAAAGCTAAAGGGTACTGATATCGTGAAGATTAGTGGCTTTTGAGCAGAGTGAATTCGTGTGGTGAGCACCATCCCAGCTGCATGTCGCCACGACGGCAAAATCCTGTGATTAGGATGTTTGTTTTCAGCAGGGGTCGAGATGCAGGTATGGATGAGGAGCAGAAAGGACCACCAGTGAACATGAACAGCAGAGAGGTAGAGTAGAAACCTGCTGACTCAGCCAAAGCTCTTCAACCAGTGTTAGCGTCCACATTTCAGCTGGGGCGATGACTCACAGCGCTGTGTAAAGCCTCGCTGGAGCCTGTTTGAACTTGATGAAACTGGAGAAATTCTGCTAGGAGTGGAGAAAAGTTATATGGACAGGCTGTGGGAAGCTTATGGTGCTGCTTCAGAGAGGCTGAGTTTAATTCTGTCAAATGTACTCGCTACTACTTCTTATATTTAGGGACTTAATTAAAAGTAAACAGCTTTTTTTTTTTTTTGCAAGACTTAACAATGTTGATATTCATTCAAAGTGGTGGAAAAGTTGGTTTCATTTAATTCTTTTTTTATTTTTAAATTTCTCTTTACCACATCATTGAAGCATTTGTAAATTAATGTTCCCAGAATTATCCCAGGCATTGGATTGACAAATATGTACAAATTAAATAATAATCAAATTGAAACTCATTGCAAATAAACTTGACAGTACATTGTAATGTTGGTAACACAATGAGTGGCTTAATAAAAAAAAGGGACATCATTTGAAATGCAATCTGAATTGACTGTGGCACGAATATAATTACATTTTCTCTGGAAATGTGAACTGTTTGTTTGCATCAACTTCAGTGTAATGTTCTTTGCATTCTTAAAAATAGTGCGCTGTCGCGAGTGGGACCCCTCAGCCTTGCGCTCGCCCTGCTGTGGCGGCCATACTGATTATTGCAGCGGGACAGAAATCGATAGGGAGCTTCCTCTAACCACCCCCAACATACCAAAAGAAAATGAGAGCATTTGGCCAAGGTGTTTTTCAGCTATCGTCCGGAAATGAGAAGTTAACAGACAGACAGACAGACGGACACCGCTCGCCACGACAATACCCCTCCACGACTTTCGTCGGCTGAGGGGTAAAACCTGAAGAGCTTAGTAGTGTTAGAAGTTCTTAAGTCACATTTTCACACACTGTGAGGTAAGGATGATAAAACATCTTTTATAATTATCTAAGTCGAGTTTCTCAATTTTCTTAGAATAGACATTTTGTGACTTAAGTCATTTTAGCACCTGGATCTTCAATCATAGATTCAAAGGTTTTGATAAAGGGGGTCCCACTGTAGTTTTAAAGCATCCCTTACGCATTTACGCAGTTCCTTTATCATCTTGTGAAGTGTGAAGATCCCAGACTAAGAACAACTCTACCTCTTGAAAGCATTTTTTTTCTGAGGGTGCATTAAACCGCAGTTCTGTACATTTTAGGTATGCTGTCAACGTAATTAAATTGTTTGATTTGGAACAACTCTCCTCTTCATTTGTTTAAACACTGAGCATATTTTCTTGTTTTTGTTTGTACATTAATTTAGTTGCGCAAAGATCACACCCTATTTTAAAATGGCTGCAGTCAGTCAGTGTGGGAAAACTTCTGATGGCCTGGTTTGTTCTTTCAATGACAGTTGGCCTATTTTTTTTATTATTATTTATTTATTTATTTTTTTTTTGGGGAGGCCTGTCTGGTGCAGTGCCCATGGCAAAGCGCCAAGTTTCCGTATCAGAGACAAAAAGGGCAGAGAAAATGAAATTGCAGTGTTGTGAATAAGTATTTGCTCCCTTCCCAATTTTTTCTGTTTCTGCTTGTTGTATTTAAATGTTTCAGATCATCCAAGTAATTTCAATATCAGATGAAGACAATGGTAGTGAACACAAAATGCCGCTTTTAAACTATCATTTCATTTATCAAAGGTATACAGTTGTTCACACCCTGTATCACCCATGTGAAAAATAATTGGCCCCCTAAAACCTAATAACTGGTTGTGCAACCCTTGGCAGCAACAACAGCCATCAAGCATTTGTGATAACTAGCGGTGAGTTTTCTTAATTGCTGTGGAGGAATTTTGGCCCACTGTTCTTTGCAGAATTGTCGTAATAGAGCCTCATTGGGAAGTTTACGAGTATGAATTGTCTTTTTAAGGTCATGCCATTGCATCTCAGTTGGATTCAAGTTAGGACTTTCTATAGAACACTCCACAACCTTCTTTTTGTTTCTTTTGAACTTTTCAGAGGTAGGCATGCTTGTGTGTTTTGGATTATTGTCCTACTGCATAACCCAGCTTCACTTATGCTTTAGGTCATAAACTGACGGCTGAACATTTTCCGTCAAGTTTTTCTGGTAGAGGGCTGAAGTCATGGTTCCATCTACTATGGCATGTCATCCAGATCCTGAAGCAGTAAAGCAGCTCCAGACCATCACATTACCACCATCATGTTTGACGATTATGATGTTCTTTTTGTGGACTGCTGTTTTAGATTTATGGCAGATGAAATCAGACCCACGTCCTCTAAAAAGTTCCACTTTTGACTCATCAGTCCGCAGAATATTATCCTGAAGGTCTTGAGGGTCATCACAGTGGGTTTTTTTTTTTTTTTTTTGCAAGTGTGAGACGAGCCTTTATATTCCCTTTAGTCAGCAGTGATTTTCGCTCTGCAGCTTTCTTATGGATGCTATTTTTGCCCAGTCTCTTTTTTATTGTGCAGTTGTGACTTTGACTGTTGCAAGTCAAGCCCACAGTTCTTCAGATGTTAGTCTGAGTTCTTTTGTGACCTCCTGAATGAGAAGTCGACGCGCATTTGGGGAATTTTAATTGGCTGGCCACTCCTGGGAAGGTTCACCAATTTCCCAAGTTTTTTCCATTAGTAGATAATAGCTATCGCTGTGGTCCACTGGAGTCCCAGAGCCTTTGAAATAGCTGTGTAACCTTTTCCCGACTAATAGATGTTAACGAGTTTGTTTCTCGTCTGTTCTTGAATTTTTTTTTTTAATCAAGGCATCGTGTGTTGCATTTTGCCCATTCTGCCCACTTCACTTTGCCAGATGGTGCGAGCAGTAATCATGCCTGGGTGAAACTGAACCCATTTATCGATTAAATTTGTTTCATTTTTGATTTAGTTACAAAGGGGAAGATGACTTTTTCACTTAAGGCCAGGTAGGGTTGGATAGCGCTTTTCCTTCAACAAGCGAAATCATAATTTAAAAACTGCATTTTGTGTGTTTACTTTGGTTATTTTTTTCTAATATTAAAATTGGTTTGATGATCTGAAACATTTGTGATCGACAAATAAATCAGGAAGGGGACATATACTTTCTCACAGCATTGCATCTCTCACTAAAAATATGTTTAAAAAATCACTAAAAATACCTTCTCACTTTTATTTTTTTTATAAGGTGGTGAAAACAGTCCAACTATTATGTCTCAGTCGGGGAAGTGTGTGAGACCCATGTGCAGAGGAAAAAGCAAATAGCAATTTCAGCTTATCCAGATTCAGGAAAGGGAGAACAAAAAACAGCTGCCAAACCAGGCAGCCTGGAACAGGGGGAATAGCATAAAAAATGTAAAACAAAACATTAGGAGCACTGCCACAACTGGTAAAAGGTACAGTTGTGTTAGAAAAAAAAAAAATAGCAGTGCAACATCAATAACCTGATGAACTACTGTTATTGCACAGCAAAAATCCCAGTGTTAATTCAACTCCAATAGAGTTCATTTGAGTCCAAGATGAATGGGTTGGTCTCATATAAACTCTACTGGAGTTGAATTAACTCTGGGATTTTTGCTGTGTGGTAGCAGTGATATTTCTGCATGGCAAATAATTTACTTGTAGATGTAGTAGTGTAATAGACAACAACAGACCCAACAGCCCTGACCCTGCTGCTTTGTACATGGTGTTACGGGTAGGAATAGAGGGAGACCCCAAGCGCAAAGTAGTAGGCAAAACGGCTGGTTTATTTGTCATTTTACAAAGTTAATGAGCACACAAGCACAAGAAACAATGACAATAGAAAATACAAAGTGGAAAAGCTCACAAACTCCAAAAAGGGAGAAAACAGCCAATTCCAATCTGGTAATGAACATAGAGAGACGCAGATACGCGAGCTCTGCAATAAAGTAAAATTTAGAAAGAGAAATTTAGATACACGAATAAACACAAGCTCTCATAAAAGAGAGAATTTAGTCTCCCGAAAGGGAGAACGCTGAACCAGCATAGAGTAAGAGAAGTAAGTGGTCTGACCGACAAAAGAAAAGTGAACCAAGCAGGAACTAAATACTGAAGTGAGGTGAGAACTAAACCAATGAGAGAAACGAACTAATAATTGAATAATGAGTGAGTGCGGCGGAAAACTATGCTGGCAGGCAGGGCTGACGAGTTTCAGCGGGCGCTCGTCACAGTTCTGACTCTCTTGGCTGATTCTCTCTGCGCACTTTTCTTGAAGTGCATGTTGCAAAAAAGAGGGCGACTCCAAGGCTGTTCAGTTAGAAATATAATTTACTTAAAATTAAGTTTGGAGGCAGTTCACTGTTTCTTTGGACAAGAGCATGTCTGACTCAAACCTGACCACGCACATTCAAAAGCGGTGGATGAAGGTCGTCATAATCTCTTTCTGGCGAGCAACTGCAGTGCTACATGTACGAGGCCAGGAGTCTGAACGAAATTAATCGAATGAAATGCTTTTGCATCATGATGTTGCAAAGTCTGTTCGAACCACTCATTATGACAGTTCACTCATCCTGGTTGCACCCTTTTGGCTTGCTTAGCCCTCAGACAAAAGCTATCCATCTCAGTTATGGTCAGAACTAATTAGCATTTCAGAAGCACCTTCACCCCCTTATGACAACTGATCAGGGTGGACACCAGTGAGTGGAGAGTTCCAACCAGTATCTAGGCAGTTTCCAACTGAATGATTTGAACAGAAGCTGTGTGTGCACTACGCCTATTAAAAGTGGAATTTTTCAAACCCTGAAATAATTCGAAATTAGGTCATCCTCCAAGTTTTGCTGTGGTCTTTTTTTGACCTCTGGGTGTGGGAAACGGAGAAACAGAGTTAACTTTATAGATTGTGACGACGTGCAGCTTGATGCACGGCACAGGGCTACCAGGCTTCGCTGGGCTGAAGAATATGGTCAGTAATGAGTCCCCAGCTGATTGTGGAGGAATGTTCTTCAGTGATGAGTCCAGATTTTGTCTACACCGATATGATGGAAAACAGAGGGTCTACAGACGACGTGGTGAGAGATACGCGGCCCCCTGCATTGCTGAGACAGATCGCTTTGGGAGGAGGCTCAGTGATGGTCTGGGGTGCCATTCGGTGTGGCTGGGGGTCTGACCAGGTCATAATCAATAGAAATCCTAATGTAGCCCGCTACTGTGACCTTGTCATCAGACCACACGTCGTGCCTTACATCACAGACCACCCTGAGGTCACGTTCATGCAAGACAACGCATAACCTCACTCAGCACATGTGACGCAGCAGCTCCTGGCCCAGAATGGTGTGCGAGTCATGGAATGGCCACCTTTCAGCCCTGACATGAAGTGCATTGAGCCTGTGTGGGACCTGTTTGATCGGCGGGTTCGGCAACGTACTCCAGCGCCCAGGACTAGGGCGGAGCTCCAAGAAGCCCTTCTCCAGGAGTGGCAGGCCATTCCCCAGCAACAGCTCAACAGAATGGTGCTGTCCATGCCAAGACAAGTGATGGCTTTGTTGCAGGCGTTGATCTTTGTTGTTGATTTTGTAGTTAAACTTGTCATTGTTGATTCTTTTGTCGTTCTTTTTTGTTGATGTTATCTGACATTTTGTCAAAGTTGTTGTTATGGGTAAAGTCAATAAATGGTTACAAATTTGAATCCGAGTTTGGCTACAATTTTCGTTATAAGTTTTTAAAGTCCATCAGTGTAGATCCTTACCTGACTCCACTTTGACAACGCTTTCAGGAGGTAGTGTAAACAGGGCAAACCAATCAAACTCTCATTTGCTCATCTGAAAAACTGCTCTTGAGTTTTTGTCAATTAAGGAATTCTTCCAGAGCCTTCATGTCCGCGACGATACTAGCAATACAAGTAGCTATTGCCATGTTAAAATCGATGGATTTGGCTCTGCAATTCTCCAAGAGACAAGTCATGAGCTTGGCTTCTTTTTTGCTTACTACATTCTGTCACTGATTTGCTGCGTGACCTTATGCTGCCACCCCAGTGCTGACATCACTGAGCTCTCTGTCTCTCACCAGATAGGACGTGAAAATCGTGAGATGACGTTACTGGCTGCTGTAAGAACCCGGCGCCTTTATCACGTTCTTTCCTGTCACATATAAAAGGGCTCCAGAGTCTGACACGCTGCCATCCAAGCAGTCTGTTTCCTCTGAGTCACTCATCAATGAACTAATATTTAATGTAAAATAATGAGGAACATTTTCCAACACTTAATGCTTTATTTATCATTTCAAATTAAGCAGGGAAAATGAGTTAAATTGTTCTATCCCTGTGCAGTCCAAACGGAATTGCTCATTCTGTGAGATTATGATTTTTCAACGCACACACACACAAAAAAAAAACCAAATTATAATAACTCAATTACTGGAAATAAAACAGAGATCTTTTATCTTGTTTCAAGATGATTGGTTCACTCAAGTTACTTGTCTGAACTCACAGACATTACTTCCTGCTTGTTTTATTTATTTATTTTTTTTTTACATGTAAACCATCCACATTCCAACCAGCCATTTCCAGTAAATATTACCCGCTGAACCGAAGTAGAGTTCAGTGCTGACCTGAGATACAGGGGGTTGTTGTTTTTACCTGACCTCATTTTTTTTAAACCATTGTGGAGTTGGTTGTGTGGTGAGAATTGTTTGCACTTTTTTTTTCCTTTTTAATGGTATCATGCTTATCTTCGGCCCAGGGGAGCTGTGCTGTGGGGTGAGGGTTTAAACAGGTCAGCACCAGTCTCGACCTCCCAGCTTTCGGGACAGCTAGCTTCTGACACGCACCTTTGCCACCCCTTTCCCCCCGCTGTGGGTTGCTTGTGCTGGAGCAGTTTTCATCTCGAAAAGAGCTGGTGGATTTGAGCAAGATGGTGAATCAGGCTCCCGGGAACATAAAGCTGACTCATAGCTTTTTCCTCAGCATGGATATCGACCGTACGGTGTCTCGCTTATTGGGTCTACCTCCTCTCGTTTAAAATGCCAACTCCCACTCATTAATCTTCCCAATCCATAAAAACATGCTAGAGTAGCCCTGCCCGCTCTCCCTCCAATTCCCCCCGCACCCCATTAAAGAGGGACACTGACAGTACTCCTGCGGTTTTGCATCTTTAATATGCGTGCCAATTACTTTGGAGGGCATAACACATACATTCCATAGCCAAAACTATGTGGAGGCCTTTTCAGTCAACATCTCGGTCCAAAATGGTGGGTGTTACTATGTACTTGGTCCCTCCTTTTGTTCTGTAAAGTCTCCTCTGTTCTGGGAAGGCTTTTCGCAAGATATTGCTCAAGCATATACTTCCATTCTACCCAGGAAAGTATTTGTAAGGTTGGACAGACAGTGTTTGACAGTCCTGTGTCGTTGGTGCTATGAAAGGCCTGCCGGTACCTCACCTTGCAATGCTTAGTTATGCTAAACATGTTGGTGTTTACATTGTCTGATATGCAACCAAACATTGCTTTGCTCAGTCGCTAAGACTAATTGGCAGGATGAATGGCTAATTATTTCCCATAGCATTATCGTACATTGCATCACTGAGTTATAAGGCATTTTCCTACCTATAGAAATTTTGATGTAAAACAGTGGTATGTCTCTCCAAGATTCTGAACTCATGTAGTGCATGAAACAGCTTTCTTTTTAATGTAAATTGGTTTGCGGGGCTGATTTCACGCTAAAGTTTGGCGTGCTTCATACATTTAAGATTTCTTCCTCTTCAAATTGATACTTTTTAATGCTTATAACATTCTGAAGAATTTGTGCACCATCTCTTGACTAATTACAGTGCTGGAAAAAAATTCTAGAAAGAAAGTTGTAAGTCATATAAAGTTTAGGATGTTTTTGCATTTAGTTGGATTATTGTCAATCTTACAGTATCATATCCATTATATTGTATTAATGTAGCAGGTAGGCCACTTGTGGTTACTGGTTCTTAGTTATTGTGAGCATCATATTGGTTTAGATTATTCAGCAAATAAATTTTCTGATTGTTAATCAGGCAAACAAAAATGGAAATCACCAAGTGTGTACTGCAATCCTTACTTATCTCTGGGCTCAGTGCTGGATGGTCCTTTTAAACTGCTTATGTTTGTAGATATTTCAAAGAAGTATGGACTGCACTCTGTGAATGGAAGTACTGTTAGCCTAAAACAGCAGAGTTCACTCTCCAAACCTTAGGAAGCACTGAGACACTGAAATTTCACTTTCATGCTACAGCCTCAAGATTTTCCTTCAGTGGAGTTGAGAAGCCTGGTCCAATCCATGGAAAATTATCACAGACTGAGGAGTATCCAAATAATTTTGGCTATTTAGTTGATACTAATTTAGTCTGGAAGAGCTTCAGTACCCTGTACGACATCAGCCCCACAGGAATGGATGCAGCTGAGGCGCACAGCCAATCTGAGCAGCTGCTACTGATTGGCTAATGGAGAGCTCCACAAAAGACCTCATTCTGAAGCCTCCTTCTGAAGCCTAATGGGACTCTGGTTTTTGCTGCGTAATACACTGTACTTACCCACAGTATCTATCCAGCAGTTAATAAAAATGATCTCTTGCGGCAGAAGAAATTGTCCTTTGTTGCAACTGTTTCAGCTATAATAGGCCAAAGGTATCCCAACTAAGTAGTGAAAAAAAAATCAGTTTTTTGAAGCAAAAATTCAACATGGGATTGACACTGTCATTCTACTACTGAATCAATTATAGTCATGAAATATTAAAAATGCTTACCATTGATTTACGTGCAAATTCGTCCCTGGAAGAATTCAGAGGTCACTTTAGTCCTCATACGATCTCTCACTGAAATTCAGTCACTTTTAATGCTTGCTCAGCCTTATCTGCAGTTAAAGTTCACGCCCACATGTAACTTTCCCAGTAATTATCTGTTGATTGACACTTTTTTAATCCAATTCCAAACAGTATAAACTTTCCACAGTCATTGAAAGACATTTATCTGTCCCTTAGAAAAAAATATTTAAACCCTTGCGTAAAAGCATGTTGGGTCGTATTCTCTCAACTGTGCACAGCTGAATGACGTGAATGCTTAGTAAAAAAGACTTCCAAAACCAACCCATACGTGCTTAGGTTACATTTATATATATGGGTGCTTAGTTCTTATATTTAGAGGCTCTTTTTGTACTGTTTTTTTTTTTTTTTTTTTCGCATTTAGTTATTTCTTGCTTTCATTTTTGCAGATGGCTTTCTTATTTAATATAAAAATCTGAATAAAAGTCTGCATACCACTCTTTCTGTACGGTGTCTAACACAGGGAGCACCTCAGATCAAAAGGAAATATTTGAAGTACTGCTGAAAATCCAGGGTGGTAAGTCTAGGGGTCGGAGTAAAAAGTCCGACCGCGTGTTTCTTCCCCCCAAGAACTCAATGGGTTCACCATTACCTCAACCTCCAGGCTGAAGAGCTTACACTCCTGGTGGCTGGATCAAAATCTGGGGAAGGACTTTACTTTCTGAACCTGGATTTTCCATCTCAGAAGAAAACATACTTTTCTGTTTACAACTACAGTCAATGGGGTCATGTGTAAAAATTGGTTACTTTAGGTGATTTATATTGACGAGTGATGTTTGCATATACGCCACCGTGGCTGGCCTCATACACATACTGCTGTAGCAGCAACCCCCCACACACACACACACACACACACACACACACACGCACACAAACACACATAGGCTGAGCTGAAGTCACTGTTTGGGCCCTACGGATACTCGCCCTCGTTCAAGGCTATTTTGATGAATAGTTTGGAGGCAGCGGCCCCACTAGGCGCCTCCATGCTGCATGCTGTAGCGGACTCTTATTTGTCACCTTGACTGCTGATTATCCAATAAATGCCGAGAGCATTTCCACACTGACCCAACGTGCCCTCCCTGACAAAAGGCAATAAGCATGTGAATCGGGCTATTTTGATGAATTGTTTGTCTTGCTTTCTAATGAGGCCGCTTCTTCATATTTAGCATTTTCAATCAGCTTTTGGATGTTGATCATTACTTAATCTGATAGCGGACTCTTTTTGTCACACTTGACTCATATACATTATCCAAAACATTAAAACCACCTACTGATGAAGCAAATAATGATAAATAATTATCTCACAAAAATGGCGTATGCCACGGTAGTCCATGTGATGGACGTGGGTGAACTGGGACTTGAGCAACTTTTAAAAAGGCTAAATCATTGTGGCCGAACGAGCGGGCTAGAGCATCTCGTGAGCGACAAGGGAACTCCTGTTGTCAGCAGTGGTGAGAATCATCTGACAGTGTTCAAACGAGGTACAAATCATGACAGGTTGTTGGGCACCTAAGGTTCTTCGATGTACGCGGACAATCAAGGATATCTTGTCTGGTCCAAACCGACAAAAGGGCTACTGTGGCACATGTCTTTACTTATTGTGAGGAATTTTCAACACAGTGTTTCGCACCCATGTTGATCAGGCTTTAATCCAGATGAGCACCCATTTTAACTGGCCCACATATTCCAACGGGCCGTGATTCAGAACTGGATCTCGGAGCAATTTGAAAAGGTTGCTTGGTCCAGGGAGTCCAGTTTTTTTTTAATATCATGTACATCAGTCGGCTGCATGCACACCATTTACTTGGGGACGGGTTGGCACCGGTGTGTACACTGGAAAGAAGAGAAGCAGGTGGAGGAAGTGAAATGCTAGGAGAAATGTTCTTCTGGGAAACCCAGGGTCAGCAAATTAAAGTGGACATCAGTCTGATGGAGCTGTTTTGATAACACAAGGGGGACTTAACCCTTTGAGCTCCAAATACATTTTCAAGGAATTAAAAATGGTTATCCTGAGCTGTTGAAAACCTATCATGTGGCAACTTGTTTAAAGAGCTTTCCAGGGAGCTCTTTTAAACAAGTTGCCACATGATAGGTTTTCAACAGCATCTGACTTTGATATCTTACATCATTGGGCAACTATAGTTCCCCACGGCACTGAAAGGGTTAAACAATTTTAGGCAGGCAATTTTAATATTGTGGCTTATCTATATATTGGATAACTGTGTTGAATTTCATACAGGAAAATTGACTGCAGTGTGTAATTCAGCAGCCTGCATTATATTGAAAAGATGAAAGTTTGAATATTAATCTGGGAGAAAAATAAAAAAAAAAAAAACCAGAAATTTTAAGAAATCGTCAAATAAGATGGCTGCAGCAGTGCAGTTGCATCCGCATGCCCTAGTAGCTTACTTTTAGAGTGGATTACGGACCGAGTCATGAAGACTCTGATTTTGCCCACAATCCAAAGACTTAATTGCATGTATATGGATTATCACAAAGTCTGATTTCTTGCTGCTATCGGATTATTTTGTGCATGCAAATGTACTCATTGTACCAACTGTTGACTGTTAGACTATAGATGCTTTCAGTTTTGTGGTTTCAGAACCCAGTAAGCTGTTATTTTATTAGCAGCTTCAGTTTTATTCTTTTTTGTGAATTCGTCCACTGTGTAAATCTCGACTTTGGTCCAGCAGCCCACCACTGTTGCTTGAGCGTATTTCTGGAGGAACTGTCAGTGACTCTATTCGAAACCGTTTCCATCTTCTGGTGTCAAGTTCAGCTCCACGCAGAGAGTTTGATGGAGGGCTCCCAAGGGCCTTGTTGTCTGGCTGATCAGGACAAGGACCAATTACTCTGCAGTGCAGCCTGGCAGCCAATCAAAGTTAAAAACACCGACTAGGCAAAAAGCTGAGAGCATTCTGCCATTTATAGATAGTCATCCTTTGCACTCAATCCACTTTTCAGCTTATGCTAGTGTATGTGTGTGTGTTTGTGCAAGTGGGTGTGTGTATGTGAATATATACACATACTGCCCGGGTGAAAAAAAAAATTGCCATTTGGATGTAAATAAGCGAATACTCTAGATGGAATCATTATTGCAGTGATTAATAAGATTTTGTGGCCAATGATGCTTTTAACTCTGACTGATGCAGCGCACAGCTTCTCATGTTTTAAAGGCAAAGAAAACACTTTTTTCAGCTTTAACCCAATTAAAGTACACTTCCCCTACAATTCAAATATTTTACTTGGTAATTTTTGAATTTTTAATTGACTAAATCAGATCAAGAAGATCAGATTTATTTGTTGCTGGCGGTGTGCCATGTTTCTTGGAATCGGGGTAGCTTGCCGCGTCACCCGGACACCAGAACTCTTTAGCGCGCGGAGGTTATAAATTAAGTAAAACCAGCAGCGTTGCAAGAACTGGAAATTTGGTCGGGCACAGGACATCCTTTTAAAAGAATTATTAGTCCTGACTTGTTCCTAATCATTTTCATTTTCAACAATAGATTCACTCTGAGAACACTCCACAGGTGTTGCTAGTTCTCCCCATTTAGGTAAGACAATCATTCATTTGGATGCATAATTTGGTGCATTTAAATCAGCGTGATTCAAAATTGTAAACCTGTCAACTCTCATACATATGGTGCGAGTCTCACGCTTTTTAGTGGCATATCGCGTTCTCATTCCACAGTCAGTCGTCTTACACTTAATAACAAAGGTAAAGATTGAAAATTTTAATTCGGAAAACAAAATTATATTTAATTGCCGATTCCCACTTTTTAATCAACCCATGCTGTACCAAGAGTGAAAGGCGATGTTTCATTGGAACGGAGATCAGTCATTATTCAATAATGCATATTTAAGAGATTCTCACGCAGAATTGAAGTCCATGTGCATGGAAGTTTTTCAGTTTCAGGTGCATTCACCACTAAACATGTAAACCGATGACAATTCCGGACTTCTCACGCTTTTCTTTTCTCAGTGGTCGGAAGCTATGAAATTGCATAAAGACATTTCAAATGATCCTTTATTTCATTGAAACAATTTAAACATCATGAAGCGCAAGTTTAACCGCCTGATGTGCAGAAAAGGTAGCGCAGATGTTTCAGAGCAGTTTGTCTTTCGAAAAGCATTGGCCTGTTTTGGAGGAAATTCTTGTTCTGTTCTGACTTTAGCCAATTATTTAGTCGCCGATAGATTGCATGGGGAGAGAGGCCCTCATTTCAATTGCCAATGGATTATTATCATGATTGGAAAACGTGTTAATGAAGGAAAATGACTGAGAACAAGCCAAGACTAATAATTGCTATAAAAGGTTATGTTCTGGGCCCCACCAATTTTCAGTTCTGGCTACACTACTGGTGTAAGTTGATGCCCACAGATAGGTCCGAGTTGCCCGTTTTGTTGGAGCTATCAACAGCCACACACGGAGGCATTACGACTGATTTTGTTGCTAAGGTTATCATAATGATTGGTAATATCGGGCCTTGATCATTCAGCATAAAAGTAAGCTGCAGCGCAATTGATAATTTAGACTAATTTATATACACTTAAAGGTTGTATCAGTGATTCTGAGCCAAAACATAATTTGTCACGTACAGGAAATTTTTCCTCACGGACTGTTAGCAGCTCTTCTCATGAGTGGGTGGTGAAAAACTCCGGTCTCTGTCGGCCACCTACAGCCAGGTAGACACTGAGAAAGATACACAAACTTGTGGGGACCTACCCGCGTCCCCAAACATCAGTAAAAGTGTTCCAACGAATCGGAGGGCAGGGGTGGGTCTTCTGCACCAGTTCCGTGCTCATGCATGACAAGTGGGTGGGACTGAGCAACGAACGAACTGGCAGTGGCACTACCGAGGCGGCAGAGTGAAGCATGGTGGAAGCTAAACCGAAAAAGAGACGCTCGAACGAGTGCATGTCGAGGAAAAAGGAACGCAATCGCAGCTATACGAAGTCCCGAATAAACATAGGGAAAGCATACCAACGTTGGAGAGAATTCCGGGAGTTGAATGGTTTTAATTCTGACGCCCAGGTCGCCTTGTTTCTACTTGAGGTGAGTAGAGCTGGTGCTAACTCGGTTGGATGTGAATTGTAAATTGTCATCCCAAGCAAAATTGAGGGAAGCTCGTATATTGTTTTTGTAAGGGTATCTTGCATAGATCATGCTGGTCAGAATGAATCAAACAGTAGAGAGATCGATATTTCCTCTTTGGAGCTAGTTAGCAACCTTTGCTAACTCTTGGTTGGCAAGCTAGTGAGTTTGCTAATTCTGTCTGATTAAACCAGAGTTTGTGTTCGTGTAATAACATTTTTTCTCTGGTTAGTACTCAGAGTTGAAATTCGTCGATGAATGTATAACCGCATGATAAGTTTAGCTAAAAGTGATGATCTATGTGACGTTGTTAATACTCATTTTGTAATGCCGAGCTAAGATACTTGTCAGATACCTTGTTGTAGCTAGCAGTAATGGTGTAAATTTTTCATCTGGCAATGTTCGTCATTGTTGCTACCGGGTGTTTATCACAACGAGCTGTACACGGCCATTTACCCAGCTGAGTGAGCCATTCTTAAGCTGCTTTCACACCGGACGCGAAACGAATTTTTTGCGCGACAGATTACTTTCAAAGTCAATGCAAAGACGCGAAGTTTCACTTTAAGAAAAGCGCGTTCATGTTCCAAGCTTCTGAAGGGGAGGGGCGAGCGGCTCTGTTGTGTTACAACTGTCAACAATAGTGACGTCATATCGCTGATACAGCCTTTAATATAGATCAGCTGATTCCCTGGTGTCCAAGCACGTCAAAAAATCTGGGACATTGCCACACAAAGTATTTTTGGTTAGCTAAAATATACGGAATGGCGGCATTCATGAACTTGTGCTAATTAGTTGGTTTGAGGTTTGATTACTCGGTACATAAAAATAGCAAAAATTTGCTAAAAATGTTTATGGAATGAGGAGAACTTGTATTTTTTTGGGCAAAGCTGTGTTTTCTTTTCCTTTAAAAATGTTCTCAAGGTCATGGAAAAGATGTTATTGTCAATGCTGAGCATCAAGCAAAGAAAACAGCAGATGAGAGAGCTGAAATCACTGGACTATGGTCATGAACTGTCTAACAATTTATAAAAACCTGGTAGGATAGTGGTGACCTGTCGACTTCACGGAAGAAATGGGTCGGAGAAAAATGAATGATCATGATCGGAGATCACTAAATGCTCGGTGATGTCTCATCATAAAAAATCAATAGTTGAACACATGGCTATGTTTAATTATGAAAGTAAGAGAATTTTCATACACACGATGTGACAAGAACTTGGAGGATTGGGACCAAACAGCCGCGTGGCCACAAGAAAGCTACTTGTTAGCCTGGCTAATCAGGAAAAAACAACTTCTTTTTGCAAAGGAGCATAGATTGGACTGTGGAGTAATGGAAAAAGGTAATGTAGTCTGATGAGTCTAGATTTACCCTACATCGCAGTTAGAAAGGACACCCACAAACCGATGCACTCATCATGCATAGTGCCCACTGCACAAGCCTCTGGAGGCAGTGTTATGATCTGGGGATGCTGAAGTCGGTCAGGTCTTGGCTCGGCACTCTTCTGCAGCAATAAAATGCATTCAGAAGATGACATGAATATACTGAATGACCAGTAACCCATCAATGTACTTTTTAATCCCTGATGGCACAGGCATATTCCAGGATAACTGTGCAAAGATTCATCAGGCTCAAATTGTGAAAGAGTGGCTCATTGAGCATGAGGAATCATTTTCACACGTGAATTGGCCACCACAGAGTCTGGACCTTAATCAATTCTACCTCCACCAGCTTGTCTTCTTACCACAGTGCATCCTGGTACAATCTCTTCTACAGGTGAATGGTGCAAATGTACCTGGCCAATTCATATGACATAAAAGTAAACTGCACTCAGTGGACCAGGCGACCTTTGCAGTGAATAGCTACAAGCACAAGTTCTGACACTCACATGCCCAATATAGGCACTTTGAATGGTGGTCTGGGGTTAGAATTGCCACACCTGACTGGTCTGCCGCAACAAAGCGCTGTACACAGCAGGGTGCAATGCGCTGAGTGTTGTGACACATTTATCACTTAACTACCATTAAAATTACCTGCAGCTTGTGCCAAAATAGCCTGCAGATAGCACTACCTGCCCCTCTGCATTGAGAGCCTTGCGTGCCCAACATCCTGCCGCCGGTTCATGGTTTGTCCCTCCTTGATCCACTGTTGGTAACTGCTCACCACTGCCGACTCGGCGCACCTCAAAAGCCTTGCCTCTATGGAGAAGCTCTGACCCACTCTTTTGGCTAATTCGGCCCTCGTCTTAGTCACTTAGGTCCCATTTCTGCCCCATTCAACAAGTTGAATACGAGAACCAAGTGTTCTCTTGCCATCTAAGATCTGTCTGCAGACCTTGGCGCTGTGTGCCAATTTTATGAGATAGTTAACAATATTTGTTCACTTGTGTGTTTAGAACTTATGAACATCCCATCCCTTTC
This sequence comes from Gymnothorax javanicus, assembly GCA_029692085.1. NCBI lineage: Eukaryota > Metazoa > Chordata > Actinopteri > Anguilliformes > Muraenidae > Gymnothorax > Gymnothorax javanicus. The sequence goes on from CM056206.1 coordinate 22,133,307, forward strand.
CACCCACCTATGCAGTTTTGTACTCTAGAATGACATACTGTATATATTACACTACGCATTATGTATAGACACGCACACACATCGACACTGGGTCTTGCTTTAAACACACAGTAGTACATATGGAGGAGTTAAGAGCTCTTAGGGTCTGTACTACTGTTAATCAGCTGTAGAAAAGGGTTCCATGTTCACAGATACAGGTCTTCACATCCCTGTGTATCATACGTTCATAGCACGCCCGGCTAGCCATTAGCTCTAGCTATAGATCTAAGGCTGTGGGGGCTGTTGATTGCCAGTCTCTCTCAGTGGGTCCTGCATGGTGATTGCACTGCCCGCCGGCACTGGCGATCAGCATCTGTTTAAGATGTATATCTTCAGGCATAATCCCAACATGCACAGAGCTGGGCTCTTAACCAAGGAAATTTTCAAAACATTATTTGCTAATATAACTTTGTCCCATAGATCTTGAATCTTTTCACATTCATAAAAGATATCATTCATAGCTCTCGCCTCTTAATGACACTGGCAACATAAACTGTCCTCTCCCAGAGTCAGTTTGCCATTCTGATTGGAGTCATGCAGCATCAGTTTAGGATTTTATAATTGATAAACTGTGACTGTACTTCATATGCACATGTACTGTATGCCATCGTGACATAGTTCCATTGCTGGTTTTTGTTTTTTTTTTAAAATAATTTTCCCAGGCTAACGCGAGACCATTGAATTTGCTTCCCAAATCAGGTTATATAACATTGTTGCACCGCTTTTTCTTTTTTAAAGGCCAAGAAGTTTATGTAAAACTTGACTTGCAGTTTCAGAATTTGGGCCTGATCTCATAAGCAAAGCGAGGCTGTGTCTGAGATGGAGACACTGCCAAATATTGCAAGCCTGTACTTTATATCTTTGTCTCAGATGAGCGAAAGAGACTTTATGGCCATTTTGATTTAGGTCTCTGAATGGTGAAATTCCTCATCCATGCCACATAATTCTCATCCATGCCACATAATTTTACTGGATCTCATCTACTTGCATTTCTGTTTTATACCATGTTGAAGTTTTATTAAACAAGGATCGCTTTTTGTATAATGATGTACCATTTTCTGTTATGAACTTAAGAGAAGGAACCAGGCGCAGATCTGCAGAATGATTTTCACCTCCTGCCACAAAGTGGAAGGCGAGTGCAGGAATCAGTGTCGTCCCTCCGTGTGTTCGTCCATCCAAACGTCCATCTGTTTGTCACGCTGCTTTTCTGGGCCAGAGCAGAGGTCGCGTTACACTTTCTGATTGTCCGTCATTGTGACGGACTGGGGCATAAAAATTCCGTCATAATCAATTATTATTCGTCATTGTAATTTTATTTTTTAAAATGATAATCGTTTATTTATTTATTTTTATAAAATAAACAGAATAATTTATAGATTATGCATTAGCTAATGCCGACAGTGATTCATGTAGACACACATTGCGCACTGTATTAAATACAGCACTGCGTGGATTTTCGGACTTACTGCTGTATGAACTTTATAAAACATCATAAATGATTTCTCCCCCCTCACAGTAAGAGTGTGCAAATGAACAATGCTTTCAGTTATTGCTGGGCTTCACTAAGCCTAACAACCACAGTCTCGCTAGGCGGTCCTACGAAGCTGCTTTTCAACTCGTTACGTCAATCGGGGCTTTCGCGACCTAGATATCTGGGTGTTCACACAACAGAGACGGCGTTTGTATGACCAATCGTCTACCGGCAGCAGAGCAGCATATTTTACAGATGAAGAGCAAATGATCATATTACAAAAATATGAGGAATACAGGGTCATAGTCCAGAGATGTCAGGTCTCACGCATTTTCGGCGTGAGTCTCTCGCCTCTTAGTGGCATTCATGTTCCTGTGCTGTAGTCAGCAATTATTCAATCAACGAGCACTGAAGAAATTCACTCGCGGAATTCAAGTCATTGAGCATTAAGTTAATCAGTTTCACGTGCATTACGGTGGATTTCCCCACTAGAGACACGGAAATTGATTATGACTCGGGAATTCTCACGCTTGTCTTTACTGAGGGATTGAAAGCAATGGAATTGCATAAAGACGTTTCAAATGGTCTTATTTCATTTGAACAATTTAAACGATCATGAAACACCTGCATTGTTTCCAATCCCTGAGTTAAGAGAAGCACGAGAAGTCCGGAGTCATAATCGCTTTCCATGGTGAGGTCCACCTTCACGCAACTGAAACTGAAACTTCAATGCACAAGGATTTTAACTCCGCGTGAGAATCTCATTAATAAGCGTTCATTGGATAATTGCGGACTATGGTGAATAAGCCTAAAAAATGCGTGAGACCTGCGCCGAATGCGTGAGACTTGGCATCTCCGTCATACAGATCAAAGACAATGCTCGAGACAATATGACACCCACCACCAATTGGACGGGGATGTGAATTGCATTCTGTCAAAATGACAGACGGCCTTCAAAATCTTCCGTCATTGTTAAAAAGATCCGTCAATGACGGAAACTATTTGGTTAACGTAACCTCTGGGCCAGAACTCCTAAACCGTTCAATATTTCCCAACTAAATTTTATATATGGATACATCTTATAATGTCGATGTGCCTTTTCATACTCATGTCCAACCTTTCCTTCCATCTGTCTGTCCCTGCACTGCATTTTGTTTCCAGGCCAGATATCAGCCATACCATGGCAGGGGATCAAAGTATTTCATGCTTTTTAATAATGATTTTAAGACGCAATTGGCACAAAGAAAAAAAAAATAGAGCAAAAGAGTGCTCAGGCAGATGAGTGGTCAGGGTCAGTCCAAGTCAGACGAGGGTCGAACATCATCCAAGAGGATGTGACAAGACATGGTGAGAGACAGATCTGAGGTCTGTACCGGGAAAGTAATCCTTGAGGAACAGGGCATGAAGGGTTGTGCAGGCTGGGAGAACAGGTGTATACACCACTCTAAGAGCTGCTAAACACATGGAAAATAATCCCTAATAAATAGCTTCTGGTTTTCAGTTTTACTAGTATAATACTGAATACAGGAGATTTCAAAGCACTTGACTTCAACTGGCTTAAAGCACAATAATGAGAACGAGCACAAAGAAAGATAATGCACAAAGCATTAGTGGACAATCCAACAAAGGGAAGATTAAACACAGGAACTTAAATACACGGAGACAACAAATTACAGGTGAGGGAAAGGGAGTGAGGAATCCGCGGTAGAAGGGAAGAGGAATGAGACAATAATTAAACAAGTAGACATGGTCAACAACATCCCCCGCCAAAATGTCTTCTTTAAAGATACTATGACCAAACCAGCAAAAGGCACCAGTTCACCACTAGAGACATGAGTTTCATGGAGAAATCTGTAACGGTTTTCGAAGTTGTGGTCCGAAACGGCGTGACGGACGGACGGACGGACGGACTGACGGACGGACAGCACCCATTCCTAGATCCCCCTTCCACTTCGTGGCGGGGGATAATAATAGTTAATTCATGAAAAAGAGACTGACACAGACACAGACTGCTGGATTACAGGGAAAACAATTAGCACAAGGAGTGGGACGTGACAACTTTGTCTTGATAATTATAGCACAGGATTTTGAAAATCTCTGGATTGACCCATCTGTGCAATGAAAGTATTTATTGGAAAGGGGTCCAGTACTTTCTCCTCTATTCAGACCCAGACTGGGGCTTCATTATGTGGCCAGTTGATTTTTGACAGTTGCCAGAGAGAAAAAGAGAAAATGGATTTAAGATAATAGCAAATGAGTTCATAATACCGTGTGGAAAATGTACGTTAAAAATCTAGAAGAGGAAATGTGCCTATTTTGAGTGTACACACTGCCAGGAGAATGGCTCAAGTGGTAAAAGAATATATCAACTATTACAGCTTGGGGTCAGAAAGCCTCCCAAACAACTATTTGACAACATCTATACAACTGCAAGATGATCGCGAGGGCTGCCAGTAAAAACCCGCTGACATCAAAAAACTGATGCATGTACCTAGTTTGCTGAACAGAACTGGAAAATCCAGTGGGACCGAGTTCTGTAGTCAGCTCAGTCCAAATAACAGTTTTTTGGCAATAAACCCCAGTGGTTGGCTTGGTATAAAAACCAAAATAGCCATTCGGTACAGAGTCATGTCCCCACTGTGCAGAGTGGCGGTAGGTCTTTGATGCTGTGGAGCTGTTTTTCTTCCAAAAGCCCTAGTCAGCTTGTTAGGATTCCTGGTATCATGGATTCCATCAAGTACGAGCAGATATTAAATGAGGAGCCCATAAATTGCGTTGTGCCTCTTCGGCCCTATTTTTGCTTCTAAGCTTAGGGGGTCCAACAAGACCTCAATTATTCCAGTGATCTCTGGCAGTGATTATGGGGAGGTAATTAATTGCAGATTAAGTGAATGCAGTGAGGAGGGGCTCAGCCCCCTATAATGAAATTAGATGTTAATGCTGAGTCTGTTCTGTGCACTGCCCCATGTTTAATATTATCAATTTGGCTTTTATTGATCAGGCTGAGATTAATGTTTCAGCAGTTTGATTTTATTTATTTTCCTGAGAATGCTAATTGCCATAGTAATTATTTCACTTCTCTTGAAAGCAACATAATGCCTCTTTCATCCAGACCATTTCCCTCTGCAATTAAAGAAACCCTCAAATTGGGAAATTTAAAATAAAGTTCAAAATATGTATTTTTGTTCGCAGTATTACAAAAGACATGAAAAAATATTACGGATGACATGTTATCTGTCACAACCCTCATGTGCCTTTAATTGGTTCCTCCTCTGTTCCAGCAGCCTGCATGAGTTTTCGTGGTTTTGTCTCCTTTACTTGATTTATTGTCTCATTTTCTCACTTGCTCCTAGGTGTTATGATTTCTTTGCCACACCCCTTCTGTGAATGTCTTGTCTCAATAATTTCATTATGATTTCAGTATGGTTGCTGGATTGTCATACTTTACACCCTACAAAGCTTACCAATCAGTTTTTGTCTTCCAGTATTGAGCTAAATTCTCCTTTCAAGTGTTTTTGGCAAATTAATGATAAAGAAAAACTTAATTAATTTTCGGAGTCTTATTAAGAGGAACAAGGACCCAAGCCTGTACATCAGTTTCTAGGATTGGGACTGTGTTTCTGTTAATCAGGTGTTCCAATCCGTTCCTCGGAGTCAGATTACAACCCCAATTCCTAAATAGTTGGGACGAAGTGCAAATTGTGAATAAAATCAAAATGCAATGACTTTCAGATCACCTGAGCAATATCTCATTTACAGTAGAACATAGATAACATTTCAAATGTTGAAACTGAGACATTTTACATTTTTATCCACAAAATGAGCTCATTTCAAATTTTCTGGCTGCAACAGGTCTCAAAAAAGTTGGGACACAGGCAAAAAAAGGGCTGAAAAACTATTAATATATAAGAGAATCAGCTGAAAGAACATTTAGCAAGTAGTTAAGTTAACTGGCATCAGGTGTGTAACATGATTGGCTATAAAAGGGATGTCTTAGAGAGGCTGAGTCTCTCAGAAGTAAAGATGGCCAGAGGCTCTCCAACCTGTGAAGGCTTGCGTAAAAAAATTGTGGAATACTTTAAAAACAGTGTTCCTCAACGTCAAATTGCAAAGGCTTTGAAGGTCTCATCATCGACAGTGCATAACATCATCAAAAGATTCAGAGAAACTGGAAACTCTGCCCGTAAGGGACAAGGCCGAAGACCTTTACTGGATGCCCGTGATCTTCGGGCCTTCAGACGCCACTGCATCAGTCACCGGCATGATTCTGTCATTGACATTACTAAATGGGTCCAGGAATACTTCAAGAAACCACTGTCAGTAAACACAGTCTGCCGTGCCACCCACAGATGCCACCTAAAACTCTATCATGCAAAAAGGAAGCCATTGTTGAGCATGATCCAGAAGCATCACCGTATTCTGTGGGCCAAGGCTCATTTAAAATGGACTGTAGCAAAGTGGCAAAGTGTCCTGTGGTCAGACGAGTCTAAATTTGACATTCTTGTTGGAAATCATGGGCGTCATGCCCTCCGGGCTATTGGACGCTTGTGATCTTCGGGCCCTCAGGCAGCACTGCATTAAAAACAGGCATGATTCTGCACTGGAATTCGCTGCATGGGCTCAGGAACACGTCCAGAAATCATTGTTTGTGAACACAGTTTGCCATTCAATCCACAAATGCAAGTTAAAGCTGTATCATGTGAAGAAGAATCCAAATGTGAACAAAATCCAGAAATGCCGCCGTCTTCTCTGGGTCAAAGCTCATTTAAAATGGACTGCAGCAAAATGGAAAACTGTTCTGTGGTAAGATGAATCATAATTTGAAATTCGCTGTGCTGTGTGGTCTAAAGAGGAGAGGAACCATCCAGTTTGTTATCAGCGCACAGTTCAAAAGCCTGCATCTCTGATAGTATGGGGTTGCATTTATGCCTATGGCGTGGGCAGCTTACAGATCTGGAAAGGCACTATCAATGCTGAAAAGTACATAGAGGTTTTACAACAACATATACTCTCATCCAGACAACGTCTCTTTCCGGTAAAGTCTTGCATATTTCAGCAAGACAATGCTAAACCACATACTGCATCCATCACAACAGCATACCTTTGCACTAGAAGGAGCCTGGGTGCTGAACTGGCCTAACTGCAGTCCAGACCTTTCACCAATAGAAAACATTTGGCGCATCATAAAACGAGAATTCCGGTAAAGAAGACCCAGGACTGTTGAGCAGCTAGAGTCCTCCATCTGATAAGAGTGAGACAACTTTCCTCTCCCAAAACTCCAGAAATTGGTCTCCTCACTTCCCAAACGTTTACCAACTGTTGTGAAAAGCAGAGGGGATGCAACACAATTGTAAAACATGGCCCTGCCCCAACTTTTTTGAGATGTGTTGCTGCCATCAAATTCAAAATGAACTAATATTTCTCATGAAATTGTAAAATGTCTCGCTTTTAACATCTGATATGTCGTCGATGTTCTATTGCGAATAAAATGTGGATTTATGAGATCTGAAAATCATTGCATTCTGTCTTTATTTACATTTTACACAGCATCCCAACTTTTTTGAAATTGGGGTTGTATTAATTGGAACTGAAGTGGAACTGGAATTGATGAAACGAAATTGACCCCAACACTAGTCTCCAAGATCGGGACTCCGTTCCTGCTTAACCGTTCGGTTCTACTGTCAGGCAGTCCTGCTTCTGCGAGGGGGATTCACCATCTTTTGTCCTCTTCTGTCCTCTGTCGTGGGACGGCCACTGGCCTGGGTGCAGACATGCCCCCAACCCTTTCTGGTCTTTACTAACTGCCCCCTCTGTTCTGAGTGATGGCCTTTCCCTCTGCTATTACCATATTCCTATTAATAAATGCTCCCTTGTGGATTTTACCTTGAATCTGCGTCTGATTCCTCGTCTGGATCATAACAGCTATCAATATTGCTTTTGGTTGATATGTGAGTCCCTTTTGTGCTGTGCTGCAGGGTTCCAGAGGTTCCCATTCGAGACTTATTTGCTCGAGAAAATAATTGGGAAATCTGTAGAAAATTCATTTTGGACCACATCTACGTTTTGGGATGCATGAGTGTGCTTTGAAAAAGGATGGCTTCATTATTTACCTGATCCCTTTCATTGAAAGCAATTTACTGACTGAGAAGGGACTAACCTCCCTGGAACAATGTGGGATTAAGGGCCTGGCTCCGGGGCCCAAAGGCTGCTCTGACTTTGTTGTGGATGCAGTGCAGCTTGACCCACGAACCGTCTGAGTCTGAGGTAAACACATGTACACTAGGCTACAGGCTGGCCCGATTGTTTACATCAACAGTACACACACGGTGTGAAAGCCCTGCGAAGTGTTTCACTTTAAACTTCAGTAATACTGCCCTGAAGGGAGTGGACTTTGACATCTTGGCTCTATGCTGCGGCAGGTCAACCTCACTTTCCAGATACGGTCGAGTAATGCCGTGAAGAGATGCGTCTCTCTGATGGCTGTCCTGTCACAGCTGGACAAAGGGCGCCAGTCCGCCAAGACAACGAGCCAGCGAAGGCCGAGGCTGGGCAGGACCCTCTGTGTAATCAGCGTTTAGTGATGTGCTTTGGGCGGTGGCGGTGTTGGTTGATTTCTCCGGCTCTGAGGCGAGGGAGGATCCTCGCATCTCAGGCTGCGGGTCAGTGAAGGGACTCCTGCGCTCGATGGGGGGGGGTTGCTGGAATGCTGCCTGACGTGGCCTGGACAGCTACCCAATTACCATCCTGCCAGCGTGAGCTGGATGCACATTCAGAACCCGAGAGGGCTTTTATCTCCGTCCCTCCTCCTCCACTTTCTCTCCCTCCCCTCCCCTCCCTCTCTTTAACTCTCATTCTCTCTCTCTTCCCCTCTTTTCACTCCACCACTCTTTATCTCTCTTTTCTATCTTCCCTCCTCTGCACTCTCTCTTTTACCATTGTCCTGCACATACATTCTCTCCCCATCTTACCTCGCAGCCCCGTCCTTTTCTTCCCCCTTTTTCTGTTTCTTGTCTCATTTCTTTCCCTCCATTTCACTATCTGCTGTATTTCTCTTTTCACCGGTTTTCACTTTATTTCCTCTGCCTCTCTCTATCCATCTCGGCCTCTGAGTATTTCTCTCCGCCCCTCTGTCATAAGCGGCGTGTGAAATATTGAAGACCCATCCTGAGAGGGTCGTAAAGGGCGACTGTTGGGCAGACTGTTGTTTTCTTTATTGGGCTGCGGCAGCTTGTGCGCTCGTCGTCCCTGTCTCTGCAGCGACAGAGGCTCGTCCCAACAGCACGCAGTCCTGCCTCGCATGCACCGCAATGTCTTTTTGGGGGTCTGAGTCTATTTTTAAATTGCTTTTTTTTTTTTTTGTTCTCCCCCAAATGTAGAACACCCAATTATACACACGCACAGCCTGCCTCATTGCTCTCATCCTCCGGTGACTGCGGATTAAAATAGCAAGGCGATAAGCTGGGGCCAATCATGCCCTTCTTCTGCACCGGTAATGTCAACGCATAGTGGAGCCCGATGGTCCGGTGAGCGGAATAAGAGATAAGGCTCCCGCGCTCGTGTGCTGAGCCTCATGGGTGACTCATTGATTTGTTTGGCGTTCACGGCCATCTATTTGGTTGATCGGTAATTTACTGCGGGTTAACGAGAGAGAGAGAGCAAGAGAGAGAAAAAAGAGTGAAAGGAGACACAAAGAGGCAAACGCACACAGATAGACAGCAGACGAGTGCTTTAAGAATGGTAAGTGAGGTGTGAGCAGGGGACGTCGGGGGGTAACTGGGGCGCGGGGCAGCACTGCCGAGGGCTTCAAGCTCGTCTCTGGAGAGCAGCCAGACCCTGCACTGGGGAGAGCGCTTCACTCTCTTCCGCTGAATTGTGTGTGTGGTCTTAGCGTCAGTGCTCGTCTTTCGCTCTCTCTCTCTCTCATACAGAGAGGAACACGCCAGACAAAGCCAGGCGAGGAGTGCGTCTCGCTCCTTTTTCTCTAAATTAAATTCCCTTTTTAGCCGTAGATTTGCTCTCTCTGAGCCTTAGAGAGCCACTGTTTTGGTTAAAATGCTGGGGCCCATGCTGTAATTGCAAGAGCCCTTGTTTAATACTTATTTCAAGAGCAAAATATCACTAAAGGCTCCGGCTGTATTCTGCTGCACATTCTGTACATGCAGGGATAGAGATTTGATTATTTTTCATCAGTGTGAGAATGATTTGGTATGACCTTGGCCTTCAATACTACATTGTATTTCACCACCTTCAAAGGCAGTGTTGCGAGGAAAATGGAAATGTTGCACAATTAGGGGAGGTGAGCATTTCATAATCAGCTCATCATTTGGAGAGCACTTTGGGTACTGACGGTGCTTTTCATTTCGGAGTTTCGCTTTTTTGCTTTTTGTGTTTACGCGGTCCCTTGTGAAGCGTGACTGCTGGCTGCAGTTAGGAGGCTGTGCTGCAGTGCTCCCTGTGAAGGGAATAGCATGGATGGGTTTACGGACTGAAGCCCAAAGTGGTATTTAATGCAGCGGCTCTGACTGCCAGGGCTGGTGCAGCGGACTGTGCTGATTTGTGTCTGACCCTGGAATACATTTGTATGCCTCTCAGAGAAGAGCCTGTGTAGGAAAGAGACCAGTGCACAAATATAGACACACGCATAAACACTTGTGAATTTGTATGCACAGTTATATCTGGGCAAGAATTTGGGCACCCCTGGTTTAAATGTCTGTTACAATTAATCTCCAAGTGATTGTAACATTTAGTGTACAGGTTTGCTTTCAAAGTTAAACATGACACCTGTCTGCAAATTTAAAAGCAAGGTTTCTTTCTATTTTAATTTTTCTGAGTTTTTAAATGATAAGAAAGGAAAAAAAGCCCTGTGCAAAAGTTTGGGAACCCTTTTAGATTATTCTTTGTTATCTTTTAAGAAGATGATTACTAAGGCCCAGACCCAGGTGATTTACTCATAAGGGCTTCAATGAGTCTGGTGAATATAATTCCAGGCTTGAACTATATATTCTGAAGTAACTCCATGCCTTCTAAAGTATCCAACTGTGGTGGCTGTGGTGTCTGGTGTTAAAAAACCATTTGTTCCTCTAAACAGTTGTCCAAGGATGTCAAAATCAAGATAATTCACTTCTGCCAACAAGGAGAGGGCTACAAAAAACTCTCATAATGTTTCAAACTACCCATTTCTACTTTCAGAAACATCGTTAGAAAATGGAAAATTAAAGGCCCAATATATAATTCTCTGCTTCTAGAGGGCGCTTAACCAAACAATAACAAGAGGCTGAGTTTGATGACGCAATGGGATCGCATGGAATCATGGGAGTTGTTGTCTTCATCAATTTACACGCACCGCTGACAGCTAAATTCTCCGATGTGACTCAAACAGGAGCGGCGAAACCATGTACATGGACGAGGCAAGGTTATATTTCTTTACTTTTATATAACTTCATCTTATTTCATTAAAAAAAAAATAAATGCAAGGGATAATGATAAGTTGGCCGTTTACAGCGCTTATGATGTGCTGCAGGTCAGAGGCTGAGATAAGGGGGTGGGGCCGGCTCATGTTGCCCATCTTTGTAGAGAATAATAACAGATGTGAACACTCTGTTGCTGAATGCAAATGCTAAAGCTAACATATATCGAGGAAATGCCACTGTCAGCTGGCAATATACGCTTTCAGTTGCTCCTGCCGCTATTGCTATAGCTTCCTTAGCAACGATGTGCTCGACAGACCAGCTGGCCAGTGGTTATCTGTCGAGACACGCTGATAGACCAAACTGAATCGAGTATTCAAGGGAGCCGTGTTCTAACTGCAAGTAATGTAGCTAACGTAGCACTGACTTCTCATAACGCACAAACGATGTGCCGTACACATCAGCTTTCTGTCTGTCATGAGGCATCACAAGAAAAATGTTTTGAAGTGGAGTAACGTTACGTTTATGTTACAACTTGGCTAAATTTGAACTTATACTGCTGGTGTAATAGGCTGATTTGCTAACTATGTGAAGATAAATAAATAATAGCCTTACATGCACTTTGACATTAAAACCAGGGGTGCCCAAATTTTTGCACCCCACTGTATGTACACACATGCACATTCACACAAATCGACATTAGCACACATATACACACAGCACACACAAATAAGCAAACAAATAAATACAAACATTCGCACACATGGATATGTGCGTACACATGCACACACATGGGCATAAGCATACATATAGGCACAGGTGTTTGCACCATTGATCTGTATAGATTTGTATACAGATCAGTAGCGTACGCACATAACCACACACTTCCTTATGGCAGGGGAACACCTGGGTATTGAGTGGCCGAGAGGCTCAGTGCTCGGTGGGGCAGAGTGCAGGTCTGTACTGTCCCCCTCACTCCCTTCTGAGGGCGTGACCGGGGTTGCACACACTGATCTGACTCTGCACTGGCTCAGGAGCCTCAGGCCCCTCCCACTGCACTCCGGCGGGGGCTCGCTGGCTGACTGTTGGCTCCAGAGTGGAGGGGGTGGAGCAATGGGATTTCTTTCTCCCCAGTTTAACCCTTTCGCAGGCAAATTTTGGCCCAGATGCATACCCCCACGGACGGATTAATTTTGGGTTTTTACCAAAATATGATTGTTATTCAAAATAACAATAAAATAACACCAAATCTCATAATAAGTTTCCCATAACTGATGTTTTTATGTTTTAATCCTCTCCAGAATCGCTAAAATCGTTTGGATCCAAGTCACTCCCGCTCTCTGGATATTCAAACTCATCGTCAGAGTCATTCAATAAAGCAAAAACTTCATCCACGTTGTATTTACGTTTAGAAACACGGCTAGAATGCCAGCTGTTTGTACTCGTCGAGGCCATGTTCACATGTCCCACAATTTGACCCGGAAGTAGTCTCGTATTTAGCGTTTTTAGGAAATCCCATGCCTCGTTCACGGCTAAAAATACAGTGCTGGGTGACCTGAGAGACAGCCAATGGTAATGAGTGTAACTAACAAGGGAATTCCCGCAATCGGCCAATGAGAGAAGACTTTATAAAACACGTTGGTTAAAACGACAAAAATGTCGCTGTGCCTGCGAAAGGGTTAACTGAACATAAGTGATGGGGGCATTTTTACTGCCTCACTGGGGATGGCCTGGGCCTCTGTTTCTTGTACAGTGCTCTGAAAATGTGTTTTTCCCCTGTCCCAGTTTCTTTTATTTTTTGCATATTTTTCACGTTTAAATGTTTCAGATCATCAAACTAATTTTAATATTAGACAATGATAACTCAAGTAAACAGAAAATGCAGTTTTTGAATGATGATTTCATTTATTGAAGGGATAAAGCTATCCAACACTACCTGGCCCTATGTGAAAAGGTAATTGCCCCCTTAGTTACTAAATCATTATTGCCCCCTTAGTTACTAAATCAATCAGTCAGACAAACTTAATTGATTATTGGGTTCAATTTCACTAGACACATTCTGGGATGATTGCTGCCAGACCTGTTGAATCTAAACATTACTTCGATAGAACCTGTCTGGCAATGTCAAGTAGGCAAAAGGCAGCACATGATGCCGCGATCTAAAGAAATTCAAGAACAGATGTGAAACAAAGTCATTGACCGCTATCAATCTGGAGAGGGTTACAAAGCCATTTCTAAGGCTATATGCAAAAGTACAACGCGCTTCAGCCAAGTTTCAAAAGTGAGGAGAGGTGCTCAACAGTAAAGGACAATAGACATAGAAAAAAACTTTTACCTGGGTACTTCAAAAAGACTACCCAAAAGTAAAAACACTGGAGCACACTTTTTGGAGCCATTTCTAAGGCTCTGGGACTCCAGCAAAACATGTGGAGAGCCATTATCCACAAATGGAAAAAACCTGGAACAGTGGTGAATCTTGCCAAAAGTGGCTGGCCTACCAACTTCTACCAAGAGCATATCAACAACTCCTCCAAAATGATCTAACTATCATCTATACAACTGCTGGTGTCACTAGTCTCAGTTAAGGTCGCTGTTTACGATTCCACAATAAGAGAGGGACTGGGCAAATATGGCATCAAAAAAAAAAAAAAAAAATCGAACACGAAGGCTCGTCTCACATTTTTCAAAAAACATCTTGATGACCCCCCAGACTTCTGTGATAATATTCTTTGGACATGAGTCAATTTACACCTGGCACAAAGCTAAAACAGCATTCCACAATAAGAACATAATACCAACAATAAAAACACAATGACGGGCGTGTGATGGTCTGGGGCTCCTTTGCTGCTTCCGGACCTGGGCAATTTGCCATAATTTATGGAATCATGAATTCAGCTCTCAACCAGAAAATCCTGAAGGAGATTGTAGGGCCGTCAGTTTGTGACCTAAAGCTCAAGCGTAGTTGGGTTATGCAGCAGGACAGTGACCTGAAGCACACAAGCAGGTCCACCTGTGAACAGCTCAAAAGAAGCAAAATGAAGTTTTTGAAGTGATTTAATTAAAGCCTTGACTTAAATCCAATTGCGATGCAGTGGCATGACCTTAAACAGGCTGTTCATGCTCAAACACCTCCAATGTGGCTGAATTAAAACAATTCTGCGAAGAAGATTGTGCCACAATTCCTCCACAGTGATGCAAAAGACTCACTGCAAGTTACCATGAACATTTGATTGCAGTCGTTACTGCCAAAGGTGGCACAACCAGTTATTAGGTTTTGGGGGGCAATCATTTTTCACATGGGCAATATAGGGTTTGAATAACTCTTTACATTAAATAAATGAAATGATCTTTTAAAAGCTGCAGTTGGTGTTTACACATTGTCTTTGTCTTATATTAAGGTAGAATACTGCTATTAAGCATGAAAATCTTTATTTCATCACTTACATCAAATTGCTTTATTGAGATGAGAAGCAAACATTCAAATTAGCAGGGATGGAGGTTATTTGCATAAATTATGCAAATTAGGTGTCCAAGATGGCCGCCGCAAAGGGGCACATTATGACAATTTCAAAACACCATACCTCAGTAACTAATGGACATATCAACTTCTTATTTTGCACACAGGTTGCCTGATCCAGCATCTATGGGCTAAACCTCTTACAGTTGGATACTTCAACAAAATGCAAAGGTTTTATGAAATTTTGCTCCTGACTTGAAAATTCTCTACCTCATTATATATTCAGCACCCCGTGAAATTAAAAGAGTACCAGAAGGGCCATATTTTTTAGGTTCAGGACAACCATCATGCAGTAAACTATTTATGTTCCAAACTTCATTAAAATCTGACTAGCGGTTTTTGAGAAACGGTGCGTGAAAAATGTGGAAATGGTAATGGTATTTTTATAGCAGTAATCTACCTTAAAATTTAATCAAATCAACTGAAAAATTTAAAGATGAGAAATAAGCAAAAATAGAAGAAATTGGGAACGGGCTTATACTTTTTCCCAGCACCGTATATGGATGAAGTAGGAGGGTAAAACTAATTCTCTATCTCTAGCCCTCCTGAGCTTAGCTGGAACTCCTGGATCTATAATCTCTCCCAGAGGTCCTTCTCACTCTGGGGTGCGTTTCCCAAAAGCGTAGATGCTAACTAAGTTAGCAACTTACATAGTTCGTCCATTCACGGTCAATGGATCCAACTATGTAAGTCAGTATCTGTGATTTTGGGAAATGCACGTCTGGTTGACTGTGGAAAAAACAGAATCTATTCCCCCATCTTTCCCTTTTGCAGAGTGCAGCCTTGGCTAATTACTGCTCTGCGATGGAATCAGATAATGCTTATTGTGGTGTTACCCGTGCATCATAGAGAGTGTATGCACCACAATTTGCGCTGCAGTGCTGGTTGAGAAGTGCGGAGCCGTTCAGTCGGAAATTGATTGGCCCTGCTGCTGCCGGTGAAAAGGCAGGCTCTGTTTGCATAGCGTGAACTGAGTTTGCTGTATCGCCGCTACCGCTGTCGTGTATTTCGAGTGAATGGCACTCTCTATGCCCCCTCTCGTTCTCGAAAACAAAACCGCGTATTCGCGCACTCGTAGAAAACACGCACCAACATGTGTGCGAGACGTGCTCTAGTATAAACACAGGCATTCATACCAGTGCAAACACACAATCCACATAGTAAGATACTGGCAGCAATGAGGGGGCACACACACACACACACACACACACACACACGTAATGAATATCCTTTGTCTCACCCAAACATACGTACATATTCCGTACTCTGCCTCTCCTGTTCGCTCTGTTGTACTGTCCAACTCCCCTACCCTTCTTCTCTCGCCTGCTCCCACTCTGTTCCTGCCTGCTGTCAATCATCATATTTCCTCTCTCCCTCTCTCTATCCATCTCTTTTATTGTGTTGTGTTACTCCCTCTTCCCACCTCTCTCTCTCTGTATGCTCTGGGAAGGCATAGGGGATGTTTTTTTTGGCAGTGATGGAAACTTTAATCTACACTAACTGCAGGACAGTCTCCCTCTGCTCACGTCCTGTTCTAATGCAATTTTCCCTCAAAAGCTGTTATGTCCAACGCTGTGAATTTGTCAAAATATCCACGCAGCTGATTTTAACCTGGGAAATTAAATTTGTTTTTGAGCCCATTGGAAGAGGAGGGGAAGCCATTTGCTTCCAGTTGGTAATTTTCTGAGAAAATATGTGTAATTATTGATCGCGTCCCCTATGACTGCAGCATAAAAATGTCAGGGGAGATCTGACCAGCTGGAGTAAAGATGCACTTTATCTGTAAGAGGACCAATTTAGGTCATTAGGTAGAGCTGGGTTGCACAGAACTATAATGGCTGGGGAACAGGGAACAAGAGGTTGCTGCATTTCCAGTGTTCTTATTATCATTATCGTGTTCTCATCATCATGTACACTGATAATTAGGAGAAATATAAAGTAAGTAAGTCACCCTGGATTTGAGCATCTGCTGTATGCATACTGTCTGTAATGTTGCATGCAATGCAATACATCCCATGCTGAACGGTTTCGTCCCTGCCACTGACATCATTAATTGCATAACACCTGTGCCATCACACATTCTAGCCCGCTTTGAAATTCTATTTACAGACTTGTAGTGCGGCAGAGGTTGATATTCAAGGCTGTGCATTCATTAATATGTTCGTGAGAAAAACGCCAGTATTGCTGTATGGACAATACCACAGATCAGTTCTCTGTGAGATAAGAATGGAAATAAATGCATATTTCACTTAATCACATCCAATGAACCAAGCAACTTCCAGATGGAAATTTGGCAGCTTTTTGTTCCTGAATGGCTAGCTAAGTCACTTCTTACAATTTATATATGAGCTTCATTACCAATCAGTTATCTCAGGCAACTTTTTTACAGATTGTGTAATAACATTAGGGGAAAGTTACCAAAAAGCACAACGGCCTTCTACTGAGCTGCGGAAAGATTCAGGGGACCAAGTTTTTTTCTTGATTATGCGAATCACGTGGCATGCTCCATTTTTATCATAAAGTTTAAGTGCTGGCATTGACTGACCTAATGCAACCCAACAGAATATATTCCAGTCTATGTTAAATGTAGTGATTTATTGAAACTCTTACAGCACGTACATTAAATAGCGTGGCAGTCTGTTTTTTAACCCCTTCAACTCAATCGCCTGCAGATTTTCTGATGGATTTTTTGTGGCATTACGTCAGAGGTACTGAAGCCTTTCAACTTTAAATGCAGAATTGCTCTCAATCTGACTGCCTGATTAACCATCAACCAATTTATTTACTGAATAAACAAAACCGATACATAAGCCTAAAACGATTAAGTAATTATTGATTAAGAAAAGACAAAGAGCTCACCAATAGGTTACTCTGACAATGTAAATACAATACATGTGATATTGTAAGGGTGCTAATAATACAAATATTTAAGTAATCCAAAATGTACTCTGAATACCATCTCCAGTAATAGAATTTTTTTCAGCAGTGTCATAGGCACTTAACCTATTCATAATGTTTTCAGTGTTGAAAAGAAAACATTAAAATGGGAATTATCCTCGAAAGCATATCAAAATATGATCACTGGTGCGGAACGGCGTCATTTTCAAGTCTAGCTGGCAGATATGTGCGGTTTTATGAGCCAGAAAAATTCAGAATCTTTGAAAGACATATTGGCATTTTATGTCATCGTTAATGTGGATAGGAGTATGCCTGATAGCTTTTTGATGCAATGAACAACAATGCCAG
Source organism: Gymnothorax javanicus (assembly GCA_029692085.1). NCBI lineage: Eukaryota > Metazoa > Chordata > Actinopteri > Anguilliformes > Muraenidae > Gymnothorax > Gymnothorax javanicus. Next base: position 22,150,987 of record CM056206.1, read on the forward strand.
CTAAAAACAAATTGATCGGTCATTTTTCTGATAAGTCTTTGCACGTGTGCAAATCAATGTTTAGTTGCTGATTAGATGTGAATAAGGGCAGTTGCATACTCACAGCCACAATGCTGAAATAATTAATTTATGAAATTACCAATGTTTCAAGTCTTCTTAAGGACATTGAGGAATGACTCAATACCCTGAAGAAGAATTAAGCCAAAGTTGTTGGTAATTTAGTAAAATAGATACTATCGCATCATGGCAACGAATGTGCAACTTCTTGTCATTTGTATTTTCACTGTGGTCAGTACCTTTCCAACACTGGTGTGCATTCCCTCTCCTTCCTAATTAGGTGAGTTTGCAGAATGGCTGTTATACCTCCAACGGCACAGCACTGGAAATCCCGGCTGGAAGACTTTAAGAATATATGCTTCAAATGAGCTAAAATAATTTGTAAAATTGCTCATGTATGGTCAAACGCTGTTATGAATTGAAAGTGATTATTTAATAAGGTACCACGATTTTCAATTGATATGTTCCATCTTTCCAGCCGGCCACAGTGTGTTGAAAGCTGTTCCATAGCAATTTAAGCTTCCTGAGCGCATTCTATTAAACAGCTGTCTAGTAAAGTACAATTTCTGTACCATTTAAAGTATGAGTCAAGGGTATGGGGGGTGGGGGGTTTGTGGCAGTGAGTGAGAAACTTACATAGCTCATGTGTCTATGCCAGAGTATTCAACCTTATGCAGAAAGAACCAGTGTTAGCGTGGCCTTTCATTCCAACCAATCAATTACACACCAGTTTCTGCTAATTCAGGTCTAGTCACACTTTAGATGAAGTTTTGCTCATAAAGGCTTTATACAGCATGTATAATACCTTCATAAATGAGACATAATGTCTTCATAAATCATACATAAGCAAACGTCATGCCCTGTAAAGGGTGAAATAACACCTCCTTATTCAGCATGTGATGCCAGATGTGATATAATAGACAATGTCACTTAGCCAGTGGTAAAATGCTATAAAACCCGACATTGTCAGCTAAGTTACATTGTCACTGTCACATCTGGCATCACATACTGAATAAGGATGTGTTGTATCACCCTTTATAGAGCATGACACTTGCTTAACCCTATTTAGGACCTTTGAAAAAACCTACATTAACGGTCTTTTGGGAACCACTGGACCCAAAGGTAACTTTCATTATTTTAGCTTAAAATAAACACTTCATACAGCTTAAAGTACCTGTTTATTTTCAGAGGAGAGTTTATTACTGCATAAAATGCAGAGTTTAACTGTACATTATCTAAAATCTACTATCAGATTTCTAATGCCACATATAGTGGCCAACTAAAAATTCAACAAAATGGCATTATAGCCAGAAATTACAATTTCTTTGAAAATTTGCAGCTCAACTACTAAGAACTACTGTATAGCATGCTAATAAATGTCAGTCTAGTACTGCCTTCCATAATGTCTTCATTTCTCAGCAGCATATATGATATAATATCTCTGGGGTCCATTGGACCTCGCAAGTTCTACGTTACAACAGCTTCTGCCAAAGTGTCCCAGCACTAAAACTCAATCTCAGAAATGACTTTAGAGTTTACCCTCACTCTCTCGACAGTTCTGAGGCACTGATCACACAAAACACTATCTGTGCAATGCTCCTAACACACATGGTTTCCGCAATCAATGCAACAGGTTCTTGTCTTCCGGTCTTGTTCACGTGGACACAGAAAGCATCCTCTCGTTGCAGCTGGCTGCATGTTTTGTGTCCTTTCTCTTAGATCAAAGTATCCAAGAGTGATCAAAGCAGCCCTGGTATACTTGCAAAGGGACAGTGGTCCCTGCGCTATACTGTTCTAATTCAGCATCGCTCTGACCATATAACTTTGTATGTAACACGTGTGATTGGAAGTTGTAAGCTATCAAAAGGGGGCTATATACTGTTAAAACATGGGCTACATGGTTAAACATGGCTGTGGACAAGAAATAAATAATTTTTATGCCTGTGATAATTATGCAAATTACTTGGGATAAAGTCCTCCCAATCTCAAGAAATGATCCTGCTACTGCAACAATATTCTAGCCAGGAAGTATCCAGAACTTTTCAAGGGGATAAAAATTGCACAGTGCCTTCTGCTTTGCTTAGAAGAATGTGATATCTTTTGTATCACTCCCAGAGTATTATTGTCAATTTACTCAAAAAGTGCATGCCCTAGCAACGCCATTCTTTTTTGTATTTTGTGTGACTAAACCATGGAGGATTACATGAAATCTCGGACAAATGTCATTTAAAATGAAAAAGATAACAATAAATGAAAGTTCTTGCGGTCCATTGGACCCCAGAAGTCCTAAATAGGGTTATGTATGATTTATGAACACATTATGTCTCATTTATGAAGGCATTATACATGCTGTGTAAAGCCTTTATGAGCAACACTTCATCTAAAGTGTGACCTACAGTCTTAAGCTAAGACTCAATGGGCTGTTGAGTGGAATCTGGTGTGGAAATACACGGCTGGAACCAAAGACAGCTCCCACACCCTTTTTAGATTAGGTTGAGAACCTCTGACCTTTGGCTTCAGTGTGAAATGAGTTCTACGCTGGCCGGGGACACATTGTTTTTCTGGGGTTCTGGAAACTGCTCATCTTTGACACCAGCCTCTGTTCCCATCTGCTCTCACTCGATGTGGTTCTGGCCTGTTTCTCTGTGTCATCATGGCAGGAGGCAGAAGTGGTGTTGCAGGGGCTTCCTGTGCTGTGAGAAGCACCTTTAGGTCTCAATAAAGCCTGGATGTGTACCAGAACCATGTACAACTGCTGCTCTGTGTACGGACAGCACAGCTGCAGCTCATTCATGATTAGCCTCAGGTGTGTCCACGTGTGTTCATCGGGCGTGGTCATTGAGACAGCCTGAGACATCACTTTGCACTTGCATATGTCATGGTACTGCCAGCTGAATGACCCCATTTCTGCACAATTCAAGGTTTTATTTTGTCTTTTCTGGCAACTTTTAGAAGCAAAATTAAATTGCCAACTCCTTCTGGAGAGTAAAAAAAAAAAATGCATGCATTTAAAATACCAAATTTTGGAACAGATGTTTGAATCCTGGCCAAAGTTGTTTTTTTTGGTTTTTTTTTTTGAGCTCACAGGCTGAGAAGCTCTAAATATAAGGAGACTGGGCACTGTGGGGTTATCTTTGAAAAGAACTTGAGTAGCAGGATCGCCACCAACAAGACCAGGGACCCTATTTATTAGGGGACTATCACTGCTCGGAGGGATAATCATTAAAGTTCCCATAGCTAAAGGACTGTTACTTTCAGAAGGCAAGACTTGTTCACCAACAGCCTTCAGGAGGGCCAACAGTGAACGCCCAGTATATTTTAAGAATATGACCTAGTTTGCCTCTGTGCACGCTCAATCGGTTGTTGTCAGCCCCCCAGAGAAAATCAAAACTGCCATAGAAGACAATAGAAACATGATGCAGAAAAAGAAGAAACTCTGTTGCGCTTAACAAGGAAAGGTAAGTAGGGTACCGAACTGGCAATACGGCAAAGTAGTGTCGCTATTAGAAGAAATACGCCTCAAACGTGGCCTTTTTGTTGTTGGCACAGACTTTTTTGTGAGAGAAAATCTCATTGAAGTTAAAGTTCGTCCTTCAAAGCGGTGAGAAATGCAGGGAGTAATGAGGAAAATCTGGTTTCTTTTCAAGTTACGTCTGTGTCGTCTCCAATGAATCAGAGTCACTGCTGTTTTATTCTCGACTGTTCTCCCTTCTTTAGAGTTATAGTCTCACTTTCCTGCCTCTAAATTAATGGACAGTAATGAGGGCCAATAAGACCAAGTGTCTGGGAGCTAATGGACAATAGACTTTTGTGGCCTGAGAACAATGATATTGTCCCTTCATCAGTACAGCCCCAGAGTCCTATCTCTTTGAATTGAGAGATGCCTGTCTCCAGTGTTCCGGCGTGTTCATGCCATTTGATTTCCATATTTGTGGACACTCTCAAACTGTGAACAACATCTAGATGTAAAATTTGTTCTGAAGGACATTAATGCCACAGAAAAACAACATTTTTCACTCATTGAAGTTTACAAATGCGCTTTCCACAGCTCCAAGGAACAAGAAGATCACAACATTCTGCTTTGAGGCAAGTTTAACCTTTGTCAAAGCCTGAGTAATTGTAACATGCCATGTCAGCCAGAGCCCTTAAGAATATTATCTGCCATCATCTGCAGACTATGAACAACCACCTCACAGTTTTAATATGATTTCTCATACAATCACAGTGGTCATTTGAAAGATAGAACAAAGTTTTTTTCACCTCGTTTATTTAGCTATGCTGTAGCACATAGCTCATTGCATACAGTAGGTATAAAAAAATGGTGGTCCAGGTGATAGCTAGCAACATAGGCTAACGTGACTTCAGTGAGGTGATTCCAAGCGTTGGTATTATTTACAAATTTCTGTAGAGTATGAATCAGGGTTGGAGGAGTCCGACTTAGGACTCAGACTCAAGTCCTTTTTTTCAAGAAGGACTCGGAAACTAAAGGCTTGGACTCGGCCTCGGACAGTTGAGACTGTCCTTCTCGCGTGTAGTGTCTCGGCGGAATGGCAGCAAGGCTTGGATTGTCATTGAGAAAAATAAGTCTCCATCATAATTGTCGAATCATAGAGGTTGTGCAGATGTCATCTTGATTGTCCGGTCATCTTCAGTGTCTAGTTGAAACCATAAAAGTAGGTCAGATTGCCAAATAAACAGAACAAATAAACAATAGTCTCAGAGGACAATTTGTTTAAATTTTTTACAGTATGCATTCTTCTGAGGACCTGAGATGGTGTAGACGAGTAAAAAAAAAAACACAGAGAGAAGATCATAAGGTGCAAATTGTCACTACTGGAGTTTTGTGAATCATTTTCAATTTCCTGTCAGTTGCAACTCTTATGAGGGTTTCCGCTCACATGATGGCTGGACTTCATTCTGACAAGTGACATCTCATAGGTCAATATTAAGTCATATTCCTTTGATTCCTTGCTTGATCCTTGTACCTCAGAGATTTGAAATAGGTTGTTCTATTCCAGTTTATGCATACTTAATTGCATAGGTGTAACTGCATTACAAATTTATGTAATACTGCGTACAGCCAGAACAAGCATTAAGATAATAAACTCCATATCACCTGACATTTAGTAGTGATGTGACTGATGTCATATTGTGATTGTCACACAAGCCCAATACATGTGTCACACATGTACTCTGATTCCAAGATATGCAACCTAAAATACAAACACATCACTGAGTGGAAACAGTAGTATGGTATTCATAAGAAAATAACAGAAGACTGATACTCTGCTGTATACATTGCTATAGTATTGGTAAAAGCCCTGGGGCTTTAATTCATTACATAAGGACTCGGACTGGGATATTGAGGACTCGGACTTGAATACAGACTCGGACGTCATAAAGTGTAAGGGACTCGAACTCGGACACCAAGGCATTGGTCTCAGAGGACTCAACTAAAACTCTGGCATGAATTACCACAGCAATTCTTAGCTAGCTTAGTCTTCATGCAGCTGATATACCTGATGTAAAACCAAAGTTCTGTATTACCTTGTTTAAAATGTGAAGATCTGTTCATAAACAACTCACAAACAGTTCATGATTTAAGTTCAAGAATTATTCATGAACTGTTCCTGACCACTAAATGGCTGTTCATGAACTTTGTGCATGAAAAACATTCAAAAAAACTGTTCACAAACTTATTCCTGAACTATTCATGAACAGTTCATAAACATTCAGGAACAGTTCATAGACCTCTACATAAGTTCATGATCTTTTTAAGAACATTGTTCTTGAACATTAGTTCATGAATACTTGAAGAACATGTGCAGAACTTTTTTTTTTTTTTTTTTTTTTTGGTAATTGGCGAACTGTCCATGAACTTTTCATGACCTACAGATAGTCTGTGAACTAGTTTTGTCGGGGCAAGCTTTCTACCTATTACAGTCACACATTTATTGGTAGCAGTGACTAACGTTATTTGAATCTACGTTGGTCTATGATGATGAGGCATACTTACAAATACAAGTATAAATCAAAGAGTGCCTATTGCTAGTTCACCCATAATTGGCTGTGCAATGCGCTGAAAAAGGGTGACGTCACTTACGCTGGGGTCAACACTCACTTCCTTGACAATGATTCACGCTCACAGCATAGCAACACATTCACTCCTACACTTAACACAAGGCACGGATTACTTAACATTTGACGATGACAATATTCTGAGAAATGCTTTCTGTTCTTTTATAATGAGCGTAGTTAATGAGCTAAAGATCACTGAGAATAAAGCATAATTCCATACATAGACACGAGGGCCATGGCGATAAACACTGTGCAAGTTGTTTGCTTCGTTCGGCGTGAACCAGTTGCTGTGGCAGGTTGACTTTGGAGTGATGTCATGACTTTGGCAGTGCATAGGGATCAACTGCCGATGGAATGTCATCACTGTTAAAACGGACACCAGTATTAAAATGTTTGAATTTCAATGCCTAAATTCTCCGCCTAATCTTTGGTATTTAGCTAATTAATGCTCCAGTCACAGAGACGTGTAGTATTGTCGTTCAGCTCTAAAACTTTGAAGTTTGTTCTAAATATGAATGAATGAACATTGCATTTATATAGTGCTCTCTCATAGACACTCAAAATGCTTTGCCGTCATGGGGGAATCTCACGTCACCACCACGGATGTATAACACGCACCTGGGTGATGCATGGCAGCCATTTTGCATTTTGCAATGGCCATTGGGGCTTATTTGACCAAATGGAGGACCGCCTCCTACAGGCCCACCAACACAACTTCCGACAGTGACGTATTTGTTTCCAGGCAGTCTCCCATCCAGTCTCCCATCCCATCCAAAACCCTAAACCCGAGGAGAGGTTACCCAGACACCATAGTAACCCCCCCAAAAAAAAAAAAAAAACAACCCTAACTGTAAGTAACCCTAAACCATAACCCAAAGTATGCCGGTTCAGTATTCAGGTAACGAAGGGCGCTTTGATTCAGGGAAGGAAAGGTGCTTCAAATGTGCTTCTCTCAGAACAAGGAACTTAATCTTGAAGGCTTCAGTAAATATACAACCAGCTGCACAAAAAAGATGGCATGCGGGTTCTATCCAAGTGGCCCTTGATGCGGTCTAAGGAAGCAAATCTCACAGCAACTACTCTGGAGGTGATTTGCTGAAAATAAAACAAAACATTTCCCCATTGGTTATTCAGCCAGGAGTCATCTCACATTCACATTGCACATTCACAGTAACCTGTGAGTACAGTTTGCAGGGCGCCCCAGAAAAGAATCAAATGGAGGTAATGCAGATCCTCTCGAAGGAGAGGGAAGTGATGATGTTTTACTTTGCCAATGGAGAAATTACAGAATGCTGCAAGAGTTTGTTTAAGCAAGATTAATCTTTATCTGGTTGCTGGAATGTACTAGGTGTGATTTTCATCCCTTTCAGCACATTCAAAACAGATATCTGGTGAGGTTTTCAAGGGCCTTTTTGTTTTATCTCACGCTACAACTGTTTTACTCAGCCTCAAAAGGTAGAATTAAGGAATCACTATGAAACTAGAATTTTTAGAACAAAGGTTTACAGCCTTCATGGAGTGAATTTTCGCTGGGAGTGTTTTCTTGAATGTACTTTACTCATAATTACGAATCCTGTGCTTACCATTAATTCATCATTTTTCAGTATCCCTTAAGCCCTGCGCCCGGGTACCGGGGGCCGGTTGTTACGCATAATAAATACAGCATGTTTCCAAATCGCAATTATTGTCATGCGGCATATCCACATTTCGCGAAGAAACGCAGCAAAAAGCTCATGTAGACCATTTTTACCTCAACCGAACACAATTCAAGCACCAAGCAAGTAAATAAGCATGTAGCAAAACATAGGATAAAATCATATCAGCGCTGATTCGCCAGAATTTCTCCTGAATTTGTGCTATGCATAAAAACGATACCTCAAATGAAAAAGGAAAGTCCACAGAATCCAACAATATGAGCCCTGTCATTTTAAACCGACACCACACTCAAAGAACAGCAGGCATACACTTTACAGTCTACAGAGATGAGCAAAAAAAAATTCTTACCTTTGATATTTTGTAATAAAAAACTGCTCGAGGGTAAATCTGCGCTTGCTATTGTTAGCCCAATGTGTTCGTGTTATAACGAAACTAGATCTGCCAGTATCCTAGCATGTTGTTTTCCAGGGCGTTGCTTCAAAGATCTCAGCTCCTTAGCATTCAGCTTGCTTGCAATGTATTTTCCTCTCTGCGATCGGCTTGTGATGCTGTCAATAAGACAATGCCGGTAGCCATTTGATTCTATGGGTTCTGATGTTTCCAGCGAACTCTAAACCACCTTAATAGCAGAAACCTAGCCTGAGCTACAGCCTTGCGTTCCCAGTGCGTCAAACTGAGTCCATGGACATTTGCATGTTCTTGAATAGCGCGACAATATAAACGCGTAACTAGTTTGTTTGAGGTATTGTCCGAATAATTATCCGCTAAATATTCAACATTCATTTTCAAAGTCATTTTCTGACAGAATCTTTGCGCTGTTCCGCACAAATACCAAGACTACAACAGTACAGTACGTATTTTCTTTACCCATTCATTAAATGGACTATTTGACCACAGTGTTACAGTCAGTTGGCGTAGCCTGATGGTTAAAATGCTGCGCTGCAAGGGAAACTCTGAAGGTTCACCTCCTGGTATAGGCATATTTTTTTTGGGGGGGGGAATAATCGCAGTTTCCTTCTACAAATAATCGCTGGGGTTTTTGTTATTCTTACTTTTCTTTAACATTTTTTCACATTGCCTTTGTATTTATAATTTTATTTATTTGTTTTATTTTTTAATAAATCTGCTCCAGTGGAGTCAAACTTCATTTTCATTGTATGTATTATCTTTGAATGTATGTATTATCTTTGAATTGTATAGGCAACAAAACTGCCAGAAATAATAATTTTTTTTTTTTTCATTCTAAAAATTAAAAAATGTTGTACTTGGATGGAATGTATGCCTGTAGTGACATATAAGTGAAATTAAATGAGTTTTACAGTTTGGTATCTGAGAAATCTGAAATGGAGCACAAGGTACCTAAATTGCCAAATTGGAGAAGCCACCTAGACATTCCTCTCTAATTTTGCTCTGATTTACCTGATCAGAATAAACTTTGGCACAGATAATAATGAGGTTCTGTGCTGTAATTTTTTAGAGATTTCAGACTGCAACTCAACAAATTTACAAGGGATAGAAGTAAAACTTTGTTAGGTGCAAAATGAGATCTTTTATTTATACTGTGTTCCATCTCCATTTATTCTGACTCAGTGACATTAGTGATTTTTACACCAGGGCAGAAATCCCAAATGGTTTTACATTTATTATGATACCAAGATTATTCAAATGGACCAAGCAGTCGCAGAGATATACTCATTTCATTTTGGGCTTTCCATTTTCAAAAAAGAGGCTCAGGGCTTAAGGGGTTAATTCATTATGTACTGTTATCATCAATGTAAAACATCAAATCATCACTTTTACAAAGATAGTTCTGTTAATGTTTATCATTCAAAAGCAATAAATGTTTAAAAATATGAATAGTTTTGTTAAAATCATTGAAGGATTTTTTTGGCGAACTTCATTCCTCCTGGGCTCATTTGTAATTTATTTACAGTTTCTGACTCATTACATCTATCTGTCTCCCTAAGGGACCTTTTGATTGTTATGTGGACCTTAACCAAGATATGCAGTGTTACAACACATTTTACCCATGATTGAAGGCACTCTACAAACACAAGGCATGCATTTTTCAACATTGATATTATCCTAGCATCACAGGATACACTACTGACCTAGCTTGTCATACAGTACAAGAAGGAGGATTGTTCTAAATGTTAAATCTTGAACTACTGATCTAAAACCGAGGAAAATTCTGTGATTTCCCTTGCATTTGGCATAAGAGGGCTCTGCTCCATTCATTTCCTCACTTGTCCCCATTCTCTTCTCTCCTGACAGGACGTGAAGTCTACATTCTTCCAGTTTGGGGCCTCTATCCAGCAGGAGGCTCTGGTTATGCTAAAAATCATGGAGGAGTATGACTGGCATGTCTTCTCCATTGTGACCACCAAGTACCCAGGCTACCAGGACTTCATTGCCGTCCTGAAGACCACGGTGGACAACAGCTTTGTGGGTTGGGACCTGCAGAACACAGTAACCCTGGATGCAGTGGAGGGGGACATGCGCATGCCCATCCAGCTGAAAAAGATCCAATCGCCTGTCATCCTGCTCTACTGCGCTAAGGATGAGGCAGCCCTCATTTTGGAGGAGGCTCGCACGCTCGGCCTGACCGGCTTCGGTTTCGTATGGATCGTGCCCAGCATGACCACGGGCAACACGGAGGTGACGCCGGATGAGTTCCCCTCCGGGATGATCTCGGTCTCCTATGACGACTGGGATTATCCGCTGGAGGCTCGGGTGCGGGACGGACTGGGCATCATTACCAGGGCCGCGGCTGCCATGCTGGAAGAGTTTGGGGACATCCCCGAAGCTAAGACCAGCTGCTATGGGCCACTGGAGAAAGTCAAGCTACCTCCCAGTGCACTGCACAAGTGAGTAACCAACCATGACAATCAAGATAGTTAACTGGGGTTGTAACTAATGTGTTACAGATTTGAGGCTCAGGGCTGCTGCCATTGTAATCCTGCAATGCATAGGCAATGGTAGCAGACCTTTTTTGCCCGGTAAATTGATCGCTTACAATGTTACAGTCATCGTTTATCGGTCTCTTTACACCATACGATGAATAGCCAGCTTGCTGTTGCTTGTACTTACTAAAGTTATGTGTTTGCCCAACAATAAGCTCCACTTCTGCACTTTACATCACCATTCCCCCCTTTGTTGCACGGGACTGTCTAAAAATTTTGTATTTCTGGTGGATGGGCATGGTTTTGCAGGACGTAGCAGTGAAAGCCTTGGCAAGCTACATGGCCAGCTCAGCCCGTGCTCTGAGTGCACATAAGTGAACCTGTGTGGTTTAGCTCATGTTTGGAAGCATTTTCTGGCTTACGCAACACAGTCTCACTCTGACTCATATAGTGATGATATCTGACCAAGCGGCGACATACAATAAAATAGGCTTTTGGCATCCATTTCATTACTAAGTTGCCAAAAATATCTGAAGATCTGGTTTGAAAATCTAATATTTCCTGCAAATTATTACATGATGTTGTTTCTCTGTACCGTGTGCAGTATGATACTGGCTAGTCTCCAATCGTGATACAATATTCCCAGTCCTGCCCCTTTACAGTTTATACTTAAACAAATCTTTTGTTTCATTTGCAAATATTTCTGTAAATGTTTTTATTGGTGACTTCTTATCGCAAAATATTTCTGAACAAGAATAAGCACGTGCAACTAAATTCTGTCTTTAAAATGAAAGACGAGATCTCTAAACAGAGACTTTGAGGAACATCATTATTTGGCCTTGAACAAAGTAGAGACAGTATAGCAAAGCCCTTACCTCATCGCTCCACAGACAGCAGTGTGGGCTGGGGAAGCTGATTTGCTGGTTCAAATCTGGTTATGAACAATGCAGTCATTCCCTTAATCTACACTGCTGGTTGCTTCTGAGCACATCTAACCCAGTGACTCTGCTGTGGGGTGTAAAATGTGGGGTAGGTATTCATTTGCATGAGGGGCATCTCGTATTCCAAATAATAAACTTGCATCCAGCTGACTGTAAGCACCATCATTTCCCAGAAGGCGGAAAGGCACAATCATATCCCAGAGGGATCTATTCATAAGAGGTTGTATGATGACTTTACTGTCAAGACTTCGACAGCAACCGGTATCAACTTCCCAAAACTGCAGTTTGTTCATACAGGATGTATACAAGTACAGAGAGGTGCACAAAATGGCTTCTGAGTGTTACCCAGTATGAAAGCAGCTTAGTGGAGCTTTCCTTTCCAACGCAATGCACTTTCTGCTCAAGAAAGCACAATCCAAATATGAAACACAATTATAATAATAAAAGCTGTGGTGAAGCATCTCAAAAACCATGGTGGCTCTGGCTGCCATGCTCCTCCGTCTGAAGTCCTGTGGAAGAGAGACTGGTGGCCAGTGCAGCCTCCTCCTCCATTCTCGTCACCTGGTATGGCTGTGCCAGAGTGCAGAACAGTGCCACTTCAAAGGCCGCGGCGTGTCCGTACACTGGATGGGCTTTTTTTTTAAATCGGGAAGGGGTCACTTAATTGCTTCATTATCCAGTTTCAGCCAGTTTTTTTAATGTCGTTCTGTCATATCACATCTCGCCCAAAATTGCAGGCAGGACCTCAGCATCTTAATGGCTTTCTGAGTTTAGAATGCATTGTGAGTGAAATTCTGCCTGCAAAACGGCAAGCCCTAGTCTTTATTATGAAAACAACTAGATAGATAGATAGATAGATAGATAGATAGATAGATCCCAAACTGGGAAATTCTAGTGTCACAGCAGCGGATGAGGCAAAGCCTAGCACGATGGAATTGCATATTGTCATTGATGTGCTGCTGTCACTTGGATTAGATTGAGAACCCAGGCTTGACCACATGAAAAATATGCTTTGTGACCCAAGGTAGCTGTTTGCTTGGTTCTGCGCGCTGGGGGATCTTTTTGTTTGGTGGCAAGGCGGAAGATAAAATGCCTTGGAGAGACAGTGGCGCGGACAGGGTCTGTGTGTCATCTGATAAATGAATCTCCTGGGTCCTAACGACTGAAGAATGACTCAGCAGGGGTAGTGAGCAATTTCATTTCTAAATGTGCTCTGCATAAAATGCATGAATAATATGACTCAGTGTGTGTGTGTGTATGTGTGTGTGTATGTGTCACACTTGTTTGTCTGTGTTGGGTGCCTGCGGGATGCACTCGAGTGCATGTGCATGTGTTCTATGCAAGAGTTTGCATCTTTATTCTGCGCTCTATTGCGTGTTTTCCTAATATGCATTAGTTGGTTGTTGTGTGCGTGTATCTGCCTGATGGTTCACTTGATATATGAAATTTTCAGAATGCAAATTCACAGATCATTTTGATTACTTTCAGAGACCATTTGACGTATTTATGGCCTGCAGTGTAAAAGCATTCCCATTCATTTGATTGCAGAAGAATCCTTTACCTTAATTAGGTTATGAGTGCATTTTAGCCAAGTGCTTATCACAAATTTCCTCCAGGTTTGTACATCTCTTATACACAGATCAGCCACAACATTAAAACCACTTGCCTAATTGTGTTGGTCCCCCTCGTGCTACTAACAGCTCAGTCAAACTAACATCCACACGTATTCCAGGCAGTGGCGTTGCCAGAACTGAAAATTGGGTCGGCACAGAACATCCCAACTTTTATTAGTCCTGACTTGTTCACAATTTTCTCTCCTAATGAACAATACATTCACTCCGAAAACAGTTCGCACTTTCAGGTGTTGCTAGTTCTCGTGAAGGTAAGATGACAATCATGCGTTTGGACGCGCTTTTATTTTGCATTTAAAACAGCCTTACTCAAAATTGCGTAAAGTTGTTTCTAATCTTTGTCTTTGATTTAATTTCAACAATTTAAGCGATCATGAAGAGCAGGTTTGATCACCTGATGTGCCAAAGATGTAGCGCGGAAGATCCAGAGCAGTTTGCTAAAGCGTACGCTTACGAGTAAATTGTTTTTCTGAACTGAGTTTAGCCTATCATTTTTTTCACCCTTTGATCTCATTAAGACCATGTCTATAATTGCCAATAGCTTATTGTTATAATGGGACAACGTTTTAATAAAGGAAAATGATTGAAAACAAGTCAGGAGTAATAATTGAAGACCTGTGTGCAAGAAGTACTTAAGTCACATTTTGCAAAAAATGAGTTGACACCAGTATTAAAAGCGACAATGGCCAGAGCATCATCTGATACCAAAGATTTCTGCAAAGAAGCGCTCAAGTCTTGTGTATTGGTGCATTTCCATTGTCCATTGTCATGATCTGCAATGTGTTTTGAAAACTTTGACCCCCAAAATCTCAAAAGTATTATTTTGTGACTTAGGTACTTCTTGCACACAGGTCTTCAATTGTAATAATAATAATCAAGTGCTACACCACTGATTCCAGGTCCTAGCATTACCCAGCTGAGTATTTCTCTGAGCGCATCCCAGCACCATCTCTTCCTCAGCTAAGTGGTGCTTAAAAACCTGTCTGATGGATGTGATATAAAAGAAAATGGGACTCACAGGACCAGGTGACCTTCTTCAGCTGTTTCAAAATCCAGCTGTGACACTCAGGTGCCCATTGTAGGTGCTTTCGGCAGTGGACCGGGGCTTGAATGGGAACTCCGATTAACCTGCAGCTGCAAAGTGCCGTACACAGCAAGGTGCGATGCTCTTTGTGTTGTGACGCATTGATCAATATCAACCTGTGGCCCAGTCACATCTCTGCTAGTTCAGATCATACAGGGTAGCCTTTGTTGCTCTAGTGCACCAATGAGCCTTGGGAGCCCATCACTTGGTCGCCAGGTCATGGTTTGTCCCTCCTTGGACCACAGTCAGTAGATACTCACCACTGCTGACAGGGGCGCCAGCTTGCAGCTTCGGAGATGCTCCGATCCATTCGTCTGGCCATCATAATTTGACCCTTGTCAAAGTCACCGAGGTCCGATTTCTCCCACATTGTACGCGTTGGCTACGAGAACTGATTGCTCACTTACCATTTAAGGTTTGTTTGCAGACCTTGACATGTGGTATTGTTACAACATAATCAATGTTATTTGCTTCATCTGTGAGTGGTTTTAATGTTTTGGCTCATTGCTGTATACATTGTAGTCCTGCATTGTTATATAAGCTATCAAAATGGAAACTGCCTTTGTTTTACTTTTTTGAAGAGAGGCAAGCCAGCATCCTTTCAAGCAGTTCTGCTTTGCTTTATCCACATGGCTGTTATGTGAAGGGCCATGATTGAGGTACACAGGGCCGACTCAGTAGGAGAGATGTCTATTTGGTCATTTTTAATGAGTTTCATTGGGGGAAAGCACCCACTGCACTATATCATCGCTATATGCTTCCAATAGCCCTGTGCACCGCAAGTTCCTTTCAACAAAATGAAGACACAGGACACAGTGGTTCAATGACTCACCCCAGGTATTATTTTAGCAATAAAACATGTGTACTAGGATGCAGTAAAGCTGTGTGGCTTTTAAATCAGTGTTTCAATTTGTTTCTCTTTCCCTCTGTGCTTCAAAGTGGTACATTCTAGCTGCAAAGCCTTGGCTCAAATAGGTACTGAAATAATTCCATACACAGAAAAAAACCCTCCAGACTGACCTGAGCCGCATATTAATCTCAGGGTAAAATGGGGCATTGGAGCTGTATGCGAAATATACCTTCTAACTTGAGAGTTATGACAGATTTATTCATCTGAGCTGGGAAAAAAGTGGACCTTAGCCTAATCCTGTCAATATAATTTAGCCATGCATGCTGAAATTACCAGTCAACAGTCCCAATATCAAACCCTGGGCACTCCTCCACAGGGTCAGATGGCCAAGGTGTGTTTGGACTGTGTTGGCATGACAAACTCAAAGGTTCACAGCATGTGGCATCTTTTAATGTCAACTGTCAAACTGCACTACCCAGCAATTTATGCCACGATAAAGCACTAAATCACATTGTGCAGCAGTTGCTCTTATTAGGGAGAGTAGTTCCCACTGTGTTGTTTTTTTTTTTTTTTTTTTTTTTTTGCTGTATAAGGTTACATTCAGCATGACTGAAGATCAAATTGAAACTGAATAAGAACGCAGTGATTAAAATAATAAGCCACCAAAGTCAAATATTACTGTGCACTGCTCTGTGCTTCGCCTCTAACAAGCACATTAGAATGTTGGTTGATTTAAATACTCTGAATGTATTGTCTAAGAGAGTTATTGGTATTAAATGTAAATACAACAAAGAAGTGAGTGGGAGAGGACAGATCCACTCCCAAACTAAGACTTATCGCAATAGAGGGCTGGACCTTCTGTTTCACAATGATTTCTGTGTTAGCTGGAGAAATAATTAATACCCAAAACAGCTGTCTTTATGATGCATCGTACTGGGTATTTTTCCTTTTGTTGGCATTATATGGCATAGTATAAAATCCTTGAAAATCTGAGTTTAATAATGTGTGATTTTGGCAGTAAAGGCACTTAAAGTTCACTGGTTAAAGGTTTCAGATTGAAAAAACGTGACACAAAGATCAATTTTACAGGTCCATGACAACGTTAAAAAAAATGTCCTAAATCTTTGAAAATTCATATCTAGCGGTATTTTCTGTGTTTAGAATTAGGTAAAAAAAACAACCAAATTGTTTTATACACACTATCAGTTTTCAAATAGACAAGAAGGTAGAGGATGAAAAATACCTTCTTCTGTGATTATTGGCGGTTGGAAAACCAGTTTACATTCTTTATATCCCTCGGCTAAAGTGCAAAAAGAGCGCTTTGAATCATCAAATTTCCACAGAAAATGCCTGAGTAACTAAATATATACTGACACACAGTGAAAACGCAACACCTATATTTAATAACCAAAAAGAAGAAACAGCCGAAGTTTTTCGATTAAATTTTAATACGAATAGAAAAAGAATTTCAATGTCTATAACACTGTAAAGTTTCATCACATTATCTCAACAAATGTTTCCAATATGCCATTGTGAATGCACAGACCCTCCACTAACTGTCAATAGCGAGTGTGTCCTCCCAGTGCTTGTGCACATGCGCGTAAACGGCAAGGCATCGATTCACACAAATGTCGTACAGTTGCTTGGGGAATGTTCCTCCATTCCTCCTGTAGTGCTGCTGTCAACTCGGCAATGTTGCGTGGTTGACGTCGACGCTGGCGCACACGACAAGCCAGTTCATCCCACATGCGTTCAATGGGGTTAAGATCGGGTGAAATGGATGGCTAAGGGAGAATATCGACCCCTGCTTGTTAAAGAAAGTCTCTGGTGGCGTGCAGAATGGGGACGGACGTTGTCGTGTTGGAACGTGAACGGTTATTGTTGTTGTCCATGGTTGTTCAATAGTGGTTGAAGAACTGGTCTTAAAATCTCATCCACATATCGCTGTGCCGTTAGACCTCCACAGATCACAAGTTCACTCCGAAATCTCACGTTAATGGCAACCCAGACCACGAACTACCCCACCAAACCGATTTCTCTCCAGAACACACCTGTCTTGATGACGCTCATATTGCCTCCTGTACACCCGTTGTCGGCTGTCAGCAAATGACAGCAAATCAGCAAATTCGTCTGAAAAAACCTAACGGTGGAAGACTCGTGGCGGCTGAAGATGATGACGTTGAGCAAACTGGAGTCTGTTGTCTCTGCAACGTTGCGTCATGATGTTGCCTCAATACGGCCTCCGGCACCTTATCCTCGCAGATCGCAGTCACCGAATCACAGTCATGGCATGGATGGGGTGTCTGTGGCATCCTATTGTGTTCCGAGCAGTGTCTGCTGCTGTTTGAAACCAGTTCCTCAGATGGATCTGCTGGATGTGTCCGTCCTGAAGTGCCGTCGTAACCAAAAGTTTTCCTGGTCAGGGGCAGTCGTGAACACTTCCTGTCTGCTGGTAGCGATGCTCCAGTCTGTTGATGGTGGATGGACTGACCCTGAACCAGCGGGCAGCCTCTCTTTGAGATGTTCCCCCTAGCAGCATCCCCAAAGCTCACTCCCTCTGCTGTTCTGTAATCCGTGGCATTCTGACACTGATGCTGATGGGGATGAACTGCTGTGTCTTTTATGCCTCGAATGCTTGCTTTGCACTTGCATGTCATTCAAGCGATGCATTCAACCTGCTGCTAATGATATGATAAAGTTGCGCATTGGAGAAGTGATCCCCTGACAGACACACAAACTGGGTTCGAACCTGGATTTGCACAAATTCCAGCTTTTAACCTTCATAACTCTAATTCTGATGGCTTCAAAAAATCAGCAACAATCTAAAAAAATTAGTTGTGGCATTTTTACAGTGTTTCAATATATAAATACAATGCAAACCGTTGACAGATTTGCAAGTACGGAAGTAGATTGACTCGCAGTCAAGTGGATTCACTTCGTTTAAAGTTGCGCGCATGCACAATAATCGTGGCACAGCTCCTTTAATCAAAATGTTTTCAGTGTTTAAAAGAATAAGCTGTTTCCATCCCACATTTTGCGCATTAACTCTTAATCGCATAAGGCAAAAACCACCTCAAGCGAGTTTATAAACTTTTATGTAACTCAAGGGACGTTTATTCGCATTGTACCATTTGCATCTGCGTTTTCCAGAGGGAATTTTCAAAATGCGCATAAGAATTGTGAGATGGAGACATGACTCATGACACATGCAAAAACTTTTCCTGGGGTATCACCATCTTTGTCTACATGTTTATTAGAGTCATCAACAACCACCTAATCAACTGGGACAGCAGGGGATTATTTACATTTATCAAATTCTGCAAGAAAACCAGGATAAGGCCCAGGTGGCTGATACACAGACACCAAAACAAAAGACTGTATTGCTCGGTGCTTTATCTATGACAATCTGTGTAAAGTTCGTATTCAAGACCTCAAATGATGAAAATTGGCTCTCGGGTTTTGGAGTTAAACTTGGAGTGGACTGATAAACAGCTGCAACGCGGCCTCCACTGCCTGATGGATGTGACACTTGAGTACTCGAAAAACCCACAGGAGACGCCTCATTTAGTGCATCATTCTCATCGGGTTTAGCCAAGTTTCAGTGAGACATAAGAGATTGAGGTCATGATCCAAAATTAATTTGTTTATCAGAACTGCTTCGGGAGCAAGGGACCTAATATTGGGTAATCCAAATCTAAGAAGTGTTAGTCCCAGTATGGTGGGTTTTCACATAAGTAAGGTTACCAACGTTTATGCCACGTTTAACTTCACTTGCATATCCTGGACCAAATTTGTCTCTTTTTGTCTAAAAGATTATGCCTTTATACACCAAATTCTAAGGGTTATTTTGCCAGTGGTGGTCCGTGTATAGAACAATTTTTAAAAATTACCAGAAGTGTCTGGAAAAATCCCCAGGAAGTCCTTAGCCATATTGATCCAGATTCGTGACGTCACCTGCGTTCCCCTATATCCAGGGCACTGAGAGACCCAGTGCCTGCATGGATCAGTGTCACAGTCACCGACATTTACCGATTGCAGCTAAACAACAGTGTATCTGATATAGAATCGCCGTCTGTCCATGGCATTGTCTCGGAATACTTCAAATAACACCCAAAATCGCAAAAATAAACACCATAAACAATAACGTAACCTCAGAGTATATCCACTCTCAACAGAATGACCAGCCCTGGCTATGAGCTGTGGGAACCACACGTGACGTGATGTCATTTTCCCTGGGACATTCAAATCGCAAGCTTTTTTTCGCGCCAGACGAAATACTGATATTAAACCAGGTAGGCTAAATCTGACACTGACCGATGTGTAATATTGGTTAAAATGCATAAAGTGACTAAAAATCCTATATAGTATCTCAAAATTGGGTGCATTTTACGTTTTAAATCAGCAAGGATATGCACATTAACGTTTATGAATTATGCATGGGGCACACACTGCCTCAATTTGATGGCTAATTACTAGCTCAGGTGTGATAGTCACATGAGGGTAAGGGAAGCAATTACTGACTGATTCTGTTCCACCCCTTGCGGACAACTGGGTAAAGCCATATGTCTGTGTCATGGGCAATGAGAAACATGGAGACATAGATGTAGGATCATATATCTGCGGCCTGGCCGGCACCCTAAAAGATGTCAGGGTCTATCCTCAATAGGACTAGCAGCTAAATTATTATAAAGGACAGGAGCATCCCTCCGGCTTGGGTGGAGTCGGTCACTCTTCAAAAGGCCAGGCCTTCCCCAGAAATCCAGGCAATTGTTAATATTCCCTATACCTGTTGATGAGCACCACTCAGATATTCAGCAATTTAGTGACTCAGGTCTACTGTAGGCCTCATCACTCTTACAAGCTGGAAATGGACCAGATCAAATTAACTTCCGACTCATCTTTTTAGCTAATCTACACACTGATACAAAGTTAATTTTAGTGACCTCCAGTTGCCTCAATTAGATGTCATTGATGCTAATGTGGTTAACAATTCTAAAAAATGTATGTTTACTTTTATCCAGCACCTTTAAACTAACATCAGCATCGGTTGCTCTGGCAGCGGGCATACACGGCACTATCGTTGCTGGCATTTTCATTCTCACGTTTCACTGAGTACAATCACCTATCATTGGGGCTTTCTCAGTAGGTGTGTCACTGAATGAGAAAAAGCATTTGGAAACAAGAGTTGAGTGGAGCTCCAAGGCCCTTGGCCGACAGCTATGTTTCTTACTCACCGTGGTAAAATTGTCATGCAGTGAGGACACTGGAGGGGGGGAAACACTAGCATCTGCACTGGCATCTGGCTCAGGTAAAAGGGAGTCTAACAGTACTTCACACTCCTAAATCTGATATTATGTCCAGATGCTGGCCTCTAGCTCAGCTATTTTCTGCGCCAATTCTAAATTAAGATGACACTTTCAAGAGATGCCTTCCTATTTCTGTTAAAGGTTGTATCAGCGATTCTGAGCCAAAACATAATTTGTCACATACAGAAATTTTTCCTCACAAACTGTTAGCAGCTCTTCTCAGGAGTGGGCGGTGAAAAACTCCGGTCTCTGTCGGCCACCTACAGCCAGGTAGACACTGAGAAAGATAAAAAAACTCATGGGGACCTACCCGCGTCCCCAAACATCAACAAAAGTGTTCCAACAAATAGGAGGGCAGGGGTGGGTCTTCTGTGCCAGTTCCGTGCTCATGCACGACAAGTGGGTGGGACTGAGCAACGAAAGCCTGGCAGTGGCACTACCGAGGCGGCAGGGTGAGGCATGGTGGAAGCTAAACCTGAAAAAGAGACGCTCAAACGAGTGCATGTCGAGGAGAAAGGAATGCAATCGCAGCTATGCAGTCCCGAATAAACATAGGGAAAGCATACCAACCCTGGAGAGAATTCCGGGAGTTGAATGGTTTTAATTCTGACGCCCAGGTTGCCTTGTTTCTACTTGAGGTGAGTAGAGCTGGTGCTAACTCGGTTGGATGTGAATTGTAAATTGTCATCCCAAGCAAAATTGAGGGAAGCTCGTGTATTGTTTTTGTAGGGCTATCTTGCATAGACCATGCTAGTCAGAATGAATCAAACAGTAGAGAGATCGATATTTCCTCTTTGGAGCGAGTTAGCAACCTTTGCTAACTCTCGGTTGGCAAAGTAGTGAGTTTGCTAATTCTGTCTGATCAAACCAGAGTTTGTGTTTGTGTAACATTTTTTCTCTGGTTAGTACTCAGAGTTGAAATTCGTCAATGAATGTATAACCGCATGATAAGTTTCGCTAAAAGTGGTGATCTATGTGACGTTGTTAATACTCATTTTGTAAAGCCGAGCTAAGATACTTGTCAGATACCTTGTTGTAGCTAGCACTAATGGTGTAAATTTATCATCTGACAATGGTCGTCATTGTTACTACCGGGCGTTTATCACAATGAGCTACACGGCCATTTACCCAGCTGAGTGAGCCATTCTTAAGCTGCTTTCACACCGGGTGTGAAACGAATTTTTCGCGCGACAGATTACTTTCAAAGTCAATGCAAAGATGCGAAGTTTCACTTTTGAGAAAAGCGAATTCACGTTCCAAGCTTCTGAAGGGGAGGGGCGAGCACCTCTGTTGTGTTTCAACTGTCAACAATAGTGACCTCATATCGCTGATACAGCCTTTAAAGTTGACCACAGAACTAAGGCTGAACATGCTACACTCTAAATAAAGATGTCTGATGTGATATTAACTGTATATGAAGATAGACAACGTAACAGCTCCCCACAAGTGGGGCCAAAACGTCTTGATCGCCATCTAGTGGCTTGCTGCAGTACAAGTTATAATCCCATCCCCTTCACGTTAGTGGATGGGACATGGGCCTCACTAAAATATTTGAGTGCGTGTAAAATAAGTTTTTTTTCCGATGATTGTTTCTGTCATTTTTAGTAGTTCTTACCATGCTTATATATGTTTAATGGGTCATTTTTTCAGATAAGTTTTGTTTTATGTTGTCATTTCATACTATAAAAAGGGGGGGTGCAAACTCATGATTGACATCTTTAATTGACAGCTTCTCTTAGTGAAGTCGTTGCCTGGTGATTAACTTCCAGAGCTGGAGAGCGACCATCGAGAAGAGAAATAATGTTAACAATATACATGCATAAGTTGCTAGGTCCTAGCACAACAGGGTATAACCCACAGTGAGTAACCCATTGCAAGTCAGACGAAAATTGATTGTAAAAAGGTCTTTGCTTGAACATAGCATCATGTACTGTTTGCGGCGATGCTATACTAGAAAAGTATAGCGCGTTAGCTAGTTTAGCAACATTTCATAGTAGGTCACCATAGATGGCAACGGAAATCAGTGGTGAAAAGCTCTATATTTTGAACATAGTGTAAAGTAGTTACTGTTTGCAGCAATATTATGTACAGAGCAAAGGACTTTCTTCAATCAATTTTCATTGCTAGCATAAGTGACCCAAAAACTGATGGCTAGCTAGCTTCCAAACTTACGTTCGTAAATCGACAATCAGAAGGGTCACCCTCATTGGCTAGGTTGCTAGCTAGTTAGAACTAACATTAAAACCCATGATAGTACGGAGTCCATTCACCCATAGACTCTGTGTATCTTACTTCTGAAGGTTAGCTGGCTCGGATTTTTAAAGTAGGTGTGTATAATGTAGCTAGCTAGCCACTTATCCATAGTCAATGTGTTAGCTATCTAGCTAGAGCCCAATACTAGATAAGCAACAAACTGCTAAGGAAGAGGAAAGCTGCTAACATATTTAAGCATGATACAATTGTATTTGGAAAAGATCCACACTATCAAACGCTTTGATAGGCTTTCAGTCGAAGCAGCATTTCTTACCAACAGAAGGAGCCAACTGGACTTCGTACAAGGTTCAGGGGATGTGATTACGAGTAGGGCAGGTGTATGGACAGGACTGCGATAACACGGCTCAACCCCCCAGTAACTACTGCGCTGACTCTGCCTCCAAATGTGTAAGATGGCAGCGTCCGTATGAGGAATATTTTGGCTCAATTTTTGTACAATGCTAGGATGTGGAGACGCATCGTCCATCTTTATATACAGTCTATGGTGGTTAACAACATGATTGAACCCTGACCATATAAGGCGCCCAGAATCAATGTTATAAGAGGTTTAATCCATGAAGGCGGATAAAAAAAATCAGAAAGCAGCAGTGTAGTCCGGAATCCACAATAGCGATCAAAGTTATGTTAAGCAAAGGAATAACAACAATATAAAATGTAAGAAGCAGGAGAACCCTAAATATAGGTTAGCACAATAGCAGCATGCCTTTCTTTCAAACAGCAGCAGAGAAGTGCTGTGGTGCAAACTGCTGGGGTCAGCTTGCTTAGAGTAACCCAGGATTTACACCAGATGTGTGTTCGGGCCACCTCCGCCCTGCTGCATGTTTGTTGCGTGTATTGCCGTCCGTCAACTCCCACCAGCTGTGTTTTTACTGCGCACCAGGGCCAGATGGCTAGAGAAGTGAGACCAATGAGCGAGCCTGATGAGATCACGCTGTAATAATACAATCACGGGCGATCGCCTTAGGTAAATGATACATGTTGTATTAAGTTCAACTACAAACAGGCAACAGCCTTTGTTCCTCAAGGAAAGCCTTACGGAACGGTTTACTCGCTTCAATTCTTTTATTTTTTGAGATTTTGTGCTCCTACTATGGATAAGTAGCCTATTAATTAATAAATGTTCTTAATTTCCTGTTTGTGTTGGGTTTGTCATTTGTTTGGAAAGTGTTCTGTTGATAAAGTTTAGCCTTCATATTTTCTTGCTTCGGTTGCAGTCCCAGCCCACAATACGAACTGGCGCGAACATGGATTTTGAATATTAATCGTATGTTTTAACATTGTGTCTGTGTACCAGTCGATCTGCAGTGTTGAAGTATTGCGTTTGTGCTGCGGCATCCGGCAAAAATAGAAGTCTTGCGTATCTGCTGCGCACTGCTGCGGTTTGCCGGAGCTGGGACGGACGAGAAATGCAATGCAGCGGATCTGATGTGAACACACTCATTGACTAAAGTGAATCCTATCAGCTGTGCCACCGTGGTGGAGCACAGACAGACCAAACACGCATCTGGTGTAAATTGGGAGTAAGGGTTCTGGGGTTTATTCAGTGCAATTATCCAGCAAACTCAGTAATCCTGCATCATGATACCGGCTGCTGTATCTTGAGGTAAGTACAATTAGTCACATTTGTCAGTCATGGCTCAGCCAAACGCTGGTCACATTCCAGGCAAAAAGGATTGATGACTCTGCCTGGGGAGCATTTTATTCATACTCAACTTTTCCTCTCTATTAAAACAGAGCTTACCAAGCATTTTTATCTTGCATTTAGACTTGAAACACTTATTTCTATTAACTTTTTTTCTTGGAAAAGAAAAATTCTGCCACTCATGAGATCATTTAGACTCATTTCTAGATTTGTCCATGGGGTTAGGGAATTTCACTTGCCTCATGCACAAACCTAGAAATGCTTGGTAAAATTTTATTCTTGCAGTGCAAGACTGGGGAGTCCACTGCAGAATCTGAACAGGCGTATTATGTTCCTCGTTAAAAATATGAACATGGCTGCTGGATAGCTCACTCGGTAAAGCATCGCGTTGCGAAGCAGAAGTGACTATCACGTCACGGGTTCGATCCCTGCCTCGTACCAGCCGGCAGTGGTCGGCAGCTTTTTCAGAGTAGCACACAATTGGCTATTGCGCTACAGGGTTGCAAATTGGGAAGGGACTGCCAGGGAGGGAAAATAATAGTTGCCTTGTTCGTTGCTCAAGTGCCTCCTGTTGGCCAGACGGGCGCTTGTCAGGAAGATTCTAAGCCTGTTCATGTCCGGGTATCCTCCGCCCTCGTTCTGAACTTGCAAAGATTCAACCAATGAGTGTATCTAAGAAGCGGTGGCTGACAGGCATGTGCTTCGGAGGAGAGACGCGAACTGTCTACACTCTCCTGAATTGGCAGCAAGGGGTCACATACGAGCAAGCCTTGTACATAGTTCACCAATTGGGCATTCCAGATTCGGGTGGGATTGGAGATGTAAAATTTATAAGAAAAGAAAAAAAAAAAATGAACATGAACAAGGTAGCCAATGAAGATGGTGAAACATTTTCAGGCAAATAGGCTTGTAACATTCCTGATTATTTATTTATTTATTTATGAGTTTAACAGTCCAACACGGCAGTCCTGTCTCCTGTCTCTGCTGCAGTAGCACTCTCTTCTAAGCATTCGCCGTTCAGTGAGACACTAGCTTTAGTAAGATGGCCATGCCATGTGCGACAGTGATTCAAATCAGTATGAAAGGGGATACTTTCCTGAAGGCCCCCTGCTGCTGCCTTAACTGCAGTGTTTTTTACTGCAGAAAGAAGTGCTTCATGCAGATTAAATTGTGTCAACCCATAGGGGATTTCAGCAGTAATCTGATTCCCTCGATGTTACAGCATGCTCATGCCTCCGTAATATTGAGTTTCACATTAAAGCCGCTCTATTTGATAAATTACAGATGCTGATTCAAGGAGGCTTGAAGTCATGAATTAATTATGGTATTTTTATAATTATTAATATCTTTTGATTGCCTCATCTTTTTTGGTCTTCTGAGATCAAAATAACAAGAAAATCAATTTCATATTTATACTGGAAGTAAAATAATTGCCTTCAATTTGCCCTATCCCATAATGTAGTCCCTAACATTATCACATTCCACCTGCTTTACTGTGCAACAGGAGATTAGAGAAATTCACTGCTGTGGACTCCTGCAAATATTGAGTCATAACATGTTGCAGTCTACAGTACAGTAGGGATCACTCATGAAAGCTTCCGGAAAGCTCTACGCAGCAGCAGTGTTGGCGCCAGACTGATTTGATGGGTGGGCCATAGGTTTCCATGGGGGGCACATATAAATAACGCGTCCAAACCATACATGTATAATAAATACAACCCCAATTCCAAAATAGTTGGGACGAAGTGTAAATTGTGAATAAAATCAAAATGCAATGACTTTCAGATCACATGAGCCAATATGTTATTTACAATAGAACATAGATTACATTTCAAATATTGAAACTGACATTTTACATTTTTATCCATAAAATGAGCTTATTTCAAATTTTATGGCAGCAACAGGTCTCAAAAAAGTTGGGACACAGGCAAAAAAGGCCTGAAAAAGCAATTAATATATAAGAGAATCAGCTGAAAGAACATTTAGCAAGTAATTAAGTTAATTGGCATCAGGTGTGTAACATGATTGGCTATAAAAGGGATGTCTTAGAGAGGCTGAATCTCTCAGAAGTAAAGATGGCCAGAGGCTCTCCAACCTGTGAAGGCTTGCGTAAAAAAAATGTGGAATACTTTAAAAACAATGTTCCTCAACGTCAATTTGCAAAGGCTTTGAAGGTCTCATCATCGACAGTGCATAACATCTTCAAAAGATTCAGAGAAACTGGAAAAATCTCTGTGAGTAA
The DNA here is from genome assembly GCA_029692085.1 of Gymnothorax javanicus. Taxonomy (NCBI): domain Eukaryota; kingdom Metazoa; phylum Chordata; class Actinopteri; order Anguilliformes; family Muraenidae; genus Gymnothorax; species Gymnothorax javanicus. Next base: position 22,177,651 of record CM056206.1, read on the forward strand.
GGGACAAGGTCGAAGACCTTTACTGGATGCCTGTGATCTTTGGGTCCTCAGACACCACTGCATCACTCACCGGCATGATTCTGTCATTGACATTACTAAATGGGCCCAGGAATACTTCAAGAAACCTCTGCCTGTAAACACAGTCCACCGTGCCATCCACAGATGCCACCTAAAACTCTATCATGCAAAAAGGAAGCCATTGATTGTTGAGCATGATCCAGAAGTGCCGCCGTGTTCTGTCGGCCAAGGCTCATTTAAAATGGACTGTAGGAAAGTGGCAAAGTGTCCTGTGGTCAGACGAGTCCAAATTTGACATTCTTGTTGGAAATCATGGGCGTCGTGTCCTCTGGGCTAAAGAGGAGAAAGACCACCCCTCCTGTTATCAGCGTTCAGTTCAACAGCCAGCATCTCTGATGGTATGGGGATGCATTAGTGCATATGGTGTGGGACACTTGCATGTTTTAAAAAGCACCATGAATGCTGAAAGGTATGTAAAGATTTTAGAGCAACATAAGCTCCCCTCCAGATGACACCTATTCCAGGGAAGGCCTTGTGTATTTCAGCAAGACAATGCAAAACCACATACTGCAGCTATTACAACAGCATGGCTTCGTAGTAGAAGAGTTTGTGTGCTGAACTGGCCTGCCTGCAGTCCTGATCTTTCACCGATTGAGAACATTTGGCGCATAATTGAACGAAAAGTCCGTCAAAGGAGACCCAAAACTCTCCAGCAGCTTGAAGCCTGTATTAAACAAGAGTGGGATAAAATTCCAATGGCTAAACTCAAGAAACTTGTCTCCTCAATGCCCAGACACCTCCACTCTATGTTAAAAAGAAGAGGGGATGCTATACCATGGTAAACAGGCCCCTGTCCCAACTTTTTTGACACCATTAGCAGACATCAAATTTGAAATTAGCGCATTTTGTGGATAAAATTGTAAAATTTCTCAGTTTAAACATTTGCTATGTTATCTCTGTTCTATTGTGAATAAAATACTGGCTTGGTGTGATTTGAAAGTCATTGCGATTTTATTTTATTCACAATTTACACTTTGTCCCAACTATTTCGGAATTGGGGTTGCACATTTACAAACTGCCTACAGAATACATAAACATGGCCAGACTCATGTTTTAGTTTACAAACAGGCGATCAAGAAAATATCAGCAGCATTACTAGATGAATTACCCTATCGCTAATCTCAGAACTTCAGCGCAATGGACAGCGCAATTGCTGACAATAAAGTCGAAATGAAACTTTACAGCCAAACACCAAGTCCTGATTGGCCCCTACGGCCCGCCCATAGCGCCAATACTGCGCGACGGTAACAAGAAACAGTCTCAGTAAAGTATTTTCTGATTTTTAACCTGGATTAGAGTGTTTATGATAGTTACAGAAACAATATTATTTTGTGTCAGATATCTGAACGAGTGAGACGTTTCCAAACATATGGAGCTCTACCGTCTCCTGAAAAATACCTGCTACACCTAAATCCTGATGTAAGATTGCCAAAATCATGAAAAATAGAAAGAATCAAATGAATTTGGAATAAAGTTTCAACCTTATAAATTAAGTTTTCACTAAGTTTTTCCTTAAGTTGGTGCAATGTCAGAAAAGCCTTTTCTTTCATATTGTAGTGCAATGTCACATCCATATTCTGTGTCTGCTGGTTGCAGTGCTTCACTGAAGCCACATCACACTTATATTGAGAGAAATATTCATATCCAAGACACCATGTTTTTATGGCCGCAGCGTTACTTCAAATGAAAAATATCTGGATAATGCACATTATTTTGTACACATTTCCTTGTAAATTCAGCAGGACATATCTGGGAGTGCTGGAAACCGTGCGATCTGCACAGAAATTCAAAATAGGCCTGACGCTCCACAGGTTTGAATACAGCAGCTGCATTTGATGGACCTGTTGGCCTTATGGGGTTGAAGTGTTGTATTTACAGTTGTAATTTGTCCTTATATAATAGCATTTCAGGCGGCACGTTGGCACAGCAGGTACTACTGTTGCCTCGCAGCAAAGAGGTTGTGGGTTTGAATCCAGCCTGGGGACTTTCTGTGCATGTTCTCCCTGTGTTTGCATGCGCTGCCATGGTACAAAACATGATAATATATCACCAGGCTAACTTGGGACTAAATTGCCCGTAGGTATGAGTGTGTGAATGAATGGTGTGTGCACCCTGTGATGGATTACCAAGCTGTCCAGGATGTGTTCCTGCCTTTCGCCTGTGGTCAGCTGGGATAGGCTCCAGCTCCCCTTGTGACTTATGGTGTAGGGGAAGTGCTTTAGATAATGGGTGAATGGCTGGATAATTGCATTTTCAATTTTGCAAGGACCATTTGCACATCTTTAATCCATACATTGATATTGTCCAACCATTTTTTTTTTTTTTTGAGAAAAGGACAGCCTCCTTTTGTTGGCCCATCATTCACCAGGCGGACCTTTTTATGGGTTCCAGTGTGGAAGATACGTACACTACAATTTGGATTGCTTTTAATTTTGTCATCTGCAATAAATATGAGGGAATGTTCCACAAGATAAAATTAAAAATTTGAAAAGTTGCTTCTTTGTTAATTTCATAATCTCAAGTAGGATCTCTGTACGGTCTCAAATGCTCTGAAACGCAGGAGAAAATCAGTCAAAGTTAGGTGAGTCCATGTTTGTGAAAGTGCATCTGAGTTACCTCCTCTTGTACTCTCTCCCATGGGCGCCTAATGCCAACAGCACCTGGATGGTCTCAGAATTCTCTGTCCACATGAAGTTCAGCTTTTTTGGAGTCCCACTCCTGCTCTAAAGCTCAGCTGTCTTATCTTTGATTTGTAATGAGATGGCGTCAACAGTCAGGGGGATTTGACTGACTTTGGTCGCAGCAGCTGGACCTAATGCCTCACGGCACCTCAATAAATTGAAAGCACACAGAACGTTTTGTCCTTTGTCACCACGAATGAAGCTTTAGATTTTGATATATGATGAGCTGGAAGGTGAGATGCTTTAACTAATTTTTCATCTTCGATTAAATTAGTTAGCATAACTTTAATCCGATGGGTCATCTCATCTTTCTTTTGAAGCAATTCTCGGTTTTAGCCTTGAGACATGCGCACTTTGTCACCTTGCGTCTGAACTTTTTTACGACTCCAATACTCGAGTAGACCTGACAGATGGCACACAACGTAAGGTTTTGGGGCTATGTTTTTGATACAGGCTACACACACAGTTCATCTGGATCAATGCTGATGGTTACTTTTGTTTCACTGAAATAAATGTTGAGATGTTACTGCTTCGAGCAGGCCATTGTGAACACAAAAGCAAACTAAAATTGGAAATTCGTAGGCTGCAGAGACGATAGGTCAGTCGGTGCAAGTAGTTGTCATGAAGATTGTTTTCTGTTGCTGATGCCGTCAACTGGGTAATGTAATTGTTTGCATGGGTAAAATCGGCGGCGTGAAGATGAAATTTTAAATGATCTGTGATAACGGATATAAATTTGCTGCCAATTTATTTCACAGAAATGGGCTTGCGGCCTCCGAGCCACTCCTCCATGGCCTGGTGCCGGTCCACGACCCATAGTTTGAGAAACACTTCAGTGTCCAATATTATTTTTTTTTTTGCATTGATCACATTCTTCTATAATGGCCTGTTGTGGGGCTTTACAGTTGCTTTGACTTTATACAGATGAGACACTTCATGATGTAATTGACAAATTAATAAATTAATGTGCATATAGAGTGTGCGGATCTCTTCCCCACTTTTGTGCTCAGCCCTGGATGTTGCAAATGTCTGTACACACCCCTGATGACAACCACTGTTTATGGATCTGGTAGTGCAGTCCAATAGGGTTTGCAACATTTACATGGCATAGCACTCACCTAATTTTTGCAATGGTAACCTGGCCCTAATCAAGTGCATTTTGTGCTATGGCCAAAAAAGAATGTCAATATGTGGACATCCCAAAAAAAGGAGGAAAAAAGTGAGGCTGAATTTCTGGAAGGTTCTGTCTAGGTGGGCACGATCTCTGGAGCCTTGCTGGTATACATTTCTGAACCTGCTGACATTTCTAATCTGTGCTGGCAGGAGGTTCTCACTATCTTTGCTTTGCTAAGATGCTGTGACACACTCACCTGCTGGGATTTAATTAGCAACTTCAAACAGTAAATCAATAGATTGTGGAAAGCAGAAAACGTCAGGAGTTCTTTTGAGTGACAAGTGAAGTCAGTGCAGAAAGGCAGGGAGATGAGTTCATGTTGGCCCAGTGGAAGAAGACAAAAGACTCAAATTAAACTGGGAATAACTCTGCCCTGCATCATTTTTCTAAATAAAATCCAATGCTTGTTTCGATCTAATTTTGGGGTTGCTGATTCCAAAAGTAGTGTCTGTTCTGCTCTTGCACATCACATTTTCTCACAGTGTATGATGTTCATTTCATAGCATTGTCACTTTCAACAACCACTTCTGAGGTTAGAATGTCTTGTATCATCCTTGAATCACCAGAAAAACTGCCGCAAAGGCCCTATTTACACTTGGTTTTAACATGCGTTTTGGGTGATCAGATCACAAGCAGTCAGCTCTAAATACAAGTGTAAACGGGCTCCAAGATGCATTGAGATCCAATCACTCAAACCACTTGCGGAGGTGGTCGGGGACGCATCTGACCACATATGTTTGGTGAAAAAAAAAAAAAAAAAAAACCGTTATCAATGTAGGCTGCGGGCTTGTGATAAAACAGCGCCAATGCTGGAGCAGCACGTAAAACAACAGGAAGAAGACGGTGTTAACTGTGGAAAATGGAGAGAAGCACTGATGTTTGCAGTTGGACTGCAAGCAAAACCAAATGACTCATCGCAATTTGGGCTGAGGATTCAGCTGGATGACTCCTCTATCGTATTAACTGCCCACTGGGTCTTAGTGGAAGCTACGTAGTAAGCAACCAAATCCGATCACAAGTGGTCAGCTTAATGCCAAGTGTAAATAGCAGTGTGTCTCGCCTGACCATTAGTGATCCGATCACCTAAAATGCATGTTAAAACCAAGTTTAAACGCGCCCAAAGACATGATTTCCATCTTTCTCTTAGCCAGGTGAGAACTATTTGTCCAATTCTCGGCTGCTTTTCACATGTATGAATGATTCTAAAGACATTATTTTATGCCTAATCCTGATTTCAGGCTTAGTAACATGTCAGCAGGCAGAAGAAAGTGCAAAAATGATCCAGATGTTTTCTGCTACATCTTTGGGTGTTTCACTTCACCCAAACAGCATTTGTTGCTGTTTTGATTGTAAAAGCCAATAAATATGATATAATAAGGAAAATCTTCATTCATATTTTGTGAAAAAACTGTACGAGATAGAAACTTTTTACTCACATGTTTTTTTAACTCGGCATCCTCAAATTTGGTAATATGTGGCCTTTTTGGGAAATCAGCAGAAATTTTTTTCAACATGCAGGGTGGGGTGATCTATTATGACCTAGATGCTGCTTTCAGAATTCCACTGTTAAAGCTATATTACACACCCAAGTGCTGTCCTGTCTACATCATCAATGCTGTCCGGACTATAGCTCCACCCAGTCCGACGTCCTACCTAGGACCGCCCCCTTTGTCTGTCTTATTGACCATGCTGGTCACCACAAACTCATATACCAAGCTTCCTCCTCTTAAGGCTGGTTCCTCCCGAGATTTCCTCCTACCGTTGTCATACAGAGCTTTTCCCTGCCACTGCTGCTGCAGGTCTTCTCTTGAGGGGGTTCAGGCTTAGGTGTCGCTGTAGAGAGCATTGTGTCAAATGCTTGTGAAATGTGCCATGCTCTACTTAATTCCACCACAACCTCGTTTTTTTATATACATTTTTAATTTCTCAATCACAGTTTGGTTAAGTTGAGGCAACAAAGCTACTTTGGTTTAGGCTCTAGAAATACTTGTTTAGGTTTGGGAATAGATCGTGGTTTGGGTTAAAATGGACTCTTTCACAATGTTTGCTACATCTTAGAGAGGCTGTTTGGTGGAAAGCCCTAAAGGCAAACTTCTCCCGTGTGTGTGAGTCCCAAGGGGAGAGAGAGATGAAGGGGTGGCTTTGTTAAGTTACGAATGGAGTTGGTGCTTTTGGGACCATCTAGTGGTCAGAAATTGCACACTGTAGCTTCAAAGTTTTTTGAAAATATTTTTCTCACAACATGCCAAGTTCACCAAGCATCTATCTGGCAATTCTTTCATTATTAAAATATCCTATTTATAAAGGTCCCTCGATCATTTGTTACTAGCCGGGTTAGGGAACACGAATTTTGAAATCTCTGCTGTACTAAAATGTACAATTCAAAGTTCAAGTCTCCATGTACTAATGAAGGAGACCAAGCTCATTTTCATCTGTTCTACGTTGTGTGAATAAATTAACCGTATTGGGACCCAGGTTTTTAAAATTAAGAAAAATAAACAGTTTCAAACGGCAATGCTGCTCAGAGGTGACACATGAATATAACTCGTATTACTCAGTAAGAAGAATATTCTTCATGAGTCAACTGTATGCAGCACAGCAAAATATATTTATTGCTACTTATCAGTTTCATGTGTGGTTGCTTCAGTATGGGTTTTTTTTTTTCAAATCACATTGCATATTGATATATTGAACTATTTTTCTATGTACCAATGTATATTGGGGACTGCTGTGATATCGTGCACTTAACCACAACATGCAAACAGCAATGTAAGCAGTCAATGAAACAGGAACGGCAGCAGTATTGCTGAATGCGTTAAGAGTGCTGTTGTTTTCCGTGAGGATCAGTCAAGAAACAGACAGGATGTCCCATATTTCAGCTTGGCATAACCAAGTTGGCATAGCCCTCTGTGCTTGAGCTAAGGGTATTTCAAGTATTTTATGAATTGAAATTCTGGAGTGAGAGAAAGTTATTGTAACAGTTCTTAGCAAAATTTTATCATTGTTCAATAACAAACATCAAATCATAGTGAAATAAAACATCGCGCATTCACATGCGTTAGTGTTGTACCTGAGAAATGAAGCATATTTCTTTCCGCTGCAAAAAGGACAGCTGTCTTGTCAATTTTGGAAAATACTGGTATATCTTACGGAGTTCATTTAAGACCAAGCCAAAAATTATGCATTCTACCTGCTCTCCTTTGTTCTTTTAGATATTCATATTTATATAAACTGTCAGGTACCAGCTTTTAGGCCTTTATATTTGCAAGTGCCTAATTAGGTAAAATCAGATGTTTGGATAAGTTTTAAAATTTGTGCCAAATGATTCCTGGACTACAGTTCCAAGCTCAATATGGTGCCTAATTTTAGACTCTATCTGGTCAACACTTCCTTCTCTGTGAAGAAAACAAAGTTTAAAGTACTTTCTACTGTAAGTTTGCCTTTCATTAATATCAGTTAGTGTGTACAGCTCAATGAGACATGATTCTTCTCAGTGCAACTTTTGAGACTTGGAGACTTATTTAAAAAAATGCTTTTTGTGATTTTGCGTGTTCAAGATCTTTTGCGAGCTCATGTGCCAGTATATGTGTTCAGAGAGCAAAATACATTTTCAGGAAAGCCATTACAGGAACAGTGATGTTAGTACCTTGATGCTGGGGTCATTTTGCGAGCCTCCCTCATGGCTACAGAAAATTAGAGACGCAAAACTTGCCAATTAAGATGGAAGCTAAACAGCTGTTTTTGGATCCTACTTTGCAAAACATTTCAATGCAATTCACCCACATCCTTCACTCTTGTGTCCAAGGTGCACATCCTGGGATATTCAAACAGACGAGAGGAAGCACGCACTGCAGTTCACAGATTTAGGGACTTGAATCATTCTCAGGCCTATTCCACCATAAAGAAATATTGTACAACTTGTACAAGCTACTATATCAATCTTCATTTTAAAACAGAGCTAACAGGGAGAGAACAGGGAGAAGCACTTTGTTAAAATATATAAATATATATATATTTTTTGAAAGGGAGAAACTGGAAGAGTAAGTCAGAGCACTTGCTGTCATAACTCATATACAGCCTGCCTCTTATAATCCACTTTCTGTTTTCTCAAATACACACTGTGGCCTATCCACAACTCCATTCCAAAAAAGTTGGTACATCGTGGAAAATGGAAAAAAATAAATCAAAAAGGACTGATCTGAAAAGTCCCTTCACCCTCGACTACTGAAAATAGTACGGCAACGCATTATTTGATTTTATTTCAACGTTTACCACTGTGTGACACTGAGACCTTGTCTTTTAATCATTAATCATGTCTTTAAAGCATTTGGACACTGAAGACACCAGTTGGTCGAGTCAAGCCAGTCTATTTTTCCCCCAGTCCTCCATTATGCAGGTGTTCAGCAGCACAGTTGAATGGGGCCGTCATTGCCGCATATTTGGTTCAATAAGGACAATACATTCGCAACATGAGACACACCAGAACTGCAGGCAGGCCAGTATAGCATCCACACTCTCTTCTTATACGGCCATGCTGTTGCAATCTGTGCAAAATTTAATTTGGCATTGTCTTGCGGCAAAACTCAAGGATATCCTTGCAACAGAGAATGTCTTGATGGTCGTATATGAAATTCATACATATCTTTCTGCATTAATGGTGCCCTGGCAAATGTGCAAAGCTCTCTTGTCATGTTCAAATACACACCCCTATTCCATGACAGATGCTGGCTTTTGGACTGGACCGTGATAACAGCTTGAACTGTTCTTGAGTTCATTGGTCCTGAGAACACAGCAAGTAAATATCATAACGGATAAATCACTGGATTCACCTCAATTGAAGTCAATAATTGCATAATATTTCCAGTGTTGTCACTCAGTTTTGGTAAAACTCTCAGCAGTTCTGACTATTTGAGAGAAGTTTGTGGAGTAGCATCGTTCAAATGAGACCAGGATTATGCCTGTAGTCAAAGTTGTTCAAAAACAGTAAGCTCTTAAGTTTGGGCGGAAATTTGCTCAAAAAAGTACTGAACTTTAAGGAGTTAATATGAGCTATTTCATACAACTTATTGGTCACATTTTTATTTCAGTCGGGACGACGAATGTATTGAAATGAAAAAAAAAAAAATTTTTTGAGTATGATGGGAAACATGATTTTTGGTTTGGCGCTGAATAGATCTGCAGGTACTCAATACGCGTACTCATGCACTACCCTGAATACAGGGAGAAGTTACACCAAATCCGCAGAAGCAAATGTAAGCAGCCGGTGGGAGCTGAGGTGATGGTGGGTGAGCAGCAAAGTGAGGCAGTGGCAAAAGCAAACCAGCAATTCGGCCGATCGTCAAAACCGGATCTACTTTTTTCGCCGAAATTTCTTGCGCTTCCGAGACTACCGCACTTCCGGTGCGCAGCTTGCTAGTGCTTAGGTCTAGTGCATGCGCATAAAAACATTGAACGGTAGCAATCTTATCGTCTACATCAGCGCTTTTCAAACGCCTCCTGGAGTACCACTTCAGCATGCTTCAGACCTCTGCCTGCTCCAGCACAGGTGAGTCACATGATCAGCTCGTTACCCGTGAGGATGCTTGATAATGAGCGAATCACTAGAATCTTCCGTGCTGGCGGGGAGAGATCTAAAACATGCGGGAGAGGTGGTACTCCAGGAGAGGTCTGAGAAGCACTGATCTACATCATCTGTGATTGTTGATGGCAAAAAAAAAATTATACTAAAAATTATATCAATTACCTTAATATCGCCTCGGAAGGCCCTTCTCAAAACTTCGAGGAAATGATCGTTCTGCAGCTGAAAGCTTATTTATATGGCTCTACACTCGGTATCGTACGGCCAAGTATCTGCAACCATCCATGCTAAAATAACTTTCCTCAGCTCCGTGAGACCGGAATTGATCCCAAACTATCCCATCTAGCATCGGAAATGAGGTGTGACTGCAACATCAGGACGTTCTTTTTGTATTGACAATTGCTTGAATTCCAGGTCAACATTGCCAACAAGGAGCAAGAAGTGATAAGCAACAGCTGGCATGCAGCGCAAAAAAAGCATAAACAGCTGCATGGTATCAACTTCATTGCAACTTTTGAAGAGTTAAGTCATGAATGCAGATATCATCGGCTGGTGAGAAGATTGATGTTTCCAAAATTCGGCCATGTAGCCGTAGCAGGAGTTTCTCGACTAGAAATGCTTGCCCATATTTCTAAATTGCCCCTACATCAACTTTTTTTGGAGGCTGTTACAGTCGGCAGAATTGACGGAAGCATATATTTTCAAATAACGATTGATTTCTTGGGTTTGAGCATCATATGATGTGTTGTTGTCTTCTCAATACAGTTAAGGTTGAATGGATTTTTCATATCGCTCTTTTTCAATTTTATTTGTGTTTTCCTTGATGTTCCAGCTTTTTTTGGGAATAGGGTCATATGTTTTACATTGATAGGGTGTGTTGAGACGCCAGAGCCAGTTCAAAGCTGCAGTTTGTTCATTCTGCAGCAGATTTAAACATTTCAGATCAACGTAATGCCCAAAAATTTCCGACAAAAAATGAGGAAAAAAATTGTGCAGGCAAATTTTTTCGCCAGCATTCAATTTCTCATCGTCTGACTGGCTGAGAGACTTCAAGGACTTAAAGAGCATCATTTTGGGAAAGATAAATATTTTTGATTGTAGATGGAAATTCCCATTCCTTTTTTCCAGTTTTTTTTTCATGCCAAAGTCCATTAGCAAAACTAAGCACAACTGGGTGGAAACTGTGTGAAAACATGGTCAGAATATTCTGAGGGAAATATTATCATGGTTGTATTTGGTAAGAAAAGAAATAAACCAAGCAAAGCTGCTTTGCAGTGAAGACCATCGATACAAATACAGGTTCAATAAACAATGTGTCCACAGTATGTGAAATATAGAAATATAACATAAGTATTTATATTTGAAGAGTGACAGAGAGTAGTTCGAATGATGCCGCCCTGTCCCTAACCCGGCGATCCTCCACAGAACACCTGAAATGAATTTATTTATTTTTATTTAATTATGCAAGATTTACTTAAGCTGGGGACTTGATTCAGAATTGAGTTTTTTTTAGCTGTGCCCTGTATTAGAAACAATTAACACCTTTCCGCCATCTTAAAGAAAGACCTGAAAATAATAATATAATAAATAAAATTGGCATCATAAAAGAAAATAACAAGCCCTTACAACAAGAACAATTCTACTGATTAATTTCAAGGATTACATTAGCACATGTAACACACTGTCTAATATGAAGCATTTAACGTGTATGGTGGGCAAATTTGTGCATCAGGAAGCATTACCAGTAGCAAATAAAACAAACTGTGAAAATGGAGAAATAGGTCATTCGAAAATCAATAACTCCAAACAATCAACAATGAAAATGCATCAACGGTCCACAGTGGGGCGAGGGAGAATGGCCTTTGTTGCTGTATAGAACTGTCAGAAGAATGCGTCAAGAAATGAAAACCTGCATGCTATTGCAGATGAATTTATCAAGTGCTCAGCTGCGAGGAGAAACACAGACCAATAGAAATAACATCTGGAATGTTGAGTGAAAAATCCAGTTTTTACTATTTTGTAGCAGTGTGGGCCTAAGTGTTGATGGTAGATTGACTGTATTTAATGGATGTATGTGTTCTTTTTGTGTGAGATTAACTTTATAGGTTTAGTCACGCTACCTCGCAGACACTTTTGTGTAGGATAGTGAACTTGGCCTGTGATTATTAATTGATTACTCCATGTGCGTGTGTGTGCAGGTGTGTTTGAGAGTATTTTTAGCTTACAGGCACACGCACCCCTCAGGATGGGGGTCAAACAAAAATTTCAAGTTCAAGGTCACTATGCCAAGATCAAAGGTCAAATCCACTGATGACCCTTACCTTGCACACCTAACCCTCACAAGGAACCTGCATATCAAATTTGAAGCTGCTGTAGGTAATCCTTTTGGAAATAAGGGCCAGAAAAAAATTTTTGTTCAATGTCACTGTGTCAAGGTCAAAGGTCAACTCCACTAATGACCCTTATGCTGCACTCCTGTCCCTCATAAAGAACCAACATACCAAAATTGAAGCTCCTATGGCTGACACTTTTGGAGTTACTCTATGGCCTAGACAAATTATGGAGCCACCGCCCGCCCAGACGCCACAGGGTATAACAATACCCCATCAGCCAAGATAGGGTTGTGGGGTAAAAAAAAAAAATATTAATAGTAATAAGAGGAAGAAACATAAGAAGCCCTAGAAACAATAAGTATTGTTCGAAGGTGCATTGCACATCAGGCGCATAAAATAAATAAATACTAAGAATCTAATAGTGGCTCGGAGGCAAAACAATACATTTCCGGGATCATAAACTCCTTGGCCACAACCGTATTACATTCGAGTGAGATATTCAGAATTATCAATAGTCCATGAGCCAAATAAGATCACTGTCCAAGTGGCTTTGAAAACTTTCAAAAATGTGCACTGTCAAATCATTTAAAAAAAATCATATTTTTGACACAAATCAACTTTTGACTCTTGTAGCTCAAAGTTATTAGATTATTTCCATGTGGGTGTTATCATGAGTTCATCAATATATGCAGGAATGGACATCAATCGTCTCCTAAAACCTCTCCAAACTCCCCAAAATAATGCTTTTTCTTCATTATTTTCTTAATTTTTAATTAAAGCCACATCTGGCTGCACATGTAGTCACTAAAAAAACAGCTTATTTACTGTCCGACTGTTTACCCTGCTTGGTAACAGTGTGTTGTTACCACCACCAATGACACAGATGAGAGGTTGGACTTTACAAGACATGTAAAATGAAGAGAAAAAAGTGAAAACAATTTGTACAAAAAACACTGGGCTACATACTCAGTGCCCCACTCCTCTGTAGGTCATGCCAATCAGTAAAAAAAAAAAGATGAGATTCGCCACAATGCAGTGAGGGACATCATGAAAACGATACTTGTAAATGGTCTTGCTTCGCTTCTTCCACGCTCTATAAGGTGCCAGTATAACTCAGTGACACAGTAGTATCCAAAATGTACTTTATATGCAGAGAAGATATTCCTCCATAAAAAAAAGCAGGCAATAGGCTACTCTAACTTGAATTCAAACCAATGCATTAAACATAACAGCCAAATGCGTCCTCAAGCTGTCTGCGAAATAAAATGGCGTAAACCAATTGAAAGACGTCTTATTTTGTTGAATGCGGAATCAATTCGGAAACGGCCATACTGCACAATATCCCACTATATTCAGTATTATTAGCAAAGGCAAACAGTTATTTATAATTACCAATTTGACTATAATGGAATCAAAATCATGACTATGGTGGAAAAGGGAAAAAACTACATAACTAGCTAAATAGCATATACTATGAACAACAATACTTTCACATTGAGGGGAAAGTCTTCCCCACGAGGATAGGCTTCCTCTCCCTATAAATCAATGCTGTCAGACCCACACAACCCTCCACTGCTGTTCCTTTGGACTCTTTCCCGGTGTCCACATCTGTAAGATGGCTATGTAAGAAACATAATCACTTCCTCAGACTGTGAGGTTTTGTGCACTTGTGTCATTCAAATGCACAAAGTCGAGAAGATGCAGCCTAACTTGCTGTTTCGCAAGAGTTTATATACTTTCTCGAGGCCCAGTCAATCTCTTTCAATTATTGTTGAAAAGTTCGTGCTGTCCTCTCTTGGGTAAAATGGTCGTCAGTCAACAGATAATTACCAAGAAAGTGTGATGTGGGCATGACCAACAGCTGTACGTTTATGCAGTAAAATGTCAGCATGTACTAATCAGTCAGTATTTCAGAGAGAGATTGTTAGAGGCGATAACTGACTACTGAATCCTGCATGGGATGTATGTTTGCGTAAATTAGTAGTAGGATAATAAGTTAATATCTGATGGCTATAAATAACAATAGAATGACATGGTATTCCATGTTAATTTTTTGCATTAGAAAGCTGAGTTTTTTACTAATAAATTGCCATACCTTTGTGCTAAATGTGGCATTAGTTTACGGGCACAGCTTCCTTGTGAATATTCAATATACATTTCGCGTCTACCCCATACTGTTAAAATACTGCAACTGATTGCATCAATTGAGCAGGTCCATAGACCCTAGTGTGTATGATCTGCTCCTCTGCGCAAGGAGGTCAAGATCAACACGCCCATGGGTGTTTAGCTCAGATTAGCTCAAGTGCATTTTCTATTTAAACATTGTGGGTGCTGGATGGGAAAATAGCAACTATATCGGACTTAAAAAATAGTGGCACGCTTGGGGCTGCTTTTTGCTGGTTGTAAGATGGAGCCCAATGAGTCCTATCCCCAAGTTACAAGCGCATGAATTAGAATTTATGGAGGCTGGTATCAATGCCCTAACCTGAAACCAGATTGGTGAGCATGTAAAATGCCATTCGCTGTTAAAAGGGATTGTAACAGAGAATTTACTAGAAACTCCAAAATGTCGGTCATTTGCCATCTGACAGTAAATTAAATCTCGCTTGATTTACTGTGTGCCTTTTTTGGCGAGGTCATTTATTTTTGCTTGGCATCATTGTGCTCTTTTGTGCTCCAGCATGGTTTTGAGGGAGCAATCTGTACCTCTTAGGACGGGGCATGTTCTGCCACTTCCCCCAAATTTATTTTTATCCCTCTAGCTTGAGCCCAGCTTCAATTCAAGGCCATGAGAATAGTTCCTGAATGAAATGTCAGATCAGGTAGCGAACAAAGGCCTGGAGTCGCTCAAATGAGGGAGAGCTCAATAGAGACTGTATAAGGCAGTAAAAAAGAAAAAACACAAAGAAAACAAAACAGGGGGAAGAAAACAGAATTTAAAGGGATAGTTCAGATTTTTTGACATGAAGTTTTGTGAAATACTCTTTAGCAGTGCAGCGCATGAGAGGTGAATTTTTTTTTTTTGTTAATGTGTCCTGTGGGCGTAGTTCTGGCCTCCCGAAGTTTTGAAGTAAGTAGTTCCAACTAGTTTGCTGGGGTCACAAAAATAAACAGTTATGCTTCCCGAAACAACGTGTTTTAAAGAGTAATATATTTGTGTCACAAAACCATGGTCAGTGAATAACTCAAACTTCACAATCAGTTTTTTTCTCTCTCTCTGTATCACTGCGTGCATGCTATTACCTATTTCAAAGGTAACATGCTTGGATGTCGACTGCCGCGACCTAACTGATTTTCCCGTCTGTAATCACCCGTTTTATTCGCCTTATGTATTTCACCGTTGTCCTGTCCCGGATCATGCTATTCGGCAACTTCTTGCCAAAGGTTTCAACATTGAAACCAAGGTGGCAAAGGAAAAAAAAAAACCTTTGTGTGTGCAGTACACATTTCGGCAAAGATGATTTTGTCCCTACACGACCACGGGTGCGTTTCCCGAAATCACAGATGCTAATTTACGCAGTTGAAACCATTGACTGTGAATGGACGAACTAAGCTTTTGGGAAAGACACCCCAGGACAGAGGAAACAACATGTTTTGAAGAGCACTGCACTGGTTTATATTATTGACAAAAACATGTCTGACTACAAAAGCGACTATGACATTCCCTTTGCCACAGGGCCAAAGGGATACCTTTATGAATCTGAGGTTACCGGTGCTAAACTTTGTTAGATGGAGGTAGGTAGATAGATAGATAGATAGATAGGGGAGAGAGTGAGAAGAGAGAGAAGCTGAAGATGGGCCCACGACAGCAGCTTGGAGACACAGAGTCAACGAAAAGGGGTGATGCACTTGTTCAAAGTGTCAGTTAATGCAGACGGAAACCGGAGAAATACATAAGGCGAATCAGACATATTTTTATTATTACAGCCGGGAAAATCAGAAGTCCGCACTATTTTTTTCTGTATCTTCTTCAAAAATTTGTGAGGCTAGAATTCTGCTCACATTCGGACACATTAGGTGGGGTGCGCCCTGGACGATATGGAGGGGTTTGACTGATCCCATTCAGTGCCTTCTTCCCTGGATGTGCCAAAATAAACCTTTGAGGCAAAATATCATGACCTCTCACAAATGAAGCAAATCATTTTGATTATCTCCTAACACTGACACATGTTAAGGTCCTGGATATATTTGACCAAGGATCACAAAATCTGGACCTTGAATCCAAATCCAGACCTAGTAATCTTTTCTCCCATGCAATTAACTAATTAACCAAACAGTTAGTGCTTCTGATTGGACAGACTGTCTTTACTCCTCAGATTAAGGGAGGGTGGAAAACCAGCAGTTTTCTGGCCTTGATGACCATGATTTGATGATACCTGTGTTAGATCGTAACCATGCAGTCAGTTCTTGTAGTTTACATGTCGGACATGCTTGTAACACGCAGGCATAAAGGACAGAGTGACTGGGTTGAGTCACCTCCAAAATGCCAAGGCTGGTGGGGTGCTCCTCGTCAGTAGTGGTGAGTATCTATTGACTGAGGTCCCAGGGACAGCGCACCACAAACCAGGGACAGGCTGAGTGCCTAAGACTCATCGAGGGCAACAAAGGCTATCCCACCATCCCAAACCAGCAAAAGCCTTACTATGGTGTAAGACACAGATGATGATGATATGGATACAGGAAGAATGTGTCTCAGCACACAGTGCATTTCACCTCACTCCTTTTGGGCTTGCATAAACGCAGACCAGTCAAAGTACTCATGGTAACTCCTGCCATCACTGAAAGTGCCTACAATGGGCATGAGTGCGTTGGAACTGAACCTTGGATTAATTGAAGGAAACCCCCTGGTCCGATGTGTACCATTCCCCGTTACACCATGTTCGTGTATGGAATGTGTGCTATCTCCCAGGATGTACTATGTTAAAAAAAATGCTGGGGGACTAAGTGTGATGCTCTGGTCAAGGATGTATGGGAAAACCTAGGATCCTGGCATTCATATGGACTTCCATTTGACATGTGCCACCTACATAAACATTTTTGCTGATACGGAACACCCCTTCATGGCATTCCCTATGTGAGCAACACATGCGTGCGCACGGCCCTGACAGAAAACCCAGTTTTTGCTCATTTACGCATGGCTGCCCTTAGCGGGGTCGGTCAGCGACAGTCCCTGTTTTCCATTCTCAGACAGAAACAGGGAAATAAAGTGCAAAGAAATGACACCGAGGCAGGTGCCCCCAGTCAGAAGTGAAGAGTTCCTACTCCTGTTGATGGGCAAAAAATGAGTTTTCTGTTGGGGCCATGCGCTCGCACGTGTTGCTCATATAGACGGCGTCGAACGGAACTTGTGCTCACCCTCGGATGTCTCGGACCCCTCGTTTCATGATCAGTTTGGATTGTTGTCCAGAATCTGTCATGTACAGGCTGTAACCAGATGTGGCGCTCTTGAGCTGCCATCGTCACTCGTGGCTGCCCTAAGCGGGGTCGGTCAGTGACAGTGCCTGTGTTCCATTCTCAGATAGACAGCCCACTGATTGTTGAATGGTGACAGTGCAAATGATGCACCACCTCTCAGCGGCTGAGATCTGCCCGTAACATGCTAATGGCTTTTTTTCTCTCTCCTGTGTCACAAGCCGTTCCATTTTCTTGATGCAGTAGCATTTTTCTTTTTTTTTGTTGGCTTTATGTAAGCTATCGACCACACCCAAAAGAACAAGTCAAGTGTCACTGTACACATCACAAACAATGTTATTACTGAAATGCTTGGCGCGTTCACGTGGCGTGCGGCAGGATTACAATACAACGATCTTTTCTTTATTTCACTCGTGCCTCACTGGAAAAGCAATAAAAATCAATTGATTCTTCAATTTGCCACAAATACAGTACACACCTCACCGTTGTGTTTTTAATGGCACTAAGTATAAAGATATTTTTTTGACAAATCAGGGATTAGCTGCATCACTGTTGCTCAACTGTGCCCTTAGAGGAGGTACCACACTCTACAAAACGATGTACGGACTTCCCATTTCCCCACGGCAGCGTTTAGCTCCAATTTGCACAACTTGGCGGCATCATAAAACAGCACTCGCATGGCGTCAAAACATTTTTGAAGGCCCATGGAAAGTCAAAGAGTGATGGTAACATCTAATCATACAGTAAGTACAGTAGTCTGGACTTCCTGGGGTTATATGGTTAAGTACTAAAAGCTCTGGCCATAAAACAGTCTGTAAAGCCGGGCTGAAAGCAGGATGGTGGTGGTGGTGGGGGAGGGACGTGGAGGACATGTTAGACAGAGGGCCTAAAAAAGGAAATAAGGGCCGTTTGTGAATGGGGAGCCGGCTGTGGGAGGAAGATAGCACTTTTTATCGATTCTCTTCCCTCTTCCCCAGGTTGATGTAATTAGATTCAACGACATATATCCTCTCTCTAATGTTTGGCCTTTCATGCCGTGTCTGAAAAGGAACTGGAGGGAGGGAAGAGGGGCGGGTACTGGGGAGGTTTGGTTACCAGAATCATTCAGCAATTTGCGTCTAGAAATCCAGCAAAACTCATGCTGTGCATTCATCAGCTGCTCAAAGTAGTTGGAAGACAAAAATACAAACGTTTGTAAATGAAATAGTGCAAGCACTAATGAGTGTCTGTGTGTTTGTGTTAATGCCTTTGTGCGTGCTTGTATGCATGTGTGTCTGTCAGAACTCGGTGAAAGATTTATAAGCAATACGTAAAATCTCCAATGATATACACCATCTCCAAAAGGCAGACTTTAATGATGTTGTTCTGAGAATCAGTGATAGAAATGCCTCTTCTACTGTAAACTTAGCGGTAATGTGTGGGTGTTTATATCAGTGTCTCAAGGCCTGGTCTGAGTCCTGTTTTACACAAAGGAGGGACAGCCATGGCTCTGGCAGCATTTGTCAGAGGTGCATCCCACTGGCCTCCGCCCTTGGCGGTAATAAAGGAGTGAATGATTAATGTGTGGGGGCAGAGGCTGCTCTGGCTCATCTCCTCTCTCTCTCTCTCTCTCTCCATCTCTCTCTCAGGTATATGATGAATGTGACCTGGGAAGGCAGGGACCTGTCGTTCACTGAGGATGGGTACCAGGCCAACCCCAAACTGGCGCTTATTGTGCTCAACAAGGAGCGCGAATGGGAGAAGGTAAGGCTTGCATCAGAAGCCGCAGTGACTGTTATCGACTCATATGTGATTGACTCCACTGGCCTGCAACTCAGTGATATAAATGATTTGTTTGCTGACAGTTGTGGTTTGATTCCTGAAAGAGGGAAAAATCCCTTGGAATGACACTGCAGTGGTTCTGGGGCATGTTGTGTTTACATTACATTATTGTTTGAACACAATCAAACCTTGCTTGAATGGTCAACCAAAAGGGGCCAAGGCATCGCCATGGCAACAGAGCTTTCCCGCTCAAGACTGGGGACAAATGTAGGATTACCTTATTTACCCATGTGTAAGTCCTAAACCATTACTCAAAAAAAATGCAGAAACCAGTTTTTCCCTTTATTTTATTCACATCCACTGGAATCATACAATTATTTTTTCTTTATAAATTATTTTGACTAAAATTATTTTTTCTGGAGAGCTCATGGGACAATACGGGGGAAAAAAAGAGAAAACCCCAATTCACAGAAAATACATAAAATTATGAAATTGGTTCACAAGTGGCTGTGCTCTCCATTTTTATTGTAGCTTGACATTTTCTGCAGCAGGAGGGTGGTTCGATGAACATGGAGCTTGCAGAACAATTATAACTTCAAAACAATGGAAAATTGATCTGTAGAGGGCAGGGGTTGAGTTGGGACTGTGGGCTGTTGGGTTTCGGTACACTTCCTGATCGATAGCAGTGTGAAACTAATTGGTGAGATGCGATTTTCAAACTAACATGGCTGCTGGAGCCCATGCGTGTGATGCTTACAGCCCTCTCTCTTCTCAGAGTCTCGGAGAAGGAAATGGCAAAAAGGAACCTGGCATTCAACTACAGTTCAGGGAGGACATTTACGTACACCAGATTTAACCATTTATTTCAGAATGAAATGCATTTGAGGTCGGTGGTGACTCTGCCCATGTGATGCTTGTAGGCCAGAGTAAGAGCAGTGTAGAGGGCATGGAGCTGGTGAAATGAATGAATGCTGCCTTGATTATAAAAGCTTGCTAATTGGATGGGAGATCCTGAAGTCAAGAATGATTGGCCAGAAAGGGGCTTGCGACTAGACCTGACTTCTGTGCCTGCCTGAACTAATGCTAAGGCTCCATTAATTTAAATAATTTCCCCACAAATGACCTCCAGTGAGTCGAGCGATGAACGTTACGTACTCATAGTTAAACAAAACAAATCACATTCGATCAAATCCCCAATATAAAAGCAAAGAAGTGCTATCAAAGCTATTAATTGGCCCCAGCACCATTGTATGGTATGAATGTTGATTTATAAAGCATTTATGAACTACGAATCATAAAAGTTGGGATGTATGGAAAAAGCTCAAAAACAGGACACAGTGATTACTTTTTTACAGAGTTTACTTTTAAATGTATTTTATCACAGGCAGTATTAAAACAAAATATTTAATGTATTGTCTGGTCAACCTCATTTTGTTTCTAAATATACATTCATTCCTGTCATTCAAGCTGGCAGCGAATTTCAAAAAAAGTGGGAATGGGGCAATTTTGGACTATTAATGGGGTAAGAAATTTGACTATTGATGTGACTTGACATAGCTGATGTCAGTAGATGATTGTAATCCTGATATGGTACAAAAGCAGCAGTAAAATTAGTTGGATGATCTGAAACATTCATATATGAAAAATAAGCAAAAATAGAAGAAACTGGGAAGGGGGCAAATGCTTTTTTCTCAGTAATGCATCTGGGCTCGGAGGCGTCTGCGAGGTTCCATCACACTGTGGGAAAGTACTTTGTGTTCAGATGAATCCATTTTTAATGCCTTTTTTGGAAAAAATGGATGGTGTCTGCTCCTGACCAAAGAAGAAAAGGACCATCCAGACTGTTATTCACAAATTCAACGGCCAGGATCTGTCTTTCTATTGGGCCCTTGGCAAGAGTAACTGGCTCCTCTGTGAAGGCACCATTAATCATGAAAAGCACATTGAGATTTTGGAGGATCAATGTGCTGCCTCCAAAACAACATCTTTCACAGGGAAGCCCATGCATATTTCAGCTACAGGATACAACAACACATTCTGCATGGATAACAAAGGCATGGATGCGTGAGCAGAGGGCACAAGTGCTGGGATGGCCTTCCTGCTGTCCTGACTTGTCCCAGTTGAGAACATGTGCCACGTTTTGGGAAGTAAAATTCAATAGAAAAGACTGCATTCTGTTGCACACCTTAAGGCTTGCTTGAAGGAAGAATAGAACAAAATTACGCCTGAAACACTTGATCACTTGGTGTCTTCAGTCCCTGAATGTCTATCAAGTGTGGTAAAAAGGAATGGCAACCTGACAAAGTGGCACATACTTTATTACCCTGCCTTTTTTAGATATGTTGTAAAAATAAAAATTGAAATTTGTTTATTCTGAAAAATCAATCAAATTAATGTGATGAAACATCAAATAAAGTGCTGTTGTCTTTTTTCTATGATATTCAGGTCAACGATAATTTACACATTCCTGCTTTCAGTTCTAATTGCAATTGAACATACCGTACCAACTTTTTCTTATAGTGGTTGTAACTTCTTCTCTCCTCGGAAGGAGGTTGTTAGGAAACCATTAATGGATCATAAAATGCTTTTATTTGGAACCAGATTTTAAATGGAAAATCAGTTTTAAGGAATGAGTTTCCTCACATAGTTCCAAGGGGGGCATCAAGTAGGGGACACCTTCTCTTCAAAGCTCTAACAACCTTATAAGTGTGACTAAAGCATGTACTCATGTCAATGGGGTTGCAGCCGAGTGTTAGAAGATCTAACCTAGAGACAACTCAATTTAATAGTCTCAGATATCCTCAGTCTACTGAACACACGATATTGAGTCACACCAGAGATGCAGTATTTTTGTGAGTTTCAAAAATAATTGAGGTTCCTGGAGTGTATTTATTTCACAGTCTGGCAGCTCTGATAGTCTGATGCCCCCCTTTTGAAGTGTTTCCTTGAATTTGACCAGCTATTATCCTTTAACACCCAAAGCAATGCCAGACTGCTTACTGGACAGGTCTGCTTTCTCTGCTCTTTAGTTGGCTTGAAGCATAAAGGGAATTCAGTGGGGAGGGTCACTCCGCAAAAAAACAACAACAAAAAAAAACATAAATCGACATATGATTAATGAAATCCTTCCTTACAGTTAATAAATCACACACAGTGCATGATCACTTCGCTTTAGATATAAATGGTTCATAAGCATTTAGGTACTGCCAAGAACGCAAGATGTACTGTAAGAGTCTGTCCTAATAGACTGCAGACCTTTTGACGGGCACAAAAGTGGCTAATACTAACTTGTACAAAAGCTGAGAGTTTTTCCCAGCCTGCTCTCCTGCCTCTTCTCTCCTACATGGGGTATGAGAAGCAATGGGTAGGTGTGTGGATGGGCGGAGTTTGAGTTTGGGACCAGTGCTGTTCCAAACCCAGTCACCCCAAACTCCCTCCTTCTGACAGGCACAAGCTGACAGCTGGCAGGCAAGGACCAAACTGTTGGGATGCTAAATTGAATCCACATGAAAGCAATTACGTTAATTAATTCCATGTCAACATGCCGCTTGTTGATACTGATTAAGCTGGAAAAAATAAAGAAATAAATGAGAGGCTGGGTGCTGCCAGTTCGTTTGCAGCACTTTGCAGCAGTCTTCCTGGTCCCGCCCCTCCTCAGAGTGCGGACAGATTGTAGGCGCTGCACCAATTCAGAGAATTTGATCACCGCCAAGTTTGGCAGAGTCTACAAAGCTATTCATACGCGGAAGTTTATGGTGTAAAAATTAACTTTTTACTCCTCTGCACTAGCGATAGCCATGGGCGGGGGTTTTATGGTCTGGGTTGTCCGTTTAGCCGTACTTTCATCCGTCCTTACGTCCGTCTGTCCCAATGTTGTGAATGCAAGTATCTCTGGAAAGCATGAAGGAAAGTCCTTCAAATTTGACACCAACGTCCAACTTGAACTCAAGGGCTACATTCACATTAACAGCCTCATTTTTTCAGGCTGATTTTTGCTCAGGTCAGATTTTCCTATCTTAATGGTTCGCATTGAAAAATTACCAGTGACCTGTATCTAACTGTAATCTGACCGCATCCTCTGAAACTGCACGCATTGATGCAATTTTGTATGAGTCGTCTGGGTCACCAACAAAAAAAAATGTCATATCTGCGAGAGCTCTCATGGTATTCAGACCTGATTCAAAGTGGACACGATAGAAGCAAATGTATGGTTGAGATTTTGCCGTGAAGACCGCCAACAGATCATCTGCTGTACGTGATGAGGTTGAAAAAGTGAATAAAACCAGACCACTAGCTTCTGCAGTTTTAATAGTTATTACTAGCATTTCGACAACAGCGCTTAGCATATGCTTTCTGGCAAAAAGCCCCAAAGACTCTGACCTGACCAATCTCATTCATGTCGCACGGCCACGTATCAGATTTGCATCCAATCTAGGACCACATCTGAAAAATGACTCAATTCTGACTTGAAGATCAGATTTGAGGATTGGACTCCTGAGTCCACACAATCCTGAAAACATCAGATCTGTGTCACATTGAGGCAAAAATTTAAATTTGAGCCACTTCAGCCTGGTAATGTGAACATAATTATGGACAAACTGATTAGATTTTAGAGGTCAAAGGTCAAGGTGACCTCACATCCATGCCGTTCTCAGTCCCCATAAACTTATAATGGACAATGTATCAAACTGCTCATTTTAATTGCTAGAGACGTCCGACTTGCAGTGCAGTTTCATATTGAGTCAGCTTTGTCAGTTTCTTCATGATCCCCCCCCTTCCATCCCAACTTTTTCATCTCCTCTTCTTTGCCTTGAAGTATTAATAGGTGAAGCACAGCCCCTTTTCCTGATTAGTTATGAAGCATTGAATATCAACCAATGAAACATTTGTTGGAGAGAGTTGGTAGCTGGGTTGTTACATTCTGGAAAGGGTCACATATAAATTATTAAGCTCTACCGGGGGTTTGATTTTTGGACTTAGTTAAGGATCAAATGTTGTAAAAATTGTCAAATTGTAAAAGCCTCGCCCCTACCCTGCTTGGCTGATTCTTCTTAGCTATTGAATAGTCTATAATAGAGAGTTAGAAGTTGTTTCTTAAGACTCAGAAAAGAGTTACATGATAATTACTAAAGTCCCACCTCCATTCCTGATTGACATAGCTTTTATGCTTCATAACTTTTGAATTGTTTGTTGTAGAGAGTCAGGGTCTGGGTTGTTTGAAATGTTAGCATCACTCTAAAGACAACAGTTTGGCGTTGTCAAGCAAACTGAAAGTTTGTTCACAAATTTTACATTGTTGTTGGCTTTGCCAAGATTGAGCTTCAGGAGATTATCGTTGCACCGTGTGAAAAAGCTTTCGATTGGTCTTCTGTACTCCGGTAGCCTCTACTTGAAGACAGAATCTTTCTCACCAGAAATTATTCTCTGGAATCATACAAGTCAATATAGTAATAACTTCCATTTCTCAAAAAAATGCACTGAATACTTTTTATTAAATTCTGCTGTAGTCTTCATGATATATACATGTCTATCCAGACTATTCTGAGAACTGGTGGAGGCACATTTCTGCAGGGTAGTAGTTCTACAGTACATCCCTCAGTAAAAGTCAAATTAGCGCGCTAGTCCATGCGTCTAATGCGCTAGTTCATGTGCTAGCTCAGACGCATCACTGAGGACAAATCACTCCAACATTTTGTTTGCACAGCAAGAAAAATTCCTAGATTGTTCTCGCCAATTGTCTCTTGTGTGGTTATTGCTTTGCCAAAAAAAAAATACACAATTTAATACGTACATAATCAAAGCAACAGTGATTTCGCATAAATCTGCCGTTTTGAATTATTTCCGATAACGCTAATGGGCTTAGCATAGGGGTTGCACCGACCCATTCAGCTGTGCAGGGGTATACCGAAACAGCTGAAGCGGGTCGCGTATGCGAGTAATCTCTATGTGGCTACTCCTCTAAACCACCGGAAAATCCCGCTTGACATTCAGTGTGCCACTCGTAGTTTGCAAATTGCGTATCTGTCGGGAACAAGATTTTCGGCTCTATTTGTTTTGAGGCCACAGAGTTTGTTAACACGTAGCATATCGTACTTTTCGCTCAACACGGAAGCGATTGTAAGGAGACGACAAATTTACACATGAAAACTTTTATCTCAAGCTTGATTTCCGCAAAGCGTGGGGGGATTAATTAACGTACAGTTTAGACAGAAAGCAAATATTATTTTTCATTTCTAAGTTTCGTTCGGACAGGGATTCAGCGTTGATATAAAAAATACAATACTTGACGCCTGTTTTCAAAATAAAATAATTTTTTATTTTTCGTCTTTTTTCTTTCTCGTGAATTCAACAGTTGTCTCCGAAGAGGAAATTAATATTGTAATTACACTGTCATAATTTAGATATCGATAACTAATGACACATTTAATTGTACAAACGGGCAGGGACAGATAAAGCAGACCAGACATAAATTTGGTCTCCTGTCACACAGTGGCATTGAATGTCTCAGTTATCATACCTAAGTAAGGGTACATTCTGGGTACCATTCAGGCGTGACCAGCGGGCCTTGCACACCAGGCGGTAGGAGCTAGTGCATTAATTTTCGCGCTGCTAGCGCGCTAGTTTTTACTTTTACTGAGGGCTGTACTGTAGTTCTACTGTATATTGATGGTTGTAATTACTGTGGTAAAACAGGAACAGTGCTTCCTATCTTGGGGTAATCACAGAAGATGAGATGTTAACATTGAAAAATGTTGACTAAGCCCTGGATTCAAATCTCATTCTTAATTTTACTGTGGTAAATGCAACATCTGCATTTTCCCCAAAGTGTGCAGACTTGCAATTATAAAAACCTTGCCTGGATATTATTGTCCTGGAAGAGGAGTGCTTTTACTTCGTGAATCCTTTAAATATGTCCTAAAGACCACGCAAGGGACTGACCAAATCATAGCCAAGGTACTTCTGAACAGGAATGAAGTCTAGTGTGGCTCAGGGCAGTGCAGTGGGGCGGCAATTCTTTCGGGAAGGATGGGGCACTTGGTACAATAAGACGGGACGTATTTTCATGTTCCATGCATTCTCTGTATGCTTTTGTATGACAGAGATTGTTCTTTAAGTGAGCAATAAAGCCCTTTAAAAAAGCAATCTCCAATTGTCCCAGGTCCAGTCTTTCAGAGGCGAGCGCGCTGCAGGGAGAAACCAAATAGGAGCGTAATGTGTTTTGGCACGGTGCTCTGTTGATATCAATCTGACAAAGTCAATTCATCAGCCACGACTGCACTCCCCTCCACTCCACTCTAAGCAAGAGAGAGAGGGAGAGATGCACGCAAAAAAGAAGGCCCAGGGGGTGATTTATGGCCAATGATGTACTGCCGCTATATCTGTCAAACTCGGCGCGGAGATGCAAAAGGACAGAAGCACCCCTCTGATCGATCAGGAGAATTTTCCCCACAAAATGGAACAGCGTTGGATGTGGGGTGAGAAGGAGCAAACAAGAAAAGGCTAACACTCCAGGATGAGTTACAATGAGCAATTTTCTGTATTAAATAAATTTTCACCGCGTCATTTTAAGTACTTACAGTGAGCATTATAATTCATTGGGCAGTGACACATTTTTTACTTTGGTCCTATCTGCTAGCACTTTGAGTTTGAAATGATGCAATGACAGGGAGGTTGAAGTACAGACTGTCGGCTTTAATTTGAGGGTGTTGTCATCCACATTGGATCAACTGTTTAGAAAAGGCTGGGGGTGTCTCACTGGGGCGAAAGGTGGGACTGACTACCCGGGGGTCTAGTTCAAAGAGGGGCCCTGAAAAGCCTTGGAATGAGAAAAAAAAAAAAAAAATATATATATATATATATATATATATATATATGGAAGCCTTCTCAGGCCCCTCTCAACCCTTACAGAAGGTGCAAAATAGTTAAATCCACCCGTTCATGGGGAATCGACTCTAAACACAGGTAACTAATTGAGCCAAGTGACTGCTAGTTTTCAATCCAACTGAGCAGGAGCACTCCTCCGTGTGGTAATTGTTCTGTTCACTGTCTTGTTTGTAACCTCAGCCCTGGCCACGCTTCCTCATTCTCCTCACGCCTGTTTTGATGAGTTTGCCGTAGGGATCTGTTAGCTTCATAAGTTACCCTTTTACTCAATGTCCTCACCAGTCTGTCTCTGTATTTATTGCCAATTACTTACGAGCGTTTTGCATTCCTAGTGATATTCCAGGTTCTGATTTCTTTTTGTCTTATGATTTTCGAGTTCTGCATAGCTCTTTGTACTAAATTGATTGTTGATTATGACTTCCAATTTTGTCTTTGGTTCATGATGCTGTTTGTTCCCTGGCAAGGTATTGTGTCCGCTTGGCTCTCGACCATCTGGACTCTGGACATTGCTTTCATACTTAGCCACATTCACCATTTTTGGATATTTTGCAGTCAGTTCGCGGCATTCATGTGCAGACCTCATGGGGAAAGGTACTGAACAAGAATGGTGCACATAGTAAACAAAATGGCAGAGAATTCCTGCCTCTCACTCCTCTTTTCAGATTCCACAAACTACACTGGCCAATCAATCATTCATCCATACAGGCATGTTCTTGAACAAGTTGGAGGTTCATACACTGCAAAAAATGAAAAATAATTAATCTAACCAGGCATTTTAATCTTGTATTAAGACTTAAAAACATATGTCTATTACCTTTTTCTCTGTAAGACAAGAATTTACCAATGAGGTGAGTAATTTTTGACTAATTTGTAGATTTACCACTGGAATGATAAAATTTCAGTTGTCAAGCACTTGGTAACTTTAATTAAGCAAATGTTTTTCTACTTTAGAGAGAAAAGTCAGGAAGTTAAGTCTGATAAATAAGATTAACACTTTTTGAAGTGTGCTTTGACTCTGAGATGTGACTGAGCTGATATCAGGCAAGACATGCAAGCTTCATTGTAAAAAGGAAAATCTAAGTGCAGGACTCCTCAGACGCCAATAAATAGTGCCGAGTGCAACTGATTGGGTTGATATTCTAGTTTCCATGTTAGTAAAATCCAGGATCCGGGCGGCTCTCTGTTTCATCTCAAACACGTGTGTGGCGGACAAGCAGCCTTGGGCTCAATGGCCCGTGCCTTGAGCACATTATGAAGGCGGCCTGTGAACTCTAAGGCTGACTCAGGGATAACGAGCGCTCGACTCTCCCCTCTTTCTCCAATCATTTCTGCGGGTTCACTTTGTCTTTGCAGTTGGCATCTTAATGGAGTGACTTGGCTGCTGGCAGGAGAAACGGCAAAATAGATAACTTGCATCTGATTCCTTTAATGTGCATAGTTGACAGATACATTTCAGTTGTGGCAAAAAAAAATGTCACTGAATGATGAGAACAACATTCCTGCCATTCAGCAAGACAAAGTGCTCATGCTATTTTACTTACACTCAGGTTACTAAAAAACTGGACTGTATCTTGTACTTTATAAAATCTGGTTTTAAAACCACCATTGTCTCTGGCTTTTTACCAACATTCTCTCTAACGTACACATACACACACACACACAAGCTTATTATTACCGTAGAACATAAAGTCAAGTAACTTATTTTTCAAACTGGAAATTGTGAACCTTATCTGGCATCAGCCCAGCATATGCAGGACCTCCCCTCATTGTATTCCCTGAAGGTTTCCTAAACGCATCCAATAAACGATTGTAAAGCAAAGGATATAACACGACTTATGAAAATCCCGTAGTGCATACGTTACCACTAGTGGGCGTTGGACCTGCTTTATATTATGTTGGCCCCCCTCTTGCTGCCAAAATAGCTCCCTCAAATTGACGTCCACTTGAATTCCCAGACCAGGGGTTTCTCAGCAGGACATTTGCCAGACCATCACAATCCCTCCATCAGCTTGTCTTCTTCCCATAGTGCATCCTGGCATTATCTCTTCACCTGGTAAATGGTGCACACATTCCTGGCCAATGCACATGACGTAAGAAAATGAGACTCACTGGACCTGACGACCTTCCTCAGTTGCTCCAAGGTCCAGTTTTGAAGCTCATGTGGCCATTGTAGGTGCTTTTGCAAGTGGACCGAGGTTAGAATGGGCGCTTCCACTGGTCTGCTGCTACAAAGGGCTGTATCCAGCTCAGTGCAATGTACTGTGTGTTGTGATAAATTCCTCTCATATCATTCAAATTCTTTGCAACTTGTGCCTCCATAACCCTTTTGTCAGTTCAGACTAGCCAAGATAGATGTCATTTCTCTTGGGCATCAATGAACCTTGGGCTCCCAATACCCAGTCACCGGTTCATGGTTTGTCCCTCCTTCGACCACAGCCGGTAGGTAATCACCACCACTGACAGGGAGCTCCCCAGAAGCCTTGCCACTTTAGAGATGCTCTGATCTACTCCTCACGCCATTACGATTAGGCACTTGTCAAAGTGGTGCAGGTCCCATTTTTCCAACGTCTTAACATGTGGACAATGATAACTGACTTTTCGCTTACCGTCTAAGATCTCTTTGCAGACCTTGACATGTGCTGTTGTTATGAGATAGTTGTTCATTTCTGGGCAATTCCACAGTAACAGAATTACAATCAAGAGTAATTTTCATGTCATTTTTACCTGTCATCTATTACTCTAATGCAGTAGCTACTTCCCTGTGCTTTTGTCAGTTCCACTGGCATGCCTACTGAGCTGTATAACACAAAGTTTGGGGTAATCTATTTTGTAGAAGGCTATATGAAGGTGAAAGTGTTGGTAACGGAATTACGGCAGAAAAAATGCCATTATTTTTGCCTTTACTTTGACAGGCATTTCTCTGAAATCTGGCAATGATAGGCAGGAGGTTTAAACTTAAGTTGGTGGCCTAGGATGTTGACCAGGCCATGGTAAGTTTATATTGACTGGTATGTTCACAGATATTTTGTAGGATGCCATTTATGAGAAAGAGACAGCGGAAATGGAATTACAAAATGGTAAAGAAATTACATTTTCTGATAATCTGCTAAATTTATTATACTCAAAACAACAAAGCAATTGAAAATCGGTATCATAAATGATGTTTGTGTTGCTGACCTCGTTGAAAAATTACAAATTTCACAATGAGCCACTGGAATTGTGTATTTCAATTTCCTGCAATGACTTACAGTCTCAAATACTTTGGCTACCAATGTATGGAAATACAGTAAATACCATGAAACAGCTAAATATCTTTTAGAAGTTGTCAGCTTTGAAAAAATAACCTTTGATCCTTGTCCTGGAGCTAAAAAAATGACAAAATTCAAATCTAAATTTTGAGAAGACCGTCAAAGATATTTCAAAACGGTTTTCCGTGTCTGATTTTGCTAATGAATCATCTACATGCAAACCTATATATTTCTAAAGTGAAACACTTTTTAAAAATTGCTGTTTTAGGATCTCTCATGTGGAATTGCCCTTCTTTATTTGTGAGTTCTTTGAATGTGTTGGCTCATTGCTGTACATACTGTACATGCACTTATAAACTCCATTCTGGGCAGTGGCAGCTGGTGAGCTGGCGATA
Organism: Gymnothorax javanicus; assembly: GCA_029692085.1. NCBI lineage: Eukaryota > Metazoa > Chordata > Actinopteri > Anguilliformes > Muraenidae > Gymnothorax > Gymnothorax javanicus. Next base: position 22,208,195 of record CM056206.1, read on the forward strand.
GGGGAAGCTCGATAGGGGAAGCTTAAAATTAATGATTGGTCATGACCTGTTTTCAATCATTCATTTAAATAACCATTACAGAAACTCAGAAAACTCTCAACATTATCAGGTGTGGTCAGTTTTCATTAATATCGCATACCTGTCAACTCTCACGCATTCAGCATGAGTTTTAGTGGCATATTTATGTTCCCCTGCAATCCCCCACGGAACTGAAGTCCTTGTGCATGGAGGTTTATCATTTTCACCTGTGTTATGACTCTGGACTTCTCACACTTTAGTGTTTCATGATCGTTTAAATTGTTTAAATGAAATAAGATCATTGGAAGCAATGGAATTGCATAAAGATGTTTCAAATGATCTTATTTGCCTAAGAGTTGACAGGTATGCGTTGTCAATGAAAACTGACCACACCTGATAATGCTGAGAGTTTTTGGAGTTTCTGTAATGGTAATTTAAATTAATGATTGAAAACAGGTCATGACCAATCATTATTTTTAAGGGATGGGTTTGAGCTTCCCCTATCGCCAGTTCACCAGCCACCACTAATTCTGGGGTAATAACCTAGCAGTCATTGGGTGTGAGTGCAGAATGGACCTGGCCCTGGTCATGGCCGGTTTACGGAGTGGTCTATCTTCTTGGGTGGACTCGCTCTCCCTGCTGTGCACAGCAGTCTTCTGAGCTGGCCTGCACACCTCCTAGGCACAGCCACAATGCTCAGGGACAAACCTATGAATCATGCTGAGAGATGAGCCAAAATGAAGACACCATTCGAATTAAAGATACAGGCTGAATTCAAAGCAGCGCTGTAAATGAGACTGTGAGGGTGCCTCTGAGCTGGAGACCACCAGTGGTCTGAATGCCGTAATGGAAAAATGTGAGCGATTACTTTGGAGTGAGGATGTTTCTATTGATGCACACACTGCACTGTCACTCAAAATCCCTCTGTATGCTGTATAATCCACTCTAGTTTCCCTGGAGGGCAAAAAAAGAACATCTGATACCCTGCCCAACAGAGGGTGTTTTTGGACATTTCTCGAGCCAGATTTTTAGCAAAGTGGCTTTGGTCCAAACCAATGCTTTTCCCTAAGGTGTTGTATACAAGACTGCAATATTACGGAGAAGTCGCAGCAGTAGGCTCTCGCATTCTCTGAGCATGGAATTCCCATCCTCAGGGGTAAGTGATTGAGATAGAACTTTATCCCACATTGGCAATGAAATATGCCTTTTATCCGCACCAAGCACCAAACAAGAACAAGAATTTTGGCCCATTCTTCTTCACAGAATTTTTGTAAATCAGCCACATTGGAGGGTTTTCAAGCATTAACTTCCTGTTTGGGATCATGGCCATTCTATCGCAATTGGATTTAAGTCCAGGCTACCCCAAAACCTTCAGAGGTTTACTCGCCTGTGTACTTTGCATCATTGTCCTGCTGCATAACCTGACCGTGCTTGAGCTTTGGGTCATGAACTGATGGCTGGACATTGTCCCTCAGTATTCTCTGGTGGAGAGCACAATTCATGGTTCCATCAATCATGGCAAGTCGCCCACATTCTGAAACAGCAAAGCAGTCCAAGAGTATCATACTACTACCACAGTCTTTGAATGTGGGCATGATATTCTTATGTGCATGTTGTGTTGACTTTATGCCACTTGACTCAACTGTCCATGGAATATTATCCCAGAAGTCTTGGGGGTCATCAAGATTTTTTTTTTTTTTTTTTTGACAAATGTGAGACAAGCATTTGTGTTATTTTGGGTCGGCAGTGGTTTTAGCCTTGCTCTGGTGAATGCCATTTTTGCCCAGTCTCTTTCTTATAGTGGAATTATGAACACTGACCTTAACCTTAATGGCTTGTGAAGATTTTTTTGTAAAATATGTCAATATGATGCTTGGCTCTGGTGTAACTGTGCACAATGTAAATTACAGTAAATTAATTTCCAGTGCAAAAAAAGACAAGTTACTAAAAGATATGCTTCAGTTATGCTCAACAGCAAACTAAGTGTCTGATTTGCAACCAACAGCAAGTTTCAAATTCAGAATATCTTTCCCAACAACAAGAAAGATACACCAAATTTTGATTTTTAAAAAAATTATTATCTCATGTATAAAAACTTCTGTAATACTACATAATATACAAAAAAAATGTCTTTTGTATTTTTAGCCTTTCAGGCAGAAATAATGAACCGAGTGCTCACATGAGGTTTCTCTGCATGTTTGCAGTCCAGGAGTAGAAATATCTATTATTAAAAAAAGACTAGTTAGCAGGATTTATTACACATTCATTATTAAAAATAGTGAAAAAACAAAAGAAAAATATAGCCTCTTTGTCACAGGGAGTGCAGCCCATACTAGATTGTCTATGGACAAGCAAATTGGACCTCTCTGCGGCACTGCATTGTTTTTAATTATTGGTGTGTGTGATCCAGATGAAAATAGATGCATTTAAAAAGGGGCACAGAGATGTGCTAAGATGCTCGCTGCTCCGCATCTCCGTGAGGCAGGGGGCTGATTGGCGGGGACAAGGAGGGGCGGCGAGGGAGGCGTGAAAGATTTAATGGTCTGTGAAAACAATTTGTGACAGCATTATCGTCTCATCGATTTGCGTTTGGAATCGTGTGTAAAGGATGCCGCGTAGAAATGAAGCAAAGCTTGCTTTTTGTCAGCGGAAACTCGGGGAGGCCAAAAATAACGACAATAAAACAGCCCAAAGGTTACAAGTGTAGTTTGACTGTGTGTAATTTATTAAGCACCGATGCCTCCCTTTTTGGAACCTCTTCTAAATGTAGATGACAACAGTATTACTTTCAGAAAGGGGGGCCCTAGAAGTTTGCCATTTTTCTAGAAGTTTCCAAAGATTCTGACAATTACAACTTCAAAGCATAAAGTCGTGTCACTGGGCTCAGTGAGTCCCATACCTGCCTGACCTCTCTACGGTCCACAGAAAATTGATCCAGCAACTTAATGGTGCTATAGCTGGGGATTGTGCTGGGAAGTCCTGAGAGGCATTCGCTCCAGCAGCTTCAAATGGGGCAGAATGGAAAGACAAGCTCAAGAACTAAAAAAAAAAAATGCACACATTTAAAATCAACTCATTGCCCACAGTTTGTTTCTTCATCGCATTGTTTTTATATTTTCCACCAAAGCAAACTAGAAGTGCCAAATATTAATTTTTCTCTACGAATGTTTTCTTATTGTATTGTAAAATATATGAAAATGAAAAAAAAAACATTTCACATCTATATGGCAAGCTTGCCCCTTTGGAAAAACTTTAAACATTTTTCCTTTGTGTTTTGAGTGGATAATTTAATCTCTTCTGTGCAAAGAATCCAGTATTCCTTGCTGTAAATGTAATTATGTCATTCCTGCAAATGTGAATCATTTAAAGACTGGAAATATCGCTTGTCATAGTAAAAATCGAAGTTGATATTTATATAGTTGATAGTTGAGGATATTGAAGTTGAGTGTCTCATGAAGCGTCCAAAGAAATTTGAGTCGATATAAATGTTCATAAGTATTAGAAACCGTGGTTCAAAAATAGCTCATTTTGTTGTTTAGACTATTTCTCAAGACTGTGTAGGTGTGACAGATCACTGTTTGATTGACATCTCCCTCTGTCACACTGTACGAGCAGTTCATTACCATGGGTAGAGCGGAGAATGTCCAATTAGCAAGGTATGTATTAAACTTTAGCTACAGCCTTGAATGACTTAGGCATGGCTGTGGATGATACATGCATTCACAGGGTTCTGCTGATGCTGGTCAGCGGTGGTCAGCGCCGACCAGCACTGGGAATGCACCGACCACCACTCAGTTCAGATAGCTAGTGCTTTTCCCGACCGGCACTATTTTTTCAAAGATCAGTTAAAATGAATGCATTCATTGTCCAATAAAATCGCTAGAAACAAAACATAATAACTCTAAATATGCCCCCCCTTCTTGTTATTGTCAAAATAGCAAACTTTCGTTTTCGACCCATGGCCCGTCCGCGCTGGTCTTCATTGATACTGAAAAACCTGCCCAACAGTGATGGAAACACCGAGTGCCTTCCAAGCCCGCGTGTGCTGGGTATTCATGGCGAATTGAATCTGAGGCTGTGGGGAAATGATCGGTGCGGTTGTCTCGATCTAATGAAAGACAGGAAATTATAATCGGGCCGGGTGATTGATTTCTGTAGCGCTGTACTTTGCATGTCGAGAGAAAAGTTTTCTTGTTATATAAACGACAGCAAAACTAAATAAATCTCTGTCGAGGACAGTAACCTTCTTTATATGTTAATCTATCAGTGTTTAATAACAGTGGCGGTCGGTGGACGGAAAACCGAGGGGGCGGAAAACATACCTTGAAATGAATGAGATTATTGACCCGGTTTTAATCATTGTTTTTGGTTAACAGATTTTCCAACAATATTTAAAATCCATTTGCAGTTAAGTACACAGTTTCCCTTTTAATGAAATGGCAAGGTGAGCGAAAAAATTCAATAAAAATGTTTAATTCACGTGCCTTAATAATTAACCCTTCACGAAAAAACGACGTACTATGGATTTTCCGTGTTAAATTTTGCCACATCTTACAAAGCAAGAAATGCATACTTTTTGGCCTTCAGTTGACGCGTTTTATGTCATCTTAATGAAGACAATTAGCTGCACCTGAGAAGGGAGAGTTAAAGTATCTTTTATCAAGAAAAATGACTGAAACAGATCAAAACTAATAAGCAGTTTAAAGACGTTTATCCTCCTCCTTGTTCTCTGTCCAACGGGCGCCACTGAAGAAATGTTTGAAACATAAATGACAGTTGTTAAGTCATATTCAGAAATTTAATCCAAAGTATTTGGATACAAAATAGAAAAACAAGTTCATGAATATGGCATCTATGAAAATTAGAGGCATCTCGCTACACACCGAGGAGCGCATCAAAGAAACACAGTAATCTGGTGACTCAGAGGCAATATCTGCTTTTGAATTGACTCAAAAATTTTCCAGCTTACGCGCCACGCACTCACATACAAACAATTCTCCGACCAGCACACAGAGCATCCTGGGCAGAACCCTGCATTCATTGTTCGGGGTCAGAACCACACTTTTCTGTTGAAATTAGGTTATGGCCCTGGTCACACAATAAAAAAACAAGCCCAAATTTTCTGAAATGTCAGAAATCAGTAGGTCTTAATCCTCATTGTATGCAGGGCGCGTGCATCTTTCACCCAATTACATCTGAGTAATCCCTGATTTAGATGCAATTTTGGGAATTTTTCATTGACATCAAAATAGCCTGTAAATCCTTTCAAATTTGCACAGTGTCAGCTCAGCTTTAGGTAACAGCAATTAATCGTTGTTAATTCAGGTTGTGAATTAACGTTAACAAGTGAGCCACATCACAGTAGCATTTACACTAACATTAGCTTGTTAATTACGTTAGCAACAAACCACTGGGGCTAAATGTTAGCAACATCCAAGAGTTAGATAAACTTAAAGTACACATGAATTGATTTGAAACTTTATGAAAAAGAATTTTGTGTTTGGCATCATCCTAAAGGGCATGCAATACTCTCTCTAACTATCAACATTTTCCATCAAAACTTTCACGAAAGGTTCGCTTTCTCTAATCAATACTGACATCCCAAATTTCGTTTTATGGCGCATAAGGCCTGAGATAGAAATTTCTTCTTTATTTTTAGAGCACTGGATATTGATACGGCTTTAGCCCAAGTAACGACAAGAATTTGTCCCCAACCGCCAGCATGTTGAAGGCAAAACTTAATTCCTTTGCAAAAATTGCGAACCATCTGAGGCTACAACTGTGCATGTCAAAACGGAAGTGCCGGTCATTAAAGTGCTTATATTATTTAACCATCTGATGGGTATCCACTGCCTTATTATTTAAATATTTAACTAAAAAATAATAATAATAAAAAATAAATAAAATAAATATTTATCTATTATTGCCTTTCCCGTACCCTTCACCGTAATCTTAACCTTTTAAAAACCGCGATCGCCTTTCCTAAACCCAAACTGCACATCCGCATGTGGAAGTTCATTAGAATAGCAAATTGGAGTAAGCTTGCAACTGGCGTAAAAATAGCCACTGCAATTAAAGAATGACACGCTGTCACCCTTACCGGTGAATATGCCCCCAGGGACAGGATAAACAGGCATGATGGGGCAAATAGCAGGGGAGACGATGACAGAGGCAGAGAGATCAAATATAGATGATAATTAGTTAGCTAGCTAATTGCAAGAGGCTATGTGGAAACGAGTTTGTTCAGACTTAAAGAGGCATAGTGAGTGGGAGTACAGAGGTTTTGCTACGCCTGTTTTGACATTGATTTTTTTAATTATTATTATTGGTTTGCGGATTTTAGCACTCGATCAATCTCCAATATCATCACGCCCAATTTAAACCCAGTATCAGGAAAGTTCGTGAAACTGGAATATTTCAAATTGGGATTGAAACTAATTTCTAATGCTTCTCAGATTCTCACTATTACGTACATATGAGCCTAAATTACATAGTTAGTCTTTTATGCTCTTTAGCTGCAGTCCATTGAACAAACTTTGTAAAAAAAAAAATTCAATGACCACTAGCAATTACGGCAGGCTGGGGGTCCAATTGACGGACTGTGCTGAATTGGGATTTGCATGGAAATTGTGGTTATGAACAGCTGGGGTCTAAGACTGCTTTAATTTCTCCTCCCCCAGACTCTAAGGGGTTAAATGGTGAGAGGCACTCTGCAGAAATTTTGTCTTGCAAAATGGCGGCAGTTAATGTGATTGCCTCACCTTCTCAGCTCTCAGATAAGTGTGAGGACATTAGCTGAAAATGGACATCTTACAGGGCTGATAGAAGAGCACTGCTCTTACTGGAGCTCATGTGAGACAGAGATACAATAGTGTTCATTAAAAAGCTGGGCTTTATGGTCTGGAGCAGGAGCCAGGCAGGGCATCGAATGGTGGTGGGGTTTCAGAAGCGCTGATGAGGGGAAAGACAGGGTGCTATACATGGAGAAATGGGGGTGGTGCCTTCACTTCGAAGAGAAGAGGGAATTCTTTGGCTTATCTCCACTAACAGTTCGCTCTGAAACTGCTCATCTTTTCTGAGCTTCGAAATCATTTGCGCTGTGTGGCTCTGCTGCCTGCCAGCTTACTAATGGATGGCAGCCCTCATCCCCTGCACCACATCTCTGGTTGCAGGCCTCCATAAATTACCTCACCTACCTGACTCCATCCGTCAAATGACTGCTAACTGGATGCCCTTAAGAAATTAAAAGAGAAGGTTTCCGACCTTCTCTCTCAGAAATGATCAGGGAAAGTGCTTTCTATAATTAAAAATGAAGCAACCCACTTTTTAAATGCCAAACAAATGCTGACAACTAAAATATGTCTCCTGTCAGTGAACTTGTTTGTTTTAGATATTTAAATGCCCCAGTTCACTGATGAGGACACTGTGCTGTAGGTTCTGACCAAGGTTCTGAATTTGTGTGTTCAGTGAAGATCTAAGGGCAGTCATTGTGAAGAGTTGGGAAGTCTCTGCTGTCCAGGCTGATCTGGCTTTTTCAACCGGCCACCTAGTCATCATTTAATTGGCTATAACTTGTTCACTCCCTCCCCATCTCAGCAGATGGGTTTTGAATGTTCTGACTCAAAATGGTTGCTGTACATTACTCCAGTGGTTGCTACACAGTTGTGGTGCTTGAGATAAGATCCCCCCTTAGGACTGTATACGTGCATTGAGTCACCTTCAGTTTTAGAGATGAGAAATACAACAGACAATTTAGTAATATATTTAGAGTAGGGAGTCTTTCAAATGGTTGAGTTCAATATTTAAGGTAGGTTTACTTCCATAGGTAGAAATATTGTGGTGAGTCACTAGCCAGGAAATAAGATGGTTATACATGACACTTTTTGAATAGTCATATACTACTCTATAAAGGTGCAGTAGGTAACTTTTATAAAAATAAAAAAAAATTTGATGAAAATGTCACTCCATTCTAACAGTTGTACATAGGGCCGGTAATCTAAAAAAAAAAAAAAAAAGGGGGGTATCTTTAGCCCCCCTTCGAATCCTCGAATTTTCATGGAAAAACTCTTTAATATGAACAGCATAATGCCTGAGTAACTAAAATGGCTATGACTTGCAGTCAAGCAGATTCACTTTGTTAGGAAGTTTTGAGCATGCGCTGTAATCATGGCACAGCTCCTTCAATATCCAGTCCACACCACGTCGTGGAGGAAAGTCCTACCTTTTATCTTTTTATCTAGCTTTTTTGTTTGAATATTGTTAGAAAAAGTGCGTACTAGAACTGAAATTGAAATCGCAATGGGAAACTGCATTATCTTTCAAATTATAAGACACAAAAAGCGTTTGCACCTTGAAAAAAAAAATTATTTCCGACAATGCATTTTCATCATAAGTTTTGCATGTTCATTTTGTGTTAGCATTATGGCGGAGCAATTCTTGAAAATTAAAATACAAATGGGCAATATGATTTAAAGTGCCAGGAGGTCATAGTTGTGAAAATGCTCAATCATGTGTTAGAAACAAGTATCATATCATCATAAACAAAATCCTGTACAAAAATGAGTTTTATTGGTGAATTTGGTAAAAAAAAAAAAAAAAAAAAAACGTGTTTTTATTCACTGCTGCCGAGCATTTTCCAAATCAATATTCAGCAAACCTCGATCTGGCGCTATAATTAGCATGACGTCATCAAAGGGACTCGCGATCAAAACAAAGCCAGCTTGTCAATGGAAAACACGGAGACCGATTCTGATTCCTTGACTTTTTTCACCGACTCCTCCAAAAAATTTAATGACAATGATAATATTTTGTTTGTGCCTGGTGAAAATGGTTTAGAGGAGGAATTAAATGTCCTTGAAAATTGGCAAGCACCTATTTAATTTACTCCCTAAAGACGGTATAGACCAGTTCGGCTTAAGCGAAATTTGGGTTCGCATGCTGGCTCTTTGCTGACTATGTGGGGCAGAAGATGCACAAATTGCATTGAAAAGGGGGGGAATTATAAGTTCTTTCACTTTCCCCTTGGTAAAAGGCAGCTTACAGTGTGGATTCCGACTATAAACAGGAATAATTTTTGTTCAGAAACATTCAAGGGTGTGCAGCGAACATTTTGTGTCCGGATGACGAGATTAAGAATTCTGTATTCAACCTACGCCAATGTTGATTGATGTTTGGGTACCCAGAGAAACATTTGGATATGTAAACATGTCAACCGTATGTCCAGTCATGGAAATTTAGAGTTTTCATTTCAAGCGCTGCTATTCGTGTTAGTAACATATCGTAACAGCAGCTGCCATGTTACTGATGACACACTGAGTTGCTGGGGCAGGCACAGCATATACATTCGCGATAAATAAATATTAATATCAAATTCTAAACCCCCTTCAGAATGATAAAAACCCTTCCAAAATATATTGGCGCCCCCTTTTAAAATCGTTCTGGCAAATAAAAAGCTGGAAAAAGTGAAAAAGTTGAATACAAAATTCTTTCCCCCTGAGGATATAGCTAGATTAAGCTCCATTAGTTTTCTCCAACAAACTGAAAGCACTGACTCCTTCAGTGCAAGGTAGACTCGAAAGACTATATCGGCGAGATACTGTCAAGGTAAGTCCTCAACATTGTTATTTTCCGCACAAGTGAAAATCCAAAATCAAGTGTTCAGTCAAACAGTAATGATAAGGCCTTGTATTTTACATGTGTACCTGCGCACTTATCCATGTTGAGAGGAGATTAGGGTCATGTTTGTTGCTGGTTGTTTAGAACAATGAAAATTTGTCGCAAGAACACAATAGCTATTAGCTGACTTATGCCATGGGACCTAATCATCATGGTGTTAATGAAATTATTTCACATCTGCAAAACTAACTGGCAAGCAAATTCAACTTTGTTGGCTATATACAGCAAGTAATTATGAAATTGAATCCCAAAGGAAACCTTATTGCAAGCAGCGAAATTGAAACCACACCTACACTTAGCTCTGAGGGCTAAGTTCTATAATGCAAGCCCCTCAGAGCTGACCTAGACTGTAAACGTCATATGGCACTAACATGCCCCCTTTGGGTTGGTATTTGTTTGCGTAGAGTTTAACATCTACTTAACGTTGTATACAGCTCATAGGATCGAACAAAGCCAGTCCCTTTTCAAAATGTGGATACAAAAACTGGACACTGTAACAACAACAAGTTGAAACAACAACAGATGAAATAATTTTTAGTCAATTGGTGGGCCAACTTAAATAATTTAATATCAACCAGTACCTTAACTATGTTTCTCTGATCAGATCGCTCTTTCCTTTTAGCTTGTGTCGGTGTGAGCTGTCTTCTTTTGTAGGGAAACACAGACGGAGCGAATTCAACATCATTTGGGTCAACGAAGTCGGGCCAGCCGCTGACAAAATGAGTACTGCAGACTTTAGTGTGATCATTCGGGACAAAGTCTTTCCGATTTATAGCTCGACAAAAACTCAACAAACAACAACGTGCCTAAAGTAAACAATGGCAGCCATTATCCCTATGAGTCCCTTGGCATACGTCATCACCCTGACTTCCGAAGATTTCCAAAGAAATTTCTTGGAAGATTTGGACTCCCAAGTCAACAGCCCTTGGTATTGTCGTCCCCAGCGGCGTCCGTCTGTCGGGCCGTCCATCTGTCCGTCTGTCCATCGACGACATTACCGCTCTAGCGCCTTCAGGTTTGCTTCTAGGATTCTCATTTTTGGGTGGGTGGTACATCTACTTATGCTTCACAAACCTATCGAATTCCGCCCATTTTCCACTCTTGTTTGGCCACCATGGGGCTTATTGTGAAAAATGAAAAATTGCCATAACTTCCTTATTATTTCAGCTAGGATGCTCAAATTTTTACTGAAGGTACATGAGATCACCCTTCATCACATATCAGATGCGTTTTTGATTTCACCCATTTTTTACCGTTTTATAGGTCGAATAGCGTAAATGCTGCCGATCTTTAAATTCAACTACGTTACCGCTCTAGCGCCTTCAGGTTTGCTTTTACGTTTCTCATTTTTGGGTGGGTGGTACATCTACACATGCTACACGAACTTGTTGAATTATGGCCATTTTCGACCCTTATTTTGGCCACCAGGGGGCTTATTGTGAAAAATGAAAAATTGCCATAACTTCCTTATTATTTCAGCTAAGACACTCAAATTTTTACTGAAGGTACATGGGATCACCCTTCATCACATGTCAGATGCGTTTTAGATTTGATCCATTTTTTACCGTTTTCTAGGTCGAATAGCGTAAATGCTGCCAATCTTTACATTCAACAATGTTACCGCTCTAGCGCCTTCAGGTTTGCTTCTAGATTTCTCATTTTTCGATGGGTGGTACATCTATGGATCCTTCACTTACTTATCGAATTCTAGCCAATTTTGACTATTACTTTGCCCACCAGGGGCATATTGTGAAAAATGAAAAATGGCCATGCCAAGGTTATTTATATCAGCGCTTGGCTTCATTACATATATTATTTCTGCAATCAGAATCCAACTAACACCCAATTCAACTTACATATGCAGCCGAGGGGTCTTAAGTGCGATTAGCATGGTATTTTTCTAATAATAAAATGCGATTTTCCCAAAAACAGTAGTTACTTGTTGAAAATCAATCATCAACATGAATTGCATATAGTGAGTTGTTTGAATGGACAAAACGAAGTTTTACGGCCTCCTCACACTTTAATTTTAAATTTGTTCTAAAAAGTGCATACATGGACTTGGAAATGAAAATGCAAAGTAGACAATTACGTTATCTTTTTCATTATGATACAAATAATGCGTTAACTTCTTGAAAATGAAAAACTATTCCTGAGAATGCATTTTCTTTTTAAAATTATTAGCTATATGCTTCCATACCATGTAAAGGGCAGCCCAAGCCTTGTAGAATTAAATGGCTCATTTTTATCATATAAAGCAATTTGACTCCTCATTTCATGCAAGAGTACATCATTTTAAACATATTTGTTGAAGTGTTTATTAGTACCTCAAATGGCGTGAACTATTGCCATTACGTGTCATACATCCATCCATCGTCTGTCCATCTTCTATCCATTTTTTTTTAAATTCTTCCTCTCAAAGTTCTTCCTTGCAGATTTGGATCAAGCATGGCGTTAATGTTCCTGGTCAAGTGTTGCAATTTTTCAGGTCAATTCTAAATCCAATATGGCAGCCCTGGGCTCTGTGATTGGCGGACACATCTTCAACTTCTCAAGTTGCACAAGGCAGATTTAGATCTAAATTCATGCAATATGCTTGGAACATTAAAACTCTATTAACCCCTTTACGCAGAAGCCAAATATGGCTATTCATGTGTCTGTTATGACCCGGTCTAGGGCAGGCAGCAACAGGTTGAGAAATGAGGGAAGGACAGATGGGGAGAACTACAATAGGCATGAATTGCACACTGATGAGTAACTCCAGTACCTAACTGCCTAACCAGAGCTAAACTAAACCTACGGCTAATCTTCAAAGGTTTGCCGGGCCCGGGGTGGCTTTTAAACACTGAACTCCCAAACTCTCAGTCCGCATATGAAGACTGAGAGAACGAATAGTGTCCCCCATGGAAAAAAGTCTCCTCCCAGAATCACCTTCAAAAATAACAAAGGAAAAACAACAAAGCAAAATAATAAAGAAGTGCCCCGATGGAAGGACTGTGAGATCCAGCAGGGAGCACCCTAACTAACCAGAGTAAACTAAACAAAGTGCAAAAGGGTCAAGATGAGAGGGGTAGTCAGATACAGAAACCGAGGTCAAACACCGGGAATTAACTAAGCAACCAGACGAAAACGCAAGGGCTAGAATTCGAGTCGAAATGGGACAAGCCAAGGATCAACCACCACAATCCAAACGAACCAAATAAAGGGCAAGATGAGAATCGTAAGTCAAAAGGCAAACCGAACCAACACAGAAGGCAAAGAAATACTCACCGTACACGAACGCTAGATGCAAAGTCGAAGAGCTAGTCTCCAACTGGCACTTGCAAGCGGCGGCCTTAAAAAGCACCGCCCCCTCTGGAAGTGGAAACATTCCATTAACAGTAAGGCAAAACAAATACTAGGCCAGAGCTTGTAACAGTGTCACCCTATTTCAGGCTTCATAATTCAAGATTAGAGCTTCACAGAGATGGGGGCAATGGCTTCGATGAAACAAGCCACTTGTAGCATTTAGAATACCATCATATTTCAATTTCTTTTCTTAAACTTTGTTCAGAGTAAGGGCCACAAGCACAAAAAAATCTTCATGAAAATTCAGCAATAAAATTATTTTAAAAAATACTGAGAATTGAAAAATTGGCTGAGAGTTAAAACAATTCATTTCTGGGATCATGAACTCCTTGACCACAAGTGTACTTCATCTGACAGTGATTTTTAATAAATTATCTACCATTTATGAGGCCAAATAAGATAGCTCTCCAGGTAGCTCCCCAAGCTGTGAGAGCCCTTAAAATTACTCACTGTCAAATCATAGAATAAGCATATGTTTAACACAAATCAACCTTTAACTCATGAAGGTCAATATGAATTAATGATTTTCTAGTGGAATTTTGCATGAGTTTGTCAATATAGGCACAGATGGACATCAATAGTCACCAGTAACCCTCAAAACCAAAACATGCCTTTTCTCCATGATAAGTTCAGAGTTTTGTCCATTTTTCTACAAAGCCGCATCAGCAAGCACACTTACTCATTAAAGGAACTGTTTATTTTACAGTGAGATTGTTCACCTTGCGACAGCAAGCTTGCTATTTAAAATTCCGATGATCCAAAAAGCTTGGAGAAACGCTTTTCACATCCTATAAGGAGCACGTATAACTCACTAACACTGTGATATCTGAAATATACCTCATTTTAACGAAACAGACATTCAGAACAGACATAAGGAAAAGCAGGCAGTATGCTACTCTAGATTGAAGAGAATCAGTGCAATGAATGTAGCAGGGGTTTTACCGAAGTCTTGGAGCTGTTCTCATTTTAACGAATGAAAACTTAGGCATTCAATTTTGTTGAATGCAGCATAAATTCTAAAACATCACTACATTGAGAAAAATGCCATCATGTACAGTATTATTGGCAAAAGCCAATGGTTACTCATACTAACCAATGTGGCAAACAAGCTCTGTGATCATCATGGCTATGGTAAACTGAAAATTAATTATAAAAAACAGCCAGCCAGCTAGCTAGCTAGCCATAAGATTTCCATATTACTCCATATTACTCACTCATAATGAAGCAAAACTCTCGATCATTGAAGTCCTCCTCCAGACAAACAGGGCAACAGAGCCGTCTGGTACAAGGAACCCTCCAGTACTGTTCCATTCAGAATAACTTCCATTATCCATCTCAGTATCAAATTGCCATCTTGTAAATATAATCTAGACACTTCTAGGTTGGTTTTGGAAGTCTTTTTTTTCTTTGTACTCACGTCTTTCAGCACTTTTGAGATAATACAACCTAACTTACTGTTAATGCAAGGTTTAAATACTTTTCTCAGGGTCCAATCAAAGTCTTTCGATAACTGTGGAAAGTTTATACTGTCTGGAATTGGATAAAAATGTGTCAATCAAAAGATAATTACTGGGTTATAGTTCACGCGGGCGCAGATTAGCCTGAGCAAGCATTAGAGAGACTGGACATCAGTGAAGCATAGTATGAGGTTGTAAGGAACAACTGAATTTGTCGAGGGATGAATCTATGCTTAACTCAATGGAAGGAAATCACGCATTTTAATATCTGATGACTATAATTGACTGTTGAATGATATAGTATCAATACCATGTTGAATTTTTCCTTCAGAAAACTGATTTTTTTCACTACTCAAATGAGTTACCTTTGGCCTGTCATAGCTGAATTGGTTGCAACAAAGGACAACAATTTTTTTCTGTTACAAGAGATCATTTTTATTAACGGCTGGATAGATATTATGGGCAAGTATATTATGCAGGGCTCGAAATTAACTTTTTTACTTGATAGCGCTGCGCTCCCAAGTTCAAAAAGTTAGGAGCATGAGTCAAAATTTAGGAGCGCACACACCGAAATCCAAGAAACACCAATATATATTTTTTTAATGTTTGGAAAACTACAATATAACGCTCCACATTAACAATACAACTGTCTCCATCAAATGGAAGTTATTATTAATCTGACAGTCTTGAGTTCATTGATTAACAAAAGTTTCCACTACATTGCCTTTATGACATATCCTGAGGCCAGGATTTAAAATTGGGTCTCCTGGCTTTCTGCCCTTCCATCCATCTCTTCACTGCCTGTGGGGCATCAAATATGTCCAGAAGAGGACCCTCCACACTGATCCGAATCAGATCTTCAACTGTGTTAGGGTTAAATTCAGATCTGACGTAAAGTCGTTGTTTTCACCTTAATATTGCAAAATGAATCAGTCTTGTGAGGTAACTTTGTTATTTGTTTGCTTATTATAACATAAGCAGATGTAATGAGTTGGGTACATTTGTTCTAAGATACAGTATATGCCGCACGCCATTGTCATCTAATTTCTGCATTTACAGGTCGAAAGACGCGCAGAAAAAAATGTGTTTTTATGATTTTTGCAGATGGGCTACTTTAGATGTGAGCGAACAAACGGAGACGAAGATTTTAGGTCTGCGCCAGCGCAGAACCGCGAGGCGGCATATTTTGATAGGTAGCAAAAATTGACAGAACACCAGACCTACTCGTTGACGCACATGTATCACAACATCTTCTGTGTTTCGCACTTTCTTCATGTATGGAGGGACTTTCACGTTTAAAGTGTTCGGACCCAATAGCTAACATGCTGTTACCTGCGACATCCGGGCCATATTAACCTTTACAATGAACACAGTGCATTACATGTTCTTTAAACCTCAGCCATTCAAAATTTTGAAGCCACTCTTTGTGAAAAAAATAAACACTTTTCGCCGCTGGTTTGTCCAAATCACCGCTGCAGCATTGTCATGATTCTCAGTTTTCAGTAACTTTTGTTCCCGACCCGTTATTTTGAATATTAACGGTACCAAAAAAAAAAAGTCTTCTATTGTTCTTCATTTCATTTTCCATCTAAATCTTGTGTATAGTTAACTCTCAGTACCACAAAATGGGGTGATTGACTGCTAATATTAACCATTTTAGAGTCAGTACTGAAGTTTAGGACGTAGAGCTCCTCTTTCATTGGTCAGAATGGTCAATGTCAGCTCAAGGGAACACACTGGGTGCGCTCCATTCTATACAGGTACGCCCAGCTGCGGTATGTCCAGTAGATGCATGCACTGGTCCGCACATACGTCCATCTCTATTCAAGCTGCAGCAGTGGCTTGCATGCCAACTAACTACCAAATGTGCACGAAAAGAGATGTTTAATTGGGGGGAAAAGCGGTCGCACCTGTGCAACTATTTTAATTCAAAGGTCACATAGAGTTAATTTTGGTCGCATATGCGACTAAAACGGTCGCAATTTGAGCCCTGTTATGCAGTTTGAACAACAGGCTTGGCTGAGGAGTTTAATTCATACCATTCCTGGGAAACAGGGATGGGACTTAATTCATCCTTATTCTAAATCAGTAACAGTCTGGACTTTTTCATGAATAATCAAGAACCGTATCGGGAGTGCCACCTATTGATAGAATAGCGTAACTGCGTGCATAAATAGAGCAGCTCCATCTCCTCTGGCGTCTCCGTCTGCACAGAGGGGTTATTACTCCGCAGATATACACGCACATACTTATTTTTTGACAAATTTGCATCTGTATACTGAAATCATCCCTGGAAATTTATCCAAGATTAATGTGCATGTACTGCATGTACCTTTTCCTATATTGAAGTATGTCACTGAAGGCTGGCCAAAGCAGTAGAGATAAAACAGATCAGCAAAATAAACTGGAGAGCAGACACCTGCCAAACATTGAGGTGTCAATCAGTAAGTGAGCCAAAGACTGCAGCCCTGAAGCCCAGAGATTTCTGCTTGCCAAACCTGCCATTCCTACAAAAGGTAGAATTATTGGTAATGACCCATGCAGTTGGTCAAGTAGCAGGTTCCTTTAATGGCTTTCTGCAAGTGGCAATCTTCAATGCTTTTTTCTTGTTTGCTTTTTGACTCCCTAAAAATGGCATACCGGCTCTCTTTGGAATCTGTCATTGAGGAAATGAGCTATGGCTCATCTAAATGTAAGTGACAAAAAGTGTGTCTAAACTGTCCCAAGGTGAATGGGTTGTGGACACTGATAGATATGCGGGGGTGTGTGTAATCATGCATGGAGAGAACGGGGAAATGGGAAACATGAGAGCCTCAACCATCAGAAAATCGATTTCTAACAAACGCCTTGCTGCCTCTTGCAGAGTGGAAACAATTAAAATGCTAATTTCTGGCCGTGCCTGGCGGCACAGGCACAAATGGCTTCTCAAAGCTGCCCTGTAACGTATAAATTGTTTTTGGTGTATTGAAGGCGATTAAGCTCACACTCCTTAAGAGCTTAAACACTTTCTTGTCTGCTCTCCCGCTGTCGCATACAGCCAGGTTGCTGGGCTGCCAGCTCTGTCACAAATGATAATACCGAAATGATGAATCAAGAGGATGTCATAAGATAACTAGGGCATTTTATTGTTATTCTCCTCTGTCACAGTTCTTTTTCTGAATCCACCCCACATTATAACAAAACTGTGTTTTTTATTTAGGGAGCTGAATGCTTTGGAGATTGTGGAAGATTCAGGCCTTTTTGGTGTTTTTAGGTCATATTTTCAGTCTATGAATATTGCAAAGAGCAAATCAACTTAATTCTATTCTTTGGGAAACTTGATTGTGTCTTGAATTCAATTAACATTGTTCCTTTGACTGATTCACAATTAAAGACAGGTGTTTTTAATTCACAAATGGAGTTCAGTACAGCAGTGACCAGAAGGGATTTCAGTGAGTAGAAGACTAAATAGTAACACTGAGGCCATGTTCACACGTACACAGGTTTTTTTTTTTTTATTAGGTTCTTCCTCCTTTGTTTTCCAAAAAAAATTCTATTTACACGCTGCAAAAATTCAGCTAACCAAAGACTTGCTGGTTCAAGCCCTCAGTGGTATTCTTACTTTATCTGGAGAGAGGAAGTTGGGATAAACTCTGCTGATTGGCTCTTAACCCCAAAATTTCTCCAGGGCCCCCTTTTCTCTCTGGCCCTCCTCACTTGCAAGTGTTCTACCTGGAATTTCTCCTAGGGCATCCTTGTAAAAGAGAAACATGCTCACCGAGGAATTTGCCTGGTTAAATAAACACTGAAAAAAGCTAAATAAAATATCAATAACTGCTTGCACACTTTCAAAGAAGTTCCTGAGTTCAACCCATTGGTAGAAATACAGATAAGAAACTTTTATTAAAACAAAAAATGTAAGACCTTTGTCATGTTCGGTTTATATGTTGAATTTTCAGATAAACATCTAAGTGAATATACAGTATGTGCTCAGTAGTCTGCCTCTGAATTTAATCGTATCCCCATACGAAAGTCTTGGTTGTGAATTTGAAATACAGTACATAAAAAACAAATCAGATTTTATTTGGCAGAGTTTAATATGGTTTCATATTTTCCTGAACAGAAAGAGTATAGCCTGGGCCCGGGTCCATAATGCTATAGCGTTTTAATCACAGGCAATGTTAACGTTACATCGTTGCGAGTCCAAATATACAAATTATAGGAAAACATGAATTGTTGTATTGTGTATGTGTTAACACTGACATGCATGAAATAAACTGTTCTCACATTGTATGTGTATTATTGTCTAATTTTCCAAGCTTTAGGAATCAAAACTAGCCCATACATTTACACTCAGTCCAACCTCTCATTTTCAGATCTTGTTACCGATACCTTTGTTTGAACCATACAGTGAGCTAATTAGCTGGGAAGTTCATTTTCATTTTCCCAGCACACCAGTCATGGACTGATCCTGTGCAGGAATATTTTTTAGCTAGCAGCTGTATGCTATCATCCACATCCTGCTGCATTGATCACAAAAGTGTTGAACAAGAAAATACTAATGCTACCAAACAGGAGTCCACATTCACGCAAAGCTCAAGTTCTATGCCTTTAACTATGACAAAAATAAATTTAAATCCCGATTATTCCTTGTGATATTCAGCAAGCTATATTATCGCTTTGAAATAGGGGCTACCTAGCCTATGTCAGTATCCAGTCGGCTACCATAGCTTGTGGTAGTTAAATAAGTTACAGTTCAAGCGATCAGGAGTCTAACTCTGTAGTTACCGTCAGCTAACTTTTACTTTCGCACCGATCCCTAAATTTGATGGCAAAATTTTGATTAGTTGATAGTTTTGTTTATTTCATATGCTTTCCAGAAAACACCTACAAACACGAGCTAACCCATGCACATTAACTTTTGCATGCACACTCAGAGCACTGGTTGAGGAAGCTTGGCGAGGAGTGCGCTGATACATCCTGCATAACCATGCCCATCCAGGTGAAATACCAAGTTTTTAAAAGAGTCCCGTGCAACAGATGGGAGAGTTGTGACGTGATGGAGGAAGAGGAGCTTGTTCTTGGGCTGACACAGATATTTAGAAAACGCAAAAAGGGCAATAACTGCAGGCTGGTGATAAACTGTATGGTGAAATGAGACTTGAAAATGATGACCCAAATTTCAAGGGGTTCTTTGACTGGAAAAATGGATGCAATATTGCTTTGAATAGCTTTAATGGCTTCAATGTGTACATTTTCTGTCATTCTGAATTATTTGTGAAAGCTTTAAACTCTATCCTCCTTCACGGTTCTACCAATTTGATTGAAACTTGCATGCACATTAATCAGGGCATAGACTGGTGCCTATTGTTACTTTGGGATTTCAGAGATTGCTCTATGTCTGTCCCTCCGTCCATCTGTCATCTTTACGTTTCTGGAGCAGAACTCAAATACCATTCAATATTTTTTAACAAAACTTACTGTGTATATTAATCAGGTCCTAGATTGGTGCCTTTTGATATTTTGGGATTTCTGAGATTATATTGTGGGGGCGGGGGTTATGTCATCCTCTGATGATTCTTGTTTCTCATGTAATCAACATGCATTTGTGTGTTTTACCATCAAATTCATAAAAGGCAGATGATTTCACTTCCTGGAAATGATCCAACTTTTTGAACAGTACATTATCCCTAAAGGGATGTCTTTATTAAACATAACAGGGTTGACAGCAACCTGGGGACCTGACTAAATTGCTGTTGTTTTTTAAAAAAAAACATTTTACAGCTATTAAGAATAAAATGAATTTTATTCTGGGTAATGAAATGAGACCTTGAGGCTTTATATACGTTTAAGTTTTTATTTGATAGTTTGACTTTTTTTGGCTGGAATAGCAAGTGAAAATAGAAGAATCATACTGAGGGACAGGCCAATTTGACCTTTTTTGCAAGATGCTTGGTGCAAAATAAAACCCTTTAAAAACAGTTTTTTGTTTTTTATGCTATGGGATATGCAAAATAAATTATAAAATGTTTTATTATTTGTTGAATTTTTCATTCAGATTTACAGAACAGTTTTGTGTAAAGGACACAGAATGGCACATTTTTGTATAACCAGGTGGGATGTCCACAGTTAGGACAGCTATGCATATAGCCTGATGGATTTTTACATTAATTAGTGTTTAATATGCAAATAAATTCATTCTCTGTAATGAAACTGATACATTATGCTGTCGTAATTTATGAATATACATCACCGTCATAAATTGATACTGCATGTTTGTTTTTTCAAGCTGAGTAAAAACCTAAATTTACTGCGCCATTTTAACACTGATTATGTAACAATGCAATTCTGGGAAATGAAGGGTCATAAGTGACATTTTTGTCTGCATATTGCAAATGAGCCTGCTGCCCAAAAGCACGCTGATGCTTGATGTGGCATCTCTGACTCCTCTTGTCCTGGAAGCTTGAAATCTGGGGCAGAAAACAGTCGTGTTTGTTGTACTGAGGTCCCAAGTGATCGGGTTCCCACCATTTTCTCATCCCTGCTGCAACTGCGTCATTCTTCATTCGAACCAGAATGCATCCACCAATAAATGTGACTATCTTCCAAAAGTATGAGCGTACAGGCTGTCAGTGACATTGAAATATGGTTTGAACATTCAACCAACTGAATAAAATATTGTTAAATTCTGTAGAAATACAGTTTATGCCAATGCTTGTCCATGGTGCAAACATTGAGCAATGACCTTTGTTTTGCCGCTCCTGATCCACAGAAATGAAAATAATGTTACTGAGGAAAAGGTCAGCACCACAGGAATACCTCAGAGCAGTGAGGGAAAAAGCCCCATGTTATAGAACCACTCAATAGCTTGGAATCAATGAAAAGTGATTTACATGAAAAAAATTATACTTTTCTCTAACATGGGAGAATTGAAATGATAAAAACTATAGCAAAGGCATTGATGCTGTCAGAAATTAATTTTACTTTATGAAATATAGTTAAGCATAAGTTTCAGCAGCCATTACTCCTGTCTATGAATGAGTCTGTCACCTGATCATTATACCTGTGTGAGTGAGCTAATGTAGACTGTCCAGTGTGATGAAACTGAGGAAATTTCATAATGTAGTTATGAAGTTTTGTTTAAAAATGTCAAAAAGAAACCACCCTCTGATCAGGCTGCTCATCCAATCGTTTTGCGGCTATTCCATGCATGAAATTGCATTGAAAAAAATTATGTCCACTTTTCAGTCATCTCTCTTGAAATAATGGTGTAAACATGGTCTAGCTGGGACAGAAAAAGAAGCGGAGGGCCTGAATGAGCATCTGTGCTGGTAACATCAGAATCTGACCTGAGAAACTGGTGTCTCACTGGTCCTCTAATGGTAGCTTCATGTAAAGTTCCTGCCAAACATCACCGTTTGCTACTCCACTCCGGGTATTTTGATCAATGAAACACTATCTTGGTGAATAAAACTATCAATTTTTTTCAGGAACATCACCAAAATTTTTTGTGTTTCCAAATTCTAACATCATTATATAACGCATTAAAGCATTTACTGTATGTTTCCTGATACATGTCCGCATTTCATATGCACAGTTCATAAAATGTACTATATTTTAAGTAGAACACTTTCTGTTCCAGTCATTTGGCAGGCTTTTGTAGGAACTGATCCTTCCCATATTACTGACCTAACTATCATACATCGTGGCAAGATTTCTAACAGCACGTGCTCAATGCAAGAATTAGATAAAAAGGACAGGATCATGGCCCGACAAGTGCCTAAGGTCCCAGCTTGAGCCCATGAGGCACTGCCCAAATGTCTTACATTCAGCGCATCAGATTTGGGGCAGTTTTGAAATTCACATCTGAATTAGGCTGGTGTAATGATGTGGATGGAGGCCGTGCTTATCTCAGAACCCATGTACAAACAGCGCAGTTCTGTTAAATCAATTTTAAATGAGCTTATGTGAGTTGATTATGGACCACCTGCAGTAATAGGGTTAAAAATACTCTGAATTGAGGTCATAGTCAATTGAAAAATCAAATAAACATTTTATGAGAAGATGGACTCTGAAGTAATGCATAAAGCTGAGAGAGAGAGAGAGAGAGAGAGTAATGGTGAGGGAGAGGGAGAGAGATTCTGAGGCCGAGAATCTTGAGAAAATGCTGGCGAAGAAGGCTATGGTGAAATGTGTTTTTCAGGTTGAGCAGAGATGGGGATTTTTTTTTTGAGAAATTCTCTCACAAAAATGTGAAGTCAGCTGAAAGATATTTCTCAAATACATGTGAGGGAAACAGATGGAGAGGGAGAAAGTGGAGAGAGATTAAGTGAGAGAGCACGTTTTTCTGAATCCCAGGTCATTAAGAATTTATGAACTCCTGTTCTTTCTCCCTCTTCCTCAGAAATGCTGAAGAGAAGCGGGGCCGTCAGTGGGCTTCAATCCGGTTAGCGCCCTGTGGGGTAGAGTTGGGGAGCAGGGGTGACATCATTGCCTTCCAAAACAATGAATTATTCAGATTTGCGTAGTGTGGGCCGAACCGCTGGAACTCAAGCCTGCCAAAAGTCTTTCTGAGCCTGGCTGTATCGCACGAGGGCGCGGCCGGCTGGGACTCGCACCCCCTACACTCACCCTCTTAGTGAACACAGATCAGGGATGACATTTGAGGGACAAGTACATGGCTTTTCTGCAGCTTATTTCACAGCTCTTGGGTATGCTGAATTCCCAGGCAAGTATCCCTTCACTGCAAGGCTCTATCACAGTGTCCCATATAAGTGTGTGTCTTAGTCTGTGTTAGGTTTCTGTTCTTCTTCTGTCATTGGGTTTGACTGGACACATCACTGAATTCTGGTCTGTGTTTGACAGCTCCGTAAAGGTGCAGTATGGGAGAATGGGGTTACATAGACCTTGCTTGATTAATCAATAACTGACCGCTGATGAAAGCTTTTTTTTTTCCATTGCGCAACAGTATGATTGGATCAATCAAACAATCGCTTCACACGTCCTCCACATCTTGGGCCAGTCGAAAGAAATCAGTGCAAAGTCCTGCAAACCATTTTTATGGTTTTTTTTATTGTTATGTTGCATTTGGCTGTCTTTTTTTTTTTTTTTTTTTTGGAAAGTCCTAATTTCAAGAATACCTTAGAAGTTTACCACTCCATGAAACATTGGCAGTGGTTTGCTCAGCAAACAGCAAATTGGTCTTAACGTTGGTGCAAGCATTTGAGAAGTAGAGAAAACCCACAAGCTTTTATCTTTCGAGATTCACTCAGCCTTGAGTCCGAGGAAGCATTGCTGTTCGAGGAATGCTTAATGAAGAGAATCCTCAAGACACATTCAGACAAAGAAGAAATAAAGTTCAAACAATAAGGCAGTCAGAGGTAATAAATAGAGAAACGAGGCAGAAGAAAGAAGAGTGGACACAGGAGAGATAAGTCATCCAGAGAGCCCAGGACATGCTGCCCATGTGCTGAAATTCAATAACTGTTCATCCTGCCTCTGCGATGCTTTTAGCTTTAGAGACAAACTGGTTCGGATAGGCCTTATGCATCCATAAATATGCAATTCTTCATTTGCGGTTCGTAAAAATGGATTTTTATTACAATTGTTTTAAACAATCTACTGGTATATCTAATTTTGATATTTGCTTTGACATAGTCCTTGGCATTTTTGAATAATTTTAATGAAAAGATTAAAATTATAATTAAAAGATGTAATCCTTTCGACCACTGACAATGAAAATTGATTTGTTCACTGCTGTACAATGAAAGAATAAAAAAACACAAAATGGTAACATTGGCAAATTTAAACAATGGTATCATGACCTGGTAAAATATGAATATTCAACCTGCAACGCAAACAGGACCAATCTGAATGCAATCTGATTTTGGAGTGAATTATCTGAATAGATGCTGAACTGTCCAAAATTGTATCTCTTCACTGGCGCATGGGAATGGAAGTTTAGCAGGGAGGACACCTGTAATTTTGAGTGGCCTGGGTTGCTGGCAAGAGCTGGTGTGAACTGCAGCAGCATATTAGTCAGGGACATATGCTCTTAAATCTGCGCGGTACAAGTTCAACTGCAGGCTGAAGCAGTGCTCTTACATCCGTGAGCTGAATATTTAACCTGAAATGCTTCAAAAATTATTCAGCTGCATAAACGGATTTTGAGTGCAAAAAAAAGAAAGCCGTGTCACTCTGAGTAAGAGTGCTTATAAAGTGTTTAAATTTAAAGCAAATGTCACCTTCGCGCAGGCAGCTACTCTGTAACCAAGGCACAGACTCAGTACGCGATATACGCTTTAAGCGTTTACCAGGCCCTCATTAACTGCTCGAGCGATGGAAGAATTGCATCTGAATATTGTGATTGTGGGGGGTCAATGCAGTTGCACAGTGTAGGGTCATATACAGTACCATCCCACTGAGGCATTGGTAGGATGGCTGGAGCAGCATCGACCTTAATGCCTTTGTGAGTTAGCACCCTTCGGTTATAGTACTTGGCACACAGAATGACATAAGCATCCACTTGTGCACTGACCCGTCATGGGCAGAGAGAGAAGCATAGAGAAGCATGCTCTTTCTTGCCCAGTGAAATATTAACTGCAAAATTATCTTTTAGACTTGTGTCTTCCTGATAACATTGCACTTATGGCTTTGTGTAAAATTGAATCCAAAAAATCTGCTGTGTGGCAGACTGAATATCTGCCCGCTGATGTGTAATGAAGTTTATAAAATTACTGACGCAATGAGCTAACTGAGCTACTCAGTCATTTTGAGCTAATGTTTGACTTCAAGAACCAATACATTATCCGTGCAGCTGTGTAATGTTTGATTTCTCTGGTAATTTCCTCTATGTAAGTATGCTTCCATCTGTTATTATCCTATGCAGCATAATTAATTTCATTTTAGTGGGAATGAACTGCAGTACTGTTGTTAATTCCTCCTCTATGTAACCAAATACCACCTCTGTGACATGTTGAAAATCAGCGATGATGCTAAATTTGAATTCACATGCTGCCATTATCCTGCAGTTTCTCATATTAAATAAATGATCCTAAATCTAAACTAAAACTGAAATCCTAAAACATTTAAAATGCTGAAAATTGTCAATGAAACAACGCGCCATGGACTCATATCAGTCAACTGCAAATACCCATAATGCACATTTGGAAAAATTGCAATCCATTTTGTATTCTGTCCTTTAAAAACAGTTAAAATTTGGTTAAGAAAAAGACAAATGTAGGGCTGTGCTAAATGCTTCAATGAGGTATTTGTGCTGGTTTTCATTTGGCTTTTCTGTATGTTAAATCCGATTTTATTGAGCCAATTTCTTACAGTTCTGTCACAATCATTGAATCCAGTTTCTGCCTGTTTGCTTTTAATTTATTTTGTTGAACGTTTTTTACTTTCTGTCTAGATGCTTTGAGGTCTTCTGCAGTCTACCCATATGTTTTCCTTCTATTACCTTCCCATTTTGTTTATAGTTGCATCAAATTTTGTACACTGCAGACTGGGAACAACCAAAATCGTTTGCTGCTTTCTGTGTTGAATTTCCTTCTTGGAGCAGTTTTATAATGCTTTCCATTGTCTCAATTGCAATTTTATGCAAATTGATCACAACATCTAGGAGAGATTTGATTTAAAGATTGTACGGAAAATTCAAAACGGCGGAAAATTTGCAAATGACTGTGGCTTATATGGATAGTAGAAATTTTGTTTGTACGACCAACGGTTCAAAATTTATATCCCAAAATGGTTTGTGCCTCTCAATAGTGCCACTATACGGCCAATCGGAGTTTTTTTTTTTTTTTTTAGGTGAGTAGTGGGTGAACATAGGAACCGATGGACAAAATTTTGTTCATCTAGCTTCTATAATTTTTGCTGAGTGAACACTTTTAGGGCTGAAAAAGAAATGAAAGTAATAATAATAATAATCAGAAAAACACCGTAGGACGCCTAATAAAAATCTGAGCAATTGCAATAGGGTTTCCAGTGCTGGTTCATGCTTGTATCATGAATTGCACAAATTTCTAAAATAAGCGTGCCTTCATGGTGCATGTCATCTAGTTGGTGAAACTTTCTATTTTTATTACCATTCTAGTGAACCCCAGCAATCTACCGTCCTGTCGTTTCTTGCTCCAAACCTAAAAAAGCAGACCTTTTTCAACCGCTAGCCAATTTATTTTATCAGATGTGCCAAATTAGGATTTAAATGACAAATACAGAGATCAACCTACAAAGACAACCTACATGATAGAGATCTAAGAACAGGGTAGGCAACCACTGTGTAAACTAAACCCTCACCTGCTGAGCTTCAAGCATCCCTTGGACCAGATAAAATAGCGGTATGGCAACTGGCTGGCCAAATCTTTCAGGAGCATATATATTCGATTGCAGGGATCACCAAATCAGGGCATCAATCCAAATCCAGCCCTGGTTTTCTTTTCTCCCAGGCAATTAATATAACAATTAGTGCTTCAGATTCACTGGACTGTCTTTACATCCAACTCCCAGGTAGGGGGAGGGTGGAAAGTTAGTAGTTCATGAACCTCGAGGATCATGATTTATTCATCCTAGTTCAATTAATAGAGAGACAGGCAGAAAGACGTAATGTGAGCATTTTAAAGCTATGCGCGTTGAGGAGATTTTAAGTGTTGAGTGGGAGTCTGTTTAATTGCTCGGAACTGTGAGGGTGGAGTGATTTAGTACAACCACTTGGATTCTGGACCATATGTTGAGCAGAAGAAATTTTGATCATGCCAATGCTACACTTGACCATAAGTTCAAATCATCTTGGGATAGAGGGTTTTTTGGCGATTAGACAGCTTCTCATATGTCAGTGGTGACTGTATGTGTTATACTCCTATATTACAATTGTAGCAGCTCAAATAGTTTTTTTTTTCACGACCTGAAGGGGAGGGAGCCAGCCTTAATTTTCTTATATGTCATGCTGCAGTGATGAGGCAATGTGTGATCTTGACCGTTTTCACCAATGCATTGATTAATACATAAGGTTAATTCAGTTTTTTTGGAGCGACATGTGAAATGATAATGGTACCATATACGAGGATTCAGATCAAACAGTGAGCTGAGTCATCCCGGGAGAGAAGTTGGAATCACTCTCACTGGTAAATGAGCAAATTATATCACATTCAGCACACTTTCCTGAGTTGGCAGATGCAAGTATATACAGTAAAACTTCTTAAGGACCGAAATGAAGTTTTTTTTATAAACTTCAGTAATTTTAACAAACTCTGTAGAGCCAGGTGTTACGCAGGCCCTACAGTAAACAAATCATCAATCAAATCCTCTGTATTTGAGAGGCTAAGTTTGGTTTCACATTTGTTCCTATAGTGTATGCAGCCATGTACCAAGTCGAAACCTGAATTTCCCTAAGGCTGTTCTCAAGTGAGGTACTACTGTGCAACAGATTTTGAATCAGGTCTTTTATGTTGCGTATGCTGCCTTAACACTGTTCTGTTCTGATTTATTGTAGATGGGTCAGTGGGAGAACCAGACCCTGACCCTCAAGTACCCTGTGTGGCCGAGCTGGGCTGACGAGAAAGACGAGAACCACTTGAGCATTGTTACCCTGGAAGAGGCGCCCTTCGTCATAGTGGAGAACGTGGAGCGCCTAACGGGCACCTGCATGAGGAACTCGGTGCCCTGCCGCAAGCACATCAAAGAGTGAGCCCCGTCCCTGCCTCCACCGCATCCTCCTTTTTATTTTTCGTTTGTTCAGGAAAATCCATTCAGATGGATCATGGTCGATGGTTGACGATAAACTAAGAATCATACAGTAGCGGGGGATGAGAGCACAACAGTAAAATCTATTTACCGTGGCAAAAAAAATGTTCAGTGTGGGAATGGCAGATTAAATGTATTGAAGTTAAAACTAAAATGCTTACTGCTCTGGAACCACTGTGACTATAGGCACAATCGTGGTCTCATTTGAAAGGTGACACTCAGTAGATTGCTCTGAGATAGTCAGAATTGCTAAGATTATTACCCAAATTGAGTTACAACGCTGAAAGTAGAAGTTTTTTTTCTCATCAGAAAAAGATTTTATGTTTTCTTCTGCCTCATCAGCCTAGAAAAAGAAGGCAACCACAGCCAGATGCCTAAACAACGGCAGGTTCAAATATTATGATTGTGTAACCAAAAATGAATATGTGACAGATTGTTTTCTTTGTTATGTTTGTGCCTGTTTCACCAAACAATTTTGGGGAGTCCACATTTCCCTGCATTCCCAGCCACGGTCACTTTCACTTTCACAACAGCTTTTACAGCTTCCTTCAATCAGATCTCCTTCCCTATACATAGCGAAACCTACACTCTAGTATACCCTTCCAATTTCCTGCACCGGTGTGTGATTGTATATGCGTTATAAAGTCGTTTCCAGAACTCCTTTGCTTCATTTACAACCCCCATCAAAGGAAATCTGATACAGTAGTACAGCCAAAGCTGAGTGACCACAGGGTGGGTGACTCTTCATCTTCAAAACAGAGGTCATGTACACATAGGTCATGTAACATATCCAACAGTAAGGCCTGTTCAACTTCACACGAATTAGTGAAAGCAGTACAAAGGACAAAAAGAGACCCCCTAAGTGTGCAGGGAAAGTGATGGTGAATCTGAAACTGAGCTGTGCAGAGGAAAGAATTGTGGAGGCTTTGAACTTACCTTTCAAACTGGCTATTTCTTTCTTCCCATCTCGGAGTGTTTCAAACTTTGAGAAAGTGAGTGTAATTCTTCAGAAGCAGTCTCCAATGATCCATTCCTTGAATAGTGAACTTATGGCCAATACAGTCAGTTCGTTAAGCCTGATCTCCTCTTATCTGTCACAGATTTAACGGGTGTAGATTAAAAACTTCAACAATCAAAAAACATGACAGTGATGACAAGCACGCTGTCTTTACCTGAGTCAGGAATAATAACAACAGCAACAACAACAGCAATAATAATAATAATAATAATAATCATCATCATCATCATCATCATCATAATAATCATAATTATCATTATTATTATATGAAGCAGTGTGTGACTACATTGCAACCAAATTTCTTCATTCAGATGTACTCATACACGTTACAGTTGCAAACATTGATTGCAGAATGGAGGCAAAGTTTGAGTCCATCAAGTTTTTCATGGACAGGTTTCCTTGCATGCTTCTAGTAAAAGAAGGGAATAGTCAACACACCGGCAAGGATTTCTTGCAAAATCAGTTCCTAGCTCAACACGTAAATAAATGAAATGAACAACGATACTGTAGCGAAGATCTTGCAGAAGTTGTTTTTGACCTTTTACACAAGTTGGAGGCATCTTGGACTTTAAATTATGATCAATTGATTTCTAGCCTGTGACATACAGATTTACTCGAAAAATTTCAGAAGAACATTTGTATGCTGACTTGTCAGTTGTTGCACTAATTAAAATCATGATTTAATCTGGTTTTTGTCCATTGAGCACATAATTCATCAAGTGTTTTCCAGGCTCTCATAAAATCTTCATATTTTACTTTAGACATACTGAAACTGATTGAAAGCTTGGAAAATGTTTCTGGTAAGCAGCCTATCAGCAGATGTACTTGATGAACCTGAAGTTGACAAGCTGTGGGTGGCCTTGTCCAGAGAGAAGGATGCCTCTGGTTGTCTGGTGTTTGACAGACTTGGAACAGTCATAATGGGCATTGTCACTGTCCCACACAGTAATGCCAAGTTTGCAAAAACAGAATTGACTTAGATGGTCACTAGGTGACAATCTGGTGAGCGCCCTCCTTGTAAAGAAAAATCCCAGCACAATGGTCCCTACTACATTCAGGAATATACGGATCACTTTCTCAAGAGAGCTAAATCTGCAACCTATGAAGGACTGCATGGAAATGAAACGTGATGTTTTGAATTCAGAGTTCACGTCTCGTAATAACATCCCAGCTAAAACTTGTGTTTTACACGTGTAAGGTTATGTGTAAAACAAGTGTGACATACATGTGTTTTTTTTACATATAAAGTGGGAACTCAAAATCACATGTAATTCACGTGAAAAATTACACCTGTAAATTTCATTAACTTTTTTGAGGCGGCTAAAAGGAAGAAATCTGTTCTCTGTCATCTCACTGGGGATTTCCCCTTTTCAATTTATTCTTTTCAAGTACTTATCTGTACATCACATGACCTTGATCAGAAATTCAATCCTCAACGGGGCTTGAATCAACAAATCGATGATCGATAGGTGAGTGCGCACACCACATCTTGCTATCGGAGGGATTATTGCCCGGCTCTCACCTCGCCATAAAGCGCATTACTTTTCCAAGCCCATACCCATTCAACCTTCCTAATTAGCAACTAAGCAACAATGTCTTTCGAAGTTACTGACTTCCCGTAGCCCACAAAATGGTGTGTATTTTTTCTGCGTCAGTGTCCAATCGGCTTGATACAGCCAAGAAAATGCCGGCATTACCGCCAGGGAGAGGTTGGGTTTTAAGGAGTCAAAGCATCTGCACCATAAGGTTAACATTACGTACAATGGACCAGATTAGCATTATTAATAAAAAATATAGCTTGCTAAAGGAAGCAGTTACTTGGCCAAGCTGATAATTAAAATGAAAAATGAAGCTATTGCAGTTATAGGAGAAATGTTTAATATCAGAAACTTATTTCAACTCTGAATTATCTCAAAGAAAGGTCACATAATTTAGCTACATCCCTAGATGCTTCATCAAGACAGCATTTTAAGTGGGTATATACATGATAGTCGTGATGAATTCTATGGACAACTGTCTCACAGCATTGTTCTTTTCCTGGGCAATAATATTTGGAGCAGGGATGCTGTGCTTTACACTTTGGCAGTATACAAGAATGAAAACTGGATATGTGACTCATGGGCAGAGACTTCGCAATGCCACACTAGCTACCCAGCCATATTCTCCAAAATAGATTATTTATTGATATTACTAATGTGTGGATTACATTGCACACAATAGCCGAACCCTAACCATGACCACAGACCACACATTCATGGTATTGATAAATAGTCTATTTTTGACTAATTTAGCAGTGTAACTAGTCGCAAAGTTTCCGCCCATGATGACGTGACAGGCACAGATAGTTTAGATTTTTGTATAATGCTGTTCTTTTAGCTTGGTGGAAAATCATTGGCCAAGAAGGCTTCATTCACTGTAGTCAACAAAGCACAACCAGAGTCAAAGAGTGAAGAGAAGAATGCACACGTGTATAGACAACTCCCAAGTGCGCATGATTGATTTTTGAACAAATGTGTGATTAAAAAAAAAATAACCTTTTAAATTTTATGAGTCTGACAGGAGGTCATATAACCCTGGTGGCCCACCAGGCCTATATCATTGGAGGGAAACATTGACCCCTATATACAAAGTCGTGAAACTATTGCGTTCATCATGCCAGCAGCATCGAGACGCTCAGAGTGCATAGACTGAGGATGATCAACGGCCTAGATGCTGTTGATTGATCTAACTGCACTCAGAAGTTACTGTACTCTTTATAAAAAATTAGCTGAATAATATTCAAGGTTATTTTAGAGCAAAATAATGGAATTTAAGGGTAGAGGCTCCTTTATCTATTCTCATGTAAAACCTGGCAGGCTCACAGTACGACTGCAAGGAGAATTGGTTTAGTGGAGTGCTAATGAATCTAGTGGGGCAATACCTGAAAACTAAGACTGAATGAAGGATGAACTGAATGAAGAATCCGATATTGCCTGGCGCATGCCTGGCATGAGTTTGAGACTGAAGACTGAGTGTCTGGAGAGGCGTGATCATGAACAGGGAGAGAACAGAGAACATTCCTCTCCTCTAGATAAGCACACGTGGGGGAATGAACTAATAATTACTCATGAGATTTATCTGGCTCTTTTAAAATGACCAAAACTAAAAACTAGGTGCCAGACTGTAGAATTCCATTTTTCAAGGGTAGTTCGCAATAATCTCTTTCCCCGGTGCTAATTTACTCTTACTTATTGTTTCCCATACCTTCCTTGCTTTAAATAAGAGCATAATAACTTCATGAAGGTGGAATGCAAATGCAGTGCAGACCGTAGATATTTGGTTGAGGCACTGTATAAAAATGGCTGCAATTCCTGCAAGGTTCAAATGATATGAATGTAAATACCAGGAAATGAAAGCTGACAGTCTCAACTTTTAACCTCATTCTTTCCGATCCAATTTGAGGACTGAGACAAAGAGCAAAAATTTTGTCACTTTTCAAGCATTTGCAGACTGCACTGTATTTTTCTCTTAAAAAAAAGTGGCCCATTAGAGGTAGCACTGTCACCTCACTGCAAGAAGGTCGAGGGTTCAAATCCTGCCTGGGGCCTTTCTGTGTGGGGTTTGTTCTCCCTGTTTTTGTGTTGGTTTACTTCATGTCCTCCGGTTTCCTCCCACAATCCAAATGGGCCTGTTAGGCTTATTGGAGATTCTAAATCGCCCATAAATATAAGTAAGACAGATGACACAATATGGCCACAAAAACTGTGCCACTGTGTTGTTAAACAGCAAAGAAATAAACAAATGGATCAGATGCACCTGCTACAGGTGAAGGCAAGTAACTGTAAAGAGCCTTGAATCGTGTTGTTTTGGTTTTCTTTGTTTCTCAGCTCTTAAATGGGCGCTAAATGTAATTGATAACAGAACTTACCAAACCCAAGCAAAAAGCAGGTTGTATTCCAAAAAAAAAAAAAAAAGTCCGATTGATTGTTGGCCAATTAACGCGCATGTGTCCAGTTGGCACAGACTAGTCGCTGAGGAGTGTTTGTGGTGTTATGGGTGCTGCCATGATATCACTCGGTGCTTTCAGCAGCCCTAGCTGTGCGGTGTTGTGTGGAGCCTTACGGGGGAGTCCCGAGGGAGGAATATTTTAAAAGCAGGGAACCAAAAGCTCTCAGGAGACACACCGGCACCAATGCAGTGCATAGCCACACCTGGAGTGCTGGCGCCAGTGAGACAAAATTCAGCTTTCCCTGTGTGACCCTCACCAACTGACTTAGTCAGGTCCATATGTATTTGGACATCGACATAATTTTTATTATTATGGCTCTGTATGCCACCACAGTGGATTTGAAGAGTCAAAAAAGATTTGCTTGAAGGGTGCACTTTCTGACTTTAAAATTTTAATTTACAGGATATGCAAAAAAAAAAAAAAAAAGGCCCAGGGACGTGTAGAAATGGAAACTATTGTTATACATGGTCCAATGACATGAGGTGTGGAAATCATAGACATGACCTAACGGTGGTTTTTCTTCCCTGGAGATGCCCTCCCAGGCTTCCACTGTGGCAGTCTTCAGTTTCTGCTTGTTCTGGGGGGATTTTGCCTCCAGTTTTGCCTTCAGCAGGTCAAATGCTTGCCTTTGCTTGCCTTTTTGTTTTCAGGCCAGGTAATTGACTTGACTACTTTTATTTATACCTTAAAAAGGCTAAGATTGCTCTCTCAGTATGCTTTCAGTCATTCTTTATCTGCATTGACAAGTCCTATGCAATGACTTTTGAAGCATTTTGCTGAATTTGAGCAGATAATACAGCACCACCCAATTCAAAATTTGTCCTGTTGCTTTTGCCACCATCAGTAAATACAAAGGAACCATTTCCATTGGTTGCTGTACATGCCCCATTTATGGACACAATTTTACATTTGAGGTGCTATGCTTTGGATCATGAGTAGTTCTTTCAAGGGATGTCAATGATTAATCATTCATCGATTAATTCCCATTATGAATTTAACTGATTATAAATGTATTAACCGACAGTATAAGTTTAGAATATTTCTTTGGAGCGCGCATATTTTATCTTTTATACCATCAGAGGGCATACTTCAACTTTGCAGTTCAGAGAAAACTACTGGATTTTGTTTGTTCTGCCTCATGAAATTGCAATATTTTGAGGCCTGCTGTGGCAAAAATGGGCAGTATTGTGGGCTGTGATGGGCAGAAACACCGCCAATATTACCATGTCCTCCATGTTGAAATGGGTAGGCTTGAGTGTCAACTCCACCCTCTTGCCAACGAGTCGCGCAAATAATTGTGTCAAAGTTCAGTATCATCGGTCTAAGGGCGGCAAAAAATTGGTATGATTTCTTTGCCCACAGAAGCAATATTTTCGCCCACTTGAATGCGGCGCGATTTTTTTTTATTCTCCCTCTTTGTACATGTGTGACCACGCCTTTAGCAATGGCAGTAATTGTACCCCATTTGACATTGATTTGTTTTGGGCCACCATTTGATGAATAAAGACAGGCAGACAAGAGCAGCTATTTTGAGTGCCAAACAGTTTATTATTCTGTTTGTTGAAACTGTTTCTGGGTATGAATAAATGTTTCACATAACTAATATGCCGTGATAATTGTTCAAATGAAATTTTACTGTTTCTTTGATGGTTTTGCCCTGATTTTTAAGCTTGCTTCACGTTCTGTGACGGCTCTTCAGACTCCATTTCGATAGTTAACTGCATCAAAGTTCAAATGCAAATTCTGAATTTGAAAGCAGCACTTGACCTTTTATCTGCCTTTAATGCTTTAATCAAATAATGTGTGAATAACACAAGTTTGCAACTTGTCCAATTACTTTTTGTTCCGAACCACCCTGTAGAAAAAGTGTTGCTATTCCCTCATTCACTTCAGTAACATTCGAATATTCTCAAAATAAAGCTGAAAATCTGCACTTTGAGCTGATATTTATTATTTATTTTCACCTGGGGGGGGTGCCAGCATAGACGCTGTCAGGTGCCTCTGTGGAGGATATTCTTGAAGATGCTGCAGTGGTGGCTGAGGTTACATTCACTGACACAGGTTAAAAACACGCCATCCTGAAATCTGATTAGTCTCTCTTATGCCTGAATTAAAAAATAAATAATGAGATAAATGGCCCACGGTGTATTCGGCTCTTTGGTCACAGAGGGGGATTGGGGCTGGCAGAGGGGGGAAAGCTGCTTGACACAAGCTGGGGATATCTGTGCTCATGAGCTCTCCCGGAGCAGAGATGGTCCCACCGATATGGATTCTTCCGGCAGTGGGTTTGGATGAATAGTGGCCTGAATGCGGAGGGGGATTCAGCCAGTTTGTCACTGAGGCAGCTGAGGGGCAGGCCATTGGTTTTAAGTGCAATATGTGGGTGGGTTGTTTAAATGTGCATCTCTCATTATGGAAAAGCATAATTTTCTATCCACCACCAGGCGAAAACCCAAAAAGGGGGATTATGTCATGGCGCAGTCCGTCTGTCCATCCATCCGTCCTTATTGGAAGGTACTTGGCTGATGAAATCAACTCCTCCAACAGTTTTCATAGGATATCCCTGAAACTTTGCACATATGCTGCAGATAGACTGATGATATGCATATCACAGTCGCGACTCCGGCGGGGGATGTTGTGCTCTCAGAGTACTCTTGTTTTTTTTTTCTTTTTGTAGTTGGGCAGTGGTGGGAATGGGCCATGATATTAGCCTGTATGTCATGCAGCAAATTTCAGAATCTTCTCAAATCTTCTCTTCTTGGGAAATAACACGGAGATTTGCATGCATGGTTGCCACAGTTAACCAGTTTAGAAGTTATGCATGCATACATGCATTCGTCTGTAATGTTTTACTGTGTAATAACCTGTATATTGCTGAAGGAGGCAAAATCATGAATTGCCCTCTCTAACCTTCAGTCAGGATAACTACCAGTTCAGTCTCATTGTGCATGAATGTCACAAGAAAGTGTGTTTAAGACTTTTTTTCTTATTGTATGGTGCAAATCCAGTATTATGTGAACACTGTCTTCAAGCTTTAAGAACCTCTTCCTTTATGTTACTGTCCACACTTACACACCCTGAAAATGGAGGCGTTTTATTGTGGTTCATGTCATGAGCACCTTTACACGGTTATTTTCTTTACTGTGTGGGCCAGCTTCACAGTGAACAAAACAAAATGAGATCTGCTTCAGGGAAATTAAAAAACAAGTTCCTCTCTGTTTATTTGCCTTGCTTCCCAGATAATTCTGTGAATGCATCTCTTTGTTGAGCTTTTAATCTAAAAATAAAATAAATGTTTACAGGTGGACTTCCCAGGCCGAGTACTTAGATGCTTAATCTCTTTTGGGAAGAGATTTTGAGTTGCATTGCCCATAATTGCATTTAAAAAAACAAACAACTTCTTGTCAAGGTTATTTTGGCTCCTTTGGCACAATTCAAGACATTTATTTTCAAAAAATCTTACAAGCATTTTTCTTAATTCGAGATTGCCATCTGTGCACCACTTAAACTCACACAGAAGACCACGAAAACGCTACAGGTGAAACAACCTGGTGCCCGAGGGCGTTTAAAGGGCACCAGGAGAGTGACGGAACATAAAGGACCCAGGTTCAGGAACATGGTTTTATTAAGTAAACAAGTGAATAAAACAAATACAAAACTTCAAGGGAAATAACAAAAAGGGCAAATAACAAAGGAGGTAGCGCACACAACAAAGGAGCTCTGTACTCAGCTGATCGGCTCAAGGGCAGATCCTGCGGAGGTGCGCTATCTGGGGGGAAAACTAAGGTTTAAATAGACAGTTGAATGATAATTAACTAAGGAAAACCAGGCGTGATAATTAACTGAGAGAACAGAGGGGATAATTGAATAATTAGGTGAGGGCAGGTAGCCATGAGTCTGGAATGCCTAAGGGGAGGAGCATTACAACAGGAATGTGAAACCTTTGCTGGGGGTCAGCATTTGGTAACCTTGTTTTATTTTTTTGCACCATCATCAGATATGTTTAGCCAGTGGGGATAGGAGGATGAGACGAGCAGGGGTTGGCTGCTCAAGAATGGGAGATGCAGCAGTTTAATGAATTCTGAATGTGAGGCTCTTTTTTCTTTTGCAGAATGTGAAAAGTCATGATTTTATAAACACGTTGCATTTTAGTTGCATAGATAGAATTCGAATGATAACAGTTCAACCTCTCAGACTCAGTCCCATTGTCTTTGTACATGCATAAAATTGAAGTTTAACCTGTACAAAATTATGGCTGATTATTGCAAATATACTTGAGAAAGATATCACCAATTGCAAGGACTTTTAAAATGACATTACTTTAATTTGAAAATAACCCATTTTAGTTCTGAAATAGCTCTGAATACTGTTTTTTGAAAAAGTGTTTTCCTTCTTCCCAATTCCTTCTATTTTTGTATATTTGTCAGAATTAAATATGACACAAAGTGCAGATTAAAATGGTGACTTCATGTATTGAAGGAAAAAAGCTATTCAACCCTACCTGGCCATATGTGAAAACTTAATTGCCCTTTTAGTCACTAAATCAACCAATTAAACAAATATAATCAAAAACTCAATTTCACTAAACACATACCCAGACGTGATTACGTCCAGCCCTGGGGAATCTAAACATCTCTTAAATAGAACTTGTCTGGCAATGCAAAGTAGGCAAAAAGCAGCACGATTTTACAATATACACCCCAGTGCAAACTAACTGAAACTGCAATTTTTTCGGTCTTTAATCCCAGTTAATGTTTTCAAGCAAAAAGCTGCCTTTTTGTCTTTATGTTTGCATTTTTCTCAGCAGGACAAAATAAAATCACACTGCATAATGCCACCCTGACACTTGCACGATTTTTGTTCCCGCAATGCCACGCAATGCGTCGTGGCAATGATTAAAGTCTTCGGAATGAGCGTGAGGAGTGTGTGCAGGGTGCGGGGGTGCGTGCTATGTCGTAGAGAGAATTTTGAAATGTTCAAAAATTCAGCATGCATTCGGCACGCAATGTTCGTGCCATGTGCGTGCCACTTGCTTGAACCATGCGTGAACACTACGCGAACTCAGCACAAACACTGCCGACGGTGCGTGTCAATGCGTGCCATGTTAGGGTGTTGCACACCCAGGTCACGCATAGTTTGCACACGTCACGGACGATTCGCGCATGGCAGGAACTTCTCACAAAGTGTTCACGCATTTTTGGCTGCACATTGCATAGACAGTGCGTAAATTATGCATGTACAGTACGCGAACAGGGCGCAAACAAGGCTCCGCTGCGTACCACCAAAATGGCACGCCTTGCCACGATGCATTGCGCGGCATTGCGGGTACAAAAATCGTGCAAATGTCAGGGTGGCATAAGAAAGCTCATAATATTTGTGGGGAGCCTGAATTTAAAAATTGTGTACATGCAATTATTTCACAATTGGTATTGCACCACGTGTTTCTTGGTTATTTGTGGTCTTTTGTTTCCCTGGCTAGTTCATTGTGAATCAGACATTGTATGTGACGGACGTGCGCACAAAAGCGCTTGAAGATCGTGACTTTGCACAAACACATCAGCAAGTCACACAGGGATATAGCAAGTACGGCTGATGTCAGTCTTTCAATCTTAAAAAACTGAGGTCATATTATGTATTAATATGAGTAAATCAATATGATTTATAATAAAAGTCCAGTGGAAATGGAAAAAACCTTTTAAAGGTTAACCTTTTTCACATCATGTTTCAATTAATTTGCACGAGGATGTATGGCAGGGGTATCAAACTGGTCCGTAGAGGGTCCTAGGGGCTGCAGGTATTCAATCCAACCAAGCAGAAGCACAACAGATAAAACTCATTTAATGAACTGATCTCCGCCTGCACAGTTGATGAGTTGTATCAGGTGTGCCTCTGCTCAGCTGGAATGAAAACCTGCAGCCCCACGGTCCTTTTACAGACCTGTTTCACATCCTTGATGTCAGGAAATTCAAGAACAGATGAGAAACAAGGTGCTTGACATCTATCTGTCTGGAAAGGGTAACAAGGCTGTTTTTTAAGGCTCTGGGACCCCAGCAGACCACAGTGAGAGTCATCATTTACAGCTGTAGAAAACTGGGAACAGTCTACCCAGATAATGCGCACTTCAGCAAAATGCAGCCCAAGGCTTCCTTGCCTTTTATTTAATGGCCAGCGCCAGATTTTGAGGAAATTCCACATCTATCAACTGCAAGACATTTAAAAAATGATGCATTTCTGATTGAAAACCTGTAGCCCCTCAGCCCTTTTACGGACCAGTTTCACATCCCTGCCTTAACGTTCCAAACACGTATTCCACCGCACGTGTGTGTCTTAACTTGATACATCAGTCAGTCAGTCTGTCACAAGAGGATGAATTTTCTCTAACGCTGTACCCCTTGTGTTCGCAAATAAGCTTCCCGACTCTTTATACCGCTCTGCTCTGCACCTGTCACCCTTTTCTCCCGCTGATTCAGATGTACCATCATGCCGTGGGGAGAAATTGATTTTGGAATTAATTAAAAATTAAAATTTCCAGTGAAAAGTGTCGCCACACTTGTGCAGAAGACACGGAGACCTCATTTACCCTCGTACAGCAGCCTGGTACCACCGCTGACACCACTGCTGTGATGATGTAGCATCTGTCACCACAGCTGCTGGGGAGAGAAAGAGAGAGGGAGAGACGCAGGGGGACAGAACAAGACTGAGAGGGGGAGGGGGGGAGGTATCAGGGGCATGAAGGAGAGAGGAGGGAAAAGTGGGAGACACAGGAAAGAGGAGAGAAAGGGAGTGAAGGATGATGAGAGTGAAGGTGAGAGGCCAAGTGCTGGGAGATTGAGGAACAGACAGGGAGGCAGAGAGACAGAAGAAGAGAGAAAGAGAGGGACAGATAGAGAGAGGGAGGCGGGGCAAGAGCTGAGTGGGAGAAGGAATAATGTGAGACCAAAACAGAGAGAGATATCACCTGGCAGCTGTAGTTTTAGCTGTCCTCTCCCCATTTAATCAGATAGGAATCTTGCTTCGAATTCGATTGCCCTGGTGCATTATACAATTATTGACTTCAGTTGAGGCACAGCCTCGGTGAATATATCTTGTCCAAGGTGGATAAATCATTGGATTCACCAATAACTGAAGTCAATAACTGTTTTATTGTACAACCCTACTTGAGAGTATAAAATAAGAGAAGGGCGACAACACTGACGTGAAGCTCCTCACAGGGACGAAGCGACACAAAAGACAGACACTGTCAGGAGCTCCTGTGGGGAAGCCTAATCTATTTAGCTGGAGGATTGTTATATTCACCTCGCGGTGAATATAACTGTTTACAGCGACCGGCGGAGCTCACCTCGACCAATCAGGAGAGAGCAAATCCTTCTGTCATATAATAAACAACAATGTAGTCCATCTATAGGGGAGACCCTGATCTGTTGTCAAGGCTTTAAAGATACGTATTTATTTTAGAAGGTTCCAGAAATCTCCATGCAACCATTAATTTCACCCAAATTTTTGGGCCAAATATGGATGTTCAAGTGACCCTAACTTGCGTGGCCCAATACTTTTTTTTTTTTTTTGACCTGGATTCAAAATGAATATGTTAAGCTTTGACTCAGAACTCAATGAAAAGCATGGTTATTTATTTCTTCACAGACATAGTTTGGCCAGTTAAATGAATGTGAAAACTGTCAAAACAGAAACAACTGAATTTAGTTCTTGAATAGGTATCTTTGTTTTTTGGGCAATACATTTTAAATGAATGCCACTATAATCTCTATATCAACCAAAAGAATTCAGGCAAATCTAGGATCTAGGGGGGTCATATGTCACCCTCTGATAGAAATCCACCTTAATCTTCAAAAAAAAAAAAAAAAATAGCATTAAATTGCCACAGCATTGCATTTTGAAGAAAGTGGTGCATTTAAGTGCTGATAGCTTTTTTTTTAAATTATTAGAAAATTTGTTAATCAAGAGAATGTTTGTGAGCAGGTCAAGACAACTTATTAGTTACATGGGATTTTTTCTGTCCTCCTCTCATTTCAGCCGAGCACCTGTCACTGCTCCCAATATCTTCGCCTGAGAGCGTTCAGTTTGCCTAGTGAGACCTTTCTCTCTTTTCTCTATCCCCACCTCCTGACTCCCAACACATCCTCATACTGTCTTTACTCTGCATTAGTCATGGGCTAACTAACTCACAGAAGCTGAGGCTACATTCATCGTTCTTTGACAAGTTTCACAATTATACAAGCCTGTCAGGTAACATGTTCTTTTCTCAAAATTTTGTAATTAAATCTCATTCTAAATGTTGCGGAGGAAGACAACATCGTTTGACTCCTGCAATCCCCTACTAGAATCTCCATAAAGGGCACATACAAACACCTCACTTCAGAGAAGGTGAGCAACTTATGGACTGTGTGACTGACCAATCTTTAGTAACGGATTGCTTCAGCAAAGCAGCGCACTGTACTCTCTTAAATACTTCATTATTATTGTTATAATTACTATTATTGCCTGCTTCAGCAAAGCAGCACCCTGCTCACTTTTATATACTTTATTATTATTGTAATTATCCGACTTCCTCTTCCGCCTAAATTTTGTACCCTGACTCCTCCTACACTGTTCAAGCGATTGACACCATTCAAACTTTAATGTTCAGCATGTTCACCTCTAACCATATGCCTTTTTTTTTAGCAGTGACCACCCTTTTAATCTTTTCAAGCAGTGGCAAGCGCACACATTTTCTTGAAAAATTTTAGCCCTTTCTAGTTTATTTAGTTGTTCAGAGGGGCAGTTTCATTGTTTCTGATTTGACATTCTGTGAGCTGGATGTTGAACCACATGATGCTGTTACTTTAAAAATGTTAAACAGCGATGTGTAATTTTGCTGTGGCTTTTTTGGCAAGTAATATTCAACCGAATCCAAGTCTGGAAATAAATTGTCTGATGTGTATACAGGAGGGGGACTCCCTATTTTGACATTCAAAGCATGAACAGGTAGGGTTTTCTGGGAAAGGAGCAAATGCTTGTGCTCAGCGGTCTTTACTAGTCAGTACCAGACTCTTCTCAACCACCAGCATTAGTACCGTGATTGTGTTCAGGCAAACACACTTTGGGTCAAGCGTTTGTTTGTTTTTAGGACGTAAATATACATCCTGAGTCTCTGCATTGCAGCAGCAAAGGATTAAACACCCTAAAATTAGTCCTGAAAAAATCAATTACATACTTTTTACTAAGTTTCCACCTCTGCCACAAATTTTCAATCTGCACGGAAGTGAAACTGCGATGGCGTGAACTTACAAATACTTTGGCTTTATTCTTGATGAGAATCTCTTTTAAACTTAATGTTCTCGACCTGGCAAAGAAGTTAAAGGTGAAATTCAGATTATATTTAAGAAATAATGTTTGTTTTAGTCAGCATGTGAGGAAAGAGCTCACTGCGGCAACATTTCGAGATATTAGAGACACTGAAAGCACCTCGTGCATGAATGCTCCGAAAAGAGCTCCGCAACCATTAGCCTCCATATATCACTCTGCTTTAAGTTTCATATCAAATCCCAATCAAACAGCACGCTGAACATCAGGTCTATGGCTAGCCTTGACTCTCAGTCCATAGGAATTTAATTGGAAATTTTCCTACTCCAAAGCCGTTACTGTGTGGCTCCTTTCATACTTATCAGTATTCTCACAGTCCAACAACAATTGATGTTGCTTTCATTAAAACAATTTAAGTGATTTTAACATACCAATTGTAGGATCAGAATTTGGCTGAGCAGCTCTTAATTGTAATGCAGCATCATCTTGGAATTCTCGACAGCAATTACTAAAACTGGAACAATTAACCTCATGGATTATTAACATTTATCAATCTTTTAAAATATGTATGTGCTTGCTTTTCGGTAGTGAGGAGAAGTGATTGGATCAACTGGTTTTCATGTCTGTTGTGACTCTGAAAGCTGTCATTTTTGTGCTGCCTTTCTTTGCCTGCGTTTCCTGGTAAGAGAAATGATAGTCTCAATATGACCAGCCTGGTTAAACAAAGGATAAATTAAAAATAAATCTCTAAAGAGGGGAAGTTATGGGTCATAACGACTGTTCTCACCCCTCTGCACAAATCCTCTAGCCTGCACCTGCTGCATACATATTGTACTGTTTTGATACAATGACTATGTAGCTCTGCTGGCGGACTCAATGAAAGAATTGGGAATAGCAATACTTTCTTCATAAGAGTGTTGTTTTTTTAGCTTCAGTCATGGCTCTCTGAGATTCCACCTTTACTAAATTGACGGATGGTGTTGCGACAATGCAGCAAGCCGTCCAAATTTGATGCTCGAAAAGAATGTGGATAAACATTGTTTTTTAAAATCAGTCCAAAGTTGCATATACAAGGTTGGACCACTAACAAAGCTACCATACTGGACTGGCAGTTGATTGTTCATTGTTTCCACAGCAACACCACTGAGGGAGGAGGGCGGCACATTAAGAAGTGCTGCAAGGGCTTCTGCATAGACATCCTGAAGAAGATTGCTCAAAATGTGAAGTTCACCTACGACCTTTACCTTGTCACCAACGGCAAACATGGCAAGAAGATCAATAATGTGTGGAATGGCATGGTGGGAGAGGTGAGATCCTGCTCAGATACAGAATTGGCGAATACTTAGGTCTGCTTTTTGCTTACTTTTTCGTTGAACTGCTTTCATCAATAAATGCAAAGGACCTGATCATTTGACAAATAAATAAAAGTGGGATTTTTAAAAAAAAATACCTTGATAACAACTTGATAATAACACAGCTCAAGCAGTTAGGAAAAGAGGATCACACATTCTTGTCTTATACTTTCCAACATCAACAAAAGTGGCCGCTATGAGTATACCCATTCAGAGGTGCTGGGCTATTGCAGACTTGTAGGGAGAAATAGAAATGGTAAAAACTGAAAAAGAAATATGCTTTTTAACATAACTCCCAAAAACAAACCAAAAAATTGCCTGGATATCAGTTGCAGACCATCTGAGGAGTGAAAGCTCTTCTGTAACTTTACATTTTAACCGCTTACTTTGCCTCATTAGCAGCCACCTGTTGCTAAGTTGCTAAGACTAATCCAGGGAATGACTTGCCAGTTCGTTTTAATATAGCGTTGTTGTTCAGTACATCTTGAAGTTATGAGGCAAGTTCCTGTTTACATTATAATGACATAAAATGTCAATATGTTTTTTTTTTTTTTTTTTGAAGATTTGGAATTCATGTAGCTCATGAAATGGCACAGATTTCTATAAATTTACCCAAAAAATTCTAAAAGGAGAGACAGAATTCACAGAAAGTTAATTATTAATCATAAAGTTGATAATTTAATGAATTACTCCAATTATTGAAATCCTTACAATAACACATTCGTTATATGTAAATGTAGAAATTGATGATCTCTTTGTCATTATAATTTTTGAATCATCATATGCTTCACCTTGCTCTTGATTAAT
This sequence comes from Gymnothorax javanicus, assembly GCA_029692085.1. Classification (NCBI taxonomy): domain Eukaryota; kingdom Metazoa; phylum Chordata; class Actinopteri; order Anguilliformes; family Muraenidae; genus Gymnothorax; species Gymnothorax javanicus. The sequence continues at coordinate 22,252,883 of CM056206.1, forward strand.
CTGACAGCAACATGGAGGCAGAATTGAGGGCCTCTTGTGTGAGATGCAGGTTGTGCTGCATTAAGGGGGACCTTTTATGCTATTTTTTCAAGTTATAATATTCTTGGTCCAAAAGGGAAGTTTATAAACTTTTTAGCAAATAAACGTAAAGATTAACACAGAAATTCCAGGATTTCTTGTCAATTTGATTCCTTTCATTCCTAAACCTCTGAAAAACGGGCTGTTCTGAGCGGGTGTCCCCTCTATGGAATGAGGTCTTTTCTAATTGGCCAGCAAACTGAGCCACCATGTCAATGGACAGTGGCGTTGTTATAATCCTCCAGCTACTAGAGAGTCTCTAAACACAGATGACTGAAGATGAGTAGCTAGCCTTTAAACTAAACGCTGAGTATGGAAAGGTAGCGTCTGCCAGCTAAGCAAGCATGGACATTACATTCACAGAAGAAAGATATGCAGTCACCATAATAGTTTTACTACATTTGTGATTCAGTCTCTAAAGTTAAGAATGATCTGTAGATAGCATCTGTATAGTTGCAACCAGTGGTTAACAGTTAATTTACTGCACTCGCAACTCCATTAAAAACAGACTGAATTATATTAAAAGCGGTCACGCATTCTCTCTGTCCCCTCGATGTATCTCATACATTGCTTCCAGCCGAACTAGCAACAGTTTCTGAATTCCCAGTCAATTTAGTTTGCTAATAAACAACACAATGATTATAGAAAGGCAATGCCTGCGTGCTTGCTAAGTAAGTAAGGAACTTAGTTAGTAGCACTTACCTAGTTCGATAGTTACGTAAAGAACCAAACCATACAAATTTACCAAAGGTTACACTTGGAATTCAGTTTGAATATTAACAGAAATTGGAAACGTTTACCTAGCTAGCTAGCCACAGATTCTCCCTGGAAATAAATTGTAACCACTGCTTCATTTTATCTTGTGAAAAGCATATATAAATATAAATTTCAATATAAATTTCATAGCCAGCCCTGCATTGCACTGATCCAGATTAGTAGTATAAAGCAGTCAGACAAAAAACTGGATAGCACACATATAACTAGTTCTGGGCTTTTGCTGATTGAAGGTGGGATGTTTCCATTAAAAATAAGGCATGGGTGGAGATATTGAGATGAGGGGCGGAACAATTCTCCCGAGCCTGCATGTGCCATCAACACTTAAGTTAGCTAAATGCATGTGCACTAGAAGTTACAAAGTGAGTTTCTCATAATATGTCTCCTTTAAGGCTTGTGCAGTACATTGTAAATTTATGCATGACCGAGTTAGACAGTGAAAAAATCTAAGTGTACAGGTATTGTGATGAGGAAGCAGAATGGCTGCTGTAGATCGGTGGGGTGGGATATGAGGTTGATTTGGGGACTCAAATCTGAAGGAAAGTTCAAACACATTGTACCATACTGGACCACATTATTGAATAGCAACCTTCTTAATCGATGGAACAAGATGCAATGATTGGCTTATGGGAAATGGATCATCTTTTACAGTGAGTATGTACATCCGGCTAGGTTTTATTAGGAATTTCAAATTCGGTTGATTTATAACCTGTTATGAGTCGTCTTATTTGATTGTTCCTTTGTCTGTTGAATGATTATGCCTCTCACGTCAGCCAAGTAGCCAAGGCCTCAATGAAAATTCGCTCAATTTCTGTGAAACAAACACTAAATCATGAACAGAAGTCCTGACACTCTTCAAGCCACATGTGCATTACTCCTCTTCCAGATAGCCTTTTCCAGTCCTTAATTTTGTGCACTCTCTTTTCTGATGATTGGAATCTGTGAATACATTTATGAATTGGTATTATTGTTTATGGCAGCATAGCCCTATCCAAGCTGAAGCTTGATTGGCGATTTTACTTGTGGTTGGGTATTCTCACTGTCTTGGTTATGGGTGGGGATTAGACAGGACGTAGAACCTTCAATGTGGATGACAGTGAGGTTCTTCAATGTCCTTTGCAGCTTGGTTTGAGAGTGATGGAAAGAGGCTGGGCCTGAAATTACCTTGATCAAAGTATCATTTGGTTTTCAAGGCATCTGAGAAAGTTCAAAAAAGCCCTGAATTTAGAGTTTGAATTCCCAGGAGCAGACCTCTAATCCGCTGGGGCGCAGGAGGAAACTTACGCTTGAGGCTTTCATAACAGTATCGATGCAACGTCTGGGGTTTGGATTGTTTTTTTTTTTTGTTGTTGTTGTTTTTTGTGCTGTTTTGTATGGTGATCATGAAACTGATTGTGATGGGCTATGCACTAGACGAGCTTTAGAAAGTTTTATTCACTCTGTAAAGATTATAATAATAATGTAATCTGCTTGTGTAGTGATTTTCCAATTACAGACTCCAGCCCTGAAATTGAAGGAGGGGAAACTCAATCAAGCTGCAATGAGTCAACAATCTACTGAGTGCCAGGGACTTGATTGCATCTCAATGAATTTTATGTCAGCGGTTTTATAAAGCTAATTATTAATATTCAACAGATTTTCCCTCCTGTTCACAATGTCACCCCCTTCCCCTATCTCAGGTGGTGTACAAGAAAGCTGTCATGGCGGTGGGGTCTTTGACCATCAATGAAGAGAGGTCCGAAGTCATTGATTTCTCCGTGCCTTTTGTGGAGACGGGGATCAGTGTCATGGTTTCCCGGAGCAATGGGACAGTGTCGCCATCAGCTTTTTTGGGTAACTTTTAGGCAGGGACTCTGACACCGATTGACCATAACATTATGACCGCCTGCCAAATATTGTGTAGGTCCTCCTTTTCTCCGGTCAAGCCCTCCAAATGCTCTGGGGAATCAGCTGAGGGACCCCGTCATCTGGTAGCGTTCTATCGTGGCTCTAATTTTGTAGCTAACTAGCCAGCTACGTTGGGAACCTGTTAGGGAAGCCGTGACGGTTTTCCAACCCCTGACTGACACCTTTTGTTCAAAAAGTATGTTTACCCGAAATTCTGACACTTTTGTGTTTTGCTGCATGCCAGTATAATAACTGTGGCAGGCGTACACTCCTGCTGGCACAGCTGGACATCTTGGGCAAAAGCTAACTGGGGATTACTGTGTTCATTCTCTGGCTAGCTGGCTAGTTAACGAACTAACGCAATTTCATGTTGACATATAATGTTATATGAAATAATATTAGAATTTCATCACCTTAGAAAATAGCCCTCAGACTCCTAACCACACAGCAAGACATTATCATCCTGATATTTCGATGAAATTCTCCAGTCAGAAACGCGGCCAATGGATCAAGTTCCGTGATACGAATGAGTCTAGGTAGGATAACGGCCCACAGACGACTAGATAAGGCCAAGGGTTAGCGGCTTGGCTAGCCGAGCTGAAGTAACCCCCCTCCCTCAGACAACTAGGCGAGACTAGGGGTGAGCGGCAGGGCTTGACATTCCTACTCTATAGCCCGGGGCCATGTAGGCCTTTGCTCTCACCTAGCCATGACATAACCGGATGAGACAACTCCTGTCCATAGACTGTGTGATTCAAGGTTCTGTCATTCAAAGTGGCCACGCCCTTAATTATGCAGAAATTTAAGCCTTTATATAATGTAAATAAGTAGAGTGACAAAAAATTCACTCCCCCCACAGTTTTCACGGAGGGGAAAATTAGCCATAGAGACCAAAACCGTATTTTGAACCAGGCTGTAAAAATGTTTATTTTTGTTGTGAAACTAGGCTTTTTAACATGGGGGTCAATGGGGATTGACTCACTTCTGCCGCCAGCCTCAAGTGGCCATTCGATGAACTGCAGGTTTTGGCACTTCCGTATTTGCCTCACTTTTCAAACTCAGAGATTGCTGTTTGGCAGGAACCAAAGCAAAGATGCGTGCAAATTTGACAGCCACGCAAAATGATGACAGCAATTTGGAAAAAAACCGAAAACTTGAAATGAAAACATTAAAAAATTTCAGAACACTGATCCATATTTTCAAAATTATTGTTTGTGATCATTTTCTCACTGTGCTTATGAATGTAGAAATTTAAGAACAAGTGTACTTTAATTAGCATGTATCGTTAACTCTCCTGTTATATTTGGGGTCAATTTGACCTGATTTAACGTTCACCATCTCCAAAAACAGGGTGAACATTTCAGCTATATTATTACCAGAGCTTTAAGGCTAAAACATGAAATTGACTAAATAAATGAATTGAAGACTGTGTGCAAGAAGTCCTTTAGTCACATTTTGCAAAAAATGAGCTGACACCAGTATTAAAAGCCACAATGGCCAGAGCATCATCTGATACCAAAGATTTCTGCAAAGGAGCACTCAAGTCTTATGTACTGGTGTGTTTCTGTTGTCCATTGTCATGATCTGCAACATGTTTTGAAAACTTTGACCCAAATCTCAAAAGTATTATTTTGTGACCAAGGTACTTCTTGCGACCAGGTCTTCAATTTATGTCCTAACTTCACGTTGTCAGTATAGGTGCCGTTTGGGTGATTTTGAATCCATGACATATTTTAAACTAAAACCATAATTTTCATCTTGTTTTTGTAGTGTTGCCTAAGACTGGAGGCATGTTCAAATTAATTTCTCATTACACTTTCAGTCTCATTCATTTTCCTGTAATCATTGATGTATAAGGAGAGGATGAAGGAGTCGTGTTTTATTTACCTGGCTATCAAAATAGTCAGAAGAAAGGCATAAATGAGCTGAGAGGAGATTGGTTAACACTTCCAGTTACAAACATCTTGCGTAGTTCTGCATTTTGGGGATCACAAAAATGGTTTATTCATTTGAACATAATAGGAGGGTTAAGTTTGATTTGTCGATAAATGTACGGTATATCTTCAGCAGAACGGATTAGCAAATTACCAACCACTTCCAACTTTCGAACTCTTCTGTGAAGGAAATTTATATACAACCATATAAAGTCAAATAAGCCCGAATGTGAGCCTTGCAATGTACCATTTATAACATTTCATACGTATTTTACACAGATAATACAATAAATATCCGTATAAAAATGCTGGATACCAACATTGACTAATATATGGAAACAAGCACAGTGTATTTTCGGTTCGACATATAAGAACATAAACACAGAATGTTAAAGGAGGAACCCTCTCTTTGATAAGTGACTGCTCTTCGTCGCTGCACGCCTTAATTAGCGGAGGACTGATAATTACTGAGCTTATCCAGGGAAACCCCCTCCATGGCTGTGCGCCAATGCCAAGGTTCTCTTCACCTCCCACCAGAAAAGCTTTTAATGTCTGTGACAAGTTTGTCAGCAGAATCTGTGTGTGTGTGTGTGTGTGTGTGTGTGCGTGTGTGAGTGTGTATGCATAGATGTGGGAGGCTATATTGTGTCTTTTTTGCATATATTTGTGTTGCATGGTTTGTTTTTCTTTGAACATGTATTGAATATGCATGTATGTATGGGTACATATTAGTGAATACTGTAGTGTGTATTTACATACATGTGTATGTGTCAAATGTTAGAGTATTTGTCTGAATGTGTATATGAGGCACCTAAGTAGATGAACTGCGGCTGAGTCGACATTTCTCTCTCCCCCCTGGCATAGAGCCCTTTAGCGCTTCAGTTTGGGTGATGATGTTCGTGATGCTGTTGCTGGTAACTGCCATGGCTGTATTCATATTTGAGTACATCAGCCCCCTGGGATTCAACAGGAACCTGGCACAGGGCAGAGGTGAGCTTCTCTCCCTTAAGTCTATGTGAACTCCACCTGCCCCTTCATTCTGGAACAGGTCCTTCCTCCGTCTCCTGAAAGCCATGTATGTTAAGCCGCACCTCCGGAGTTTCAGTATGACCCGCTGAACTATTTTATTTTCTCCAAAACTTTGGATGTGCTTCATTGTAGGCAAAATTAAAAACAAGCTTTGCTTGAATGGGTCTATCTGGTTAATGTAAAATTAAACACAAAGACTGCCGAAAAGAATTTACTGAACTTGAGTTATATGCAGGTTTGGGCACTCATGATAATGATTATTAGATTATTTTGAATAGATGTGGCCACACATTCAAGGCATTTTTCAATGGAAACTTTTAAACAATGAATTGGACCTTTATCTGCGGTAAATTAAAATGCTTTTAACGAAATGAGGAATAGAAAAATGGAATATATGGTGATGAAATGGTTTGATGTAGCGATGGACCTGCCATTAACTGAAGCCGGACTTTGCAGTTCAAACAGACTTGTATATGAGATTTTATTAGCCTGCTTGGCCGACAGGCCCAAGGGGCTTATGCTGTGCTTAGGGTCATTAGTGGTGGTCTGTCGTGCGTCCGTGCGTGTGTGCGTGCGTGCGTGCGTGCGTGCGTAAGTTAGTGCGTCCACAATTGTCGTTTCAGCGCGATGCAGCTTTCAGTTTTCCACGGATCCTTTTCATATTTCATATGCATGTATGTGGGCCCAAAATCTAGCCCAACTTAGATTTTGGGTGTGCTGCGATTCTTGGTTTGGCCACCAGGTGGCTTTTTCTGCAAAACTTCAAACAGCTCTAGCTCCCTTATTCTATGAGCTAAGATGCTCAAATTTTTACTGTAGGGTGTTCTGCCAAGGGTCCATCATAATTGTTATGGGTTTTTGATTTGAGCAAAATTTCAAGGTTATGTAGGTCAGAGGTCGTAAAATGCACAGATTTTGTTTCACTGCAATAGTGCCTTCAGTTTTCAATGGATCCTTTTCATTTTTCATATGCATGTATATGGGCCCAACATCTAGCCCCAGTTCGATTTTGGGCATGCTGCGATTCTCGGTTTGGCCACCAGGGGGCTTTTCTGCAAAACATCAAACAGCTCTAGCTCCCTAATTCTACGAGCTAAGATGCTCCAATTTTTTGCTAACTTGGCCAAAAGGCCCAAGGGGCTTATGTTATGCTCGAGGTCTTTAGTGGTGGTATGTCGTGCGTCTGTGCGTGCGTGCGTAAACTTTTGGCTTGTCTGCGCTCTAGCGTCCTCAGTTTTTCACCGATCCTTTTCATATTTCATATGTGTATAGACCGTCTTAAGTTCCAGACCAAGTTCGATTTTCAGCCCAATCGGGCAGATACTTTGGCCAATAGGGGGCGTTCCATTTTGGCCACGTTTGGCCAAGTGGGCGCAGTGTCTTTGCCACTGTTTTTTAATTAGAGAAAGAGTGGAATCTAGATTAAGGGTCAGACTTCGGACTCATCAAGTGACTTTTTATTCCGAAGCTCCCATCTTCTATCGTGGCTTGACAAAACTATTTATTTGTAAATGGGATTCACTCTTATATTGTTATCAATGGATAAAAGGATAGTTGTATAAATGGGCTGGATGTTTAGGGTTCATCAAGTCAACGCAAGCCAGTTTTATTTGTAATGTACAAGTAATGATGAGTTTTTAAGAGTTTAAAAAAAAAAAAAAAAAAGATTTTGTCTGGTGATGTCCCCACTGCTGCCATGGGAACCCACTGAACTCTCAGAAGCCTCTATCTCCATACCGGTTCTTTCTTATTTTCTTGTTCTTGTAATAAAAGTTTGTCAATTTCGTCTAATGTGCAAAAATGGCTGTACCCCGTTCATTCAAGACAGACAGGGGATACATAACGATCCCTTGACACTGTTGCTGTTTTTGGGCTGTTGTTCCTTTTGCATGTAGAAGTGGGCAACAGACTTTTTTTTAGAAAATAAAGCTCATGCTTTTATTTGTAGCTTAGAAAGAATGATACAGCACAGTGCAATTAACCTTAACTGAGTCCCACATAGAGGGTCTCGTTGATCAATGGATAGTTGAAAGCCTTGAGAGACTCAGGGGCTGGTGTGAATATTCATGAGATTGAGCCCACTTTGATTTACCGTTTCTGTTTGAATGGAAGAAGTTCTATGCCTGTGGACTCATTGCTAAATAAGTTTGCGAGTCCAAGACATATGTGGGGACAAGCAGCGTTATCGCAACTCTACTAGCTTTCATCGGAAATTATAAGCAAATTGTTTGCGCAGACGCGCACATTTTATTCCTCTTGTAATGCTTACGCCACGATCCCTAAAAACATAACAATTTAAATGTGTTCTATTCAATATCTAGCACATGTAATCTTTGTGCTACTGTAAAAAATTGAGGCATTTCAATAACTGCTGATATCACCTAAAAGAATGCGGCCGACAAATTCCAGAATTCATCTTGACAGCAGTGTCATCCAGTTGTAATGTCTTTGTGCATCCACTTGTTTCATATGAATGTACTTTGGGTATACATTATTTAAAAAAAAAATTAACCTATGTATTTATTTATATTGACTCTCTGAGCCTACTTGCAGAGTCAAACAATGGTTTTTTTTTTTTTCTTAGGTTCATTTTTAAAAGTCAAAAATAATTCCAGGAAAGTCTAAGCTCATTGAAAAGCTCTATATGCAGACATTGTACGTACACATTAACTCTATAATAAGTCTAGTACAAGATGCTGATGTACTTGTTTTCTCAGGAAACAGTGAGCAGGTTCGGACAGGAGGTCCAATGTCTCATTGATTTTGGGGTGCTTCATTACGTATAGTTGGCTGGACATATTTGTCGGTCTTTAGTGGCAGTGTCAACACAGACAAATGGGGTGCACAACAGAGAGGTATACTGCTGCCCAGAGTTACTATGGTGAATAGATGAAGATCACCTCTCCAATGGTTCAGTATTTAATCTAAGTGTCCGCTGCTGAGATTCATCACCAGCGACAAGTGTCTCTAACATCGCCTCCGAGTCTCTCAGCGGGGAACATGTTCAAATTCATACCTTAAATGGTGCTGGTGCATCAAAACCAGCAAAATACATGCTGAGAGCAGTCATTTGTTTCGGAACAGATATTTCCCATTTAAAATCCAACCCTGAAAAGGCTGCGATTGTAATGTACTTTTTTCTTCATTTCTTTGTTGATTCCTGTGTTTTTATCTATTGGAGCAGTGCAATTCAGTATCTTCATAGCATTTCTGTCTTAAGAACCAATATTGATCCTAAAGCAGAATGATTTTTTTAGCTGATATTACTTGATATTACTGCAGGTTTTAATACAGAAATGTTAATTTAATAACTGAATTACGTGTCTGTTAGGATGTTAAAAAGCTTTAATTAATATAGAACAGAAATCTATAATAATGTAACATTCATTTCTTCAAAAAGTGGGGCAAAGGTGCGATTGTATAATGTTATTATATCAGTACTTCACCTTATTGATTATGAACTGATGATCAGCAAAAAAACTGGACATCCTTGTTCTCTCCAGGATCAGCGGTGACCCCTGCCTTGTCCTGTCCAAAGCATATATCAGTCTTTATTGATGGTCACAATTTCTCTCAAATTTGGAGTTTGCCATCCTATGAGCTTTTTAAAGGTGGTGACCAATTGCTTAAACTAGCTTCAATCAGTCCAGGCAGTTTAAGCGTCTTGCAGAAGGAAGTCAGATGACTACAGCAATAAAACCTTGTAAAAGAAAGATGATGTTGTCGCTAACATCTTTTCTGGACAAAATCTTTCTCTGTAGATCCTCATGGGCCATCCTTCACCATGGGCAAAGCTGTGTGGCTTCTGTGGGGCCTGGTCTTCAACAACTCTGTCCCCGTTCAGAACCCGAAGGGTACCACCAGCAAGTTCATAGTGTCGGTGTGGGCGTTCTTTGCTGTCATTTTCCTGGCCAGCTATACTGCCAATCTGGCTGCCTTCATGATTCAGGAGGAGTTTGTTGATCAGGTCACAGGCCTAAGTGACAAAAAGGTTAGTATAAGCATTTCAAGAAAAAAAAACTTCTCATGCAATGCAGAGTCACAGCTGCTTACTGGTCATCTATTATTGTCAGTATAAATAGGGCATTTTGCAAAACATTTGTCTTTGTACGCTTTACACCAGACCCGGGACTAAAACCAGATAAGCTGGAGGCAAGAATGTTGTCCCCAAGAAGAATTTTATTTGGGACCCATACTCAAGAGGGGATGATGATGCTACTTTCATATACTCTAGAATCAGTCTGTTGTGCCACTGGAAGATGGTTAAAATGCCAGGAATCAATGTTTGAAAGTCCAAGTCACAAGTATACATTTTTGACATAATCAAGGATTAGCCCTCCAAACTTTGTTTGTGAAGAATAAAATTAACACTAACCTCCAGATTCCACCGGGACCGTCTTGGCCGCGTTACTGTTGCAAAACGGTTGCCGGAATTGATTGCGGCCATTCAAGGCAATGGTTCTGATTCCACCAGCCGCACCACGGCACATCTCGGCTGCATCCTAGAAACGGCTCTCCGCGCTGCTCCGCTGAGAATATGCGCCGAATCTATTTTTGGCGGTGCCGGGGCTGCAGTCATGCTAATCTGAATATTGCAGGGATACATTTTCCATAGTTCGACCATCTACAGTCATTGGTTCCAATTACTTTAGCATCAATGCTAATGGGAACGGCACCCCAGATCGTGCCAGGCAGGAGGTAACTATCAAGAGGGATACGTTTTTAACTGAAAGAAACTAGCCACAAATCTTTGATATAAAATTTGTTTATAACTTACTTTTCAACACCTTGTCTGTGATTTTGTTTTAACTAAAACAAAGGCACAATTTTTTGTTTTATCTATGGCGTTCATGGCTGGACTGTAGTAGTCTACACCACAACAAAGTCAGAAATGACATTAAATACAATTAAAGCAGAAAAAACAGAAAGCATTCAACTTTGTGACCAACTCACCTATGGTAGAAGCACAAATATCCAGGAAAAAACACTAATGAAAGAAGCTAAATCTGAGCAGGTCAATTTTGTCAGCTGGCATGACGCTTCACTAACGTTTTGCTCTCAGTGGGACATGAAGTTGCGTGCAAGATGGAACAAAATAGCATCACTCACGTTATGCTGCAGATGCGCACCCAGTGGAATCTAGAGGTTAAAGGAACACTGTCATGAAACTCATGCATGCACAGTACCACTGCATAAACTTGAAGAAAATAGCCCATTTTTGTTTGTTTTTTTGAACTTGTTACTTCTGGAAATTGCATGTTTGAATCATGGTTTATGATGGCCATCCCCGTGTTGTTCTTTTCCAAAAAACTAGTTATTTACATGAGGGAGGACTCGTAGTATATTCAGTTCAGTTCTTTTAAACATCCATTTTGCTCGCGCTAACTTTCAAACGGTTTTTGCGTCTGGTTATGTCTGGCCATGGGGGCCACCAGCCTACAAGCAGTCGAAGGCGAGAACATGCCTCGATAGGTAATGTGGGGCTACGCAAGAATCTCTCTGAACTGAGGAGTACTCATTATGCATGCTCAGCCATGACAGTGTTCTTTTACAAGTAAATGCTTTTGTTGCAGTCAAAGCTATTATATGCTTTAATAGATACTATCCATAATGGGTCTGATATAGAAATAATGGTGTGTGTGTGTGTGTGAGTGTGTGTGTATGTGTGTGTGTGGGTGGGAGTCTGCATAGTGGCTGCCAAAGTTGTACCCTTGTGTTAAGCATTTAACCTTACTCCAGTGAATTACCCAGCTGTACAAGTGAAAACCACATTAGTCACCCAAGAAACTGCCTTCTGCTCAGCGAATAAATATCCACAAAACACTGAATAAACTGCAACATATATTACACAAAAAAATTGTACCACTGTATTTGGTAGATAATGTTAAACTATTTACTGGGAACAGTCAACCCGACAAAACTACTGTACCAGATTGGCTTATTTTTGTTTTTGCCTGTTTCATGAGCCACCCAGTGTAGACCACCAGTGATAGTACTTGTTATAAAGAGTCATTGTAGGGTCCCGTTTGATCGAAACCTCTGGCTCATTATTGTATATTTACTGTTCTAAATGGATAATGATTTTGACCTTGCTTATGGAAGAACATGTCTGTTCATTATCTTTGCATTATACTAGAAGGACAGCAGAACAATTTGTGAAGGCCTGCAATGCTGAAGAGAAGGATGAGACTTACACAAAGGCACTTGCCTTAATCCATCAGAAACATTGCTGCGTACTTAAGGCTTTAGAAAACATGATTTACCTCAAATTATTTGTGCCCAAGGAGGATTCGCTGATCTGCTGTCCTTGCGTTGAAAGCCTGACTCTGCTTGGGATTTCAGATTTTAAGTGTTTGAGACACTAAGCTTAATCTTCACGGCTTCACACTGCTAAACCTGCTGTAAACCACTCTTGTTTCCTTGTATAGTATTCAAAGGCTGCTGTGTGCTGTGACTGAGAGCTACCAAACCATGGGGGGCAATTACTTTTCACAGAAGGAGTCTGCATTTCAGCTATTGGCTGAATGCAGCAAATTAGGAAAACTGGATTTGTTTTATTGGTGGCATACGGTTACGCTCATCAGGCATACCGTTATGACTTGGTCTTGGACTAGAGGAGGGAAGGTCAACCCCATAAAACCTATGGACCCATGTTTGGGTCCGACAAACGCAGCTGCCCTATTCAAACCTGTGGAACTTCAGGCCTTCGAGTGAAGATCCCTAGGTTTCCAACGATCCCAATTATGTCCTACTGAATTACGGGGAAATGTGTGTAAAATGACGTACAAGATGTAGATATTTTCAATTTGATGTAATGCCGTGGCCATAAAAACATGGCATCCTGGGTTTGAATTTTTCACTCAATATTAAGCGTGAGGTCGCTTCAGTGAAGCGCTGCAGCCAGCAGATACACAATACTTTGTCCAACAATATGAAAAAAAAATGCTTTTTCTGATTCTGAACCTACTTAAGGGGAAATTTAAGTGAAAAATTGGAGTTAAAGTGGGTAATTAGTCCCAATTCTACAGAACAGCAGAACTGAAAGAATTATAGAAGGCGTGCTTTGTTTTGTATAAAGGTGTGCGTATGCATACTTTAGATTCAGTTTTATCCATCCATATTTTGCTCATAAAGTAGGAATAACATTCCTGCAGGCAGGAATATCTGTGATCAGTCTCTGATTGGCTCCTTAACGTCGGGCTGCATTGTTACTACGGCCCCTTGGGCACATTATCAACAGGCTCTGTTCTGAACAGACTGTTCCTAAGCACCGGTGCGGCACCTCCATTTGTGTCCCATGGGTAAGGCTGCGTCTGAAGTTTGTCACAAGGTGGATATAATTTGTGTGCATTGACAAGCTGTTACTGGCTGTAATTGTTGCTTTTTATGCCCAGCTGCCTCAGGAGAATGGTAATTCATATACAGGTGGGGGTGGGGGTACGCACAGAGCACTGTTTGATTTTAAACTACCGCAGTAGAACCTGGCCAAAGTCCAAACTTAAGTGTTGGAAGGAGATCTGGAAGAAGGCAGTGGCCTGCAGGGCAGGAGAAGGGGGTCTGAGTGGGCCTGAGTGCTGTGGTCTGACTCGCTCCGTTTGGGTAAGACGAAGTACCCCTGCTTTGGTTATGAAGACAGCCAGTTAAATGTCGGAGCACTAAATAGTGACCCTCAGAGATCGGAGGATGTGAATGTGGCAAGCCAATAGGCTTTGACTTCCTAGCTCTAGCCACTCTCTCTCTCTCTCTCTCTCTCTCGTCATCCGCATGCCACTGTTTGAGTCAAGTTGACAGTATGGGGTCTGCCAGCAAACTTGCTGAACAAGCAGAACAAAAACAAAAACAAGTGGAGGCATAAGATCAGTCTCAAGGAGAGCCACGTCATAACCTGAGCTGGTTGACACCTGCCTCATCCTTTTATCAGAATATTACAGTGTTAGAACTCTGGCAGGAAAAAGCTCATTCAGCTTATTATTTCCTCGCTTTGTCTACAGGTGAAGGATAAATGCAGATGAATCCACAAAATAAATCTCTTTAAATATTGATGGAACAAAGTGCAAAAAGCAGTAAATGCATTCATAAAATCTGGCGGATCGGGTCGTCATACCGACGACTGCAAATTCGCTGCTGCCTTTGCTTCTTCGCTGAAACAAAAGCAAGCAAATTATCAGATAACTAGAGTGAAAGCTGATGCCTGACAGTGAGAATCGTCCGTGTGATATGTATATTATTGCAGTCCTCGGGTGCCAGTCTTGTCCTGGTGCCAAGCCTGGCTGTCAGTCAGAGAGGCTGAGCCTCCGACGCTGTCAGGAGAGATTGAGTTTGTAGATTCAACATGTTATTTGGTTTGTCCTCCAATGTGATAGATAGGAGCTGCTATCCCAGGGGCATCTAGGGGAGCGATGAGAAATTGGGTACTGGGAATGTTATTTTCTTTACTCACAGCGAGTATATCTAAATACCGTTTACTGTAGATTTATTCAGAGTCGTACACAGTGTAATTATTCAGGGGCATGGTAGTTTGTAAATACGCAATGTGCATGTAAGAGACTGTGCCAGCATGTGATTTAAACTGCTCAATGTCAAGCATGGTGATGAAGAATGTGTTGTCGCTGTATTTAAATTTCACCATTCAGTCCCTCAGGCTGATCATTTTGTCCACTGTGTCACAGAACTGGGTTAAAATGAAATCACAATTCTGTAAATTCACAATATTGTATTCAGTTTATTCATTTAAAAAATATCCAGAGAACTTTATTGACATTTTTCAAATCTGGACTTTAATATCACACCATTTTGCTTTATTTGACAAAACATACAAAGAGAGACAAGAGAAATTCTAAAAAATGGAGCATAAATCCATGTAATACATACATAAATACATTCTTCCTACTCCCTAGCTTGTTCTAAAATTGCCTTTGTAAGAAACTTAGACAATAGGTTTTGAGAATTAATGAATATATAGTTACATCATGAGAAAACACATATATGCGGGTGAATAAATTCATCCGACGGTTCTTTATTGTTGAACAGCTGCTTTTTAAAAATTTTTTTATGTTCTCTTCTTACAGTTCCAAAGTCCTTACTCCTACTCGCCACCATTCCGGTTCGGTACTGTCCCAAATGGAAGCACAGAGAGAAACATCAGGAAGAATTACCCGGACATGCACCAGTACATGGTGAAATACCACCAAACAGGTGTCCAAGATGCGCTGGTCAGCCTCAAGACTGGGTACGGCCAGGTCCTCTCTCTGCACTTTGGTTTAAAGGTGATGGATACAAGATTTAGCGAGATTCAGATGTTTTACACTCCATCTAGCGTGTCTGGGGAGAATCGCAGTCGAGAACTGCTTGAAGCGCGCACTCCCTCAATGGGTAACAATGGCAATATAATCGTGGAATAATCTAGGGATATTGCTTGATCTTTGCCTATGGGTTTCATTTGATGGATCTTATTGGCTTTGTTGTGAGCATTAAAAGTAAACACATGCAATAAATGAATAAAGTGGATCGTGTGTGGACGTAGTTTTTCGGTGAGAGTTAGACTAAAATTCTACCACACTAGCTTACGTTTGGCTATAAGCTACTGACTAACTAGCATAATGGCCGCTCAGTGGCTTAGAAAAGTTAGCTACGACCCTGTTTCCAAAAAAGTTGGGATGCTGCGTAAAATGTAAATAGAAACAGAATCCAATGATTTGCAAATCGGGTAAACCTTATATTTAGTGGGAAATATTGCAAAGACAACATTTCAAATGTTGAAACTGAGAGGTGTTATTGTTTCTTGAAAAATATTTGCTCATTTTGAATTTGATGCCAGCCACATATTTCAAACCAGAGAGATCAGAAGATGACATTTCCCCCCAAACCCCACAATCCAATCTCAGAAATCCCAGAATATGAAAGGGCACCAGCCTAGAACCTGATTAATATGCACAGCAAGTTTCGTTAATAGATATTCTACCATTCATTCCAGCGAATTCTGCATTTTGATTGGTTAACACCAGGTATCTATTCACCGGTACACTACCTCGCACTGGGTCAAGACCTCACGCTGCGTGAAGAGCTCTCGCTTGATTATCGAGCTGCTTCAATAGAAAACGTAGGCTATTAATTTCCGTGTCCAAAAATGGCGACCACTATCACGTCTGACGTTCCCACTTCAAACTTTGACTGCGGAACTTTAGAGGAAATATTTCACAATGATGATATCAAACCTGAATGGCCGCCTTGACTGGTTAGCAACCTGGTTACCAACCTTACAAGTTCACCATTTAACATATTCAGCTGGATTTCATTTGGCATTTCGTCCGGTGTAACCAAGCTTAGCATTTTCCTCTCTTATATCATTGTTGTAGTTAACTGCAGCAGTCACATCCAACCAGGGCTGGAGTGGGACTCATTTTCATCCTGGGACTTTCATGCCTCAGACCAACCCACTTTACTTCACATACTGATATAGATGTAGATGTAGATGTGGATGTATTACTATAGCTTTGCTGTCAGAGTGTACAATCTTGTTATTCATGGTATTTTCTTAGAACATCATCATCACTACACAATTCAGTGTCAGAAAGCATCAGAAAAGAGCAAAATAAGACAAAACTTACATATGTAACTCCCAAACATGAATAAATGTGAATGTATTGCTCTGTTCTACTTAACTTTGTTATTCACATTATAACTTTGTAAGGGTTCCATAATCTTACTTTCCCTAGACATCACTATAGTATTTACATCAGTAATGCCTGAGCACCGCATTATTCTTTGAGACTTTAATAAAGTCCAGGTATTACAGTTTATTATTGTCCAAAGACATGACAGTGTCCTTCAAGGCCGAACAAAAAACAAATCCTGTGTTTCCGGTAAAGGAAGGATTTGGGATAGGGGTTAGTGGGTAGGTTTTTAAATGAACTGCCCTTAACAGAATGAAAATGATCATGTTAGATCAGTTTCTCCTTCCGATGTGTTTTTTTCATTAAAAGCATAATTGTATGACTGTTTAATTTTTAGGTCTTGCACACTGCGGTAGCCTATTCAGGGTGCAAATTGTTAAAAAAGAAAAAAAATGGGAGGTGTACATTTTCCCAGATAGAATTTTAGAACTTTAGAGAAGGTTCAAAAAACTAGCTTGAACTTAACATAAACATGACAAGAGAAACCGTTTGACTCTTTATCATTTGTTTCCCTGGTTGCTTTTCAAGACCACGTGATAGAAGGATGAGATGATGACATGATGTACAATATGCTGTTACCGTGCTTTTTTTTTCTAGAACATTGCTGCATGAGTTAAAATCTATGACTCTTTCAATAATTATAATGCAGTGAGTAAGATCATTGTTTGTTTTTAATTAAGCAATTCTGTGTGCAAATATTCATACAACTTAATCTAGCCACACACGGTCTGCGATGCAATGTGATGTAACGCTATTAATTTATCGAATCTTTTGCAGTCCTTATGAAATCTGTCAGTGCAGGCTATTTGTGTATAGGGTCATTCAAAAAAGCCAGCTACATAGCTAACATTAGCTATGTGGCTAGTTGTCTGGTAGTGTCCTCTAAGTATATAAATACTTGCCTGACAAAATTTGCCTCTTTTGGTATTATGTAGGCTTTTTGCTTCCACTTTGCCTGAACTTCCCCGATATCTTTTGATTACTGACTGTTCCTTGTATGACTCCTGGGACATTAGTTAAAAAATTATGCCTGCAGGAGTGTCACGGAGATCTGCTACTTTAACTGATTAATGGCAGCAGCCACCAAATCACCACATAACCTGCATGCTATTGGCTCGCAAGGCCTGGCATACATTTTAAAGTGAAAACAACCCTCGCTGCACCACTGCAGTGAGTTTGTACTATGATAGAAGTAGAGAGGAAAGAAAGAAGGAAATCTCGAGAGGCGTAGTAGTAGGCGTAGAAGTTTACCTCTATCAGACAAGATTAAAAAGTGCAATTAGCGAGAAAAACTACTCAATTACCGTGATGCGAGTATTTGTAATAGATTACTTTACACCTCTGGTGATGGCTTCATTACTGCTGAACAATATATACATGTTTTGGTCTGCCATCGAGATGTCTTTTTCAAGGAAGGCCTGGCATATTTCAGCAAGGCAATGCCAAACACCACATTTCGCACGTATTATAAAAACATGGCTCCGTAGCAAAAAATATGGGTGCTAAACTGGCCTGCCTGCTCTTCTGACCTGTCACCAACTGAAAATCGTCAGTACAGTATGAAATGGAAAATATGGCAAAGGGGGCTGCAAAGTGTTGAGCAGCTAAAATCCTACAGCAGTTGATTTTTCCGAAGCGCTCACAAAGTGTTGTTGAAAGAGGAGGTGATGCAAAGCAGTGATAAACATGCCCCTGTGCCAACTTTTTTCAAACTTGTTGTTGGCATCAAATTCAAAATGAGCATATATTTTTCAAACATTTTTTTCCCAGTTTCAGTACCTGATATGTTGTTTTTATACTGTTTTCAACTAAATACAGAGTTAAAATGATCTGCAAATTATTGCATTCTGGTTTTATTTACATTTTACGCAGCTTCCCAGCTTTATTGGAAAGGGGGCTGTAAATAAGGATGTTCCAGGATTGATTTTTTTTTCCCCACAGAAATTATACTGCTATCACTGTTGGTACTAGCAGAGTCGGTAAAAGCCAGCAGCAAACTTGCTTGGCCAGCTTTAGTTAATGATGTTGGCGAGCTACTAAACATACCTACATGCTAGATAGCTTGCAATGCTTCAACGCGATGATGTTAAAACACAAATTCCAAATACTTTCAGTGAAGTTGCTGCTGATAAACCAAAGTATAAACTCTATGTAGCATGTACAACCCCATTTCCAGAAAAGTTGGGACGCTGTATAAAATGTGAATAAAAACAGAATGCAATGATTTGCAACTCATGTGTACACCTGTACCCTACCATTCCTCCCTGACCAGTTAGCAAATTGACACTCACAGGAATCGTGCTGCAGAGATAACATGTTGTTTTAAGGCCTTAACGCAACTGGCTCGGTGGTGCTTTTGTTGTTATGGACCAAAACAAAGGCTCATTTGGAACCCAACAAAAATTTGAAAATTGTTAAAATCAAAATAAAAGTAATATTTATGGGAAAATAAATACTTTTATTTTGCACCTTTCAGGAAGCCCTATTTGTGTATTAGTGTTTTTTTATTCTTTTTTTCATATAAATCTTGTATCTATCACCTTCAATATGTTTATAGTTGAAACCTCCAGACCAAAAAGTGTGAAGCCTTATCGAAATTGCATTTTACAAACCCCAATTCCAATAAAGTTGGGACATCGTGTGACTATTGTGAATAAAATGTGGGTTTATGAGATTTGCAAATCATTGCATTCTGTTTTTATTCGCATTTTACACAACATCTCAACTTTTTTGGAATGGGGGTTCGTACTTTGGGTTTTGAATGTTTCATGTTGAAGATCAAGTCTCAGAAGCGCCTTGTTAGACTCTCTCTTTTACACACAACTCACTGCAGATTGGTGAAAGGGAATTTTTTTTTGCCCAGCAAAACAGGCAGGCAGAAGACAGAGAGACAGCACTAATGCAGTAATTTGGTCCGTAGTATTTCCTGCCCATGAGATCTTACCTTTTATTAAGGCTGCAGAAGGGAAAACAGTCACAACCCCAGCAGGACCACCCACCTTTTTGGTATTGCTGCCCCAAATGTATTCCTGTGGGTGTGTGTGCGGGTGTGTGCGTGCGTGTGTGTGTGTTACTGTGTAATAAAAATGTCCCCATTTAACCTGGGAAGATGATGAGCTGTGCAGGTGTGATATCTCTGGTTTACACCTCCTCTAATGTGGCAGCCCGAACATCTCCCAATGGAGTCGATCATTTTGGGGAGCACCTCATACAGTGTGCTTTTATCGGATTACATCTCTGGGGTTGCAATGTCCCCTCATATCAAACGCAATGAAACTGATTCACACACTGGAGAGTTATGGCCTCTCCTTCCATCTACAGAGCCGGCTGCCTGTGCTTAAGTCTTCCCTGGACACGACAGGAGTTCCAGAGAAGGTTCTGATGTCTCTAAACTTTTAATAGTTAATGATATCATAAATTGCACAGTGGTACCCCTGCTTTTAAAAAACGACACCAGTGTCTCAGTCCCGCCGACAGAGATCACGCATTAAGGAGTACATAAAATGAGTCTAGTCAGTAGTGAAAGGGCTTTCATGTGAAATGGTGACACTTCTGACACTTCCATTGTTCCTCTTGCTGACTGTTCCTTGTCTTTGTCCAATATGCGAATTGTTTTACAATTACTGAACAGAAGCCAAAGTCATGCTAAGAACCTTCAACCTGTCAGAGGGCTGGACTTGCTGAGGACACGATTTTCTTTGACTTTGCCCACAAGTTTCTCCAAAATAGTTGAACCTTCAAAGGCAAGGCTAATCAAATAAAATCAGGGCTGTGGTGTCGGCAACAGTGACGTGCATGGTCACCGGCTGGGTCAGTGGTTCCCAAAATTTTTACAATCCCCTACCCCTTCATCTATTCAACCTCCTGCTGCATACCCGACCAGTGCCAGGGTCAGCGCACACATATTTCATGTTTTAACCCCCACCCCCAACTCAAAGCACGCACGTGCACACCCACACACGCACACATATACACTGAGAAATAGATTCAAATACAGTCATTACTCTAGAGGTGTTTGTAGGACGTCATCATAGGGTGGGAATTTGGAATATTTGGGTGGACAACAACAAAAATGTTGCTTTTCCTAAATAGTGAATCTGAAGAAGGGCATAGTTTAATTTTGAGGAGGGGGACAAAAGGAGTACAATTACAGCAATTGAACTGTAGCGATCTCGGACCATTAACCTATGAAAAAAAAAAAAAAAAAAGCATGATTTGAACAAGAGTGAAAACTTGTGAGCAAATTTTGGTCACAGTTGAGTGAGTGCGTATATGTGGCAGCTGGTGAACTGGCGATAGAAAACTGGCCACATCTGATAATGTTGAGTTATCGGAGTTTCTGTAATGGTAATTTAAATGAATTATTGAAAACAGGTCGTGACCAATCATTAATTCTAAGGGATTGTTTTGAGCCTCCCCTATCACCAGTTGCCACTGATTTTTTATATGTATGTATATATATATATATATATATATATATATATATATATATATATTCACAGTGAAATAGTATTTGCCCCATTCCTGATTTCTTTTTTTTTTTTTTTGCATATTTGTCACACTTAAATGTTTCAGATCATCAAACAAATTTTACTATTAGACAAAGATAACCTGAGTAAAGACAAAATGCATATTTTAAATGATGATTTCATTTTTTGAGGGAAAAAGCTATCCAAACCTGCCTAGCCCTATGTGAAAAAGTAATTGCCCCCTCATGTTAAATCATGAATTAACTGTGATTAACCACATTTTATGAGTTACCTAAATCTAATAACTGGTTGTGCCACCCTCGGCCACAACAACTGCAATTAAGCATTTGCGATAACTGGCAATGAGTCTTTCACATTGCTGTGGAGGAATTTTGGCCCACTCTTCTTTGTAGAATTGTTTTAATTCAGCCACATTGGAGGGTTTTCGAGCATGAATGGCCTGTTTAAGGTCATGCCACAGCATCTTAATCGGATTTAAGTCCAGACTTTGACTCGGCCACTCCAAAACTTTCATTTTGTTTTTTTAAAGCCATTCAGAGGTGGACTTGCTGGTGTGTTTCGGATCATTGTCTTGCTGCATAACCCTAGTGCACTTGAGGTTTAGGTCACAAACTGATGGTCAGACATTCTCCTTCAGGATTTTCTGGTAGAGAGTGGAATTCATGGTTCCATCAATCACGGCAAGTCATCCAGGTCCTGCAGCAGCAAAGCAGCCCCAGATTATTACACCACCACCACCATGTTTGACTGTTGGTATGATGTTCTTTTTATGAAATGCAGTGTTAGTTTTATGCCTGATGTAACGGGATGCACACCTTCCAAAAAGTTCACTTTTTGTCCTACAGTCCACAAAATATTTTCCCAAAAGTCTTGGGGATCAACACGATGTTTTTTGGCAAATGTAAGATGAACCTTTGTGTTCTTTTTGGTCAGCAGTGGTTTTCGCCTTGGAACTCTCCCATGGATGCCATTTTTGCCCAGTCTCTTTCTTATTGTTGAATCATGAACACTGACTTTAATTGAGGCAAGTGAGGCCTGCAGTTGTTTAGATGTTGTTCTGGGTTCTTTTCTGACCTCCTGGATGAGTCGTTGATGCGCTCTTGGAGTAATTTTGGTGAGCTGGCCACTCCTGGGAAGGTTCACCACTGTTCCAAGTTTTCTCCATTTGTGGATAATGGCTCTCACCGTGGTTTGCTGGAGTCCCAAAGCCATAGAAATGACTTTGTAACCCTTTCTCAGACTGATGGATGTCAATGACTTTGTTTCTCATCTGTTCTTGAATTTCTTCTGATCGCAGCATGATGTGTTGCTTTTTGAGATCTTTTAGCCTACTTCACTTTGTCAGACAGGTTCAATCTAAGTGATTTCTTGATTCAACAGGTCTGGCAGAAATCAGGCCTGGGTGTGGCTAGTGTAATTGAACTAAAAAAATGTGGTTAATCGCAGTTAATTCATGATTTAACAAGAGGGGGCAATTACTTTTTCACACAGGGCCAGGTAGGTTTGGATAGATTTTTTTTCCCTTAATAAATGAAATCATCAATTAAAAACTGCATTTTGTATTTACTCAGGTTATCTTTTGTCTAATATTAAAATTAGTTTGATGATCTGAAACATTTAGGTGTGACAAATATGCAAAAAAATCAGAAATCAGGAAGGGAGCAAAGGGGGCATATATATATATATATATATATATATATATATATATATATATATATATATATCCCTTACATTTGGCAGCCACAGCGTATTCTGTGTTCATGTATGCTATTCCCTATTGTCCAATATTCCCTGTGTGCACCAAACATTTCTTTCCCAATTTATTTGGTCTGCTGCTTCAGAGCTTCTTACAAGTGCAATACTGTTTGCAAACCTGTTTCCAGTTCAACTGGCCCAGAAGACACTTATCTTAGCTTAGCATGTTGCTAAGAGATTTCAGTGGGAAATGCCGTAGGAAAACGGCAAAGCTAGAGGAGTTAACATTACACTTTTTACATTGAAATAAGAACTGAACATGAAAAAAGACTGTCACTTTGAACTCTTACTAACTTTTAAGGATGTGCAGGAGCCTTACAAAACAAGCAAAAGGAAGTTTTGGCAGAGGATATGATGGGCATAAGCTACCATAATAACTACTGAACGAGTGACGAGCTACACTTGCGCAGCATTAGCATTGTGGCTTCATTATATCATAAACTCCTGAAACTGCAGGTCGTAACAATATGGGCACAGCTCTGATTTTCAGGAGTAACCGTTCAGAATATCCAGCATTGAACTGTGTCCAGTTTAGAAAACAGTCTGCAGTAAAATGGCGATAGCACATAACTGCCTCTGGCTCATCACATCTTCCTCCTTTGGATGTCCATACAAATAGGGTTTTTTATGGCACGCCCTCAGTGGCTGCATTTCCGAAATCCGCTTGATTCAATGGTGTTCCAAACTAGCTGCCTGGTGTAAAAATTTCAATTGGTGACGCCACCAATTGAGGGACAAAATAGTGGAATGCCATTAAGGCATTTCAGGCAGCTCTGGAGCAGTGTGTTTTCTGGGAGAGAAAACTTCCTCTAGAGGTGCTTTTGGGTCATTTTCATATGCAGACCTCTTACATGCTGAGAAAGACTACATGGTACACACAAAGACATAAAAAAGTGAAAAACCATAATAGGTGCACTTTAAATGAACTAATCTTTGACTGAGATGATTTGAATCAATACATTCTTTTAAAAAATTTCTTCAATTTTGAATCCTTTTTTCATGAATTGGGCATCATTAATAAGTGATGGAACCATGAAGTCTGCTCTCTACCAGACAATCCTGAAGGAGAATGTTCAGCAGTCAGTTTGTGACTTAAAGCTCAAGCGAACTTGGGGTAGTCAGCAGGACAATAATCTGAAGCACATTAGCAAGTTGAATTCTGAAATGGCTGAAAAGAAACAAAATGAAGGTTTCTGAGTGGCTTGTTAAAGTCCTCACTTGAATCTGATTGAGAAGCTGTGGCATAACCTTGAAAAGGCAGTCCATCCTCAAAAATCCTCCAAGGTTCTGAATCAAAATGATTTTGCAAAGAAGAGTGGGCTAAAATTCCTCCACAGCGAAGTAAAACACTGATTGCCAGTTATTGCAAATCTTTGATTTCAGTGGTCGCCGCCAAGGGAGGCATAACCAGTCATTAGGTTTAGGGGGGCAATTATTATTTCACATGGGTGATATACTGTACGTTTTTAATAACTCTTTACCGCCAGTGAATGAAATGATCATTTTACCCTCAAGTTTATAAGCTATTTTGTACACATTCGCTCATTTATGACCTCATTATATACTGGGTAGGAGCAGGACTTTTGAATGGCCCCATTTCCGTTTATGATATATTTACTGCTTCCTAAACAAATGGCATGCATATTAAAATACTCCAATGTAATTATTTGTGTTTTGAATTAATTTCAAATGCAGAGAGCAGTTAGAGACCACATATAGAAAAACAAAATTGCATTTATTTAGATACTCATCGTCTGTTGCCTCTCATAAAATATAAAACAATTATTCTTATTTTTGAAGAACACCAGATAAAAGTAAATTCTATCAACTAAACATGAAGTTTGAGTGCTGTATGTATCACAGCATAACAGCATCATTATGAGACCAGAACATGAGAGTAGTAACTCTGTAATAATTTTCTCAACAGTAAATTACAATTGGAAATAATCAGTATAGTTGGGGTGTTTTCTCATCGCTTGATGTAAACAGAACTTGGCCGGCGTGGTGGCACAGTGGGTAGCACTAGTTTCACAGCAGGAAGTTTGTGGGTTCGAATCTGGCAGTAGATTAAATGCGATACATTGCTGTAAGTTTGGCTCTGCTGCAGGGTCTGAAATACCGGGGCTGCAGTTGCACCCAGGCCAAGTGTGATGGGGGCCTGTTGACAAGCACAGTGCTTAACAAATTTATTAGACCACCACCCAATGTTAGGTTTATGCCACAGCTGCCCTAAATTGTAAGTGTTGGTAATTACCAAAATAATTTTTATTTGTTTAGTTTCTGTAATGGTTAATCCACCAGTATGCGCAAGCTCTTTATCTGAAATTATATTTGTAATGCTGAAATATAATTATCGTTGTGGTCCATGAATTTTCGAATTTACCGTTTTACAAAAAAGCAGAAAAAAATAGTTAAGCACATTAGTATTTTTTGATTAAGATGCCAAATAAGTTATTTTCTTATAAAATAAAAAAAATTTCTTAGAAAATAAAAATTAGTTTTAGTGGTTGAATGCAAGAATGCAAGCTGTTATCAAGGCCAAAGGAGGCCATAAAAATATAGGTTTTTTTTGTTTTTTATGTGTGAATAAGACTATTTAGTGGCTTCAGTTCATTATTTTCCAAAGAAATAACAAAATTATTTTTAGTTTTAAACAAGTTTTTGACAAGTTTCTGAAATATTTGTGTTTTCTCATTTTTTTATGACAGGTGATCTTATACATTTGTTAAGCACTGTACACACATGACAGTGACAGAACTGCCATTGGCGCAGTCTAGTGCACTAATGATGACTCCACAATACAAATGATGTGATCTGTACATTGCAGATTACTCTCATGTAGAGGTGGCAATCTCACATTGTAAACATTGTAGAATGTATACCTCCGCCACGCCATATATCTGTTCTTTTGGTCACAGAATATGTTCCGGATCACTTCTAAAATTAAATCAACTCTTCCTTGGACTACCACCTATCATTCGGCCAAATTTTGCGCCAAACCATTCATAATTTTTTGAGTAATCAATATAGAAATATCACACAGATCCACGTTAGACAGATATACTTTGAGTCATATTTTGCAAAAAATTAATTTGTCTTTGATCAACCCTATTGACACCAGTTCCACACTTGCCCTATCGCCTCTGCGATACTATTAGCTACCATGTACAGTTGTACGCCCAGCATCATACTTTGGTACACTTGTAACACTTAATCTTTGGTTTGAAATACGGAGTAAAGAGATAAGTTATGAAGGGGAAAGTTAATTACTCAAAATGAAGGAAAATCTTCTGTTGGTGGTATGCAAGGCCTGTTGCAACCTAATTTTTTCAATGCTTGATACCTCCCATTTTTGTTAGACTGATTTACAATTATACAATTTACTTGCTGGATAATGAAAACCAATATGCACCCTATAATGATCCGGAAATTATAAAGACAAAGTGATTGCCTGCTGGTTACATTTATATAATGGATGTGATATTGTTAGGATGGAAATAATCCGCCTAAATGGGAAAAAATCCAAAACTTTCAATGACTTCCATTTCTCATTTTATTATTTTCTTCAGCAGCATAATTAATCATAAGATGCTGCTTGATTTCTTCAGAACGTTATGGGCCAGTGGTTTTCAGCTTCGGTTCTGAGGACCACCTGTGTATGCTGTTTTTGCTTTAAACACAACTGCAATCCCAGAATTTTTCTTAATTTCACTCTTCATGTTTATAAGCATAATTTACTCTTTTGAGTTTGATTTTATTAGAAATAGCTGTGCATGCTAAAGTGTGTCACGGACGGGTAGATGCAATCAGCTGTAGGATCCGAAGGATGGAAAACAGAGTTTTATTCAAGAGTTTACAGGCCAGGGTCAATCACCTGCAGACAGTCATGCATGTGCGATGTCGAAGAGCAGGCAGAAGTCGAGCAGCAACTGACAGAATCCAGAGGGGCTGGGAGACTCCTGTTGTCAGAAGTTCGGTCAGAGCCAACGATTCAATCATGACGCACAAGTAAGATAGCCGGCATTGACTACAGAATGTGCTAAAAACAGACGTGGATGTTAACAGAGTAGTGTATTTTTTTTTTTTTTTTAAGTCCGGCAGACCTAGTGAATAAATTTAATTTACCATGTAGTCGCTTTAACAATGTGTTAAGAGGGCAGCTGTGTGTTTAACTGGCAATTGAATGTTCTAATTATTGGGAAACATGTTAATCAAGGAAAATGATTGAAAGCAGCACCAGGAAAATCATTCGTTCAAATGGATGTTTTATACCTCTTCTAATTTCAGCCACCACTGATTTTTTTTTTTTTTGCTAAAAAGACAAATTTAGTGATAAGGTGGCACATTGATTTCTAATGAGTGGGCACCGCCCCCCTTAGGCCCAATCGTGATGCAGATGATGATGTTAGATCCATCTTGAGCAAATTAACCTGCAGTAAAGAGACAATATCCCAAATTTTACAGAATTACGACACTTTTTGAAGATGACTTCTCAGGGCTGATTGAAGCCTTTCTGGCAACTCAGGGCTTCTAAATACTACAGGAAATTTTATGTTGGTGACATAAGGTAGAGTCAGAACTCACACCCAAGCAGTAACTCACTTCATTGATTTTATTTGAGCTCTTGGTTAGATGTTCCGGCAGAATTCAGTAAAGAATGGGAAATACAAATAGTAGTAATTAGATAGCCCTTAGGTCAGAAGCTAAACTAGAGGTATGCCAAATTCAGGGGTCATCCAAAGTCAAAATCCAGAAAAGCCAGCAGTAATCATGCACAGGGAATCAAATAAACACAATGGACTACACAGAATTGTTAACCGTGGACAAAAACAAACTTTGAACAAGAATCTCAAGAGGAATACAGAATGCTCATAAGTAGGACAGTGCATTAGCAAGCAAACTCGTGATGCTTTGAAGAAAGATTGGGGATTGTAAAGGGAAAAAGGAAGCTAATGGGAATGGGGAACAGGTGAATGCACTGGGAGAGAGTGTGATTGGAGGTGTGGCTTTTAAACAAGGAAACAAGGTGCACTAATGGAAAAACAGAATGGGGAGGGTGAGTGCAGGGAAGAAAACAAACAGTATGTGGCTTGTGACAGGAGTGAAAAAGCAAAGAGAACAAATACAAACTAATTAAACACAATAAATACATAAACAATGAAAATAAATTCAGTTGTCTCCTGTACTGTGCAATTACTGATGTCTTGCAATCATGTAATGCCAAGTGGCCAGAATGCAGTTAAAATTCACCCTCAAATTTTGACTTGAAATTGTCCACTTTTCCCCTCACAAAGTTTAAGTTCATTTTCATGCTTGCTGCTATGATATGAACTAGGTAAATAGTTTTTTGTAAACTGTACAGTAAATGAAGGTGAAAGAGGATTTGATTATTGAATAACTACAGATCTTGCAGTTGGTGATGTGCTCAAATCTGTGGAGCCATCTAAGGCAATGGGTAATTTGGATTATAAAAAAATCAAGTGAAATCAGGAAAGCCTTTACGAAGATCTTCACACTTTCACATGGCTATGGTCTGGGCCCATTTTATCTAGACCTTGGATTCCTGTTAATGCAATTTCATTTTAATCCTCGGTTTTTCTGTCATCTGATGATAAACTAATGTGTTTCCATGTCCCCTCCTTGCAGAAAACTGGATGCTTTCATCTATGATGCAGCTGTGTTGAACTACATGGCTGGCAGGGACGAGGGCTGCAAACTGGTTACCATTGGGAGCGGCTACATTTTTGCCACCACGGGGTACGGCATCGCTCTGCAGAAAGGCTCTTACTGGAAGCGGCAGGTGGACCTGGCTATTCTAGCCATCATTGGAGACGGTAAGGAGACTGTTTGTAGGCGATTATAGGTAAAATGATGCAGGTTGGAGAAATTACCAAGCAACTATCAAGATTGTTCTGTTATTCTGGATAAAAGCTGTTTTCTTTTTGTTTATGTTTGAAGTGATTTTAATTATTACAGTGCCATTTGAAGTTCCCATCAAAGAGAATCTCCACCTTTTTTACAAATGTCGCCTAAAATGTTCCGGTTGCACTTATTGGAAGATCTGTAATAAAGAAAATCCCCTATCTCTTAAAAAAAAATTTTTTAGTCTTCCAAAGATAAGCCTTACAGCAAGTTCAAGATTATGGCGGCTGCCATCTTGAATGACACACAATGCACTGTGGGCTGATGACATATCGTGGTTGATCCGCTTTGCCTTGGCTATGCATCCTGAGTGTTTGTTGCGTTTACTTCTAAGTGTCTAGTCTCAGAAAATAAACCATGTTGCAGATTCATGCTGACAATTACATTCTAAAGCAATATTGGAATACTGCAGCTTTTCTTTTTACATGTATTAATTCTATTTAAACCCATTACATGTGTTTAAACAATTTGTGAACTGAATCACCAAGACCAATACATAAACGTGAAATGATAAAAAAATTTTAATTTGGAAAAGACCAAGAGACCACCGATAGGTTACATTGAAAAATGCATATATAATACACACGATATTGTAAGGATGGCAATTATGCACGTAATTAATTAATCCATAACGATCTCAGAATTCCATGTCCCAATTAAAAATATTTGGATTTAAACTGGAAATAATCTTCATGTTAAACTGTATGAAACATGGGTGCAGAATGGCAACACTTATGAGCCTAGCTATAATGCCGTTTTGAGCTACAGGATGTCGTCACCCCCAAAAAAAACCCCTAATGAAATCCTCAATTTAAATAAAGTGATTTGTTGCATTAAATGAGTTACTTTTTCAAGTCAACTTTCTGTAATGCCTGTAGCTTTACACTTTCATTGGCATAGATACAGTACATGCCAGCAGCAGGCAAAATAATGATGAAATAGCCTACAGTCGGGCCTTGTGGATCATCATCAACATTCGTAAAATGCTTCCAAATGGATTTTCTTTGACATGTCCACAGCGGTTTAAGGTATGAAACTGACGTTATGCTAAAGTAGCGAGCACCAAGAAACGTAAGTAATTTATTATAATAGTGCTAAAGCCGAAATAGTGAAATAGCTGAAATTTTTGTTACTGTCGTTATATAAAGGACAGTTATGGTGCTGTTAAATTGCGGCTATTCTGCCCTTCTGATGCATCTATGTGCATAAGGCAGGTGGGAGAGCAGTTTTTGACTGCAGCGAAAGATTCGGCTTTGAAACAAAATCGCCATTTAAAACAATTTGAAGCAGAATATTTTGTTTGAAAAAAAACATGCCGTGGATTCTGGAAATAATTACATCTATCATTTTTCAATAAATTTTTACTTTTGGGGGGATCACGTGACGCACCCATGGAGTTGCACGCACATTGACCGGTCTCCTGGCAAACAGTCCTTATTTCCATGTTTAACCCTCTTTTCGACGGAATAAAACAAGTCTGTAATAATTCGCTTGCATTTCTCAATGGCAACGGCATGTAAACAGCTCACTTTAACTCCGGTTTCGTCTCCCCACAAGAAGAAACCGAAATCAGAAGACAGTCGCGCTAATCCATTTAGCATGGCGGATTCTTTGGCTAGGCTGGGGTCAGTTCTTAAGTCGGAGCTGGCGGTGGTGAGAAGTGAGTTTGCTGCTCATATGAACACATTGTGTTCAAAAATTGACTTGTTAACAGCTGAACAGATGGAACAGAAAAAATCCATTACCAACCATGCTCGGCGCTTGGATACGTTGGAGCAACAAATTTTCTCAAGAGGTCACTACCAACCTGGTTCCCCGGATTGATGGGAAGAGAGATCGAGATTGAACGAGCTCATCGCATCTATTCTACAACTTCAACTAATACCAAGAAACCTCGGGTGTTTATCCTCAAGTTGCTTCGCTACAACGACCGAGATGTCATTTTCCGCGAAGCCCGGAATCACGGCCCTTTGCATACTGAAGACGGAGCGACACTCAGCTTTTTCCCGACTTCTCACCAACTACTGCGAAGAAACGGAGCTCCTTTGCAGCAGTGAGAAAGGAGCTTCGAGAAAGGGCAGTACCGAACTTTCTCCAGTATCCGCCACGCTGAAAATTAATTGGAGCGAGAGACTAAATTTTTCAAACTCCAGATGAGGCTCGCCAATTCTGCGACTCTCTTCCCCCTCTTCGGCGCCCAGGTATGGACTGATGTTGCTAATGCCACTGCCTGCGTTCGGACTGTTTATTTTTCAGACTTGGAGTTTTCGTTTTTCTCGG
This sequence comes from Gymnothorax javanicus, assembly GCA_029692085.1. Taxonomy (NCBI): domain Eukaryota; kingdom Metazoa; phylum Chordata; class Actinopteri; order Anguilliformes; family Muraenidae; genus Gymnothorax; species Gymnothorax javanicus. The sequence continues at coordinate 22,283,705 of CM056206.1, forward strand.
TTTTAATTGCTTCCAACAGTCGGAATTTTTATGGCTGCTAACTATTTTTATTTTTCCTCCTATTTTAAACCAGCAGTCAATGTTTTCAGTGCTTTCGTTTTACGGCTGTACAATGTGATATATTTTGCGCACTCTGGACTGAATTTAGCTAAATCTGCAAACTACGTTTGGACAATTATAATAGGACAACTTGAATGCTCAGTTTTATTGGTGATCCTTAGAAGGATTTTCGCGATCACCGAATTATTGGGGTTTTTTTTTTTAAATTTTATTTTTTTTATTGATTTATTCCAGTTCGCCCACTGTGCCTTCTGTACGGCCTCCGTCCCTGGATTGAACAATGTGATTTTTCGCTTTTTTCATTTATGTTTTGGCCAGCTAACGGCCCGTAGCTCGTAATCTTTCATATGCCATTTGGTACTGCATTTTCGAAATATCGACTTGTAATAACGTTATGGCCAATGCTTCTTTTCGATTGTTATTTTTGTTATTGGGTTATTATTGGGCCTACCGGTGGTAAATTATTACTTAGTTACCTTTTTACCACTTGTTTAAAGAGAGGTGCTTCAATGACTTAATTTGGCAATTGGGCTGATGCCAGCGTCCTGCCTGTGTGTGATCCATTGCTGATGTCACGGATTGTCGAATGGGTATGTTGCAGACTTTGGCTTGTTCTGTGCCCGGTCTGCATGGGGTTTGGGGAATTTGTTCGGTCAAGATTATTTTTTCTTGTCTTTCGGGCTTATACCCATTTTTCATCTCGGCACAAATCCTACTCCCGAATTGATTATGTTTTCATTTCCCCAACTATTCCCTCTGCTTCATTTAGTTCAGAGATATGGCCCATGTCTCTGTCAGATCATAGCGGTAACTATCTTAAACTCTCGCTAGTTAACAAGCCTCAACGAGCCCCTCGCTGGCGGCTTAACCCAACATTACTATGTGATAAAAATTATTGTACCAATTTTAAAACAGAACTATCAGAGTTTATTGCTATTAACCAAGGCTCAGTCAATGATCCCCGTATAATTTGGGACGCAGTCAAGGGTTTTATTCGCAACTTTTCTATCTCATATGCTTCACATCTTCAGAAATTACATGTTAAGAAAATTACTGATCTTGAAACTCTCTTGGCTTCACTAGAAAGATCAAATCAAGACTCCTTCTCTGTCGAGACAGCCACTAAAATTAATGTAGTGAAAACTGAGATAAATCAATTATTGAGAGTTAAAGCAGAGTTTCTCATTCAAAGAACTAGACAAAATTACTATTTTAATGGGAGTAGACCTAGCCACCTTCTAGCTCTACAACTACGCCGTAATCAGAAGTTTTCCAATATCCCTGTCATAAAGTCACCCTCTGGTCAGCTTCTAACGGATTCAAAACGTATTAATGAAACTTTCTGCTCTTTTTACTCTGCTTTGTATACATCGGAAATTACATGCGATAGTACTGCTTTTACTTCTTTCTTCTCTTCACTGAATTTACCTCACTTGTCCGATTCCGAGGCTGCTTTTTTAGCAGAACCAATAACTCTAATTGAGCTGGAAGAAACTTTGAAGCATATGAGAAAAGGTAAATCTCCAGGGATGGATGGAATTCCAGTGGAATTCTATTCCACGTTTTGGACTGAGCTGGGTCCCCTCCTGTTAGCTATGATAAACTATTCAATTCAGCACGGAGCTTTCAGACAGGACATAAATACTGCTATTATTTCTCTTCTTCTGAAGAAAGATAAGGACCCAACTATGTGTTCCAGTTATTGTCCACTTTCTTTATTGGGAACAGATATTAAATTATATGCTAAAGTATTATCTCGGAGACTGGAACATTTCATGACTAAGCTGGTTCATAAAGACCAAACTGGCTTTATTAGATCACGTTCTGCCTCTGACAATCTCCGTCGCCTTCTGCATGTAATTTATTCTGCCGATCAATCTATCTCTCCATTTGGAGTATTCTCTTTAGATGCCATGAAAGCTTTCGACCACCTTGAACTTCAATATCTCTGGTCAGTGATGGAACATTTGGGTTTGGGATCTGGTTTTATTAACATGATAAAAGTTCTATACTCTAATCCAAGAGCAGTTGTTTTAACTGGTCAGGAATGCTCGCAATCGTTTATTTTAGGGAGAGGAACTCGTCAGGGCTGTCCTCTCTCCCCTTTATTATTTGCTCTCTCGTTAGAACCTTTGGCTCAGACCATTCGGCAGTCAGAACTCCTTTCTCCTATCACCATTAGAAACACCTCGCACTACATCTCTTTGTATGCGGATGATATTTTATTATTTATAAATAACCCTGCTCTTTCGATTCCTCATACCTTGAAGATGTTTAATAATTTTTCTCATATCTCGGGTTATATGATAAATTGGAGCAAGTCATGTTTTCTTCCATTAAATTTTGACCCAAGCTGTTTGCCTCTGCCTAGTACTGCCCCTATTGTTAGTTATTTCAAATATTTAGGTATAGACATCTATCCTACCATTAATGATATCATTACTAATAATTTCAATAAAATCCTCTCCGAAGTCTCGTCAGATCTATCGAATTGGTCACAGTTGCCTCACTCTTTATGCTCACGAATATCTGTAGTGAAAATGAATGTCCTCCCATGTGTTAATTTCTTTAGTGCCATGTTACCTTTACCTCCCCCAGTCCATTTCTGGGATCAACTTAATTCCGTTCTCCTAAAGTACATCTGGAATGGGAAACGCCCTCGTATCAAGGTATCCACTCTTCAGCGTTCTAAGTTAAATGGAGGCCTTTCTTTTCCTAATTCCAAACTTTATGCTCAGTCATTTATCATGCATTCCATATCGATATGGTTTAGTTCAGATGAGGGAGTTGCGTGGAGGGCAATTGAAGAATCAATCGTGGCCCCTTATGAATTAAAAGACCTGGTTTTTTCCAATATTCCTTTGAGACAATGTAGTTTACGCTTTGGCCCTATAATTACCCATCTAATTTTCACCTGGAGAGCTCTAGAAAGACAGACTGGATTTAATTTGAATTGGCATCAACACTCTCCACTCTTTAATAATTATAAGTTTTTATCTGGAAATGCCTCATTCAGAAACTCTCAAAGCGCTAAATATATCGGGGATATATTTTGTGACATAGGTCTTAGAACATTTTTGGATATTAAGTCAAAATACAGCTTACCCGGTACTTCTTTTTTTATGTACTTGCGGATTAAATCAGCTCTTCGTGCTTACGGGGTTCCCTTGGATTCACAGTTACCATTGCATCCACTTTGTGAGTTAGTCTATCCCAGTAATCATTCCCCTAGCTCGACCTCTCAGATTTATTCATCTCTTCTTCAATCCTTATGCTATTCTCTTGGGGTAGTTTCAGCGTGGTCTAAGGATTTAGGTTGTGATGTGCAAGAAACTCTATATAATCAAACCTGGGAAGTGATTACTTTATCTTCTAAGAACCCGAATCACCAGATGATACATTGGAAGCTAGCGCACAGAATTTATTTGACCCCACTGAGACGATTCTACATGCATCTCGACCGGAGTCCGAATTGTAATTTATGTCCTCAGGGGGTGCCAGGGACTTTCTTACATTTCTTTTGGGATTGTCCGGCCCTTCATCCATTCTGGCGACGATTGGCTGCTGATATCTCCATCTTAATAGATAGGGATTTTACTTTAACACCAAACCTGTTTTTTCTAAACGACTTTTCGAACCTTTCATTGACTTCATCTCAGAGGAATTTGCTATTCGCTGCTTTCACAGCGGCTAAAAAGTTGCTGGTTTGTCGCTGGAATCCTCCTCATTTAATGTGTAGGCGTGTATGGGCTCTGACCCTACTTGACATTATCTCCATGGAGCTTTCCACAGCTCGCATACATAAGTCTAGGGCAACGACTTTGGAGAGGTGGTGTGCCGCTTCCGATAAAGTTAAAGCATTAATTAGTATCTGCTGACACCGCTACTATTATCTTTATTATCTATTGTTCTTTTTATTTTTTATTGACTTATTCAATGCTCTTTATTAAGGTTATTTTATTTTTATTTTTAATTTTAATTGTTATTTTTACTCTTTTCTACTATACATCAATGTATTTTCTCAATATATGTGCATTTTGGTATGTGTGTTTTGCATGTGTATTTGCAAGTATTTAAAATTGTATGCATAATGTAATTTTATTTCTCCAGATGTTTACCACAGGGTCTGTTTACGGGTGGGTGGGAGGGTGGTGGGTCGGAAACGGGATGTTCTGTCCCTTTTTTTCTTTCTTTTTTTGTATTTTCTTTGTTATTTGTACACATATAAAGAAATAAAAATAATTGGTCACAAAAAAAAGAAAAATTTTTACTTTTGAAATTTGGACTTCAGGCTACAATGCTCTTATTGAAAATCTTTCGATCATGAGAGCCGGAAATTCAACACAGCCATCCCTGGAACCTAATTCTACAAAAAACATAATACAAATGATTTAAGTGTAGTCTAATCTTTGCTGCAACTAAAGAAGGGGTTTAAACTGAAATACTGAGTTTAAATACAGTAAAATAAATACATGCAAAAAAGCAGCTAAAATTCCAGTTCTGATCTAGAAATTAATTGTCAGATATGGCATTTGGCTACAAGGGCAAAATAAATGCCATATATTTTAAAAGCCAGGTGATTATAGAAAAAGTTTAATGTGCAAAAACAGACTCAATTGTAGAAAAGTGATGGCTGCACTTGCAGCTTTGTGTATCATATAAGAACTGTTGGCAGAGGTCTGTGGCTCTTCGATTTCCGCTCTATGTTTTTGTGCATCAATATAAAGCTATTTTCCCTCACCAAACTGCAGAATCTAGCGTTAATGCAACCTTTGAGTGCGAACAGAAATTTCTGAATCTGCTTAATTCTGTATACTGGTGTGCTTTTGAGAAAAGAACTTTTCAGTGAAAAACAGTAAGTTGAGAATGTGATGGGAATGCAAAAGCAATGGATAGTTAGATGGATAGTCTTCCCTGGATAGTTAGAGCCTAAAACTTAATGACACCACAAAATGAACACTAGTGTTTGTTTTTTTTAAAAAAAGAGACTATGCATTTTTTGGAAAAAACACTTATGCACCTTGGACTATTAAGTTATTTATGTCTGGTGTTATAATTACTGCTTCAAATGGTTCACCTCGAGGGCATCTCTGTATCCTCTGCCTCGCACTTGAAAAGCAAATGAAGAATCTCAATTACAGTTAAATGTAACAGTTAACTATTCTAAACTGAACACCAACAAAAATTTTTGCTTAACCCTCATATTATGTCTTGGATCAATTTGACCCGACTCAATGTTCAATATCTCCAAACACATGGTTAACGTACTTTTTTCAGCTAGATAGATTTTTTTCTCCCTAACTTTACGGGTAAAACATGAATTTAATGCAAAAAAAATTACTCTATGTTCTGTACATGTTGTAAGCATTGGTTTTGTTTGGGTTATTTCAGCCCCAGGATCAATTACTACATAAAACTAACATTTTGATCTTGGTTTTGTGTCATTGCCTTTTGCTTTAATCATGTAAAATTGATGCTTGATGTATAAGGAGAGGATGTGGGAGTCATGTTTTTTTTTTTTTTGGCTATTAAAATGGTTAGTAGATATGAGCTGAGAGGAGACTGGGTAACACTTTCAGTTACAAACTGAACTGAATGTAGTTTTTCATCGCAAGGATCAAACTGACCTCAAACCAAAAATGGTTTATTAATTTGAACCTAATAGGAGGGTTAAGAGGCAAATACAATACAAATGAAATAACAATAAACTTCAGATTTTTTTTTATAGAGCTTCATAATTAGTTGCGTTAGTTTTCATATTTTTTGCTGTATGTTCCATGCAAATTAAGCCATTTAAAAGAGATAATTCTTCTTGATGAGTAGATGGATTATATTCCAGCGGAATGATAAACGGTGAATGTGTGGGCACAACAATTTTGACTGAATCTCAGTTCATGGCATTGAGCCAAACCCTGCATTGAGTTTTTAAGAGAGTAGCTTAAAGAGAACATTACAGAAAAACTGAAACATCTTTTCCGCAGTCTTATTTGAAGAAGAGACCAGTTGGAACGAAGTGTATTGCGGGGGCACAGATCCCTGCTGTACATTAACAGTTCTGTTCCAGAAAAAGTTCATGAACCCAATGCTATTTCCAGGCTTCATTAAGCTCTAGCAGTTTATGAGTCCTTCAGGGATAATATGTGCTCTCTCAGAGAAAAAAAAATGACTTTATAACATTGCTTGCTTACCCTTTTGAGGGCTGGATGCTTCATGAATGAAAATTCACTCATACAGGACATTGATGAATCCAGTGGTTTCAGCAGTGCCTCTATTGATATCTCATACGTGCACATATGTACACTGAAAACTCCCAGAGATACTATATGGTTACTGGTTGGCTATCACCCAAGCCAATCATCAACTATAGCACAACAGGACAGTGTCTCAGATTTTTTGGCAAAAGATAGTTACACCAAATATTGGTTTGAAATAGTTAAACACAGCTTACAGCTTTGTTTAGTACATTTCTCAGTTATTAGAACCTTTTTTAAAATCATTTTTGCAAGCAAATTTTACTAACGAAATTGTTTTAAATGTGTTCAAGACTTTTGCCCAGCACTGTACATTTCTGGATACAACTGACCTTTAATAAAACAGCTGCTCCCTCCTCAAGGAGCTGTATGTCACTCTCAGTTAATCTGTTAATGATCACTGAAATTTTGCACATTTTTACACCGACTTGCGCGTACTCATTTTGATTGTTAATAATTTCAAGAACTGGAATAATTGATGCATGTAAGTAGTATCACTGCAAAGCAAACACTCTAGTGTCTCAATCTCAGCCTCAACACAGTTGAGTTGGTGAAGTTTTGGGCTGGAGCTTAACTTGCTTTTTCACCACGCGTTCGTTTAGACAACCAGCTGCGTCTTGAATGGAATAGTTCACATTCTTGCAAATGTATTTTCCATGTTACTGGAAGATTCCACATGATGGCTCACCACAGAACTGATAGACCAGACCTTATAGAACTACTGGATTTACATTAAACCCCTGACCCTGTAACATTTTCATACTGCCCCTATTCTACCCCAACTACTCATGTGCATCTTGCATTTTCCATATGTGTAGCTTCAATTTCTGAGGACGAGCACAAACAACGTTTCAAATGGATGCAGAATACGCGAGGCAGCCATCATGTGCACACAAACATGTACAACATAGTTAAAAGCAAGTATATCCCTGGCCTTAAGTACAAAATAAACTTTAAAATGTTTACAATTGTATGACTCAAGCTTCCAATCAAACACTGGCAGATATGAGTGAAGATCCACACTGGCAAATGGCTGTACTAAAATAACACCTTCTCTGTTATTTTGAATTATAGAAAGACGTGAATTGGTTTATTTTGCTATTGTGAATCTACCAATTTCAGTAATACTATGGGCCCAATTTTTGGCATGCATTACATTTCATGACGTGCACAGACCGATCGCTACACCTCTATCTATTTTCCTCCAGTCGCCAGGACTTCCTGGTTATTTTCTGCCTCGACTACAGGCAATACACACAGCTGTGCAGAGAGATGAATGTCTAGGGCGTAGTTATATTTCTGGGCCTTTTCCATGTAAATCAGAGGACACTAGTCGAAGTGTCATTTAATTGAGGTTTAGCAAGGTGATTTTTGGTATCTTTCTGAGGCAGAACAGTTGACATATGATTTTGTTTGAAGATAATCATTAATGCCGCAAACAGAACAATGTTAACAGTGACATTTATTGCCCATCCAACCAGACTAAAATATTTTGTTCTTTAACTTTTATTTGCACATTAGTTGTGGTATTGTTTAGATAATTTTTACAATGTTACAACATTTATTTCCAACCAGATTTATTTAGCCGAGATATTGTATTGATGATGGGTGAGTCAAAACTCCATTAAGCCTTATCTAGCACATCCCAATGACTTTCAATTGGTTAAGGTCCAGACTCTGAGGTGAACTAAATCTTTTCATAAATATATTTTTCATGTATTTCAATAAAGTTTTTCTGACTGACAGACTGGATTTTTTTTTCTGCTACTGTACCTAGCCGAATCTCGGGTCCGTAGCCGATGGCACTCTGACCTGTTCCAGCTTAAACTACTTTCACCAGTGCCTGTAGTGCATTCCTGTCGTATTATTTGAACACAAAACGCTGAATTTTGCTTGTGCTAAGAGACTGCTGGGCTAAATGCAACCTCTTGAATTGAAATGCAAGCAGTTTGATTTCAGGCACCTGACACTTCACCACAGCAATCCTGAAGTACATGCCTATCACTCTCTCAGGTTTGCTGAGAGATTTTAGAAGCTTACATTTCAGTGGTGCATTTAGTTACTGGCAGAGATCTGGCGGTAATTTTTATTATTTTCTTTTCCAAAAGTGTCAGAATTTGTATTCTGTTACTTTTTCCTATGTGTGAGCAATGTGTATCATGCGAGCATGTGAAAGGGCTCAATTGCATGAGTGCCAGCAGGTTTTGTACTGGAAAAAGTTTAAATGATGGTGTCCATGCCCAAGACTTCCAAAAATCTAGATGGTTAACTGATGGTGTTTTACATTTTTACCCCTTAAACAGGTGAAATGGAGGAGTTGGAGGCGCAGTGGCTGACAGGAATCTGCCACAATGAGAAAAATGAGGTGATGAGCAGCCAGCTGGACGTGGACAACATGGCGGGAGTGTTCTACATGCTGGCCACGGCCATGGGCCTCAGCCTTATAACCTTCATCTGGGAGCACCTCTTCTACTGGAGGCTGCGCTACTGTTTCACTGGAGTGTGCACCGGCAAGCCCGGCCTGCTCTTCTCCATCAGCAGGGTGAGCGACTAGATCCCAAACCTTTGTGTAACACTTGAATGTATGTGTGTGTGTGCCTGTGTGCATGCATGTAACTTAACACAGCGAAACCCCCCTGCTAATCTGGAGCATGTGTCAGCTCTTTGGTTGTTGAGTCTCTAAAGAAAGATGAAAATGCTAACAACAGTCGGATGTGCGAGTTGTAGGTGCACTGGGCACAAAAATGGCAACATTATTTGAGGTGCCAAGGAGAGAAAGGGTAAGTAAATTCAAAACACAGTACCATCAACAGAAGAATTGTGGCCAGAAGTCAAAGCTCTTTGACTGGACACTCAGTCGCACAGTTGCTAATGACCACAGATCTGCAACGCTAAAACCATCGCAGAATTTGACTAGACAATTGGTCGCCCGCTGGTTGATGGGTATCCTGTGACCCCCGTATCAACTGCTCCCAAAGTGAATAGGCTTTGTGACCTTACCACACACAAGGCCTGTGCCAAATATGAATCAGTTGGAATTTTTAGCCTGTAGAGCGCTCACAAGCAAATGTCTACTGTTGTGGCAGCGGACGCGCCATGACAATTGCTGATCCATAGTATTTCGACCCATATTAATTCATAACTGAAGTAGTTTCATCAAGAACAGTACATTGTGAGCTTCATTAACCTGGTAGTTATGGTGGTGATTTGACCATGCACTGTATGTATGGGCAATGAGGATGACAAATCCTGCTCTGTTTAATTTTCTCTCTTTTCACAGGGCATATGGAGTTGCATTCATGGTGTCCACATCGAAATGAAGAAAAAATCTTCAGACCTGGACTTTAGTCCACAGGCTAACATGCTGAAGCTGATGAAGTCAGCTAAGCATATGTCTAATAGCTCACGGCTGGGCTCTCCAAAGCGTCCTGGTGACTTCATGCACCCGGCCGGCCCCATGCTGATGGATATGATGGGCGAGAAGGGGAACTACATCTACACTGACAACCGCAGCTATGCCCCAAAAGAGATGATCTATGGTGATGCAGGTGACTTGCAGGCCTATCTGGCTAACCGCCACAAGGACCACCTCAACAACTACATCTTCCAAGGGCAGCATCCGCTAACTCTTAATGATGCCAACCCAAATACAGTGGAGGTGGCAGTCAGTGCTGATACTGCCCAGACCAATGCGAAGCCCCGTGGCGGCTGGAAGAAGTCAGGCCCTGTCCAGGACTCCCTGGTGTGCCCTGACACTAGACACTCCATGAAAAGCCAGCGGTACCTTCCAGAGGACGCTGCTCATTCTGACCTTTCTGACTGCTCCAGCAGAGCTGCTTCCTACAAGGACGCTGATGGCCAGAAGCACCTGAAACCCAAGGACAATTTAAAAAAGAGATCTGTCATATCTAAATACCCCAGGGACTGCAGCGAGGTAGAACTGTCCTACTTAAAGAACAAGCAGCAACAAGGAGGAGGAGGAGGAGGGATGGGTCGCGATAAGATTTACACCATAGACTCCGATCGGGAGCTCAGCTTGCACTCAGACCCGCTGCATTATCGTGAGAGCAGAGCACTAACCGACGATCTAGATTTCCCCGAGATCTATTCAGACCATAATGACAACTACCGTAAGGCCGATCAACCCATCATCCACCTCAACAGCAGCCCTTTGCACCATGGCGACTCTGACCTCTTACCGGATGCCATTTACGCCAAGCACTACCCCAAGGAGAAGAGCCTGAGCCTTAGCCCACACGAGAGCGGCGGCGACCGCTACAAGCAGACGCATTGCCGCAGCTGCCTGTCCAAGGTGGTGCCCACCTACACAAGCCATTATCCCGTTCGGTCGCCCTACAACCGGTGCGAAGCTTGTCTTCGCACCGCCAATCTCTATGACATCAGCGAGGACCAGATGCTTCAGGAGGCCATCAATCCCGTATCCTCCTCATCCTCAGCAGCAGTGGGGCACCAGGATGGGATGTTTGGCCAGTACTGGCCTCAGACCGACGGTCCCCACGTGCAGAAGAGGAATCGTCTGAGGCTCAGTCGGCAGCACTCCTTCGATAACATTGTGCTGGAAAAGCCCAAGGAGGTGGACTTGGGTAGGCCAGCTCGCAGCGTGAGCTTGAAGGAGAAGGACCGCTGTCTGAGCGACGGCCCCTACAGCAACATGTTCAACTTTCGACCCGACAGGCTCCTGGGAGGCCGGCCTGCTATGTTCAACCACAATCTGGAGGAGAGCAAGCGCAGCAAGTCCCTCTACCCTGACCATGCCTCAGACAACCCCTTCCAGCACTGCTCGTCCCGCGATGATCAGCGGCTTGTCCATGGCCGGAGTTCTTCTGACATTTATCGGCAGCTGGCGCCCCTGAAATCGAGGAACGAGAACAATCTGCGGTCCTCTGTCAGGTCCGCCGCATCGTACTGCTCCAGAGATGGTCGAATACACAACGACATGTACATCTCTGAGCATCTAATGCCTTACGTAGCCAACAAGACTAGTGTGTACTCAGCTCCCCGGATCCTCAATTCCTGTAGCAATAGAGGAGTGTATAAGAAAATACCAAGTCTCGAGTCGGATGTTTAACACTCCCGTTTTGTGTAGCTTCAATCTTAATCCATTTTAGGATGCCACAGCCACTGAACACCTGGAACAAAAAGTATCCATGTACTCTCATGATGTGTTTTTGTTTTCTTTGTCTTTTTATATTTTGTTCTGCATTAAGCGGCTTTCACACCGGATGCGAAACGAATTTTTCGCACGACAGATTACATTCAAAGTCAATGCAAAGACGCAAATAATTTGCGTCTTTGAATTGACTTTGAATGTAATCTGTCATGCAACAAATTCGTTTCGCGTCCGGTGTGAAAGCAGCTTCAGTGAGCTGCCCGACTAGTGCTTGCCAAAGGTATTCTGTGTCTCGTTGCAGTTAAATATTTCATGGACTCCAGTAATCTGCTCTCAAGAAGAGAGAGCAGCTAACAATAACCAGCGTTAAAACACAGTCAGAGCAGTTCAACCTGACTTTCAGTCCAGTGACATTCAACAGATGCACACAGTTTCAACAAATAGTTACTTTTAGTCATCGTCCTCTCCAAGTAAAAAAAAAAAAAAACAGAATCTGCTTTTGGCTGAACAGATATCTTCTATCCAATAAATTACCCAAGAACACAGAGGTTAAGAATGACTGCCTGCATTCAGCCAACTTAAAGAATTACTATAAACATCATATAAACGGTTAAAATGCCTGAGGCAAGCCACGGGTATTTTCAGTTGTACAACACTTATAAAGCACTTTGCTTTTTATGTTGTAGTACTCTACAGTAGATTTAAATTGGGGGTTTGCATTCTAATCACTTGTATAGTTTACAGTAGACTTAGATGATTTGCTATTACATCAGTTTCAACAGTTAGTTAGTTTCCCTTTGCCTCTGTGAATTCTAAAAACTAATTTCATATTACAGTCAGGAATATTTTTGCATGCTACTTTGGTACTGGAAAAGAATCACCACATTTATATTTAATGGAATTAAGTCTTCTTGATTTTAGGTGGGCACCAGTGCGAATTAAACTTGACTTGTGCGTAACAAAGCTTGAAAAGTCCTGCTCTGGCTTGCGGAAGGACATCCAACGGAACGTTTGCCGGGGATGAGTTCTGAACCGACATCCTCTCTATCTTAAACAGGGTAATAAAGATTTTAATGTTGTACAAAGAATTGCAATTTTATTAGAGAAACATTACCTCACGGTTGTTATGTTCGGTACTCAGATTATCGGAGCTGTGCACTGTGACACGAAACAAAAAAAAAAAAAAATCAGATCCTTCTGAAGACTGTTGTGTTATTTGTTGTTAAATGCTAATGTTGGATCTCACCCCTGCATCCTCATTGAGTTTTGTGTCAAAAATATCGAGTGTGCTTACAAAAAACTCTGAGTAGGCCTATATTCTGGAGGACATCAGTATGCATTGGTTGTCTATTTGACAATCTCACCATTGTTTATGAAAGTGACCCAATTTGGGCTGTTTTTGGAACACGTAAATTGCTTAAAGCAAGGTTTTTTTTGTTTTTTTTTTCCATGGAAATACGTGATTGCAGAATCACCCATGTAAAAATGTCCTATTAACTTGAAATTATCTCTAAAATACAACAAAGTTGTGCTAGTTGAATGGAAGGTAATATCTCAGGAGATGAATCGCATTGTGGATCGCACTTGTGTATTAATTTCATGTTGCATAGTTAAAATTCATCGTGGCTTAGTGTTTGGCTGCCGAGAGCAGTCTTGTTCTCCTCGCTCATTTGCTCATCCAAAGTCTGCCAGCACTTTCCTCTCTGTCTGTCGAGAGACACACTGCCCAAGCAAACATGGCAAAGCAGTTGTGAGAAATTCTGACACCAAACAGCTTACTTCACAACTGCACACACCTTACAAAAAACCCACCGGCAAGACATGCAAACTATGCAGTGTGACTTACTGTGAATCTTAACTCAGTATTAACAGACAAAATGCCTCCATTTGGCATCATTCATCTTTTTGTTTCAAAAATGTTCATATGCTGTCAGTGCTGTCTTTGTCTCAATATCCCTTTTAGCTTACACGCAGTTCTAAACTAAATTCAAGCGTGCCACTGTCCAGACAGCTTCTGGGAGCTGTAACGCCTCAATTGGCATCTAGAGCGCTTGCAGACTTTGTAAGACTTTCCTCTGGTCACATTAACCTTCACTGTTGCTCAAGGATGTTGTTATTTAAATATGCACACATAATATATCAAGGATTTGATATCTATGTATGGAACTGGATTTCATTTCTTCCTCATTCCGTTAAATATTGATTGTTTTTCATCGTTCTAACAGCCCTGCTTCTTCTGGGATACCTGTTTTAATTGCAAATGAAAAAAAAAAACTACATGAATGGCATGTGACAACTCTGATGTTAATGCAGGATTTTTTTGCTATTATTTGTTAAACACTAATAATTTGTGATAAGAGTGCATGCACTATAATGCTATGCTCCAAAAGAATAATGGTTCTTTTGGTGCAGAGCAAGAATTGGCCCTCAGCCCAGTTGTTTTTTAGATTCCTCTCACTCCCTGCTCTGTCTTCACCACAAGTGAGGTAAAGCTTAGTCATGTGAGATACACCCTCTTCAGCAACTATGCTTTTAATTTCCTCTAACCTCAATTCAGATCTTATTTTTATAGAAAAAAAAGATCAGTCTATTTCTCCAAAGATATGATCTGTTTCCTTTGTTATTCATTGCTTGCTGTAGGAATTAGTTTACATTTCCTAATTCTCCTGACACTTAAGGAACTATTTTGAATATAAGACACCTGTAAATCACTTGTAAATTATATATTATAGGTAGACATCATCCCCATCCTGAAAGTTATCATGTAAAATGTGAACAATATATATTTTTTTGTGAATTTCACAGGGATCTAAAAAGCTAGCAGCGGGGGTTTTTTTTCTGTACAATACATTGATGAAGTCACTGCTCACAAGGCGTGTATTTAAATGTCACCTTAAATTATTTGAGGTCTCCACCTGGGAGGAAAGCAGGGATCTCAATAATGAAGTATTTGCTTGAATAATGGGGACAGGGTGCATGGGTGTGTGGTGTTGTGTGGCGGGAGGGAATGAGAGGGGATTTTTTTTTTCTATGTAAATACTCTATTCCAGGTGAGCTTGGGTCAAGCATGCCTACAGTAACCATGTGCCGTCGCGGAAGGAAAGCTCTGCTTTGGGTCAGCTTGGTATACAAGAACATTTCCCATAATTCATTGCAGTGGCCTCCATTTTGATTTCCGTATACATTTTTTCTTTAAACCAAAGTGCCAATGCTTCACAAATCAGGCTGAATGGGTGATGACTAGGGCAAAACTAGTCATAAAACCAAAACGGTCTCATTTATTTCACCATCACTGGACTTAGAAATTATTTTCTGTTTTTGCATCTAAATACAGTAAAGACCGGGCAAAATGCCAGTTTATTTGATGGCTTTATCACTTCCCCTGATTTGGATAAATTAACTATTGGCTCCACCATATGAAATGTTAACACTCCAATATGTTCTGCCAATTTTGCTTTTTTCATCCCTTCTTTTATGCAGTAAATAAAAGCAATGTAGCCATTACTGAAAATACATTTTTTCAGTCGTATAATAGTTATTGGCCAATTGAAGGCCGATAAGTGGAATATTTACATTAAATGTTCAGTATAACATCTTTTGCAAAAAAAAAAAAAAAAAAAAAAATCTGTGCAATTTTGGCGACAAAAGTCTTTTTTTTTTCTTGCTGTTAAAGAGACATCAGTCAGAGAGAAGATCTCTGTAAGGGTGTAGAAGGTGCCAATTCTAGTTCCTGTATAACAGAGGACAGGAAGCCAGATGTCTAATTGAAGCACGTGACCCATCTCCAAAGATTAAGTCCCAAAAATTTCCAGGTTGCACTCTTCTGTCATTGACAAGGTCCCACAGTGCATTACACATATGCCATTATAGCCACAATTGGTAGTATGCATTGAAAGAAAATTCATGCTACAGTGGTTTTGTTACATTTTCCAACTCCTTAGATAATTACGTATATAGAAAAAGACTGTAATTTCAATGTGTAAAATAAAGTGTATACACTGGAAATTACTACTCTACACCTTTTAACAGAAAAGCTAAAATTAGATGGTAGGGCAAAGAGCAGAAAAATAAACATATTTGGTTTTGAAATGCCTAGGACCACAGGGGGAGTGTTAATGAAAATCTAAGATCCCATAATCTGATCGTATTCTCTCTGTGCCCACAGCACCTCAAATATTTTCTTATCCAATTACATCTTGAAAGTGGCATAATATTTAGCACACTCAACTGCTGGTACTGTCAACAGAATCGAACTATCAAAATGGATATTTCTAACCCAGTGGTACTAAATAGAATTTTTAATTTATTTTGTTTTACAACAACTTGTAGTACCTCTGTGAGATGTGATGCATGCATGCATTCAGTTTATTTGAGGAGCACCTTTCACAATATCTCAATATTTTAAACTATTTTAAAAGCCAGCAGTAATTATGCCAAAAATTTTTTTTTTTTTTTTCTGGAATTCATTGTACAAAGGCTTAGCTATCTACTAACTAGCAAACATCGCTCGGTACCAGCAAGCTGGCTAATTAGCTATGGTAGTATTCATTCATTTTTCCGACCTAATCACCGAAGTTGAAAGAGTGGACAAAGTCACAGTAGAACATAATCAAAATTAATCAAATAGCTGTATTATTGTCAATGGTGCAGGGACTGCTTGTTTGACAGATTTGAAATTCTGTCAGCCACGTTTCTTGTGTAAACCGTTAATAGCAGAAGTAACTAACAGATGCAGTCGTAGTTTGGCGTCTAGGCTCTGGCCCCGACATACCCTGTGGCCCACTGAGCTTGAGGAGAAAAGAGCGGGGTCAGGACATCCCCCTCTGCGTCTAGGAGAGATTCAGAGCCCACAAGTGCTGGAGTGGAGGTGGGATGTTAACTAGCAGCAGGCAAGTGTGATGCAGGCATGTTATGCCGCAAAGGCAAAGCAGGACAGCAGCTTATATAGCAGTGTCTGATATGCATGGAATTTGGGTGTGTATCAAGTTGTCTGCCAGAACTAACTCCGCAATCTGAGCTCTATTTTTAATACTTTTTTTCCCCAAATTTGGCCATAATGTTTGTCGCATGATTTATAAGGGTTTGAATTTTTGACTGGACAGGGTACCTCCAGCTGGATTTTGTTTCGTATGTAACTACAGTTATGATAAAGCTGCACTTTCATAGGGTTCAAAAAATGTGCAAGAGGACTGACTTTGGTTACCGTGTGGTTGCTCAGGTTACCTCAGGGAACAAGATAGAGTGGAAACTTCCCTTTTACCTTTTTTGTATGCATATTTCAAGTGCAAGGTCATTTACACATTACATAAGACCTCTGTTGTCACAACTTGCATCTATTGTATTTAATATATTCTTCGAAATGGCTGTAAATTTCCATCAGCTATTCAACATATCAGACAAAAAAATTTGTTAAGGCTGCAATAACTGACAACTCTTTACAGACATACAGGACTTATATTATTTGCATTTTCTATGAAGCTGGGAAATCTACTCAGCAGACCCCTGTGATATATTTCAATAATGCTCGGTATTTATTTTGAGTTGCTTGCCTGGGTGAAGTAAAAGAAACCAAAAACATACGCCTCAGCTGAAATCATAAATTGACAAACTTAACTGAGTACACAATGGCCAACTGGTTGGGACTGTTTGCTTCCCAATATATATTACGTTGAAAGTAATGCATTCATTACTTAGATATTTACCGGAATTTTACAACTAGTACCCCAAAATGGACTTTAATCAGAAAGGGTAGCATGTGCATTGTGAATTGCCAAGGCATGTCAAAAGGCTGAGGAGGATGCAAAAAATTTTGATCACTCGTGATTTCAGTTAAATTACCACATTTGCATAAGAGCATTGCATTCATGTTTACATCAATGAAAGCATTATTTTGGGATGGTATTTTACACATGGGGGAAGGCCAATAGAGGACATCAAGCATATATATAAGATTACATTAGTGGTCCCCCCAAGACCCTTCTCATTTATGTGCCCTATTAAACCCATAAATGAGCAAAGATATGAGCAAAAATACCACCAATGTTTGCCATATAGGCAGGAGAGATTTTGATGATACCATACTGATCCATACGAAACTGTGACTTTGGGGCAAATTTATGTTTCTACAATCTAGGAAAATTCACAGTACTGAATAGGACATCCGTAACGTACATCACAGTGTCCACGTTACAAAGTACTCCAGAGTTGGAAGAAATAGCTGGAGTTAGCTATTCTATGATTAGTACAGTTGAAGTATAAGCAACTAACAGCTGCCAGTGCTTTTCTCAATTAAAATAAATTCTGAGGTAAAATTAAGGCCTCAAGTTGGACACGATGTGAGGTACATTACATTTTTGTATGGTCCTCAAACAAAGCCATTTTTCACAAAAGCCCTTCAAGATTTTATCTTCCCTCTTGAAGCATGGCAGTGGTGGGTCATTCAGCTCTCAACTCAATATGAATTTCAATACCTGGATAAGAAATTCATGTAACTTTATATTTCATGCAAATGTCACACTTTTTGGACCACTAGCATATTCTTACTTATATGAAATAGTCAGGCTTCATATCATGTAATCATCTACTCAGATGATCAAAGTTGCTTATCTGAAAAGATAAAGGTGTGCGCGCGCGTGTGTGTGTTTGTATAAAACTGTCTTGAGAACTTTTTTCATGTATGTTTCGATTTATCACTTATACAAAGCTGACACAAACTCTCGCATTAATTAAATTAATTCTGCTATTGGAAAATTTGCATGAGAAAGTACTGCATCAGTGGGATGGTTAAAACATATCTCTTATTCTCTCTGAAGTACTTCTGTTCCAATTTTTTGTACACAAGTATAGAGTAGAAAACTGTATTGTGTTATAAGTTTAATTTTATTTTTGGTAATCTAGGTAATAATGAGAAAACTAGGGGACGGGGGGAAAACGGATGTTCCTTGTGAAATGTAAATAAATACCATGTCACTGAAAGAAAAGTGAAAAATTATAAGATGTAAAAATGTAAATAAGTAAAAGTTTCATTTTTCTAATAAATGCTCTTTCTGCCACTTTAAAACAGATTAAGTGTTTTGTAGGTGTGTGAATTCCTCTTGATGTAGTAGTGGTTGCACAACCTCAATTTAGAAAAAGTTGGCACATCGTGGAAAATGCAAAATCAAAACGGAGTGATCTCAAAACTTCATTCACCCTCTACTATTTAAAAAACAACAAAACAGCACATTATCACCCCCACTGCAACATTTCGTCCATAGTGCAGAGTGCAGTTGCATGGAGGACAGGACATGGAGGACTGGACTCAAGTGCAGAGGTGGACTTGGTTGTAGTTTTAATAATAGACTGCACTGCAGTCAGCACGAACGTTGCAGTACAAAATAAAAAGGAACAAAGGTTCCTAAAGTTGCACACTACACTAATACAAACACTGGCTACAGTAATATTGTTTTACAAACCCCAATTCCAATGAAGTCGGGATGTTGTGTAAAACGTGAATAAACACAGAATACAGTAATTTGCAAGTCCTTTTCAACCTATATTCAATTGAGTACACTACAAAGACAAGATATTTAATGTTCAAACTGATAAACGTTATTGTTTTTTTGGAAATATTCACTCATAACTCTCAACATTATCAGATGTGGCCAGTTTTAATTTATAATGCATACCGATCATGACTCTGGACTTCTCACGCTTTCCTTTATTCAGGGATTGGAAGCAACGCATGTGTTTCATGATTGTTTAAATGAAATAAGATCATTTGAAACGTCTTTATGCAATTCCATTGCTTCCAACCCCTCCAGTGCACAAGGACTTCAATTCTGTGCGAGAATCTCTTACATATGCGTTGATTGAATAATTGCTGACTACAGCAGAGGAACATAAATATGCCACTTAAACTCACACCGAATGCGTAAGAGTTGACAGGTATGCATTATAAATGAAAACTGGCCACACCTGATAATGTTGAGAGTTTTTGGAGTTTCTGTAATGGTAATTTAAATGAATGATTGAAAACAGGTCGTGACCAATCATTCATTTTAAGGGATTGTTTTGAGCCTTCCCTATCGCCAGTTCACCAGCCGCAACTGATGTGTACTGCCATAAACAACAGGCCCCTGTTAGCCTCAACAAGTGATAATGTGTAAAAGAGACCAGAGCTGATGGATGTAAGCCAGGCTCTGCAGGTCATTCCTGTTGGCAACACCAAAAGGAAGATTAGGAATAGCCTATTTATAAATGACTCGACATTTGATAAGATAAGAGAAGTGTGAAACAGGATGTGGGCCAAAAGATACAGCTGAAAAACCTTGTGAGGCAGAAGCCCAGATGTGTGCCCAGATTTTAACCAAAATGTATAAAAAGAAAGGGTTAATGTTATGGAATCAGATTTGTGTAAATATTATCGAACAAAATTTTTTGGATATCAAACAAAAATTTCAAAATTGAGAGAGAATATTACTCACTGAAGAAAAAAAAAGTTACCTCAAAGGTATAACTTAAGTTATAAGCCACAATTGCCTTAATCAGTACCTTATGCTTCAGTTTAGTGCTGAGGTTATATCGGCTTTTAACTTGCAGCCTGGGATTTCATTTTCAGAGTCAAGATAGGGTGTACTATTAACCATGCGTCTGCAGAATGCGGCACTATTTAAACACCGCAGATGCGTGGTTGATGGAAGGATTTGAAGGGCATGTAATCAAGTAGATAACATTTATATGCAATTTATCTACAGCATGTGCCTGACCTGTACTTTATATTTTACTAAATTTAATCTTGGGAAAATTCTGTAGGCCTTTATCTTCAACATGTATCCACCTGGACAACGAAAATGAGGTCCAGATACAAGTAATTAAATTCTGCATGCGACAGAGCACGGTCCTTCAATGGAAACGTATATGGAAGTGCACTTTTAGTTAGGCGATTTTACATTATTGATTGTA
The DNA here is from genome assembly GCA_029692085.1 of Gymnothorax javanicus. Lineage (NCBI taxonomy): Eukaryota > Metazoa > Chordata > Actinopteri > Anguilliformes > Muraenidae > Gymnothorax > Gymnothorax javanicus. The sequence continues at coordinate 22,304,090 of CM056206.1, forward strand.
TATTATTTACGTATTCACGTACGCAAAAGCATTAAAGCAAACTAATGCGCATTTACAGTAACAGTTCAGGGGTACAGTTCCCAAAAGCTTAGTTTGAACCAGACTGCGGAAGTAGTTAAAAGAGTTAGCAACTAGCTACGCCTTTGGGAAACATACCCCAGCTCAGTAAATTGCAGGACGGTAGCCCACATTCTGTTACAATCTTCTTGAGTTGCTTGGCTACAACAGCAGCTAAAGACGATGTGTTATTCACTATCAGATTTTTTTTAGGGTAGGCCACGGCAACGAATCAAGGACACACATTGATTTCCTTCATCAGCCATTGTAATATTTCTGTCGTCGCTGGTGTGACTCACTTGTTTGTGGAGTCCGAAGTGAGACACTCGTGGCTACATTCTATAGTTGGATTCATTACTCCAGGCTCTGGGCCCCAAAATTTTATTAGCCAATCAGGACAGACCACACAAAAAAATCCCACCCACACGAGAGGTTTGTGACAGAATGGACCCTTTCGTTTTAAGGACGTGAAAAGCGAGATTTGGAGTGCGCATGCTCTTTGCAGACTATGTGGGGCAGAAGATACACAAATTGCATTGAAAAGGTGGGGAATTATTAGTCCTTTCACTTCCCCCATGGTAAAAGGCTGCTTACAGCTTGGATTTGGACTATAAACAGGAATAATTTTTGTTCAGGAACATTCTAGGGTGTGCAGCGTATATTTTGTGTCTGGATGGCGAGATTAAGAATTCCGTATTCAACCTAATATTGATTGACGTTTAGGTACCCAGAGAAACATTAGGATATGTAAACACGTAAAGCGTACGTCCAGTTAAGGAAATTTAGAGTTTAGTTTTAAGTGCTGCTATTCGTGTAAGTAGCATATCATTAACGGTGGCTGTCATGTCACTGATGACACACCGGGTTGCCAGGGCAGGCGCAGCATATGCATTCGCGATATTAAATATTACTATTAAATTCTAAACCCCCTTATCATTAAAGAAAACTCCCTAAAATATATTGGCGCCTCCCTTTTAACATCGTTCTGGCAAATAAAAAGCCGGAAAAAAGTGGAGGTTTGATAAGAAATTCTTTCCCCCTTACGATATAGCAAGACTAAGCTCCATTAGTTTTCTCCCCAGACACTGAAAGCATTGACTTCTTCAGCGCAACAGAGACTTGAGAGACTATACCAGCGAGATACTTTCAAGGCAAGTCCTTGACGTTGTTATTTTCAGCACAGATGAAAATCCGAAATCAAATGTGTAGCGTTCAGTCAAACAGTAATTATATGGCCTTGTATTTTACTTGTGTACCTGTGCACTTATCCATGTTGAGAGGAGATTAGGATCATGTGTGCTTGCCAGTTGTTTTGAGCAATGCAAATTCGTCGCAAGAACACTGTAGCCATTAGCTGACTTATGGCATGGGATCCAATTATAGTGGTGTAACTGACATTACTTCACGTCCGCAAAACTAACTGGCAAACAAATTCAACTTTGTTGGCTATATATAGCAAGTAATTATGAAATCGAAATCAGAAGGAAACCAAATGATTATTGCAAGCAGCGAAATGAAAACCACACCTACACTTTGCTCAGAGAGGCTAAGTTCTATAATGTAAGCCCCTCAGAGCTGACCTAGACTGTAAACATCGTATGGTGCCAACATTCCCCTTTGGCTTGATATTTGTTTGCATAGAATTTAACATCTACTTAACGTAGTATACAGCCTCTAGGATCGAACAAAGCCAGTACCTTTTCAAAATGTGGATACAAAAACTGGACACTGCAACAACAATAACAGCTTGAAACAACAACAGATGAAACTATTCTTAGTCAATAAGTGGGCCAACTTAAATAATTTAATATCAAACAGTACTTATTTCTCCGATCAGATCGCTCTTTCCTTTTAGCTTGTGTCGGTGTGAGATCCTTTTGTTTGTAGGGAAACAGAGAGAAGTCGGGCCAGCTGCTGATAAAATGAGTACTGCAGACTCTAGTACATAGACTGTATAAAAAGATGGAGAAAGCTACCATGACATCACCCATTGGTTTCAGCATACCATAGAGAAAGCCTCGATTTTGGCAATTTGAATTGCGCCATGTTGTCATTTTGAAACCGGACGTGATTTCTATTGGACGAGAGCGTGTATTGAAGATCCAAGGAGGACCGTGGCTTTGGATCTGACCGTATCGGATGAGCACCAGAGGATAGCCACGCCCCTAAAGCATATTCTGGCTTTATCCTTTATTCTAGTCTATATGGGAAATTTTAGTTTGATATCCAAAAAGTTTTGTACAATAATTTTGACACAAATCTGATTCCAATTTGTATGTACACAGATACAGATTAAATACTCAAATATCACAAATAAAAGGGTTAATATCTGCATGGAATGAAAAGGTCCCAAGCTTTTTATTGGCAAAATTGACAGTTCATATGTGGATGAAGCAGATACAGGTGAAGGTCGACCTGGGGGGCCATGAAGGTTTTAGTGGGCGTGGCTCAAAGTTGCGTGACCATGCCCATCTGCCCCACTTTTATGTCCTTATTCTCCTTCCTGCACAAAGGTCCCAAAACATTTATAGCTGATTATTGATGTTTGGCATGCAAAGATTGGAAAACAGTTGTAATTTGTTTGGGACCTTTATGTAGGATGGAACCAGGACCCAATTTCCATGTGTCGGAAATGGCATCGCTTATGAATTCAGATGGCACTAGTGTCATCTTACATGGAGATCCCAGGATTTTTTTTCACTTCAAGTTGCAGTCCACCAACTCTAGTTTCAAGAATAATTGATGAAAACTCGGGACCTCCATGTTGGTTGAAATTTGGAGCAGGCAAATTTGTTACCGCTCAATACGGCACAGAAAAGTGGGCATGGTCTGCTCAGCAGGGGAGGGGTTAACTACCAAGGTCATGATTCCCAGCCCCAAACTCAATTATTATGAAGTATGAAGAGATTTGGAGATAGTGAGTTGGCACCCTTGGGCTGATCTTAGAAAAAGGCACTCTTAACTATTGGAGACTATCCATTATGACAACAATGAAGCACATATACACACACCACGGTTAATAAACAACAACCAGATGCGTGTTTATGTGGCACAATTTGCCACTGGCCATAGTGGACCACTTTTCGGAGCTTCTGCTAAACATGCGGGACCAGTGGCGGCTGATGAACTGGCGATAGGGGAAGCTAAAACCTATCCCTTAAAAATAATGATTGGTCATGACCTGTTTTCAATCATTAATTTAAATTATCATCACAGAAACTCCGAAAACTCTCAACATTATCAGGTGTGGTCAGTTTTCATTAGTAACGCATATCTGTCAACTCTCACACATTCTGCGTGAGTTTTAGTGCCATATTTACGTTCCCCTGCTGTAGTCAGCAATTATTCAATCAACGCATATGTAAGAGATTCTTGGAATTGAAGTCCTTGTGCTTGAAGGTTTATCAGTTTCACATGCTTTACGGTGGATTTCACCACTAGTAATTGGAAAGGATTATGATTCCGGACTTTTCACGCTTTTCTTTACTCAGGGGTTGGAAGCAATGCATGTGTTTCATTATCATTTAAATTGTTTGAAAGAAATGAGATCATTTGACCCGTCTTCATGCAATTCCATTGCTACCAATGATTATTTCATTTAAACTATTTAAATGATCATGAAACACATGCATTGCTTCCAACCCCTGAGTAAAGAAAAGCGTGAGAAGTCCGGAGTCATAATCGGTTTCCAATTACTAGTGGTGAAATCCACCGTAATGTGTGTGAAACTGATAAACCTCCATGCACAAGGAATTCATGGATTCCGCGTGAGAATCTTTTACATGTTGGTTGAATAATTGCTCACTACAGCAGGGGAACCTAAATATGCCACAAAAACTCATGCCGAGTGCATGAGAGTTGACAGGTATGCGTTATTAATGAAAACTGACCACACCTGATAATGCTGAGAGTTTTCTGAGTTTCTGTAATGGTAATTTAAATGAATGATTGAAAACAGGTCATGACCAATCATTATTTTTAAGGGATGGTTTGAGCTTCCCCTATCGCCAGTTCACCAGCCACCACTGGTATGTACCATAGACTGTATAGAACAAGGTACCGTCCACATAATTGGCAGAAGTATCAGCTACAAACGTACAAACACAACACAAATTATCAATAAGGCTGCACAGCATACGCTTCTACTGGACATTGCCCTTCTCTCTCGTGAGTGGAATTCCAGTGAGTGGAATTATAAGAACATGGATTAGAAATTGGCAATTTAGGTCAAGATCTTCACAGAGTGGAGCGAAATTGAGGATGCTTAACATGCCCATGTGTAACAGCGGCACAAACGTCGCAATTTTTACTGTCCTGGATGAGGCTTTGAGGTTTTTTTATTTACATATTTATTTACATTAAATTTATTTATTTACATTAAAAATCATGTTTATTTACAAATGTAGCAGGGAAAAACAAGCAACTTGACGATCTAGGTTTTATAACCTACATCTCTAGCTTGCTGCCAAACTGCAAGTTTTGTAATTTAATTCAATTAACATGATCATTATTCAATATGTTTATTCAAAATATTCATGAAAAAATTAGTAATATATGCACTGTAGCAAATACCTGTATTACAGCTTACAACAAATACCCAGAACAGTATCTCAAGCAACACAGCAGTTGTGTGTACTTATGAAGGTTTTGGGGCAAAGCGAGACATATCCAATCTCCCACTGCGGGATAAGCCTGTCTCATTTAGCCCCATAGCCCTTCATCTGAAATTTCATTCGTGTAAATCGTTTCATTCATTTTCCCAACTACACACACACACAGAAACCTCAATTCACAACCTAAAAAACCATCAGCTGAATGCAAGGAAGGATTGAGCAGGGATTTACAATTGAATGCAATAAATTGTACTTGGCCAAAAAGGTATGCAAGATGGTGCAATGAGTAACAGTAAGTGGAAGACGTTGGCGAAAGATGTAGATCCAGAGCTGGACCAAATCGTGGAGAAGGACAGAAATGGACTGACAGGCAAAGGCAGGAGGGTGTGGCATGTAAACGAGACGGTAATGGAAAAAGTAGCATGGCCAGATAGGCATAAATGAGTGGAAGATGCGGCCCTGTCTCCTGAATCTCAGTTACTTTGCTCGAGCCAAATAAACCCACAACTCGAACACAAGTTTACAATGAGTCATGGCTCAAATATGAACTGAATGTAGACCTTAGTCTGGCCGAGAGCCATAATTAAGTAGCCTTGTGGTTTCATCTGCCGACTAGGAAAGAAAAAAAAAAAACATAATTAGGTGCCCAAGAGTGAACAGCTGATAGTAATTCACAGCTGGGTGCTTTTGATGAGTGCCGAATACCATTAGTGGTTCAGCAAGTGCCGACCACAGATTTTACATGTCAACACATCAGAAAGATTGAAGTAGTCTACTAAAACACTGCTCTCTCTGAGGAGACACACTCTGGGATTTGTATTTTTTTTTTTAAATGTCAAGATCCTTTCTGCTGCCTGCTCCATGTTAAAGGAAGTGCTTCCTTCCTGTGGGGTTTTCTTCAAAGACAAAGTGAGAGGTGGAGAGGGGGGGTGGAGTGCAGACAGAGCAGATATTGGCAGCACAGTAACATGCTCTCCACCAGCGCCTACCTTCCTCTGTCCGCGGATTGTGCTTCGTCATGACTTGTTGCAATTGTTCATCTCACTCAAACCAGCTGATGGTGGGACAATGGAATTGCTTCTGTGCTTCTGTAAAATCATTACCCCTGCCTCGGATTGAAAAAATAAATAAAAACTTAATTCTCTTGAAGAAATCTGTTGTGACTGGAGCATGCGCCAAGATCATGAAGGTGGTCTGGGTGGTGACAGGAGCCTATGCCCATGCAGTGGATAAAGGTGGCCGCATTCTTCAAATAAAGACAAACTTTTTTTGGCTTGCCAAACCCACATAAGTTTGATTCCATTCAGGGTCGATTCCCCATCCTGTCCCTAGAGGCCCAGATGTTTCTATCTGAAAATAATCAACTTGAATTTTTACAATCCAAATTTGACCAATCGAATTTGAGTGACATTGTATCAGAATTTTTTCGACTTGAATTATTCCGATCAGAATTTGACCAATTTGAATTGAAAAAGAAAGATTGAATTACAACAATTCACATTTTGATTTCAAAGAGATCAATTCGGAACAAATAAATTCAGATTGGTGGTTCTCAGAGTAAAATATTTCAATGTTATGAATTCAGTGGTGTTTATATTTCAACATTAAGAATTCAATGGCTGTTAAAATTCAAATACTTATGTCACTTATTTGCTTCCATATACCTATGTAGCTTATGTTGAATTAATAAAAATGAAAATAAGGACACTAATGAGCAAAAGTTTCAGGCACGCATGAACCAATTCCATGTCACAGATATGCTTCCAAAATTATGATAGGTTTCTAAATATTGGAAAATGTACTGTAAATGTTCATAAATGTACTATAAAGAGCAGTGAACTGGTAAATGACTCAAATAAATATTTGGTTTGACTACTCCTTTTTAAATTAGGGACCCAGTTTTGCATTTCTATAGTTTTATAAATAACTGGCCATTTGGTTATTCCAAGCATATTGGAAAACTAGCCAAAATTTCTCTGCAAGCTCAGTCTCACCTGCCTCTGTCACTCCAGGTAACTGAGATTCAGGAGACAGGGTCTAGGTAATCTAGGCAATCAGGGACAGCACAGATGTTGTTGAGATCAGGGCACTATCAGGGGTTTTCACCTCATTCACCATGGAATCAAGGAGGCCTGGCAAAAACTGCTGTTTCCGCACGGGACTCAGTTCAGAGCGGTCCAATGGCGGTAAACTAGAACAGACTTCGATTTTTCATGGCTACCTTGGTAGGTTTAATGTTGATTCTTAAAAACAACATTACAGGGAGAATTGCAATAAAGTCCACTTTTCACAAAATTCATTATTCTTAGTTTTAATTGCATCATGACATAGTCTTAACTTGTTTAGCAAGACATTCTAACAAATAAGAAAGCTCTTCTATGCTTACTTTTCCCAAGACAAAAATAGCAGTTTTCTAAAAATACTTCAAATGAATATATTGCGTTATGCAATGAAACTCTTCATATACTGTTTCATTTTGATAAATGGTATATCTGGTCATGGGAACAGAAAAGTTTGAAACTCCTGTAAGAGCAGAATACTGCCTGGATGACCACAATTTCTTCCCTTGAAGTCTATGAATGGTTTGCCAGAGTGTACTCTTTTATTTATGACGCACATTTATACTTGATCAAACACTAACATGATTTATATGGTCTATGGAGTAAAATATAATTCAGACAGACAGGCAACCCTGGGAGGGCTGATTCAACACCAAACTAAATTGCACTCCAAAATCAGACCCCACCTCTGTGGAAAATACAGCAGGTAGCTGCAAGGACAAGAGTTTTCTATTCACAACAAAAATCTTTCAGAAACAAAGTAGGGAAAAAAAGTGCTAAACTTTGTGTCCTCCAGCTGCTTACAAAGTGAACAAGCGAACACTGACGGCAAAATCTTGGTGCCAGAAGATTTCACTGGGCCATCTGCTCACTTGCATTGCTTGCATACAGTGCCCTCAAACTCAGAGGTGGCTTCTGTTGATCAGTGAAAGGGAGGGAGGAAAAACAAAGAAACTTTGAGTTTTTGTTTTTTTTGGAGCTAAATGCGGGGCATATACTCGCTTGATTCGCTTGAAGAACAGTGATTAATCACTTTCCATATCTGTCCGAGGCCTTTGCCGATGCTTGACGTCCTAATTAATTAGGTTTGAAAGTGGCTGAGGAAACTGCCCTCCCGGACACACACTGTAATTGATATCCAGATAAAGTGACCCTGGCTAAACACGCAGTCACCTCTGCTCTCCTCCATAATCTTCAAAAGCACTTTCGATATCAGGGGAATATTTTGGGGTTGAGGTTCATTCGGCATGAAGAGGGAAGCATTGCCTGCTTACCAGTATTCAGCACGCTGTTTTGACCATGCTGTTGGTTTTCTGGCATTGGGAATGCGAAAATCACCTTGGTAATCACTGTGATGACCACTGGGCTTGAGTTATTTGACAGTGGTGACACAGAAAAACAGAAACACATTCCTACTTGGGTTAGTCATACAGATCATTCCAACCAGCTGGAATCAAAAATCATTTTTGATCGAGGTCAGCTTACCTGCACATATGCTGGCCCCATTCACACAAACACACCCGCAAAAAGGCATCAGAATTCCCCTGAGCTGCCCACCAGGAATTCTTCAATTTTAAAGTGCACCTATTATGGTTTTTCATTATTTTAATGTTGTAATGTGTATCATGTCGTTTTCATGCGTATTTAAAAGGTCTGTGTCGGAAAACAACTCGAATTCACCTCCAGAGGAAGCGCTCTCTGCCGCAAAACACACTGCTCCAGAGCTGACTGAAACACCCCAATAGCTTCTGGCCATTTTTTTTTTTCATCAATTGGTGATGTCACCATTTGAATTTTCGCGCTAAGCAGATCATTTGGCACGCTCTTGAATCAAGTGGGTTACGCCCACAAGGCTCCACCGGTATTTGTTTTTAAAGCTTATTTACACTCTGGAGCGGAAATCCATTTATGGTAATGGGGGTGACATTTGCCGACACACTCGAGTGGTGGACCAATCACAAGTGAGTGATCAAGTTGACCAATCAGAGCACACTGGGGTTTTCAGGAGGGCGGGGGCAGGACCTCAACAGAGTGTTTCACAGACTGGTACTGCAGAAATAGCCAGCATGAGAAAACTCAAGTGTATTTTTTTTTTTACCATGACGCATTTAAACCTTTTTTAGTAGACTTCAAGAATACAAGAATGACCAATGAAAAGTCGCATAATAAGTGCACTTTAATACCACACCCCCTTGGAGATAGTCACTCCATGCTAAGTCTGACTCAGCAGTGAGTCAAGTGCTTTTATTCCTTGTTGGAATTTCATAACCTTGGAGCAATTAAATGCAAGCGTCCGTGCGTGGGATTTCCGGACCAGATAAGGGGAGTGACAGCGATCTGTAATAGCAGCAGTAGATCAGCAGTGTCATCGCTCAATCACCGTGCTGTGAAAACACTTTAAACTAATGTGGTCCCCGCAGGAAGTAGCAGCGAAATTATTAAAATTCAGCGTCAGGAGTCTCTTCTCCCGTTTGAGTTATTGAGGTAAATGATTCAGGTCACCCTGAGTCACGTTTTTTAGAAGAGAAGAATTAATTAAGGAACTATAAACAGTGTCCGAGGGAAAAGAAATAATCTTTATCCTGCTCCTCTTTGCACGCCCTTCTTGGACTGTGGCACTGGCACATTTCATCCTAACAGAAACTGTGTATAATTCCTCTTAGCAGGAGGATAACTGTGTGATGATTTATAGGAGGGAACGTGAGACAAAATGAAAATTACTACACTCAAATTAAACTATTTTATGCATATACAGCATAACACGATAAACTGATTTAGTTTGAACTAACGTGCAAATATGAATGACAAAATGTATAGGCATAAATTATTATAACATCCCATGAAAATATTTTGAGATTTTCTGTGTCTACTGGTACAAATGCTAAAACACGTGGGTGTATAACTACAGTAAGTGCTGAAATTTCATGACTTTCAACAAAACTTTTCCTTTTTTTCATAGAGCAAGCAGCACATTTATGATATTTACAAAGTACAGCAATTGCTTTCATTTTATTTTGTCTGCCAATTACCCAATTAGTACACTGTAGACATGTCTCGCTTTGTTGAAAGCTTTGAGTAATGATTAATGATTACATTATTTATGCCGCCATCAGTTATAATTGTCTTCAAACTGGTATCTTCAACTGTGAACAAACAGCAATGTGTGGTATGCCATTGACAGCAGCTCTCTGGGTTATTTGTGGAAGAAAATGTATCCAAGCAGAACCAGCACACTCCAGCAGTACACACAGGCTCCTCCGATGACTGTGTTTATTTATATAGTATCTTCATATTTGTTTACTGCTGATGAATATGTTGAGTTGTTTATAAGTCGGCAGGAGTAGGGGGTGGGAGCAGTATGGTGGAAGACCCAACACAAAAGAGTGATAACAGGGATCAGGAAAGGTTCATAACAATTTAGATTGTTAGGCATTGACATTTTAAATAACCCAATGGGATATTTACGTTCCATCTTCAAAATCAATCAAAGTTATGTGTTCTTAGCTGCTCAATGTTCTAGAACTTTTTTGCCTTCCTCACAGTTGGGCAATTAATGCAGTACAAACCTCCTTATTTGTTAGACCTCAATGGTGCTTTACGTGAGCTCTGTTATACTGAGTGAGCAGCAGGACATCCGTTTTAACTAAGCAAGGTTGGACCCGTTAGGTCACTGGTTTCATTCCAAGCCAAGGGGTCTGCAATGCTGCATGTGTACTATCGTGCACCAATAAGCCGAAACATTGTGACCAACTTTATAATATGCCGCTAGTCCTCCGCATGCTGCCAAATAGCTCAATTAAATTTACATCTGCATGAATGCCAAAGATCAAGGTTTCTCATCTGCACTTTTCCAAGGGCATCACACTCCCACCATGGGCTACTCTTCTTCCCACAACGGACCATCAAGTTCCATCTCTCCTCAAGACAGGCTGATGTCTTTGTGAAATAAAGCAAGACTTACTGGACAATGCAACCATCTTTCATTGCTCCAAAGTCCAGTGCTGATGCTCACATGCCCATCATAAGGTTACAGGACTCTCTGTCCCTGGATTTTTGTCCCCAGACTTTTCGTCCTCGGACTCTTTGTCCCTGAGGACTTTTTGTCCCCAGATTTTTCATCCCCTAATGATAACAAAATGGGCCACCATTGTAGACAGACAGATGGACGGACAGATGACGGACAGATCACCATGATATAAGGGTTAGGGTTAGGAATAGTGTTATAATGCAGGAAGAGTGCAAAGCATTATTGGGGACGAACAATCCAGGGACAAAGAGTCCGGGGGCCGAAAAATTCATGGGGACGAAAAGTTTGGGGATGAAAAGTCCATGGGGAAGACGAATCTGGGGACGAAAATTCCTAGGGGACGAAAAGTTTGGGGACAAAAATTCCGAGGACGAAAAGTCCAGGGACAAATAGTCTGGGGAGGAAGAGTCCTAGAGCCCCATTATAGGTGCTTTGGTGGTGGACAGGGATTAGGTAGAGCAATTTGACCTGTCCGTGTCTACAAAGCCCCATACACAGCAGGGTGCTGTGCACAGTCTGTTGTGAAAAATTCTTCCCGTAACTATAATTAAAATTTTTCTGCTACTTATGCCATTGTAGCCTGTTTCTTAGTTAAAAACAAATGGGATAGCATTAGTTGACATTGCTCATCAATAAGCCTTGGATGCCCAACACCCTGTCGCCGGGTCTCGGTTGATCCCTCCTCAGACTACTGTCGGTAGATGCTCATCACTGCCGACAGGAAGCCTAGCTGCTTCGGAGATGCTCCAGCCGATCTGGCTATACTGATTTGGCCATCGTCAAAAACGCCCAGGTCCCATTTCTCCAGCATCAAAAGTATCGGCTATGAGAATCGACTGTTCGCTTTGTGTCAAAGGTCTGCTTGCAGACATTGACTTGTACTGTTCTTACATGACAATCAACATTATTCGCTTTATTAGTGAGTGGTCATAATGTTTTGGCTCATAACTGGGGAATACCACAGAAAAACTGAACGCTGCTGTCTACTGTGTGACCAATTCTAAGACAAACACTGGCACATAAGCCTCTAATCCAGGAAATTACCAATAAATCCATATTCATGTATGTCTCAGGTTGTTGGACCTGTCCTGAACATCAAATTCTCATAATTAATTTTTTACACAGAAAAGAAGATCCCACAGATGAAGAAACCACAGATTGCGGAAAGACATAAATAATGATCTAATCGGTATGTTGTCCTGTTGTCTTGGAGTAACCTCATCTTCCTGAAACATTTTTATGGCGAAAATAACTGCCCACTGAATGGATGGGTATTTTCTCCACCACCCAACCAAAAAAGGTAACTGAATCATTGCCCTGGGCAGAGCCAATTATTGAAGGACAACAATTTGAAGAGAGCATTCATGGTGTCCGTCGCAGATTAATTATTAACGTGCAACTATGCAAATTTAATGCCCGGTGGATTGAAAGTTGGCCGTCCCAACTGCCATCTAAACAGGATTGCAAAATGCATAGATATTCTATAAATGCATATTCTATATGTATTTCTCAAGATTGTGGTTTCTAGAGGCAACCAATTCAGCTGAATTCACCATGTAGAGCGTAATGTGACCTTCAGCTAGATCATAAATCAGCAACCACTTTTTCTTGTCAAATTATCAAGGGAGTTGTGTACAGCTCCTAAAAATATGGATGGAGATCAATCACATTTGGGATAAAATGAAAAAAGTAAATTTGCAATGCTATGTACTTTGTTCTATGCACTGTCATACCCTGAAATCAAAAAATAATTTATGAATCAGGCTCGTATCTCTAAGTATAAATTGCTTGAAAATCTGAAGTAATGAATGTGAGAAGAAAAGGAGGCTAGTATGTCCATTGCCTTTGGGCAACAGCTGGTTCTCATTCGCTCATTGACTGCCTGCTGGATCATGTGGCTGTAAACAGGATAGCAAGGGAAAAGCCAGGCAGTGTCATGACCCTCGTGTGTCAGTAATTGGCTCCTCCCCTGTTCCAGCAGTCTGTGTGTGTTTTGCGGTTTGTCCCCCTTAGTTGATTTATTCTTCTCCCTCGCTTCCTAACGTAATAATTTGTATGCTTCCCCCTTTTGGTGGAGAGTCTCGTCTAGCCACATTACCCAACTTAGTTGGACTGCCTCTCTACAGTTTTGGGCTAAGTCCTTGCCTCTTCTATCACTGTATTCCTGTTGGTAAATACTCTGGAGTAGATTGTAGCTTCAATCTGTGTTTGGCTCCTTGTCTGGATCAACAGGTTGGCAACTCCGTAAAAGTAAAAATGAAGGAACAAAATCAATGCATGTCCACCTGTTTGTAAAATATTGACAGTTGATGGATTGAAAAATACCAGTAACACTTGGCCAACTCGCTAGCTAACACCTCCTTTCCTAACTCTTATGTGTAATATAGCTATCATTTTTTACCTCTTTAACTTTAAAATTTAGTTTCAATCTCGCAAAACCCTTTTTTAATACATTTTAGGTTTATAAACTCTGAGTTTTAACCTTTCAAAGTATTCTTTTAAATTCCAAAATCATAGTTATCCCATTAAAGTCGGGTGCCAGTAGATAGCCAACGCTCTGCCGCCCAGAGATAACTACAGAAGTCCTACCTGAAAGCCCGACTTGATAAGAGAACTAGCAAACTCTATTTTTATTTTCACCAAAAGAGTGTGGTGTGGTGACATATAAGCCTAAATGCAATAAACTGCGGTGCTGTTTTGCTTTTGAATATTGTTAAATGTACACTTTGGCGCCTACTGGGGTTTAATATTGGGGGGCCAAGACATGTAGGTAATATTTGATGATGTCATCCTGCTCTCAGTACATTTGTTGCAGTGCAGAGTTGTTCCATACCTTTCTATAAAGTCGCTTTTATGAACACTGTATATCAGCGAATGACAATGCACAGTCAAAACTAACTGATATATACTCCCAATAAAATAAAAACTCCAGTGTGGGTGGGAGTTTTTATTTTAACCCTTAAATTGCTTAATTTTGGCTCACCCTATCCCTCAAAAAGTTATTCATTATTTAGCTGACAGATGACCTTCAGAAGGACTCACAGGTACCTGTGAACCCTTCCGAAGGTCATTACAAACTAATTGCCAACTAAAAACAGACAAAATTGTTGATCTTTTGAAAGCTGAAGTCAGAAATTTTGCTTCATTCATTTTGCGCCTTGTGTGACTATAGGAGTGATTAGCACTTTAAGGATTAATATCGCACACAACAGTAAATTTGGATTGCACATTCTTGCTTCATATTGGTCCAACTGTTTCGCTGCATATAATGCCCGCTATTCTTGTGAATGTTTTCCCAGTTCAGGTGAGCAGCATGATTTAAAGGCACTCTTTGTGAAAAAACTTTTGAAAAACAAATTTTCTTGTTTTCTATCTGACAGTCTAAAAGAGCTGTATAAAAAAGGCCCTACCCATTTTATATGGCTGGAGTTGTCTTTTCAGTACACCTGCAGTAAAATAAGAATGAATATGCAGTGACTTTCTCATCTTCTCCAATGCTAAACAGAAAACCCATGGGTCATCTGACAACTTAAGTCTCTGTGTTCAGGGAAATTGAAGTGGAAAAAATTTTTGCTGGAGACAGTGAAATACTTGGTAATCCCGATTTTCATTTGAAATGCCCCTTTCAGCTTCTTGAATAGAAGTTTAGACTACAATAATGTGTACCGTCATGGAATGACTTTTAATTTCCGGCATGATGATCAAGGGAACATCCAAGTTGACAGATGGCCTATAACAATCCTCAAACTGCCAGCTATTTTTTGGACACTGGAGACTTCATTCAGAAAGGTATAGGCCTTAATGAAAAAAAAGAGAAATGAGAAGGGATGAGAAAAGATTCTTAGTTGGAACAATACAATGCTAGAAGTGGGTGAACGTAAACATTTTAATAAATCCAGAGAAATATTAGGTTACAGTTATGTTTAAAATGCTTCCAAATGTTGAAAACAATGAGTTTGGACAACTTGATTTTTACATATACAGTGTGTTCATGTTGAAAGGTATTACATTCATGGTACTTAGAAATGCTTATGTTTATTGCAAATAAGTTAATTCACCATACTTAAAACATTGTGTTGGATCAACACAATTCCACCAGCAGTTGGCATAACTCAAAAAGCTTGAAAAACATTTCCTTAAATTGTTTTGTTGTGGGAGAAAATTAAAATTAATACACTCAAATATTTTATGCATATACAGCATAACATGATCAATTGATTTCGTTTGAACGAATATGCAAATATGAATGACAAAATGTATAACCATAAATTATTAGAATATTCTAAGGAAGTATGTTGAGATATTCAGTGTTTTCCGGTATAAGTGCTGAAACACTAAGTGCTGAAATTTCATGACTTTCAACAAAACCTTTCCTTTTTTCATAGAGCAAGCAGCACATCCATGATATTCACAAAGTAAAGCAATTCCTTTCATTTTATTTTGTCTGTCAATTACCCAATTAGTACACTGTAGACATGTCTCGCTTTGTTGAAAGCTTTGAGTAATGATTAATGATTACATTATTTATGCCACCATCAGTTATAATTGTCTTCAAACTGGTATCTTCAACTGTGAACAAACAGCAATGTGTGGTATGCCGTTGACGGCAGCTCTCTGGGTTATTTGCGAAAGAAAATGTATCCAAGCAGAGCCAGCACACTCCAGCAGTACACACAGGCTTCGATGACTGTGTTTATTTATATAGTATATTCACATTTGTTTACTGCTGATGAACATGTTGAGTTGTTTATACGTTGGCAGGAGGAGGAGGAGGTGGGAGCAGTATGGTGGTGATGACATTTTCTTTTTTCTTTTGGCCAAAATAATACAAAGTAATATTTGTGGGTTTCAAGGTGGTTAAGTTTGTGATCAGAATTATAAACTTTATTTTATGATATATTAATCTCAAATCTTTATCCGTGCCATGCATTTTCATATCGCTTTGCCATTTTCCTCCCAGACATGACTAATCAAAGCAGAATTTTTGCAATCATCCTTTTAAGCCCAAGAGCTGCTTATCATAAGTTTAAAAGGCTAAAAGGATTTTAAGTGTGTCTCGCATTTTGCCGCAGAATTCCTGAAAAAAGTTTCAGACAATACAGGCAAGCTTATCTCACTGACCTTAAGTCCCATCCCTCTGCTTAGGAAGTGCTGTAACCGTAACTTTAATTAAAGTAACTGAAAACTGATACCTTAGCTGAATGGCTGATGGTGACTACTCAGACCAAAAGCCACAGAACTAAGGAAGGTGCTAAGGACAAATCCTCTAATCTGACAAAACAACTGTGCACATGCTTATTTCCTGTAATGGACCAGCAGATTCACCACAAAACCCTTACTGGTTAATGAACATGCTTTTACAAGCTGCAGGATATCCTGATTTGATTTGGGAACAACTCCACAAAAAGCCTTATGGCTATTTAGCGGCATCAGAAAACAGCCCTGATTCCAGACCTGCTCACACTCTCACCTTTTGATCTGTCAAGACAGAAGAAGACTGACAGTTTGAAAGGACTGGCAGATTTTATTGAATGTCATGATGAAAACTCTGGTGGTGCAGGCATGACAAATCTCTCGGGGTAAAATATAGGCTTCAGGAAAAAATAATGTTGACAAGGTTGTAATTTTAGTATTTTAGTAAACGTTTTCCACTGCCTCTGAGATGAAGATTTACTGCGACTGAGATTCAGAGGGAATAAGGCCCTTGTGGAGAGATGCCTGGGTATCCATGTGACTAAGTATCAATTCCTGACATTGAATCCTGATAAACATTCTGTCTTAGCTCAGCTCTATTTCATTTAAAGGATGTAAAATGATAGAATAATAGTAGAAAGATTGTTTTTTTTCAGATTTTCATCATCACATTCCCAATGGGTAAGAAGTTCACAAATGCTGTGTTAATATTTGCTACACTGGGTAGCAATACCTTTAAATTGTTTTACTCAGGTTTAAAGTTTGGGTTGCCTTCCACAAGCTTCTGCCAATAAAATGCTGGAATTTTTGGACCATACCCCCAGACAGAAATGCTGCAGGTTTTATGATCCAGACAAAGAACCAAACACAGATTCAGGGAACAGTCCACAAGGGAGTATTTATTAACAGGAATACAAAAACAGGAAAATGCTGTAACCCGGAACAGTAGAGGGGCAGCCCAGCTAAGTTGGTAATGACGGGAGAAGGTAGGGGAATGTTTGCACCCAGGCAAGAGGCCGTCCTGGGGCAGAAGCCTGGCGGGGAATCCCCCTTGCAGAAGCCAGACTGCTTGACAGTAGAACCAAAGGGTTTAGCAGGAATGCAGTACCAATCCTGGAGACCAATGAAGGCTTGGAAGTTGTTCCTAATAAACTGACTCAGTTGAATAGGCAGGAACAATGGATAACAAGAATGAGGTCTAAATCCTGGAGACCGATGTAAACACTCGGGAGTTTTTTCTCTTAATAAGACTCCAAACAGTAACTAGACTGTCAGTCACCTGCAGGTCAACGTGTATCTGTGGAAACCCAAAGGCAATCACAGCAAAAATCGACAGGCTTCCTGACCTCACCACACACAAGGTCTATGCCAAATATGAAATTAATTAATTATGAAGAACTGTGACCTGTAGAGAGCTCACAACAAATCTGAACAGATACTGTGGCAGAGGTGGACATGGTGTAACGATCGCTGATCCCTAGTATCCCCAGCTCATCCTCTGGGGATACAGTTACCTCTTTATCATTAAAATACCAAAAAGAAGGAGGAAGTGTTTAGCTGATTACTCAAAAACAAAAACTGACTGGACGGCTTATTAGGGTGCAAAGCATGACAATCCAGCAACCATACTAAAACCACAGTGAACTTATATAAATTAGACATTCACAGAAGGGGCGAAGCATATGATAGCACCGAGGATTTAGTTCATAAAATTCTGCACTGTGGCACTTTTAATGTTATGAGATTCCTTGACTATCATATTACTCGACGTATAACACTTTGCATGACTATAACACAACTGGGACAAGCAAGATGAGCATGTTTCTGTTTCTGATCCCAAAGATCTGTAATTGAAGGGCATTCTGATAAAATAGCCTTCAAAGTGCTTCTCCACTCATAGGCCTGTAATTTCATAGTTGACCACTAGGGGCAGAATTGCCAACATGGAGACATAGGGCTCTAATTTCTTGGCGCAGCGCAGGGTGGCGCAGCGTGGCGTAGCCCACGCGGTGGTAATTTCGTCCGGTGCAGCCCGCGCAGTGGTAATTTTGTGCGGTGCAACACCGTGCGCAGCCACTTTGGCAATTTGGTAGACGGACGTGCACCGAGATGGATGTGGCGGTGTAGTAGGGGGAGATGTCTCATATTCATCATGACGCAGTGACAATTTCGTGGATAAAGGCCCCGCCAAAAGTGCGCAGAGAGCTCGCCAGCTCCAACCTGGTTTACTTTCTGTGCAGTGATAATTTGGCTGACCGGCGCACAGTGCGCACACGTCACCAAAACCTCACAGGCAGGTTTCCAGAATGTCAGGCACATTTCAATGCAATAAATAATTACAGCAACCACTATTTAATGTAACTATCTGAATCAGGACATAAATTATAGTATCTATATCGATTGTCCTGATTTCAGATCAAAGGCAGTTGGCACGCGTAATGGAAACTCGACCTGGCTTAATCAACGCAGCTGAATCTGTGATGCAAACTAACGACTTCACATCTTTCTCAGCCAACCACAAACTGCCTCGGCATCAGGCAGTGCATATATATACATATATATATATTTATATATATATATAAAATGCTTGCATTCTATGCTCAGTAAAGCCACTTGCACACTGGACGCGAAACAAATTTTTCGCATGACTGATTACATTCAAAGTCAATGCAAAGACGCGAATACACGCGTGTATTCACATGTAAATACACACGTGTATTCGCGTCTTTGCATTGACTTTGAATGTAATCTGTCCTGCGAAAAATTCGTTTCGCGTCCAGTGTGCAAGCAGCTTAATACTATTATTGTCACTTGGGTTTTATCGTTTTTAGTGGGGGAAAGGAATACAGCCTGATTGCTATGATCGCGTACTGAGTTAAGATCACATGTTGAAAATAAATGTGTAACGTATCTTGCATTGTTGTCCATGCATGTTAATCCCAAAATTTTAAGCAGCGACAGGGTGTAATAATAGGAACATGCTATCCATCATTTCTCTTCTCAATGATGCAGGCAGAAGAAATAAATGAGCAACCGTCATATTTCATTCCAACTTCAAAAGTTTGAATGATCTGACGTAGTTTCATTTTGAAATTCCATTCAAGTTCGCTAATGGTAATAATTCGCGAATGCCCTAGCTAGCCAGCTAATTCATATTCGTAATACTTAATATAGACGTAAGCAGTGCAGGAAACATGCCTGAAGCAGCAAAGTAAAATGCAACATTAACGCATCGTGCAGATATAGGACAGAGGCTTCCATATTCCAACACATTAAAGGTGAAGAGAGAAGCTCATTTGATTGGTGAAGATTTGACTCGGCTGTGTTATACCCAAACACGCCTTCTCTCCTCCCTCTTTGCCACTTGCGCTGGCAGGAGGGACAGAGGCGGGACAGAGGAGTACTTGCGCCGGGCTGCACCGGGCACGAAATTGCAAAATACGCCTGGATACACCCCGTTGGCGCGGCGCTCCCCCCATTGCCGCGCCTGCGCCTGGTCAACAAATTTAGAGGCCTGAGTCTACAGTAAATGGGTCAACAATTCGGTCTGATATCAGGCAAGATGAAGGTTGTATTTCTCGGCTGTAGTTGAAAATGTCCTCACAATGGAACACTTTAGAAATGCAAACCACCTAGGCTGCAGCCTATACTTTGAGAAACAGCCAATTAGGTGCTTATCTTCAGTGAAGCTTTGATTGTAAGTTTATTTGATATATTTAATCTTTAAGGATAAGCACTCAAGCATATTTTGCAGTTTCATTTTATTTTAGATGGGATTTACTGATACTTTGCCAACTTCTTTTCTTGCCATGTGCAGTGCAGCTATTGATGTCAAATTACTATGTGTTAAGCAAGTGCTTACCCTTCTGCACTATTCTGACATTAAGAACATTTTCATGTGTATTTTAATTTCAGTTTCAGAAAATGTATCGAAGGGCACTGCATGAAAGCAACTGACGAAGACAAACAAGAAAACAGCCCTCAACTTTACTTTTACATCCAAGTCATCATTTAACCCTTTCAGTACATCTGTTTAGCTGTCCGTCACTTCACGTTGAGCCACACGCACCAGGGACAGAATCGTGAAAAATCTGCATCACGGCGGGTACAATGCAGCATTTCTTGCAAAGACCGTTGCTCTCTATTGACTGCCCTGCTCCATCTTTACTGCACCCATCATACTTAAAATGACGCAAACAGTATATACAAAATGGATGACAAGGCAAGCAGAAGATCCACAGAGGGCTCAACTTCAAAATCTATCTGTAAAGTCCTATGCTACCAGATCTGTTGTTAGCTCTTCTAACAGCACTAGATCTTCAGCAAGACTAGAAGCAGTCAAAGCTTGTGACAAAGCTGAGGGTTTCCGTGCTCGTTCTACCTATGAAAAGGCGAGTTCTTGTTTGAAAAAGTGCAGTTGAGGGTATAAGAGACACACATGGAGGCTGCTCTGGCCACATTCAACCAAGACAAGGAGGTTGCAGCTGTCTTAGCTGAGGTAGAGGTTTTGGAATCAGCTGCAGCAGAACTGGAACCCCAAACAGACTCTAAGAACCCTATTTTAACAATCCTAGAGCAGGGTCTGTAACAGATGGCAAAAGTGCATTTAAGGTGTGTCCTCATCCAATTTAGCTAGTTTAATGGCTGGTAATCTGAGTGCAATAGATACCAGATATCAATGATCATGATGAACTGGACTATCAGGTACCAAACTACTACACGCAACCATGACACGCTCTGAAAGTACTTATTCAACTACATCTGGAGACAATGGGTACATAACTCAGAGGACTAATGAGCATGACCATCTGGAACTGAAAACATTTGAGTACACTGATCACAATTTCCAAGACATGGAACATGATATAGACTCAAACAATAACTTCTTCTCCGCTATCAACAATAACTGCTGCTACCATGAGTAGCACATGCGAAACATTAAAGGAGTCGACAAATAAAATGTAAATGAATGCTCTTGATGCTTACTCGCATATATAACACTGATAACATAAAAACAAAGTTTGCTCCTCAAATCCACAAAAAAAATATTTTATGGGGGTTTAAAATAAGCCATGCAAACGCGCTGGTGCCAGTTCCGAAAGTTAATGAGCTATGCGATCACGAGACTGCGTGGCCTAATACCAGCGAAAACAAAATGGGATATGCAGCTGTTGCTGACTACACCAAGAGCTATCGTCCATCATCTTACGTCTATCGCTGCACTATGGAAGAACACAACCCTATGAGCACTGAGGGAACTCATACAAACACGAGAAAAAGAAAGTACACCCTCTTTCAGTTCTATGATTTTACATATCAGGACATAATAAAAAATCAGCTGGTCCTCATCAGGTCCTAAAATTAGGAAAATCTCACCTCAGGTGTAAAATAAGCCACAACAGATTCCACCATGCCATTATTTATTAAACAAATATTCATCCAAAGTGCAAAACCCATGAGTGAAAAACTAAGAACACCCCATGATTCAGCAACTTGTAGAACCCCTTTGGTAGCAAGACCGTGAAGTAATTGTTTTCTATATGATTTTATCAGCTTCTCACTTCATGGCGGAAGAATTTGGGCCCACTCTTCTTTACTACGTTGCTTCAGTTCATTGACGTGTGAGGGAATTTGTTTATTTACAACTCTCTTAAGGTTCTGCTGCAGCATTTCAGTCAGGTTGAGGTCTGGACCTTGACTTGACCATTGCGAAACCTTTTTTTTTTTTCTTTTTCAGCCATTCTGAAATAGATTTGCTAGTGTGCTTGTGTTTGTCCTGTTGTGTGACGCAAAAGTGACCAAGACTTAGCTGTTATATACATGGCCTCACATTTGACTCTAGAATACTTTGGTATACAGAAGAGTTCATGGTCGACTCAATGACTGCAAGGGGCCAGGTCCTGTGGCTGCCAAACGAGCCCATACCATCGCCCCTCCACCACCGTGCTTGACAGTTGGTATGAGGTGTTCGTGCTGATATGTAGTGTTTGGTTTTTGCCAAATCTGGCGCTGTGCATTATGGCCGGACGTCTCCACTTTTGTCTTGTTTGTCCAAAGGACATTAGTCCAGAAGGCTTGTGGTTCCTTCAGATGCAATTTCGCAAGCCTAAGCCATGCTGCCATGTTCTTTTTCGAGAGAAAAAACCCTCCTGGAAACTCTGCCAAACAAGCTGTACTTGTTCAGTCTTTTTCTGATTTTACTGTTTTGAACGATAACATTTAACACAGTAATTGAGGCCTGTAGAGTCCTAGATGTAGTTCTTGGGTTTTGTGCAATTTTACTGAGCATTGCACGGTCTGACCTTGGGGTGAATTAGCTGGGATATCCATTCCTGGGAAGATTGCCATCTGTTGTGAATGTTTTCCACTTGAGAATAATCTTTTTCATTGTAGAATGATGGACTTCAAGTTTTTCGGAAATGGCCAAATAACTCCCAAGATTGAAAGGCTGCAAATATTGCTTCTCCAAGGTTATTACTGATGTCTTTCCGACTTGGCATCGTCTTAACACACACCCAAATGCCCCAAACAAGCAGTACGTCAAAACTTCTGCTTTTATAGAGGTGGTGACACTTGCTGATGGTCAAATAATCCAGTGCATTTAATTCCTATGGAAACAGTAAGAGTGTACTTAGTTTTTCACACATGGGTTTTACATTTTGGCTGAATTTTTGTTAAATAAATAATAGCACAGTGGAATCTGTTGTGTGTTGTTTTACACCTGAGGTTAGATTTACCTAATTTTAGGACCTGATAAGGACCAGCTAAGTTTTTTTATTATGTCCTGATATGTAAAACCATGGAACTGAAAGAGGGTGTATTTTCTTTTTCACATTACTGTATCGGTCATCATATAAATGAATTTTTTTTTTTTGCAAATGATCGGAATTAGACATGCATGGTATAATAGAAATACCAGCCACAGACGATCGAAAAAGGACAAAGCGTGAATAGCGTATCAGAACAAAGTATCGTGTCGAAGCATTTGTCAAGTGTATCAAGTTATAGTTTATGAATATTCATTTATGATGATTTAATGTGAAACACATTATTCCTTTCAATACATTCAGTTTAGCGATACGACTATAGATTCTGCCCCGTCACATTATCTATGCCTGGCCTTTGGCCTACTCATTAGTCTCTTGCTATGCATAGATATAGCTTACCTGCACACGTCGTTTCTTCTGATACACACTTCGGTGAAGTTCGGTAGTGGGCTTCTTGTGACTCCAACCTGGCCTCAACACAAGAGGGATGTCCAGCATAGCATCCTTATTTAACGTCTCATGAGTGGGACACCGTTCGCGATTTGCTGAGTGGGACACTAATGACCAGACCCACTTCCCAGCATTTTTACGGGGCTCATAATTGATTATCACAACAAAGAGCATGAGGGAGCAATTTAACTTATGCATGTTTAAGAGGCTATATGTAAAATTTCACATGTATCCATGAATATTTACATGTCTAATTACTCTACTAAAATGACTGACAAGGCAAAGTCGCAAGAATGCTTAAATTGCGTTTTGGCGACGTTCCATCCCTTAAAATCAAGTAACGAAATGCGACTGTTTTTCTTATTTCCGAAACATGACCATACACTCAAAGATTAGACGCAAAACTATTATCAAATAAGCTCATACAAGTGCTTTTATTGCAGTTAATAAGTAAGGCCAGATCCAATATTGCTGTTGATTTTGCTGACTCAGGAACAACCTTTGCCAATACCCTCGCAAAACTAGCAATGCTCAATGTTAACTGTTCGGAGCTATGGGCATCCCGCTCTGGAAACATTTAGCACACAGCTGAATGAGCAGCTTTAGCGTTGTTTTGTCCTCTCTTGAAAAGACAAAACTCCAGTGAATGATTTAAACGATACCTGGTTAGAAGATGGCAGGTTTGAAGAGTTTAGCTGGAATGCAGTCCCAATCCAGGAGATCGGCAAACAGGCTTGGGAGCTCGTTCCTATTATTTAGACAAAGAATAGCACTTCTGTGGTGAACGATTATTTCCGAAAGTTTCGATGACTTCCGTAGACGATAAAACTCTATCCTAGAAAGCTACCAACTGGTTGTTTTTGGGCATATAGCCAACGCAACTATCCAGCAACTCTGCTACCCAAAACATACACTATACACCACAGAGACACAAGGGAACGAGCACACAATGGATTACACTGGGGCATGGGGTGGCATGCTGGACAATAAACTAATTAAGGAGACAGTCCTTTTAAACGACATGCTGGCTGCTGGAAAAAGGGAGGAGACAGTTATGAAGACACAAAATTTGTGACCATATTCACTAAGGGTGCCAATAATCTTATAGTACACTGGAGCTAGGGGAAAGATAAATTGCCCATCGCTGAATTAAGTTTAAACAAAGTATTCTCCATCAAAAAATCATATACGATACAGTATATTTCATAAAAGACCAGGCCCCTCCCCTACTGACGGGGATAGTCTGTTAGTGTGGAATGCCTTTCCCCAAATTGCTCAATATACAGGCATTAGAGTATGAGCAAATATACAGTTTAGTCCCTTTATTAATCTCATGAAGTGTTAGACTGAATCAATTTCCCATTGCATTCCAAACTGTAGCAGCCATGAACCACAAATCTTAGAATGATGATAAGAATTTTCATGCCTTTTTTCCTCTTTGACTGTGCCTAAAGTTTATCAGGTTTTGAGCTGATAATCATCAAAAATTGGGGGTAAAATTCTTGATAATAGCAATAAGATAAGAAACAGCTTTGTGGTGGAAACATGCTCCATAATTCAAATCCAGTTTTCCCATCCTGAGACATTTGCTGTTAAATTATTAAAAATGTGCTTCTCCCATGGAACAGTTGCAGCAGCTATTTTTTGGTTTACATTTGTTCAAAGCCAAGACTGCTTTTACCACAAAACAGTAAATGTGATAGTGTGCTGCACACCTTTCCCGAAGTACTGAAGAGTGGCAGCATTTCTTAACATCCTAAAAATAAAAATGTCTGCCTAATGGTCCTGCAATTCGTACAGGAATAGCTTTTACTTGAGGGCATTCTATTATAAGAGTGGAAATGTTTTGACCTTACTCAGGGAATTTGCTGGTTTTAAGGGATATTGGAGATCTCACAGACTCAAGAAAATAGCAGGAAGAATTTTTACATGAGGGCCTGTGTTTACCGAGACACTTGAAATCTGGCCTCTTGGTGGTGCATTGTGTCAGAAAATTGAAAAGGCCAGAAAATGCCACTAATTGGCAAAAAGAAATGATCAAAGGGTTGATTCACATGGATTCCGAGGTGCAGAGTTGGCATCTCGTTTTTAGAAGCATGACAGCGGAGGAGAAAAATAGGGTAAACCACAAATACCTGCGGCTCTTGAGGGGAGTTTGGCACTTTAGAAGAACCTCTGAGCTCTGTAGAAATGTATTTTACATGAACATAATGCTTCTTTCTCAAAAGATGGAGACATGAAAGTGAGAATACTCTGTCCAATAAATGAGCTACGATAGTTATCCTGTCTTTTTTCATCTTCCAATAATAAATAAAACAACATTAGATCTGTGAAACATGCTTAAGTGCACTTGATGAAATTAGCATTTCAAAAGGATGTTGGCTGGTCCTTTGATAAGAAGGGAGATTAAGGAAAGGAGTTGCAAGGTTTGTGAGTTGGTGAGGCTTGTTAGGAAGCAGGCTTGGATGGCATTATGCGGTCTCTGAAAAGCCTCTTTAAGAGGTCAAGGGTTGTGGGAACTATTACCCACAAACCAAACCTTATAAGAGCAGACAGTTCCTCCTGGAATCCACAGGAAAAACTTAACTAGAAACTAAACATAACTGGGCACACATACTACTTCAGTTAAAGGGGAATAATGGCTTCCAAGTCGTTGGTTGATGTCCTCTCCCTGTAGACATATTTAAAATAGCTTTTTGTTGCTAATACTTTTAAATGAAACCATACAATCGCTCCTGAAATAACCTTTGTCATTATTTGCTCCAGTTTGTGCAGTTTCACTGAAAGACAGTGCTGGCTAAGTACAACCCCAATTCCGAAATAGTTGGGACAAAGTGTAAATTGTGAATAAAATCAAAATGCAATGACTTTCAGATCACATGAGCCAATATGTTATTTACAATAGAATATAGATGACATTTCAAATGTTGAAACTGAGATATTAAACATTTTTATCCACAAAATGAGCTTATTTAAATTTTCTGGCTGCAACAGGTCTCAAAAAAGTTTGGACACAGGCAAAAAAAGGGCTGAGAAAGCAATTAATATATAAGAGAATCAGCTGAAAGAACATTTGGCAAGTAATTTAGTTAACTGGCATCAGGCGTGTAACATGATTGGCTATAAAAGGGATGTCTTAGAGAGGCTGAGTCTCTCAGAAGTAAAGATGGCCAGAGGCTCTCCAACCTGCGAAGGCTTGCGTAAAAAAATTGTGGAATACTTTAAAAACAATGTTCCTCAACATCAAATTGCAAAGGCTTTGAAGGTCTCATTATCCACAGTGCATAACATCATCAAAAGATTCAGAGAAACTGGAAAAATCTCTGAGCGTAAGGGACAAGGCCGAAGACCTTTACTGGATGCCCGTGATCTTCGGGCCCTCAGACACCACTGCATCACTCACCGGCATGATTCTGTCATTGAAATTACTAAATGGGCCCAGGAATACTTCAAGAAACCACTGTCTGTGAACACAGTCTGCTGTGCCATCCACAGATGCCACCTAAAACTCTATCATGCAAAAAGGAAGCCATTGTTGAGCATGATCCATAAGCGCCGCCGTGTTCTGTGGGCCAAGGCTAATTTAAAATGGACTGTAGCAAAGTGGCAAAGTGTCCTGTGGTCAGACGAGTCCAAATTTTATATTCTTGTGGAAATCATGGGCGTAGTGTCCTCCAGGCTAAAGAGGAGAAGGACCACCCCTCCTGTTATCAGCGTTCAGTTCAAAAGCCAGCATCTCTGATGGTATGGGGATGCATTAGTGCATATGGTGTGGGACACTTGCATGTTTTAAAAAGCACCATGAATGCTGAAAGGTATATAAAGGTTTTAGAGTAACATATGCTCCCCTCCAGACAACATCTATTCCAGGGAAGGCCTCGTGTATTTCAGCAGGACAATGCAAAACCACATACTGCAGCTATTACAACAGCATGGCTTCGTAGTAGAAGAGTCCGTGTGCTGAACTGGCCTGCCTGCAGTCCTGATATTTCACCGATTGAGAACATTTGGCGCATAATTAAACGAAAAGTCCGTCAAAGGAGACCCAAAACTCTCCAGCAGCTGGAAGCCTGTATTAAACAAGAGTGGGATCAAATTCCAATGGCTAAACTCAAGAAACTTGTCTCGTCAATGCCCAAAGGTCTCTATGTTAAAAAGAAGAGCGGATGCTTCACCATGGTAAACAGGCTCCTGTCCCAACTTTTTTGAGACCTGTAGCAGCCATCAAATTTGAAATGAGCTCAATTTGTGGATAAAATTGTAAAATTTCTCAGTTTCAACATTTGCTATGTTATCTCTGTTCTATTGTGAATAAAATACTGGCTGGTGTGATTTGAAAGTCATTGCGTTTTGATTTTATTCACAATTTACACTTTGTCCCAACTATTTCGGAATTGGGGTTGTACATTCTTCTGAGTTGATCAAATATTATTTCCAATATGCATGCATGACAGTGACAGAAGAGGAGAGGGGAATGACAAAGGAACAAGAGAACATTCTTTCCATCTTGGAGACATAGCTAAAGTACAATCATTTATAAATCAAAAAGATGCAAAAAAAAAAAAAACTGATTGATTCATGCCTTTATTTCAAGCCAACTTGATTACAGTAACACACTTTTTAGTGGTCAACTAAAAGAAAAAAAAAACACTGATAGACTTCAGCTAATCCAAAACTTTGCAGCTCTGCTTTTACACCAGAAACAAACAGAGAAAACACATTAGTCCCGTTCTAGTAGCTCTGCACAAGCTTCCTGTAAAATTAAGATTTGATTTTAAGGTCCCTTTCCTCATATACAAAGCCCTCAATAGGCTAGGACCAAGTTAAATTACTAAATCTCTTGTTCCCTACTAGCATTCAAGAACACTGTGATCATCTACAGCTGGTTTATTGGAGGTTCCCAAAAAGAGCCAAAAGCAAGTTGTCAGTTACGCCCCAAAGCTCTGGAACACACTGCCTAAAGACATCAGAGACACCAGGTCACTAAATAGTTTTAAGAGAAAACTAAAAACTTCTCTTCATTGTAGCCATTTACTAGCAATGCATTTTTTTTGTCTTACAACCAGACAGACTAGTAAAATTATCTTATTTTAACATGTGTGTTTTATTCTTATTTTCTTCACTGATTACGAGAATTCTCAATCATTTCATTTAAATGGTCTTTTGAATAATTTGTTCATAAATTGTCTTGATTTTTCACTTCCTACTTGTTTTTTTTTCACTTCCCACTTGATTTTATTTCTGAATGTAAAGCACTTTGAGCTGCATTTTTTGTAAGAAAATGGCGATATAAATAAAGTTTATTGTTAGTATTAACAATTTAACAAAGATGGAGCTACACAAATAGGGTTGCTGCGTACAGTAGAGCTTTTGACAAATCAAAGATTCATGTGGCCTACCTGAACTGCTGGTTGCCAAGTAATGTAAGGCTAGGGTTGATGGACAGGGCTGTGCCACCATCCGCTGTTTCCAACAAGCCTCTTAGTATGACCGTGAGTTGCAGTTCCCTCATGCCTTGCAGTAATCACCCTCCATCCTTCATGGGAGATTGGCTTAAGCTCAGGCCCAATGACCCTGCTTCACCACCAGGCTCAATGAAGGATGGAGGCCAGCCACCATTAGGAATGCATGTCGACCAGGTGGGGTGCTACTGATGCATGGCTGGAAGGGGTGCGATGCATGAGGTGTTCATCGCCCGGCTTAAACATCAAGCTCGATAAAGCAAGTGAGAGAGAGAAAACTGCGGCAGGTCTCTCGCTTCACAGGGGAAAGTTCTCCCCTGAGAGAACTGTAGGGGATTTTCTTTTGTTTTGTTTTGGATATTCCACACATTTATTATAGCAACATTGAATACCCAGAGCAGCCTGTGTATGTTTTTTTCTTTTTTTGCATTATTTCTCCATGTTGCTGTTCCTGATTAACACTAACAAATGATCAAGCGAGAGTACGTAGGCCATACTGACCGCATCACACGTTCCTTAAATTGTGCACAAGTGTGCAATTTCTGTATTCTATATAGAAAAACAAAATTTGATTATCCTGACTTCAGCTAAGTTGATAGACATCTTACCCATAACAGTGATGTAATATGGCTATCTGCCTAGCATAAATGTGTTGTCACAGTTCACCTTAGACTGTAAATTGTGAATTTTAGCGCATCTGGGATGACAGCTCTCCCTTAGTTCTAGTATGTTAGCCCAACATCCCCCTGGCAGTAGTGCCGGCGTTATAGGATTTTCAATGGTGTGACATGAGCCTCTGACACTTAAACGCAGAATTGCTTTCAAGCAGTTCCTGTTTAAGATCGCTTTATTAATAATCGCTCAATTTATTTACTGAATAATCAAGACTATACATAAGCCTGTAATTATTGACAATTAACTTAATAGTGACATTGCAGGAGTGGGGAAAAAAAACAAACAATTAATTTAATACCTTCTTTGAATTCCATCTCCCATTTTAGAATTTTTTTCAGCAGTAAAACCGCATTTATTTGAAGATTGCACTCATTCAAAATGTTTTCAGTGTTCAAAAGAATGGGCTACATTTGTGGGGAAGTGCAGCTGCATACAGGTTGCCGCTATGTGGTAATAATTAATTTATTAAATTACTAACGCTTCTAATGTTGAAGCGTTGGTAATTGAATAATTTAGTAAATTGGTTATTTGTGCATCATGAAAGTTTGATGTATTTAGAATGCATGCCATGCATCAAACTTTCATGGTAGCAAAATCAGTGATGAAGTCTTTATAGTCCAGCTTCCCGGAAAGTTGCAGGACTGCAACAATATGAGATTGTACAACTTTGAATGGTAATAATTTAATTAATTCATTAGAAAACAAATATAAACCTTATCCAAATATGATTTTCAGCAGAATTTACAACATAACTTTCTACTTACAGATGGATTTTTTTTCTTGACTTAATGCTTCTATATTTGCATGCCTGTACATTTTTTTATACTTATATATTTGATGAAGAACTTACATATTGTTGTTATATATTTATACATTATATATTTCTACTTTTTTTTCCACCGGCATCACTTGTACTTACCTGTGTAGTGAGACACTAGAAAAACAGGGGCAGACTAGGAGAGAGGAAGGAACTAAACTCCACCCAAAGGCGGTATCTTTATTATCTTTTAACACAAAGACAAAAATAGAAGAAGGCGCGCCTAATTTCATGCTCGTCAATAGTAGTTTTACTGCACTCGTTTGGCATATTTTCGGCCGGTGGCTCTGGAAGTGGACTGCGGGTCTTCACAGGCTGTGGGGTGAACCCCTTGATCTCCCCACCATCGGAATCTTAAGTAAGAGAAAACAGAGCAACGGTTAGTACACTGCATTAGGTGCGCTGGCCTCCTCTCAACTGCGCGGCTCTCCCTTTTGAGCTCTGGTCAGCTCTGATTACAATGAGGTGCAGCTGTGTTCCCTTGAGCCTCTCTCCCCCGGGCCCAACTAGCCTTATGACTTGCAGGCAGCGGGAACTGTCCATGGTCCTGCAAGTCTAGGGAGTGCTGTGCAGACGTTGGCTCTCCGGCCGCTGTCCGGGGTGCTGAAGTTCACCGCTGCTCCATTGTCAAAAAGGAGGGGAATAGGCTGTTGTGGGTGTGTTGACGTGGTCGAGGGGCGTGGCCACGCACTAGTTTGCCACACCTGTTTTTGCGCTAATACATCACAGCGAATTCCTTGCATATGTAAACTTATTTGGTAATAAAGCACATTCTGATTCTGAATTTCGAGAAATTTCTATGAGTTGCCTTTCATGCAATCTCATATTGTAGAGCTCTCCTCTTTGACGCAAAGCTCTATGTCTGAATCATTAATGGCAATGCAGCATATTTGTAGCTTATTTGCTCCGTAAATTAATTTGATTAATTGTCCGATTCTCAATGAGAAACAGGTTGAGAGTTAACCTGCATTCTGGTAATATCACTGATTGTCGTCAGAGTTTTAATTTTACATATAAATTGGTGAATTCAATTAGGGCCCAACTCCTCAAATTTTTAACATGGAGTTGGGCCCTTATTGAGTTCACCAATTCATACGCAAACTTCATCTGTAAAATAGGTAATTTCCCCATTTGAAATTCAATCAGGATTTTGTTTACACATATTCCTTGCACAGTTGCACTTATTCGGCTAACTATGGGGTGCTTACTAGCAAACAACCAGGTAGTTTTATAGTTTAAAGACTGTATCGCTTTGCATGGTATGGCGCACCTATGCTCGCTGACTCCTGGAAATAGAGAATATATCAGAAAAGCACGATTGCATTGTAAAATAATAGATTCCACTACAAATCTTTTCATGACCAACAACCCCAGAGACTGCTGCGGATTACTGATGCCGCAGACAAGAAATACATTTCGCAAGTAAAACAGATTATTTGTCCAAGGCTGGAATTACAATAGATTTTGTGAAATTATTGCAGTTGGTTCCCAGTGAAGTATAAAATATGATATACAAGCAGCTGTCCTGAGCTGGGGGAAGAGAGTTGGAACCAAATTCATTGTAAAGCTAACAGCTGAGTGACAGCTCATAGATAAGCAATTTTTGTTCCAGAGGATGCATTTTAATGCTGACACTCACACTTTTTACTCTCTTTCCTCCGTTTGCATTGAATTGCTCCTTTCATTTTCTTTGCCAGCTTTACACATCCTCACACTACAACTTCACAAATGAGCGTGAAAGCAACTGGGCAACAGGGCAGGAAACTGGGGTTCCTTTCCAACCTGGGGGTTTGAAAGGAAGATATTTCATTTGTTTATTCACATCTTTTGCTTTGCTTTCCAAAGATTATGAGATCTACAGAGAGGGCTGAGGAAAATATTTGCTGCAGTGTAAAATAATGCAGTGTGCTTGGGCATCCAGTTATGCTAAGCAGAAGCCAAGAGAAAATTGCTGGCTGGGTAGATCATGAGAAATCATTTACTCTAAGTAAGGCACTTTTATCACTTACAAGGGACGCTTTATTCAAATCTTGGAGACCTCCTTGACATGGAAGTGTTAGTCATAAATACTGGACAAATTTGGGAAGCTTTTAAAAATGTCAGTATACAGTAATGTCATGATTATGAAAGATGCTGATAGTGAGGGTTAAACTACACAGTATGATGTATCAGACAGCCCATTCTCCTTCAGGCCACATTTTAACTGTTTGTGTGTGCATGGGTTGTCACTGATAAATAGGCGCCTTACCAATGTAAAATGTGCAATACTTTGGTATTATATTAGCTCACCATGCTTTATGTAGTCTGATGGCATCTTTGTTCATTCTAATTGCTGCCAGTGTGCAGTCTTTCCAATTGTGGCCAGTAAACCAGAGGAGCCAGTCAATCAAAACTGCATGGCACCATCCGCCTATAAGCTGAAACAGGTTGGTGGAAAATCACCTGCGTTTTCGCACGGCCATATGAAGATTCAGAATTTTTCAATGCTTTTATATTGCCTTTCTGATTATTGTAGTACAGTATCATTGCTTTGTTAACAATGTATCGCAACAAAAGTATGATTCTGCACTCAGCTTTAATTTTGATATAATACAGCATCCCAACCTTTTCTGATTCGGGGTTGCAATAAAAGAACAATACACACAAAACCAAGAGGGAAAATGTGAAAGAATACAATACTTACAATGTTTGACTGGATTGTGTGAGCTCCCCAATACTGTTTAATCTCATGCAAAGCAATGACCCAAAGCATTTTCTCAGCTTATCAGACTGGCAGCTTTTTATATGATTGAACTTATTGAGCTTTCATGTTAAAATCATACAATATTGGTTCTAAAACCTTATCATGGACTCTGCAGCAACATTGGCACGGGTGCTCCGATGATCTTTTACCAGCTATTCAGCTATGCGGTAAGCCTTCACTGGAAATGAAGACCACCCAATTTCTGTTGGAGAAAATTCTCTCTCATAGGCATGGGTAGGGCAAACAGGCACCCCTAGAATCTAAGTGGCTAATTGAAGTGCCACCCTGACCAGAGTTGGAATTTTATAGGTTGTTCGGCTTGTCAGTATTAAGCGTCTATAAGCTGGCAAAAAATTTTTTTTGGACCAAAACCACTGTATTCTTCTTTTATAGACTGCCCATCAAAAAAAAGTTGCACACTATAATATTCTTTTGGGCCACCTTTAGCTCTGATCACAGTGCACACTCATTGCGGTACTGTTTCAACCATCTTATACAATGTAATAACATTTATTTCTGACCAGATTTGCATTCATTTTTGGTCGAGATATTGTAATGACCATAGATGTGTCAAACCACTCTGTTAAGCCTTCTCCATCACATCCTGAGGACTTTCAATTTGAGCGATCACCAGTAAAAAAAAATTCCACGATGTCGCAATCAAGCCCCATTTCCGATGCTTCAGGGGATAGTTTGGTGGCCAAGTTGCTTCAGGTCTCGTGGTAGCTGTGGAGGAAAAGTTGCAGTAGCACGCACGGCTACGGACTCTTGGCCGCACGATACTGAGTGTTGAAGCCGTATTAATTCTTCATGCATCCAGTACTTTTTCTTGGCTTGATTTCAGCATTTACATCATTTGCAATTTCTAGTCTAGCCAAAGTGTTATTGTCATGCCACTTCGCAAGATCCGCACCGAAAATGTGGCAGTCCTGGAAGTGTAAGAAATTTTAGCAAAAAAGCCACATCCAGGAAATTTTTTTTTTTTTTGTATTGGCGATCGCTGATACTGGTTTAGGTCCAGACTCAGAGGTGGCCAATTGATGTGTGAAAATGAATCCTCATACTAAACCACACTTTCACAATTTGAGCTGAAGAATCTTGGAATTGTCATCCTGGACTATGTCTGCACCATCAGGGATTAAAAAGTCCACTGATGGGTCACTGGTCATTCAGTATGTTCAGGTGATCTGCTGAATTCATTTTATTGCTGTAGAACAGTGCTGAGCCTAAACCTGACCATGTAAGGGTCTCCTTGCAGTCCCTGCCCCTCCGGCTGTCTTCGCCTCCACTTCAACGAGCCACAACTGTTGCTCGTTGAGGTGGAGGTGAAGTTAGAGTATGTAAGAGCTGCAATTGCCAGTTGGCAATTGCAGCTGCATTCTGGATTTTAGAGCCCTGCCGTGTTGTGTCGCTGCTCCCCTGATTTGTTATATTAGTGTTTGTTGTTTTTGATAAGTTTATTAAAATTCCTTTATTTTTTCTCAGCCTGTGCGTTTGGGTCCTTTTCCAGCTTTGGGCCCATGGTTCCAGTGCCCACCGGATTGCAGGTTGCATCCGGTGGGACTAAACCATGACAGTGTTGTGATTCTGCCTTGTTAGCCATGTTTGGATTATTATTCTGCTCTGTCTGACCATGCTCTGTTTGTGATTTGGATTCCATGCCATGCCTTGTTTTTGCTTTGTTTGTTTTTGGCCATATTCCATTCCTTCAGTTAATTTCCGGTCCATGTTTTGTCTCATATCTTGCATTGCACTTTGTCTCCCCCGTCTGGTCTTATGTCATGTGATCGCTCACTGCCCCAGTATTTGTGCCCACACTTTCGGGTGATTTCATGGTTTCTGGGATTTTAATCATTCCTTCTAATCTCGTTTACTTCCTTCGCCTTGCTGTTCTATCATTACTAACCAGACTAACAGTTTTATTTTAGTTAATGATACCAACCAAGACTAACATTGTTTATAGTACTAACTTACTAACAAGCACTAGGGATTGTATAGCTGCACTTTACTAATTGATTAACGACCTCTCAGCACTCGCCCTATTCTAGTCTCCACCCCTTGTCTTTACTCAATCAACTTTGCTGCGTTTCAGTGGAACCTCCGCACTTGTTAAACTCTGTTCTGCCTCCTTATCTGTGCACGTTAGAACTCCCTAACCGGAGTCGTATGTCTGTCAATAGGCTGTCTTTGTGATCCCTGTCCGCGTTTTGGCTTTCGCCAATTTCATGTAGTTAGGAACTTCCCCTTGTTCATTCCTTTGTAATTAGTCTGATCCAACTCACCTGTTTTCTATTGTAGCATGTGACTTCCCGTTTGTGTATTTAAGCAGTCATTTCACAACCTGCCTTTGTCAGAACGTTTCCCTTGGTTTGCCTGTGCTACGATCGTTTATGCCTTGTACTCTTTGTGATTCTCTTCTGACTGGACCGCCCCTGATTTTGATTTTGGCTTTGACTTGGATTTGTTTGCATCTGTGTATCGAACCTTTTTTGCCCGACCACGAGTTTTGTGTTTGCTGCCCCGGTTACAACTTGGATTACGTCCCTGGGATTCTGATTTTTGGATTGTGGACTTTGTACTGTTGCCTCCTGCTCTGCGGGGGTTCACCCCCATTCCTAATAAAGCACAAGTTTTTTGGATTACTTGGTTCTCGCGTCTGGTTCCTGAGCGTAACCTCACAGACAGACCAATTGAAGCAACCTCAGATCATAACACTGCCTCCAGAGGCTTGTACGGCGGGCGCTATGCATGACCAGTGCATCGCCTCCTGTGCTGCCCTTCTTCCTGTCAACTCTTAGTTAGCCAGCCCGTTTATTTGTGTTACCTGTGAGTGTTCCTTCAGCTTCCAAGTCTTTTGTTTACAGCTCTGGTTCGTCATTTAGATTTCAATTCTTGCTTTCAGTGTATAATTTACTACCTGTGTTTTGATTTCTGCTTTGTCTTTTTTGATTTCCCGATTTGCTTTATGAGTTGGCTTTGATACACCACCCTTCCTGGTTTTGACTTTTTTGGACTGTCGTGTGATTATGACATTGGATTACCCCTTTGTACTGAAAGATCAACGGTCATTTTATTTTTTTTTTTACTCTGCCTGCACGACCACAATATTCAAAATTAGTGAACTGGATTCACATCTGCACATGAGTTTTGCTTCTGCTCCCTGTCAATACTGCTAATACCTCACTATTCTGCTTGGCACCTCCTGTTGAAATGAGAAATTAGCTGCGCTTCAGTTTTGTCATTTCTCCGAAGTCATAGGTGGGCTGGCTTATGTTTCGTCGAGATCGCAAATATTGCCCCCTGAAATGTAACTACGCCCTCAATATTACCTCTTATTGCAGTTACATGTAGCCCCGGAAGAAAATTACCGGTTAGTCTTTGCACCTAGAGAAAAATGGGAAAATTCAGAAAAATTAGGTCCAAAAGTTTATAGAAATATTTTGTATACAGTATATTTATAATTAAAAAAAGCCTTTTTAAGAGAGAAACTGTGTTCACGGCAAGCACTTTCCAGCTCAATGCATTATTGCACAATCGGCTGTGGAGCCCCTCAACGACACATGTTAAGCAGGGCAAGGAGTGCAATAAGACTAACTCATTGTCTGTCGCTGCCTCCCTACACGGACCAATTACCACAACAGTGACATTCTCAAGATGTCACAGAAAAATTACTTAGCCTGAGCTTCATTATGCGCTCATCATCAAAGAAGTGTTTGAAACAATCACAAAGTGATGGGAGCGAGTTGCAGTTAAGTACGTGATGTAAAATTCGTATAGACTCGGATGCAGATAGCAACAGAACGAAGGCTATTTATATGTGTCATTTTCAATGAAAAATTGGTTTTGAATGGTGATATTACAGTGCTATGAATAAGTATTTGCCTCCTTATTGATTTTTTATTTTTGCTTGTGTGTCATATTTAAATGTTTTATAAAGCCAAAACAACATGAGTTAACACATAATGCAGCTTTATAGTGATAATTTCATTTATTGAAGGTAAATTAGTTATTTTGTTGCTTGAGTGATATGCAGTAGATATTGAACAACTGTCCCCTTGAACCTACAAGTAATTACTTGTAGTAAGTAATAACAAGTAATAACCATGGCAGGAACAAGTGCAATCAAACATTTGTGATTACTAGCAATGAGTCTTTTACATCACAGTAGAGGAATTTTGGCCCAGTCTTCTTTGCAGAATCGTTTTAATTCAGCCACACTGGACAGTTGAGCATTCATTGCCTGTTCAAGGAGAAGCCGCATCATCTCAATCATACAGTATTCAAGTCAGGACTTTGAGTACGCAACTCCAAAACCTTCATTTTGTTTCCTTTGAACCATTCAGAGGAGGACTTGCTTGTGTGCATCAGATCATTTTCCTGCATCATAACCCAATTGCACTAAAGCTTCAGGTAACAGACTGATGGCTGGACATTCTCCTTCAAGATTTTCTGGAAGAGAGCAGAATTCACGGTTCCATCAATTATGGCAAGCGGCTGAGGTCCTGAAGCAGCAAAGCACCCCAGACCATCACCCCTCTTGCACCGTGTTTGACTCTGGGTATGATGGTCACATAGTGGACTGAGTTAGGACTCATATCTCTCTAAAAGTTCCACTTTTGACTCTTCAGTGCACAGATTGTTGATCTTGCAGATCATCAAGATGTTTTTTTCCCACAAATGTGAGACGAGCCTTTTTATTCTTTTTGGTCAGCGTCGATTTTTGTCTTGCAGCTCTCCCATTAATGCCATTTTTGCCCACTCACTTTCTCATCGTGGCATCGTGAGCACTGACCTTAACTGAGGCAAGTGAAGCCTGCAGTTCTTTAGTTGTTAGTTTGGGTCCTTTTGTGAGCTCGTAGAGGAGTCACTGATGCGCTCTCAGTGGAATTTTGGTAAGCTGACCACTCCTGGTAAGGTTCACCGCTGTTCCAAGTTTTCAGCATTTGCCCATAATGGCTCTCCTCATGGTCTACTGGAGTCCCAGAGCCTTAAAATAGCTATTTAACCCCTTCCAGACTGATATCAGCAATTTTTTTCTTATCTGTTCTTGAATATCTTTATAATGGAGCATCATGTGCTGCTTTTTGCCCACTTCACATTGCCAGACAGGTTCTGTTTAATTTATGCTTAGTTCAACAGGGCTGGCAGTAATAATATCTGAGCACGTAGTGAAATAGAACCCAGTTACCAATTTAATGTACAAAACCCAAAACCAGTGAAGTTGGCACGTTGTGTAAATCGTAAATAAAAACAGAATACAATGATTTGCAAATCCTTTTCAACCTATATTCAATTGAATACACTGCAAAGACAAGTTACTTAATGTTCGAACAGGTAAACTTTGTAATTTTTTGCAAATATTAGCTCATTTGGAATTTGATGCCTGCAATATGTTTCAAAAAAGCTGGCACAAGTGGCAAAAAAGACTGAGAGAGTTGAGGAATGCTCATCAAACACTTATTTGGAACATCCCACAGGTGAACGGGCTAATTGGGAAGAGGTGGGTGCCATGATTGGGTATAAAAGCAGCTTCCCTGAAATGCTCAGTCATTCACAAACAAGGATGGGGCGAGGGTCACCACTTAGTGAACAAATGCGTGAGCTGATTGTCGAACAGTTTAAAAACAACATTCCTCAACGAGCTATTGCAAGAAATTTAGGATTTCATCATCTACGGTCCGTAATATCGTCAAAAGGTTCAGAGAATCTGGAGAAATCACTGCACGTGAAGCGACAAGGCCGAAAAACCAACATTGAATGCCCGTAACCTTCGATCCCTCAGGCGGTACTGCATCAAAACCGACATCAGTGTGTAAAGGACATCACCACATGGGCTCAGGAACACTTCAGAAAACCACTGTCAGTAATTACAGTTCGTCGCTACATCTGCAAGTGCAAGTTAAAACTCTACAATGCAAAGCGAAAGCCATTTATCAACAGCACCCAGAAACGCCGCCGGCTTCGCTGGGCCCAAGCTCATCTAAGATGGACTGATGCAAAGTGGAAAAGTGTTCTGTGGTCTGACGAGTCCACATTTCAAATTGTTTTTGGAAATCAGAACGTCGTGTCCTCCGGACCAAAGAGGAAAAGAACCATCCGGACTGTTATAGGCGCAAAGTTCAAAAGCCAGCATCTGTGATGGTATGGGGGGTGTATTAGTGCCCAAGGCATGGGCAACTTACACATATGTGAAGGCACCATTAATGCTGAAAGGTACATACAGGTTTTGGAGCAACATATGTCGCCATCCAAGCAACGTCTTTTTTCATGGACGCCCCTGCTTATTTCAGCAAGACAATGCCAAGCCACATTCTGCACGTGTTACAGCAGCATGGCTCCGTAGTAAAAGAGTGCGGGTACTAGACTGGCCTGCCTGTAGTCCAGACCTGTCTCCCCATTGAAAATGTGGCGATTATGAAGCGTAAAATACGACAACGGAGACCCCGGACTGTTGAACAACTTAAGCTGTACATCAAGCAAGAATGGGAAAGAGTTCCACCTGAAAAGCTTCAAAAATTGGTCTCCTCAGTTCCCAAACGTTTACTGAGTGTCGTTAAAAGGAAAGGTGATGTAACACAGTGGTAAAAAAGGCCCTGTGCCAACTTTTTTTTTGCAATGTGTTGCTGCCTTTAAATTCTAAGTTAATGATTATTTGCAAAAAAAAAATAAAGTTTCTCAGTTTGAACATTAATCATCTTGTCTTTGCAGTGTATTCAATTGAATATAAGTTGAAAAGGATTTGCAAATCATTGTATTCTGTTTTTATCTACGATTTACATAACGTGCCAACTTCACTGGTTTTGGGTTGTAACAAAAGGGGCAAATTTTTTTTCACATAGGGTCAGGTAGTGTTGGGTGGCTTTCTACCTTCGATAAATTAAATAATCATTTCAAAACTGCATATTTTTTATACTGGTTATCTTTGTCGAATATTAAAATTAGATTGATAATCTGTAACATTTTTGTGACAAATATGCAAATATAG
Source organism: Gymnothorax javanicus (assembly GCA_029692085.1). Classification (NCBI taxonomy): domain Eukaryota; kingdom Metazoa; phylum Chordata; class Actinopteri; order Anguilliformes; family Muraenidae; genus Gymnothorax; species Gymnothorax javanicus. The sequence continues at coordinate 22,343,939 of CM056206.1, forward strand.
AGGAAATCGCAAAGAGGGAAGGTACTATATCAAAGCATTGTTATTACTGATTAATAGGCTGAAGAACTGAAGATTTTTATTGATCTGACCACATTGTACAGCAAACAAATGTGAGAGGAATGAGAAATTCTTTGAAACAAGCTCTGTATTTCACTTAGTGTATTTTTTTCAAACAAGACCAGGGGAAATGTGACAAAATACATAAGACCCTCTTGAGAATACAGAATACATTGCGTTGGAAGATACAGTTTTCTGCCTGCGCATGTCTTTTTCCCTCAGAGGGCACAGCACAAGCATTACTGCTTTCTTGGGATATGCTGATATGAAGTTAGCAATAGTCTGCTAAATCTCCCCTCTCCCCCTTCCATCTGCACTAGAGGCATGCAGCTACCATATCTTTCAACAGAGACTCCTTATCCACTCAGGCAGTGGCTCCATGGAAATATGCAGGGGGGAGCCATTCCTGATTGGGGTGTCTGACATTTCTGTTTTACAAACTTGAATAATTAGTCCCTCTAGCCTCTGGTGCACTTCTGGGATGGATTTCATCTTTAACACATGACAAAATAATTTTCCAAAATGTCTGTCAACAATCACTAAGTCCCTTTCTTTCTCCAGCAGTCCTAAGAGAGAAAAAGACAGTGAAATTTTGAAGGAATGTTCTCTGTTCTAAAGTTGCTGTTTACCAATAATATATTACAGTGATTTCAATGAAGCTTATCCAAAGCAACTTTTGATTATACTCAGCAGAAGGTAGTCTAGCTTGGAACAGCTTGGAGCTTAGAGTCTTGCCAAAAGTCAACTTGGCTGAACTGGGGCATCAAAGGACAAGTCCCAACTATCATAAATAATTAAAGGCACCGTGCCAATGCGGCCACTTGTTTATGATGATGTTCCGCACAGGTTATGCCGCCCTTACACCAAACAATTCTGGAAGCGATTTTACTGTTGAAGAAAAATTTCCAATAATGGAATAGAGTCATAGAGTTTTGCTTGAGTTGCATCGTGCTCCAGTGATTGTGATTGTTCAGTGTAAGATCGCCATAAAACTCAGTCTGACTCAATCATTTCCTTTCTTAAAACTCTGATGACATTAATATTGTCAACAACCAGTTGGTGTGCTCAGGAAGATCCCTAATCTTTGTAAAATTTTATAGTCTGTGAGTAAAAACTCTGAGTCATTATAACACATTGTCATGAGATGTGAGAGTGTAGGACAGTATTCTTTTGATCTTTCTTGGATCAACATGACCGCAGTTTTTAATTTTCTCTGTTTTTGTATGTGAATTACATTAATAAATACTTGATCCACTTGTGTTTGTGTTGACATTAACACGCCCCAGAATGCAATTTAATTATATGCACAAACACAATATTTTAATATCATACGCTGAAATTGTTTTACTGTTCCTAAGTGGCCATGAAACATCTCTTTACTTCAAGGAATTTTGAAGTATGAAATCTCAAGCCTGGCAAACCAGACAAGGTGTCGACCAAGCAAGTTAGTGCTGCCAGGTATCATGCTAGGTTTTGAATACCTGGTAATTTTAATGTCCAAAAAGGCAGAATGACAGATTTCTTTTCACTTTCATTAACCAATGGGACAATTAGTTTGAACAGTGCTCTCACAAGCAGATAGATACTCTGGTTGAGAAGTAATAAGAATAGTTACTCAACTTTAGGGGCTGTGATTTGGTAGTTAACCATTAGACAACGAATCTTCAGATGTCCAAATCATTAGCCGATTAAACATTTGGTACATTATGAAATGGAAAAATATAAAAAATGAGGCTGCGGTTTAGTAGTTGAAATCCAGCATTAAGCCAGAATGGAAAAACATTTTGCTTTCAAAATTATAGCGATCGATCTTGGCAGTTCTCAAGCGTTTAGAGTGTTGTTAAAAGAAAAAACAGGCCCACAAAGCGGGCGTTACCCCTCAGCCGTGGATGCAAATTCAAGATGGCAGCCATGGCAGCCATATTAGATATCAGATGTGCAACAAAAATCAATAGGCTTCTGTAGCTACCCACTCCCAACACCCACACCAAAAATGGCGTTGATCGGCAATGGCGTTTTTGACTTAATGCATGGAATGCAAATTTAAGATGGCAGCCGTGGCAGCCATATTAGATATCAGAGCGCAACGAAAATCGATAGGCTTCTGTAGCTACCCACTCCCAACACCCACACCAAAAATGGCATTGATCAGCAATGGCGTTTTTGACTTCATGTGCAGAATGCAAATTCAAGATGGCAGCCGTGGCAGCCATATTAGATATGGGAGTGCAACGAAAATCAATAGGCTTGTGTAGCTACCCACTCCCAACACCCACACCAAAAATGGTGTTGATTGGCAATGGCGTTTTTAACTTAATGCGCGGAATGCAAATTCAAGATGGCAGCCGTGGCAGCCCTATTAGATATCGGAGCGCAACGAAAATCAATAGGCTTCTGTAGCTACCTACTCCCAACACCCGCACCAAAAATGGCGTTGATCAGCAATGGCTTTTTTGACTTCATGTGCAGAATGCAAATTCATGATGGCAGCTGTGGCAGCCATATTAGATATCGGAGCGCAACGAAAATCAATAGGCTTCTGTAGCTACCCACTCCCAACATCCACACCAAAAATGGCGTTGATCGGCAATGGCGTTTTTGACTTAATGCGCGGAATGCAAATTCAAGATGGCAGCTGTGGCAGCCATATTGGATATCAAACCGCAACGAAAATCGATAGGCTTCTGTAGCTATTAACTCCAAACACCCACACCAAAAATGGCGTTGATCAGCAATGGCTTTTTTGACTTCATGTGCAGAATGCAAATTCAAGATGGCAGCCGTGGCAGCCATATTAGATATTGGAGCGCAACAAAAATCAAAAGGCTTCTGTAGCTACCCACTCTCAACACCCACACCAAAAATAGCGTTGATCGGCAATGGCGTTTTTGACTTAATGCACGGAATGCAAATTAAAGATGGCAGCCGTGGCAGCCATATTAGATATCGGAGCGCAACGAAAATCAATAGGCTAGTGTAGCTACCCACCCCCAACACCCACACCAAAAATGGCATTGATCGGCAATGGCGTTTTTGACTTATTGCGCGGAATGCAATTGTGGACGGACGGACGGATGGACGGACGCCGCATGTGACGACAATACCCCACAGCTGTGTGATGTAACTTTATAGTTCAGTAAGCAAGGCCACAAGGACAGAGGCTTCAATTCTCAGAAAGCAAAGCCCAGGTTCAAAATAAAAGCCCCAGAAAAATACTATATTTTAAGCCCATATGTAAGGATTTGTGGCACCCCCTATTGGCTGATCTTTAGAAAGTTTTACAAAGTTACTAGAGTACAACACAAATTTACAAATTTACTGCATAAATATCCACAAAATTGTGTGATGATTGGACAAATATTTTGATTTATCGCTCCATTTCTGTCAGGTCGAATGCTCGTGTGGCAACGCAGTCACCTTCTTCTGGCCGATTCACAAAACTTTTTTGGGGTGATGTTTCATTTGCTTAAAAATATCCACTAAGTTTGGTAATATTTGGACAATCTGTCATTGATTTATCGCCAAATTTGTAACAGGCACCCCACACATGTTTGGCACTGATGTTGCCCCCTATTGAGCAATTTCAAAATAGTTTTAAGCACATGGTGCTTCACTGTTATTAAAGATATCCTGCAACTTTAGTTACAATTGGCATTACAGTTTCAGAGAAATAATCGGATATGTTTTATGCCACATCCTTTTTTGCATTTCTTTTGCCCAGTATCGGTCGATACAAATTAAACTATTAGAATATGTTTCCTGTACTTATATGGATTTCTCCTGCAAGTTTTGTAATGATTGACTTGAGGATTGTCGACTTTGGTCCATTTATGTGCTAAGTTGTGCCCTTTTGAAATTCATTGGTCGATACCCTGAAAAATAAATATCGAGACACTTTATGTGAAATGATAAGCTTGGTCCAATAATGATGCACATCATATTTGATAACAATCAGACATACAGTTTAGGAGGAGTCATGATGTTTTTAAATAAAATTCAAGATTGTGGAAAATTTTGGCATAAGCAAGTTAAATCAGGATTGAACATTTTGCTCATCTTGACCAAAGGAATACAAGTGAAAATAAATTGGTTCTAGGCCACATTTTTCAGGAGTTATGGGCCAAAATGTAAATGCGTGCACCATAGCACCCCCATTTGGCCAAATGGGGTCATGGTTCTTCAGCAGAAAGTCCAGGAAACTTCCAATCAATATGCAAAATCTCATCTCTCTACTCATGGGAATTTGTGTAAACATTCATCATTGATTAATTTTTCACATTGGACCAGGTAGAGTTGGATAATGTTTTTCCATCAATAAATGAAATAATTAAAAAACTGCATTCTATGTTCACTCTGGTTATCTTTGCCTAATATTAAAATTAGTATGATGATCTGAAACATTTAAGTGTGACAAATCTGGATAAATAGAAGAAATTGGAGAGGGGGCAAATACTTTTCATTGCACTGTATCTCTGCAATCAATAAAGTGTTGTAACTCCAAGCTCCCAACTTTATTTTTGCGCCAGCATCAGAAATAAAATTGGATCATTTCTGGATCTGGTAGTCCATCCTGGATCACGTTTGAGTAAGTGGAAATGCTCCAATACAGGGTTGGCAACAGTCGGAGTCAGCTTGAATATGCCAGCGCAAAAGCAGATGCTGGTCAGCTACGGTACTAGAGCGATATTTTTTTCCAGGTCCTTAAAAAAAATTATGTATCCAGATGAGTCATCCTGTCGCAATCCATCCAACATGGTGGAGTGCTTTTAATGTTGCCCTTTCATGGGAATCTTATCAATAGTCATGATTTGACTGCCTAATTCTACAGTAATTTGGTGAATAATACAAGGCCACTGTCTCAAAAATCCAATCTTGTAGCGAACAGCACCATAAGAAATGATCTACACACTTGTGAGGCAAGGAACACACAATGGTTTTCTGAACTAACAGTCACCCAAAAATTACAATTTGTTTGTTGAAGTTATTCAAGAGGTGTTTATCCGGAAATGCAGATAAACTGCAAGGTCGACAACTCTGCATAAAAAGTCAGGACTTCTATTTATATAGACTAATTATTGTCCTCATTTATACTATAACAGTACTACACCACAAAATTATGCTGGTTTAAGCACGACATTCTTTTAACATGTACATCCTTTCTCCACTCTCAGAGGGGCTTTTATACAAACATGAAACACAGCTCATCTCAATAACTAGAGCCTTACTCTATTTCAGTGGCAGAAAACTCTTGTACACTGGATTGGACATAATCTGGCCTGCTGCCATTCAAAGGGTCGGAATAGCGCCTGCTAATTATACAAATAGGTCCCAGTGGACACAAACAACACAGATTCAACCTGACAGCAGCAGAGTCAGCTGCAGAAATCCTGTTTTTTATTTCATTAGCTCCGTAATTTACTTCTTTTTTTAATTATTTTTTCCCATTCTCCCTTCTAGCTCTTTGGAGAATGTAACAGGCAGAGAAAATGACTGCAGTGCAACAGAGGCTCTGATCTGCAGTGATTTACCACAAGGTCTGGGGTTCCACTGCAGACCCCCCCCACCTCCTCCCTGTTCTCGCTGGCCTTTGGGAGGCTAATGAGATGTGCAGCAATTTTCTGAGTACCGGGGTGGGGCATGTTCTCCTCCTGCCAAATATCCCGATGGATAGTGACATAAAAGATGTGTGGTAATACTTAAGACTGGGGAATCTTATTGAGGGCGCAAACAGTTCAACAATTTGCGCAACCAAAATGCCAGTGGCATCACTGACGTGTGGTCAGGGTGCTGTATTTATTATGCAGTCACTTCACCTTTTCTAGGATTATACTCACCCTTTTCTTAAGTCCTTTACCTGATTAGCAAGCAAACAACTGAATCATTAAGAACAATACTGGACCTATTATCATTCAGCGATAACAACTATGAGATAACTTGGCCGCTAAATAAACTTGTACAGATGACAAAAACATTAATAAATATTTCACAAAAAATCTGAACTGAATTTCCTGTCACTTAGTTCTTTTTTCCTTCAGCGATTATGAAACATTGATGAGAAAAAAATTTTAGACATTCATTTTAAGCTGGCACCTAATTCACTTTAGAAAAAGTTGAGAAGCATAAAAGCAAATAAGAGATTATCTTCTTAACCCTTTGAGTGCCGAATACATTTTCAAGGAATTAAAAATGTAGTTATCCTGAGCTGTTGAAAACCTATCATGTGGCAACTTGTTTAAAAGAGCTCCCGTGCGGGAGCTCTTTTAAACAAGTTGCCACATGATAGGTTTTCAACAGCATCTGACTTTGAAATCTTACATCATTGGGCAACTATAGTCGCCCACGGCGCTGAAAGGGTTAAATGCACCAAAGCAACATTAAATACAATATGAAAAAAAAAAAACATTGGCTGGCTTTGGCCATTGGATTCTGCAGCTGAGCTAATAGTCAACCCTCTATGGGTGGTTTATTACTGATCAAACATCTGAGAAAATGACTCAAGGCGCTTTGTGTCCTCTTGAGGGCACAGCCCTTGTACTCATCAACTCACTGGACAGCAAACAGGTGGAGCTCTGGCATTTTTTAAGACACTCCTGAAATATTTATTGGGCCAAGGACTTTGTCGAAAAAGCTGTGCACTTTTGACTCACCGTAAAACTTAGCAACCCCCCTTTGTGCATACCTGAAAGAAGTTTTCCTGACTTTTCTGCAGTCATTCACTCCACCAGACAGAAGGAAAAGTGCCTATTTCATTGTTTTGTGTGATTTACGTATGTTTTGTTGAAGTCCCTGGAAACCCAACTCCACAGTCGCCTTCTAACTTTACAATCCAGGGTTTTATGAATCTCTCAGTCTGGAAAGGGTTACAAAGCCATTTGTAAGGCTCTGGGACTCCAACAACCATGGTGAGAGCCATTATTGATCAATGAGAACAGTGGTGAACCCTCCCAGGAGTGTCTGGCCAACCAAACTTCCTTAAAGAGCGCATTAACGACTCATCTAGGAGGTCACAAGTTAATTTTAACCCCAGTTAACATCTAAAGAAATCCCAGCCTCACTTGCCACAGTTAAGGTCAGTATCCATGATTCCACAATAAGAAAAAGATGGCAAAAACAGAGAGCTGCAAGGCGAAAACAACTGCTGACCAAATGAACAAAAAGGCTCATCTCACAATCACATTAATCTTCATGACCTCCAAGACTTTTGCCATATTGATATGTCTTTACTGGATATACATGGCATGTTTGTTATCATATAAATCAAAAATAATGCCAAAAATCAAATGTTGATTTCTTGTGTGGCAATGTCACAAAAAGGCTCCATTTCTTTTGACCCGGCCAAATGCAATAGGCGCCAACCTAGAAAAAGCTGATTTACTCAAAATGAGTAAAATAGATATATTGCATTTTGGAAACAAACTCTTTAATTATTATCATACAAATGCTTTTATTGAATAAAATAACAAGAATTACTTAAATGATGAGTGATTCCAAATTATCCTATGTAAATTAGACAAGATTTGCTTCCTTATCTAAATGCCATGTTGCCTTGTACTTTGCTCTGAAATATTATAATGGTCATACAGTCACATCTTACATGTGCAAAGTCAGGTTTGGAATCATCATTTTGAGGAGTGAGGCAATAAGGGAAACGTTTTAGAAAATAACGTGCTAGATTTTCTGTATAAAGTAATCTGCCTTCACAGTCATCACAGAGATGTTCTGTGGTTTGGCTTTAGTTCTGTGGCGTGCATGTTGTGTTTAACATTCAGAAACTAACTAAGCAACCCTCCCTCCAGCGAGTCTACATGTGTGACATGCTTCTTCTGCAGTGCTGACTGCACCCTCCTTCAGACAAAGTTCAGCGCGAGAAATTTAAAAGAAATGAGGCATAATCATGTTCAGATTCATTCAGATAAAATAAATGTTAACTCTGAAGGGCTAGAGCAGGAGCCCCCAGCACATACAAACACTCTAGTGCACATGCACACACAAACACACACACACACACACACACACACACATGCACACACACACACACAAACGCACCCACACATACCCACACGCACCCAAGAGTACTGAACAAAGCTGCAGTTATTTGTCTGCAGCAGCCTTGCATCAGGAGATGAGGAGGACTGGGCAGCCTGACTGCTGATTCCCTCCCTCCTCCTCGTGCCCATTTTTTTAAAGACAAGAGCGCTGCGGTTTTGCTGGCACTCAATCAAAGGGGCTCGCGAGGGATGAATCCCTGCAGAACTGAGCCGAGCTGCAACAGGCTGCGCAAGAGACATCAAGAAACTATGAAATCAGACATTTGCGCCCCCATATGAAAGTTTCACCAAGTGTGGAGGAGCCTTTTTCGCTGTTTGTCTGGCCTTGTCTGGCCTCAGTCAGTGATAAAAGTTTAAATTTTTTTTCAGAAAGGGAGTTCTATGAAAGGAATAGCATTCCTCTAAATTGTAACTGTCAACCCAGCTTGCTCGCTGCCAACATTCAAGTGCCATCATGGGCACGAACAGCCCCGATGCCTGTGACTCCCCTGCTGCTGTTGCACAGCTCACAATAACTGAGGCTGATGGGAAGAATACGCAATATGCGAAGAATGAGTACGAAAGGAATAAACGTCCCAAAATAGGCCACTGTTTTCAATGGTATTTATTCACAGTAATTATCTGTTTTTATGAAGATAGGGCCTGGCTTAAATTGGCTTGGCTGATTGCCTGAAAGATATCTTTGCTTGATGATAATGATTATCAAAGAAACTGAAGGGAATATATTGCCAGAATGTTCTAGATCTGGACATTCATGAAGATGTCCGTTTGACAGAACTGTTTCAGTGACAAGAGGAGGACCAACAGCAGGTGGTCATACTGTTTTAGCTCATCAGTGTAGGCTATACATCGTTTTTGAATGCAGTCAAAGTTGGTAAATTCAACATGTGAGACTCCTCAGAATTATCTAAAAGAATATTATCCCATGTTCAGGAAAAATGTATTTGATACAACATTAAAGGGAGTTTGAGCAATTTGTGTCAGTCGGGCTCTAACAAGTAATCTTGCCATTCTTGGTTCTCAGTCTGATGATCAGGACCGAAGGGATTTATTTCTGACTTAGCCCGGGTTATGAATACCCCTGCACAAACCCTCACACACACACACACAGGTAATAAAACAGAACTCTAGACATACAAACTTATAAACAGCAGAACTTTCCTCCAAAATCAGTTTCTGAGTGGTCCCTGGGGAATTCAGACTCTGCTGCCCTCAGAGGTCTTTCACTGTCACTAATTATATTGATCTTCTTTCAGTATCCTCATCCATCAGCTTACTTCTACCACATCACTTTTTTGGAACCAATGGAAAAAAAAAAAAAAAAAACTAACCTAAACAATAATTTTAGGGTTGGCCGATAAATTAATTTTAGTGCATTAATCTAAATTTGATTAAGCAAGATATGTAAAATACCTGAATTGCTGAGGAGACATTTCATGTTTCGTACACAGCCGATTGCTCTCTGTTGCGCATTGCCTGCATGCAGTCGCCCATCAGATTCCTGAACACCACAGTGCAAACTCTTGGCTAAACCACCAATGGAGTATCATTTGTGTTCTTTTATTCCCTCTCTGGGCACCAAAGCACAGGAGAGCTCTCTCGTTGCAGATGAAATTCAGAATGATCCAAACACTGTTGTTCGGCAATTCTGTTAGCACATAGTGAGCACATTTCACACACAGACTGAAGAGACGTAGCCAATGGCAGTTTTGAAATTTACAGTTATATGAAAGGACATTAAGGAATGTAATTTCATGGGAGACAAAATGCGAGATGCTCTTTAATTGTTTGGCTAATTACAGCATTATTTTTGACTGTCATGCCCCATGTTTCTGTAAGTTAGTTAGTTTCCTTACTATCTGGCTGTTTCTGTCAGTTTTGGTGTCATTTTTCATTCTCATTATTCAATTATTGTCTTGTGGCTTCACCCCTCCCTCGGTCCTGTCCACTCGCCCTTCTCCCACAATTTTCCCTTATTCTTAATCGTAATCTCTGTGTACTTAAGTTTCTGTCTTTGTCTTCTCTTTCGTCAGGTTGTTAGATGAGCCCTAGTGTTTCAAATTACTTTCCAGTGGTTTATATCAGTGTTTACCTTCCTCATTCCAGTACTTATGTCTGCCCTGTGTTGTGTTGGCTATTTCTTCTGCTGATTTCCCTTGTCCTTATTAGAGTCACCATTCCTCCTCCCTATGTCTTCCACTCCCCCCAGCTTTACCACACGGAAATTTAATCGGTGAATTCAATAAGGGCTCAACATCATGTTGAAAATGTGTGGAGTTGGGCCCTTATTGAATTCACCAATTCAATTTATCTGGACAGGACCTTCAGTCTTGCTCGGCCCTCCCGCCTGTACACTGGCTGCTGCTGCCTGAGTTTCTCGGTTTGCCATTTCTCAATTTCGGGCTGTTGTACACTCCAACAAAGCTCCATTCTCTTGTGCATTAGATTTAGCTCTTGGCTCGTTTACTTCATCACCCCTTGACAGAACAATCTGGCCAGCCATAAAGCCAGCGGATTGTGCCAGTTCCTTGGAGACTCTGCGTTTCGAGGGGATCTGTCTGGGACAGCATGCAGCAGAACTTTGCCAGTTACAACAGTCCGTACAACTGGCCAGTTGTCTGCCATTGCTGAGCTCATCCCACACTCCGCCAGTTGCCCAGGCTGCCAACACACTAGCCCTCCAGTCCCAAGCCCACTCTCCCTGGGCATGGAAGCCAGGCATCATGCCTCTGGACCAAAATGCTGCAGCTTCCTGTCACAGTGTTCCATGGTCTTCATGCTCCAGCCTCCTTCATTCCACACCAAGTGATCAAGAGTTGCCTACGCTATCACGCAATGCGAAAGCGCACGACTGGACAGCTGCTGACTGTGAGACCAACAACCTTACCACCCATTTCCTTTCCAATTTTTCTGAAGAAATGAGGATGGTTTTTAATTGCTCTCAGTCCACTTTTCCTGCCGCTTGTTACCTCCTCTATCTGCACCAGGGCAACCTCTTCGACTGAGATTACTCCATTGAATTTCACACCCTCACTGCCACTGCCCTCGACGACACCTTACTCTGTGGGACGGGTGATCAGATCCAGGACGAGCTGACCACCTGTGACCGTCCCCAGCAATTCGATGACTTGGTTGATCTAGTCCTCTGGATTGATGCTCCTCCACCTAAGAGACACCTGGATCGACGTTCTCATCCCTGGATCCCGTCTCCACCTACCGAGGTGCATCTAATCACTTGGTCAACTCCTACTTTAGCACCCGCTAAACCCATGTTGGTAAATCAGTCCAGACTTATCTTGCTGTCTCCTCCTGAATGCCAGCAATGCATTAATCCCAGCCTGTGCCTCTAATGCAGCAGCATCGACCACCTGATAACCTCCTGTCTTACCAATAACCTCGCCCAGCCCTGGGACCGGGAGAAGAGGAGTTCACCAGGGCTTCCATTTCTTCTAACTCCTGACCTCTCTTCAACATGCAATTCCTCTGGCAAGACCGTCAACTAATGTCTAAGACCCTTAATGACTCTGGTTCAGATAGCAACTTCCTCCACCCTGCCTTTGCCCAGGATCTACCTCCCTCCTGCCCATGCCTATCTGCTCCCAGGCCACCGGTCCCCAGTAACTGTGCATCTGTGCAAGGAGACCCCTGTCTTCTACCTTTTGGAGTCCCTGCATGTTCCGGTTCTTTTTTAGAGACCCTGGCCGGGGACGCACAACCCGCATGTGGACTGGAGCACAGGCGCTAGTTAAAGAAAAGTTAAAGAATCTTCCGCTGTCACCGACTCAGATTTAGCTGATCTTTTTTTTTTTTTTTTGAGAGTTTCTCTAAGTGTATAATGAACAGGGGCACCATTTTAGGCTTCAACTATAAAGAGTTTCTGAGATTAGCCCCTCCATAATGGGGGGTTCATGGTGATTTTTTCGTTAAGATTAATTTACAGGGGGTTTTGGAGGGCAAAATCTTGGAAATAGATCAGAGCTTTGGGCAGAAAATTGAGACACAGGGTAACTAAGGCTCAGGCTTTCAGAATCTCCCATCACAATTGGTCAACTACTTCTCATTTCAGTGTCATTGGCCTTTCAAATATGAATCTTTTCATGCGTAAAAATCAAAAATTCTATTTTCAAGGACCCTCAGTCTACCAAGGATGTCTCACAGAGGGTTAATGATGCTGGATTCCTTTTATTTTGGGGAAGGTCTGTCTGCAGTAAGAATATTGATTATATTCAAGGCTGAATATGGGAGTCAAGAGGCACTGAAAAGAGTCCTGGCAGATAAAGACTTTTTTTTTGCCAGTTTTTGGTTGTGAAGTTAACCATGTGGGCAGTTACTCAGGGTTATGCCATTTTTTTTATATAATTGTATGTATCTTGCCTATATTCGTTCAAAATTTCAACTTGTTTTCTCTTCTTCTTCATTGTTAAAAGATTTTGTCAAACACTGACACAATCCCATCTTGATCACGCATTATCGGGTTGCCAGACCTCAACATCATTCGCATGTATCAACCTAAAACCACTGGCTTTAACATTATATAGATAGTCAGGTTTACCATAAATCACTTACTTGCTTTTTAAAAAGCTAAAAGTTTCAGAAAACAGTTTTTTATTGTGTTTTTAGGTGCCACGCCTACTGTTCTGAATCTGTAATTATACAATGTCGGGTGCTTTCCTCACCAGCTTTGTATTCTCTTCCCTTACGTGAGTGTTGGTGTATTTATACCCCTTTGAGTTGCTAGTTGCTGGATTGTCACATGCTATATGTCCTATTTCAATCAGTCAGTATTGTCAAGTAAAGTTGTATCGGCTCCAGAGATAATTCATAACCTTTAACGATAGTAAGTTACAGAAGTTCTCTTCCTATTTCTGTTCATAGGTACAAGCTCACAAGCCTTAAGCTGTTTTCGGAACCGCCTACTACATGCTACCAATGTATATACAACATACTACATACTGAATTCCACTGCAGTATGTAGTATGACAGAATCTATTTAATGTGCAGTAAGCCAGGTCGGGGAGATGCTGGATGTCAACCACCATGGAAGAAGAGAGCTGGCAGAAGTAAACGGGCATAGCAAATAACAAAGCACCGTATAGTGCAGCAGCCCCTTTTGCAATATTAAAAAAATTTATAAACGTTGGTTTTTATTATTTTTCCACCGATAATTTTGAGGGATGTGTAACGCCTGAAAGAAACCAGATTTAGCTGCGCTGAATTACCTCACTGTTAAGTTAAATGTAAAGTGTGTTGTAGCTTGTTTCGTTGTTGTAATTCATTTGTTTTTTGGACGATTAATCCGCCCTTCAATCCAAACTGGTTACTTTTCATGCTTGCCGATTGGTTTTTGTTTTCGTGTGGCCAGAGCTAGTTTATTCATATGGTTAACATTTATCCGATTGCAATATCTGCATCATAAATAAAGTAAAAAATTATCACACTTCATCTGCGTGTCATTCAGTCGCCCTTGAAAATTTAATGACTTAAACCTGTAGCTGATTACTTTTCTTGATCAGCAGTCGCTCAAATGAATTGGTAGAAGGACAGTCAAATTAATTTTCAATAGCATTCTTATACATAGCACCACAAAATTATGAGGGGTTTTCTTTCGCACATACATGACAAAGCAAACTATCAATACATCTTTATCAATACGGTCGGCTCACACGCCAGCTGTCAGCCAACGTTAACCCCTCAGGTGCTACTGCTTGCTAGCTGTCACGGCCGTTTAAGGAGCTTCTCAACTCCAAAACCGAAGGGGCACATTTTAAATTCGCCACCTATCTTCGTGAAACTGCCGATTTTTGACATCTGCACAGTTGATTTCTCGCCTCAAAAAATATCAAAAGCAATTCTAATGAAGAAATAATATACGAAATATGCTAAAAACACCGTCTCATTCAACTTTCGCGCAGCCACTCCTTGGATGTCTTTTTTGTGACGTCCCCAGCGCTTTGCATTGTGGGATATCGTATGCGAGGTAGACTGGTCGGCTGCATACTGCCAGATTCTCCCCGAATCAGTTTAAATCTGGGTATTTTTGGCATACTGCAGATTTTGCTTTTGTTGTCACACTACATACGGCATACTACATTTTGGTCAAATCAGTACGTACTGCTAGTGTAGTATGCGATTCCGAAAACAGCCTTCGTCTCAGTCTCCGGGATTGGGACCGCTATCCTATTAATCAAACCTCAGTCTTTTCCTCTGCCCAGTTTATCGGAAACAATCTCCAAAGCCTCCTGCAATCATCAGGAGTGGGACTGCATTCTTGTTAAACTCCACAGGCCTGTCTTCTGACCATTTGGCTCTGGCGAAGTGCGCACTCCATCCGGAAGCTGTCCCGGATAGCCACTGGCCAGGCACGGATACGCCTTTGCACCCTAGCCAGTACCATCTCAACTGAACTGTGTCAGTCTACTCTGTACTACGTCCCTCAGTCTTTCTGCGTTACTATCAATAAACCCTATTACTGAATTTAGCTTTTGCTCTGCGTTTTGTCCCTGGTCTGGATCATAACACCAATTCTTGCAACACCGTAATCAAGCTGAATGGCACATTCTGGTGCCATTCTAAGAGGATTCTTTGGTTGCTTTCAGCCAAGACTCACTGCATCACCTTTCAGACAAACCTGTCACCAGCTTGCGTGGGAAAACCTAGCAGATGCGACGGGGTGGGACAGAACACAAACAAGAGGCAGAAGAAAAACTTGGCACAATTTTAATTGCAAACCACTTTTGAGGCAGGTTGCTACGACTGAACAAAATAAAACTGTAATGAGAGACGGTGTGATGCGGTGCCTCTGCGCCCAGAGAAGTGTGACTGTAATGGGATGAAGAGGTTGCTGTTCTTTTTGCAGGAACTTAGCAGGGCACAGTGCTGTGGAGCGGAGGCATGGGCACAGTAGGGAATGATTAGGGTTAGGTGTGCAGTAGCAGGCATTAGGACAGGAAACATCTAGCCTCTCTCCCGGGGGGCGGCGTCTGTACTGCAGCCGGCAGGAACAATGGAGACGGGAGGGAGGGAGGCTGGATAACGGACTGGGCAGGGTTTTAGGGTACAAATGCACACTTTATTTGGATTAATGCAGCTGCCTAAGATGAAAACCTCCCTCTCCGATTCTCAATATTCAGGTCTAGCAAACCCCTAAATGCATAATACAAATAATGCCAATTTTTGTTTGTTGTGCATGAGCCTATTTAAGGCATTATAACTCAGTATTTGTGTCACAGAGACTGGGAAAATAATTCCAGTGAAACAAGATATTTGGGAATTCAATTATTTAGCAATTAAATTTCGGAATTTACAGACGCCAGCGTCTATATTTGCGCCATAGGGCTAAGCTGTGTGGCTACTGCATTTCATCGGAGCATGTGTATTTATATTGGCCGCCAACTTTACATAGGGAGTGAAGCACCCCATCAAGAGGCACTGTAGTTAATTATGCTCCGCCTTACAAGATTCAAGTTAAACTCTTGATATTATCCCTGAAGTAATCACGCAGACACACATGTACTCAAATTTAAAGGACACGCAATGATCAGTTGACCAGGAAAATCCAAATGGCTGAGACCATATTCTCATGTAACCCATGTTCTAAATTCAAATTCTGTGGTTACAAGGTAGGGTTGATTGGAGTGCAAAATATGTCAAAAGATTTGTGTTCTCATGCTCGTTGTGAAATGTGATGCTGTTTTCACATATGGCTCATACCCCTAGCTCCCCTTCCGAGCTGCTAGTTCAAACAGTCTTGGGCACAATAGCACATCAGATCCCAATGCTGCCAGCATATTGTGAAAAGACGAGATGTTGGTTCCCCTCGACCCATTTTTAATCATGGCGCCTTCCCCCTGGAGAGTTGTTGAAGATCCCCATGTGTACCCCTGGAACGCTTACATTAGTCTTTGTCTAATTGTGCAGTGTCACAGGAGCCTATGCAAACGCATTCATAATTCAGGGAGGGGCGGTGATATAGGGAGATAGATTAATTGAGACAGGGAAGTGATGAGCAGCGATAAAAAGATGGAGATAGATGGAAAATAGATTGGGGGAAGGAGGAATTGAAAATGGAAGCGAGAATAGACTGAGGGCCTATTGCAAAGACAAAACACTTTCAAACTTAAAAAGAATACGTCTGAATTAATTTGCGTCAGTAACACGTTTTTGTTTTGCTCCTCTCAACTCCGACCTCAAATTTTGGTCCAGTAGCTTTCCTTCTATCCACTAAAAATGCTGCTGCACATACATACCACATGACATGTTCCCCCACAACTCTGATAGCTATGAATGATCAAACAGGCTGTTTTTTTGTCTAATGCACTTGCAAACAAATCTAAAACAAGTGATGAAGGACCGCCTATTTACCCATCATTCAGAAGTGTCATTTATGCATTATTATGGAACCTGCCAACGTTCGTGCAAAGATATGCCCCTCTGGAGCATTCAAGTGCTAAGATTGGCCAGTTGCCCAAGCGCCAGGATTAGCCAGCCTTTCAGCTTTAGGATTGGAATCCTAGCACTTGAACAGCTGGCCAATCCTAGTGCTTGAATGCTCCAGAGGGGCGTGTCTTTGTAAGAACATAGAAGGGTTCCATAATAACGTGTCATTTCTCACACATTATTTCATCGTTTCTTTAATGAATGGATATGACCACTTAGTTCTGGATTTTTCCCGAAAGGGTAGCAACACAGTCAGCACTTTAATGCATTTACTAAGCCTTTACAAAGCATTAATAACCACACCGCATAATTAAAGTCACCTCATAATTCATTATCTTTTTTCAAGGACAGCCTTGGAGAAAACGTCCCAACTTCATTGGAATTGGGGTTTGTACACAACTGCGGGTTCAAACCAAAACTAGACCAAAAATGAACATGTTAAAGATTTCTTTTCACGGTAATGCCCATGTGTGTTACAACAAACAATCCTGGTGACTCCAAATTTCCCTGCATTGGTAGTCACTGTCGTGTTCACTTTTACAATAGTTCTACAGTTTCCTTTTTCTTTGTCTTTTTACCTCCTCCTGTATCTGCATTGTCACTCTGATTCCTAACAATGGTCCGCAATTCTTTATGTGTAATAAAGTTACTTCCAAAACTCCTTTGGTTCATTGACAAAATCTCCCCTTGTTAGAAACCACTGAAACAATTTATCATCATTAATCCCTTGGTTTCCAAATGCATCCTTCCTTTGAATAATCCATATCACTGGCTGTCTGTGTAAACTAAATGAAGTTGATCTTCCTGATGTTGGTGTAGGGGCTGATCGGCAAAAACATTCACTGCTCTGTTAGATCAGCACATACTAGCCAGTGGGTGGTCTGACTTTATACCTAAACGGCTAGTGTGCAATCTATAGCACAGCACGATGAGCATAAAAAAGGCTAAATTTAGTGAAATTAACTAAGATGCCCAGTTTCTATCTCTTGGTCAAAGTCGATTTAGCGACAGTTGTCCAAGCCTGCTTGTTTTGCGGATTAAAAACTATTGCAAGCTTATTATCGCTGACCTGCTACAAGATAAGAACATCAATTTCAACATATTTTGACAAATTTGAACAATGCTATACAATCGAACCTGTGGGACTGTATAGTCAAGCTTAGGGTGGTTAATGACACAATTCTAAATACTATTTTTACTGCAGTATTTGCATCACAAAATGGCTTACGCAGTTAGAATGCTGTCCTCACACTTTCAAACGATATCATTTCACAATGTTAGCAGAATATTTTACAGTACAAAAATGAAGTAATCCATAGCAGTCAGCCAATGGGTCAATGTCTGCAAAAGGAGTTAAATGAACAGGGCAGTAAAACAATTATCCCTCATTTGCAACAGTTGCTCTTGTCCACCTGCCCTTATTAAACAAATGACCCCACCAAAGAAAACAATGTCAACTTGGGTGCAATTACTGCCACTCCATACTAAAGGTGCTGTCACATACATGCATAGTGGGATAGTAAAATAGACACCACTCAAGAGGGTGAAATCATGCCAGTTTTTATTCGCCCGGAGGCCAATTACGCTGAACTTTGACCCGCGAATTTGCCTGACTCAGTAATGCTCAATTAATATTTGGTAATAGAGTTAACAAGCAAATCTGTATGCAGTATTTCAACATGGAGGATATGTTAATATTGGCTGTGTTTCCGCCCATCGCAGCCTGCTGTACTGCCCATTTTCACCAAAACCCGCCTCGAAACATGACCCTTTAATTTTCATATGTGACCGCAATTTAACAAGGCAGACCAAACAAAACCCAGAAGCTTTCACACGAACAACAAATTTGGTCACACTTTAGAAGAAGTGTTGCTCATAAAGGCTTTATACAGCGTGTATAATGCCTTCATAAATGAGGCATAATGTCTTCATAAATCATACATAAGCAAATGTCATGCTTTGTAAAGGGTGAAATAACATATCCATATTCAGCACGTGATGCCAGATGTGACAATGACTGTGTCACTTAGCTGACAATGTCACCCTTTATAGCATTTAGCCACTAGCTAAGTGACATTGTCAGTGATATCACATGTGGTGTCACAAACTGAATAAGGATGTATTATTACACCCTTTACAATGCATGACATTTGCGTATGTATGATTTATGAAGACCACATGTCTCATTAATGAAGGCATTACACATGCTGTGTAAAGCCTTTATGAACAATACTTCATCTAAAGTGTGACCACAAATTTTAAGTATTCTCTCTTGTGGTATAAAAGTTATTATATGAGAGCTTCAGAGAAATGGCACCTAAAATTGTCGATGAATACATCTTTAATTGGTTAAATTCCTAATGGAAATTTATAGATTAATGATTAATGATACATTCTTTGCTTGGACACACTCTTGGATGGGAATTTTCTGCTGTGTTGAGTCTGTAATTTGAATTTGAGAAGTATATGTGTTCCTTGACGGGAGGGTGTGAGTTCAGAGTGAGTTGGGCTCTTGAAGAGAGTTCAGAGAAGAGCGCAGATTCAGCACATCCTCTGTGAGAGAGAGAGAGAAAATAAGTTCCCTTTAGACATGAACTAGAGCAGTTGCCTCTCCCTCCAAGCCCAGTACTTCTGATAAGTGAACCTGAGAACTCTACATAAAGCGTCACCAATGTGCTGGATTTGCACCGGAGAGGAATCATTTTACACGGCCTTACCTTTTGCTTACCCGGGGATGTGGGGATGTGTGGTAGCTCCCCCTCAACTTGAAAGTTAAATTGCTTACACGACAACACACTACAGTTATATTCAGTTTTTCACATCACAAATTTACAGTGCAATGATAACACAGAGATTTGATTTCCATATCAGTTTTATTCGTTGAAATGTACGTTGTTGACTAAATATGGCGTGCACACATTTTAGTTAACCTTGTATGAAAATGTTTAGTTGCATTTACCTTTTGTAAAAAAATTTCTTCTTCAGTTCCTTTTCCATATCAGATCTGCCAAAGGGCGAGGCCATGCAGCAGCCCTGCTTAAGTCCAGCCGGAGAGCAGCTGGTGGCAACTGGGTGGCAGATTGGGAGGCACCATTCCCCTCTTCTTCGGGGGGGTGTGCTTGTTATTTTTATTATTCAAAATTACTGTAAATTGTGGTAAATTATGTTTGTAGTGTTACGTTGATGTGAGAAACTTTGTTAAATCGGTAGTTAAAGGACAGGTCTGGTCACATGTTTTAAGTTAATTTGTTTGTGGTTGTCTTGATCTTTTTTTGCCCTTATGTTTGTTTTAGTCTGGCTACCATAGACCGTATAAAAAGATGGATGAAGCAACCGTGACGTCACCCATTGGTTTCAGCATACCATTTAGGAAGCCTCGATTTTGGAAATTTGAACAGCGCCATTTTTTTCATTTTGTAAGCGGATGTGATTCCTATTGGACAAGAACGTGAATTGAACATCCAGGGAGGAGCAAGGGGTGGATCTACTAGTGAATGTGACTGTATCTGACGAGGACCAGAGGATAGCCACGCCCCTAAAGCATATCTGGCTTTATCCTTTATTCTAGTCTATTTGTGACCATAATTTACAAAAATGAACATCATGATATATCGTAGGAGACTTGAAACTTACGATAGATACCATAAAATAATGCGGAAAATCATTATTGAAACAATAAATCAGGGCCCGTATTCACAAAGCATCTTAGCGCTAAAAGTAGGTCCTAACTGCTGGATTTTGGAGAAACTCCTAAAAAAATGGGCATGTCAGTTGTAAATTTAGGACTCCAAATTATTTTTACTAAGTGTCACTCACAAAGCATTTTGGGCCTAAAAGTAGCTCCTAAGTCTGGGAGAGCTTAAAAGTAGTCAAGAGGACTCCTAACTCGCTAAAACCTATTCGCAAAGAATTGGAAAATGGCTGCTGCTGTTGAAAGACGGAATGACTTGGAAATTCTGAATGATGCGCAGTTGTTGAAAAGATATCGGATCGACCGTGAAGGGATTTTATTTGTAGTTGACTTGGTGAAAGAGAGAAATAAGTCTCCAAAAATGAGAAACAACCCAATAAGCCCCGAAATAAAATGTTTGACAACACTTCGTTACTTGGCCTCCGGAAAAATGCAACTTTGCAACGCGGACAATTTAGGGATTTCACAATCATCTGTCAGTCGCTCAATTCAACAAACAATCAATGCGCTCTGTGAACCTCATATCATCTGACAGTTTATCCGGTTTCCAATGGACATTCGCCAACAACACAGAATCAAACTTGAATTCATGTACATCTCAGGTATGCCCGGTATCATCGGTGCTATTGACGAGACCCATATTCCAATTATTTCTCTGACCCAAGATGAAGAGGTATTTGTAAATAGAAAAAAAGTTTATTCCATCAACACCCAGATAGTATTTGATGCCGAATACAATATTTTGGACATTGTTGCAAAATGGCCAGGATCCACGCACGACTCGCATTTTAATGGAAAGCAGCTTATGCCAATTATTTGACAGGCATTATGTGCCTGCAGGACGCCACTTGCTCGGGGACAGTGGCTTTGGTGCTGTACCTCCTCCTGCTATGCATGAATTATTTTATCAGGCTATTGAGCGAGGGTCACATCTAATAGATCATCATAAAAATACCAGCCTATGTCATATTTTGTATGCATATTTAAATTGTAGGCTATAAATTGCAAACCAAGCTTAGTATGCTTTCCTGTTTGAATGATAGCCCGTTTATACGCTGCAATCTCGGACCTCCCCTGCGATTGCAGCCCATACCACTGCTTCTCGCAGTCATCTGCCGTCCGAGGATTTGCTGTTCACCCCTGAGCCAAATTTCCCTTTGATAACATGCTTTCGCTCCAGCACCAACTGGGCCAGCAGCAGTAACTGGTCGTGGCTCCAGTTGGGCTTTCGTGTCCTTTTTGAACTTTCATCCATGACAGTTTAGGGCAAACAAACTTGAACAGCCCGACATTTAAATGATTGCAACATATTCTTATTGGGTAATAAGTTGCAAATTATTGGGGCAAATGACGCGTTTTATTATTGACTTGTTTTATGCTTTTGGCATTTTTACAACTATCTCTTTCCTATGTATGTTTATTTGCCTAGAGCGTGATATGTGGGGACTGCGCTGAGTGCATTTTCAGGAGTGCTCAACATGTTATTATTTTATGGGACAAACCAGCCGCTTGGACTATTTCCTCATTTCTTCTTCCATGGGTTGTATGTGAGATATTTTTTTTTTCAATGGGCCGCCCTGTCACCAAACAACCAATCACTGTGCTCATTGTCCCAAGACTTGTGCATGAGAATTGACGTCATCCATAGCAACAGAGATTTGCTCCCACCTATCTCAGAGCTACTCCTAGTCTAGAAGTTACCAGTTTTCTTGACTAAAAGTTGCTCTCAGTGGCTTTGTGAATAACTTTTGAGATTTTACTCCTACATAAAATGTTTTAGCACGACTTAGGAGTACTCTTAGCGGTAAGATAAGATGCTTTGTGAATACGGGCCCAGGCGATAAAGTAGGCTAATTTTCTCCTAGACTTATATAGCATTGAACTTCTTTCTGCAACCACCGACATCGCCATCTGCTGGCCATTAAATAGAATACAATTTTAAGGAACTTCCGCATTGGTCTCACTTTTCTGACCCGGGCGCTGCATCCATCTTTTTATACAGTCTATACTGGCTACTCTCTATATAACTTTCCCCAGGTTTCATTTGGGTCGGACAGTTGTTCTTTTAACATTTGTGTTTATTGGTTGTTTTGGTGGCCTCGTTTATTTTTTGGGCCCCATTTTATAAATAGGTTTCACTTTTATGCTTTTGTTACCCTGGTTTTTGTATCTTTTGAGGGGTAAACAAAACCTTTATTTTTTTTCCACTCAACCTGTGACTTCCTGTGTTTTTTTATTTTTTGGCCACCTCCCGCACAGGATGGCAAATAGTGATAATGACTCAACCCCTCGCCATTACAACATCTTTGATAGAAATGTTAAGCTAATTGAGCTACCTTTTGAAATGCATGATGTGGTATCTGCTGCCATTTTGCCTGGCCACTTTTCCTCTAAGCACTGAAACTATGCTGGGTGTTCATTTCAACTCAATAGCCCTCTCTCCTCGGCTCTTTAAATCTATGCCATCCAGTGAATATTGCAATCACATTTTATCAGTCATCACGGACGAATCCCCTTGGCCCTCCTTAAAAGAATGGCAACAAGAAGGCAAGATGACCAGCTGAAAAATGCTTGACTCCCTCTGCCACTATCATTTATTTTGCACAATTGCAATCATACTTTTTAAAATGGCCACTTATATCAGATCTCGCTTTTTGAATTACAGGTCAGCAGCCTGCAGCACTATCAAACATATGAAACAATATCGCTTTCAATTTGAGGTCTGCAGAAAATTCTAATGCAATAGAAACAGGAAAAAATGAATTTCTTTTACAGTGAGTCATGAACCCACCCCCTAAAACCCAATGCATAGGTTACAACACAATAGACAACATTATAAAAAGTCTTTGTGATGCAGTACTTGGCCTTGTCACCCACTTAAATACTTAATGCAGATGAGCAGTAACCACAGACGCTGACGTTTAATGATAGAGTAATTGTAATTGTCCCGGAATTCAATTGTAATTGTTCCCAGTAAGCTGCGCCAGTGTTACCTCGCAGACCAGTTGAAGGACTGCGCACTAGATTTTTAAGATCGCGCACATAATGAAATCATTCTTATAACTTTAAAAAAAAAATAAGTTCAGTTAATCAGCCTAATGCCATGAAGCACATATTACGCGTAGGCTTCATACACGCTTTTCAATGACTGACACTTCATGCTATGCTGGCAAGTACGTTTGACCACTCCATAACGACAATTTCTGTAGGATCCATAATTGTTGAGCAGCAATGGCTAGACGGAAGGAGGGTAAATTACTTACAGCGCCCAAGATGAAGGGCAGTTTTACACTTCAACAAGAGTAACTCAAAATTGTTCTAATGGACAAAAGTGGTGGTCCAGTAAGGGCTGTGAAACTAACATATTCAGCTACATAGAAGCTACAAGTGTTTGTGCAAGTTTTGCTCAAAAGGAAAATCAAAAGGCAAGTGTACCAACTGGAAACTCGATCACTTGAAACGTCGCTTGACTCAATTTTCATTTTGTGAAGATTTTGCATAATGGAAGCCAAGAAATTTTTTTAACCAGCCTTTTGATGAGACTGTTAAGGCTTTGGGTTTGTGGACTCAAAAGGCAGAGGGAAAAAGGCTGAGAGGCAGGAGCATATATAGTTCAAAAGGTGTAGTTTATTTTTCTTTGATCAGGACAGGCAGGGGCAGGCAATGGATCCTGGGGGTGCAGGTCAGGGCTGCAGCCTGGGCTGGATTGCAGGTCGGGACTGCAGGCGGTGCAGGGTTGCAGGTTGACTGCAGGCGGTGCAGGGTTGCAGGTTGGGCTGCAGGCCGGGAATGCAGGCGGTGCAGAGTTGCAGGTTGGGCTGCAGACTGGGCTGGGCTGCAGGCCGGGAATGCAGGCGGTGCAGGGTTGCAGGTTGGGCTGCAGACTGGGCTGGGCTGCAGGCCGGGACCGCAGGCTTTGTAGGGTTGCAGGATGGGACTGAGAGCTGGACAGGTTGCAGGACACAGGCAGACTGAGGAGCAAGGAACATACAATAAATAAACTCTGAATACAGGTGGAACTGCAATTGTAGAAGGCTGGAAAGCGACTAACAGTGTAAACTGAGTCTACAATCTGGCGAAGACTGGTAGCAAGTGCTGGGTCTTTATAGAGAGCGCTGATGGGAATAATTAGGCACAGCTGCGGGAAGCGGCCAGCGCTCAACGACCCAAGCCATGCACACCAGCCTTCAATCCTGCAATCAGACCACAGACACACAAACACAAAGGGAAAAGGGGAATGGAGAGAGAGAGGCTACTGGCAGGACTTAACAGAGACGAAGGAATTGCGTGAGAAATGCATTTAGAGAAACAAGTTCAGCCCTGAACAAATGAAAAAACTAATTCAAAATGTGACCCTTGTGATTAAAACAAACTCATGAATGCTATCAGATTAAGACATCCACGGTCACATGGCTAAATACCTCAGCCTACCAGAGAGCTGGAGGGGCAAAAGCTATGTGTTCGAATTTGTTGAATTAATCCAGTTCTACAAAGTGGATGGTGTACAAAATGCCATTGTTCACACGTTGTGGATGAACGTATCAATGTCATGGACATAAGACACTTTTGCTGCAGCTATTTAACATTTGTGGCACATTCCAAGCATCTAGCGTAGACTGTGAACACAGTTTTAGTTTTGTGAATTGCATCAAAAAAAAAAAATCAAGGAACCGACTTGAGATCACCCACTTGAACCAGCTGAGGAGAACGAAGTCAAGAGAAGCAGCGTTATGAACCTTCAGAAGGACTGAGTTCTGATGCTTGAGGAGCTCAGTAGAGGCGATGGCTCAGGCAGAGATTGATAATGAGGGCCGTGTCTCTTCCTGGCTTTCATGCCAATTCTGCGCTTTATTTACTTAATCAGCAAAATTAGCTAAACCATTTAAGACACATGACATCTTAGTAGCATTTTTAATTAAAAAAAAAAAAAGCTGATGAATGACCACCGAAGGCCATTCTCGTGTCCCTTTAATGAAAGATTTTACTGTGATCTGCTCCATGAGTAAGCTAATGTTTGCTAGTAGAGCCAATTGACTAATTTCAACAGGATAATTGGTGGAAACAAGAACTAGCATAGACACTGGTCCTGCAGGACTGGAGTTGCCCACCCTTGAGCAGGGGAGAGCCATTAAGTGATCTACTGCCCTTGAACATGGAGCATGGTAAATTACTGGGATGTAAAGACGACCACACTAAGCTCATCAGTTATGGACTGTTCACGCCTTAAAAGTGGCATGGCGGTGAAGGTAAGTGTGATGATTTCATTACAGATAGCGAGAAAGTGTAAAACCCAGAGGCATTGTTTGTTGTGGTTGCTAGCTAAGAAGTAAATATGGAGTACAGGAATACTTATTCTTAAATTTTTGAACTATTTACCCATGCAGTATTTCACAGAGTGGTGAAGCCTTCGCTGTCTTGACTTTTGGAAGACTTTTTACTAAATCATGTCACTAACCTGTTGCCAATTAACCTAATCAGTTGTGAGATGTTCCACCAGGTGTATTTTTTTAGCATCACGCAACTTTTCCAGTCTTTTGTTGCCCCTGTACCAGCTTTCTTGAAACGTGTTGCTGGAATTAAATTCAAACTAAGCATGTATTTAAAAAAAAAAACAACAAAATTTCTCAGTTTCAAAATATGACGTTTTCCTTGTTCAATTTTACATTAAATATAGGGTTTAAAATATTTGCAAATCATTGCATTCTGTTTTTATTTACATTTTATGCAGCATCCCTTTCTTAGAGATGAGGTTGTTGCAACAACATAAAGCCATACATGCTCAAATGAAGGTGAATTCAGCAGTGAAACTCTGCTTAGGGAAAAATATAAACACGTTAAATTCCTGTGTTGTCAATAAACTATCAAAATCTCCCATTTCATTTAATATAAATGCAGTGTTACCAGTGCTTACTCATAGTGAGGTGCCTTTCAAAATTCAGCTTTCATTTAATCCATCATTGCGGAGCCTTCCATAAAAAATAAATAAATCAATAAATAATTTTTTTTTTTTTTTTTTAAACAGCCTTAAGTCAAACACTTCCCTCTCTTAGCACCTCTTGTCTCTTTATATATTTCTCATGGCTCTGATTATTGTTGCTTGAAAATGTAGGAGTCATAGCTATTCAGCCCAATGGCACAGTGGTTCCCAAACTCAGTCCAAGAGACCAATTGTGTCCACTGGATTTAGTTCCAGCCAAAATTGCAATCCCAGGATTTAAGAAGTTGGTGATTTTCTTATTTGCACATCTCATGATTGAAAAGATTATTTACCCTTTTAAGCCATATTATGACAGAAATAGCAATGGATGCCCCGAGGAGCTCCATATTCAAATAGTGCCGTACTCTGTTGCATAAAGAGGGAAAATTGCAGAATGAATTGCCTTCTAATTTTGCAAATTGAGGACACGTGGTCTCTAATTAATAATTTTTCCAGGAAATTATTAATTCAAAGTAAAAGCAAATTATACTGAGGAAACCTGCTTGGTGTTATTTCCGTGTATGGTTTTTTGGAAAATCATTTGGAAAGAACGCCAGTGTTTCTCTGCAGCCTTGAATTTGATCAGTTAAAACATTGCCACCTTGGCTTGCCATGCTTACCCAGAATATTGAAAAATACATGCAATATGAATGTTAGGTTTTTAAACATCATGGAAAGCATAACCATTTCTGTCTGCATGATCTGATGCTACGTTCACATTACAAGCCTTGTTGTTCAATTCCGATTTTTTGTTCAGATCAGATTTGCCCATCTTGTTCACATTCATAATTACAAGTGACCTGTATCCATCTGTAATGCAAACACATCTGCCCTCCAAAATGGCAGGCATGCACACATTTTCCTTAATGAGCAATGAGCCCTTGCAGTATGTTTCAACTAGATATACAAAAGTGGTTGGCATATTGAACCTCAAGATTGAAGTCTTTTGGTTTGGACCAAAACCTTATAGGAAGTCAGTCAATTTGAATTCACTGCCAAACTGTTTTGTATTTTTTGCCATTTTTAGGACGCAGGAATTAACAAACTCCTCCTGGAAGGTTAACCGAATACATCTCAAATTTAGTCAGAATGTATGAAAAACCTTTATAATGAAAAATCGTGAAGCTTGTGAATTTTTGTCATGTCATGGCGCAGCATCAGATCTCCTTGTTGCACCATGAAACAGGAGGTGATTGTAACTCAACTGTGCATGGTCAAATCTGCCCCAAACTTGACATGACTGATAAGAATCCAAACCTGTGGACCACGTACATATGCCTGTATTGATTCATTGTAATTGTGCCACCTTATGACAAGGATTAAGCCTTATGTGACAAATAACATTCAATTACATTTGTGTTTTGCAGCCCACGCTTTATATACAGCAACAAAATGCACGTATATTGCACATAATATGTCAAGTCTGCAGGAAATAGCATCTTATTCATTCGCAGTGTCCATAGGTTGCAAAAGTGTACCACGGCATCACCCAGCATCCTGTTAGCACTCCCAGTGTATTCAAAGGTGCAAGGCCTGCCCTGATCATTGCTGCTTACAGCATTTATTTTTATGTTTTTTATTTTGTCGTGCCCAGTTGTTACATCCAATGTTCCACACATTACAATTACAAAGACAGACTAATAACACAACACTAAAGTCCATTGGGCCCAAAAATGAAAGTAATAAAACAAAGGTCTCTTAAGAGGTTTAATAAATTCAAATCCATAAATACACATAAAAATCAACTGTGTTGGACTGGCCAAAGCAAGGCCCCCTGAAGACTACAACCTGAGATCACATCAAGACAGGTGTTATTCCCGACCAAATTAAAATTAGGGCGAGTCTTCCGCAGGCCTAAACTTAAACTAAAAACATGCATAAAGAAACAAAAGCTGCCCAAATACCACAGAGGAACACAGGAATCAAAGAAAGTGTCAAACAAAATCAAACCTGAGCAAACAATGAGCCACACAACAGTCCCCTTTCTGAAATTCTCTTCTTCTTCTTCCTCTACTACTTTGTAGTTTTCTGACAGCTGACAACTTATGAATGTATTATATTATCAACAAGGGCTGGTAGATTCATGATCTACTATTTAAAAAGTTATTACTCTTTAAAAAAAATTCACCGTACCCACATTTTCTCAAAAATAATTTCTAAACATATCTAACTGTCCAGCATCTGGCTCCTACCAAACCCCTTCTCTAGAATTACCTGTATTTCATCCACCTTTATGTCAGTGATCAGTGAGATCAGTCAGTGAGACTTTCCCTAGCTGCGTATACTGCCATTCTAATCCTTTCACTCTTCGTTTTAATCACACTAGCGCAGTTTATAACCATGCTAAAAAAACTTCTTTAATGTAACCTTTAATAGCCCCACTTTGTTCTTTCCTCACCATCTCCACTACACCCTGTTCTTTCCTCACTGCTCCTCTTTCTACCCTCACTTCCTTTACAGCCCCCACATACGACATTTTATTCTGTGCCCGTGTCCTTTCCACCTCAATTTCTAGTTTCCTTCGTTCATACTGCTTGGCCCCTGCTTCATGATTTCACCCACAGCTGCAATAGACAGCCTGCTCTCTTGGCAGCTCAAAACCCTCTTCATTGTAACTTTCCTTTATACACCTTCCACACCTGAAACTCTCTTTTCTGCACACTGCTGCTACGTGCCCAAATTCTGAACACCAATAATGACGGAGCGGGGCCCTTTCAGAAGCCTGCACCCTATACCACACATAATCTAAAAACGATCTTTCTGGCAACACTTTTTCAAATTCTATCATCACAGTGAGGCTATCTTGCGCACTTCCATCTTGTTAACTTTTCAAACGTTTTGCTCCAAACACTCCATCTAATTCCAAAAAAGAGTCAGGTTCTATATAAAGCCAAACTCCTCTTATTATGCCCTTCACGGAAGCTTGTGGACTCATTTGATAACACACCACAGGTTAATGATCACGTGGCTTTAGTTTTAAGGCCTTTCGTTCTCTTCTTATTTATGCACTCTATGATGACAATACATCCCTTCATTAGTTTTATTTTCAACTCCCTATTTCCTTTTCTTTTTCTAAGAGCCATCTCTTCACAATCCATTCATCAGTAATCCCAAATCCTATCCAAAAAGCCACAATTAATTCGATACCGAACAACCAATCCTATTTCAAATCCCGCCAAGAAGCAGCTTGTTCTCAACACCTGCCTCAACTCACCCCCAAATCTTCTCAAACTGCAGCAGGTCCTCTTGACGGGTGCAGACAGTTGGAGTCAACCACGCAATCAGCTGCTAATGAAACTGGAGTTCCGGATTTCGGGTGCCAACAGAGAAACTGGATGACCAGCAAGGAGTTGAAACACCCCAGCGCGTAACATCAGTCTTGAGCGCCTGCACTTTCAATTCTGGGTATTAGATGACTATTTTTGTCACTTCTGCTATAAAACCGTAAAATTAGCTGCTGAACCACATTACACTCTTAGACCAGAATGTGACAAGATTCCTCGTCATGGGCAAGGAGAGGCAAAAGTTGTTGGTCTATGCATATATGTGTTTGTGTGTTCTGTTAAAGGTGGTGATTTAGGCTTGTAATTGACATTTCTATTAAAGGAAAAATTTCAGAAGGGAAAGAGTGCGGGCACAGCAATTTTGATTCTAATTTCCCTGTTTGGGGATTAGCTCCAGTACAACAATGATAGCAGTGCCTGTGGTGCTTCGCACTGCAGTGCCAGCAGTCAATCACAAGGTATGAAAATTCAGAAATGCAGCAGAATCTTTGACTCTCTGGTTTGGTGTGCTGTCCCCTGGAGGCCGCTCTTCAAACTGCACCACTCACCACAACCTCTTGTCTTCCTTAAATCACTGACAGCAGAAAGCTGCTCTTAAAATGTTTACTGCCATCACTCAACAGAGAGTACATTTTATCTTAGATTGAAATGTTATCATTCACTGTATAAGTTTGTGAATGCAGTAGATATATACGTGGTACATGAAAGAATCCAGCTGTTTACTTTTCATAAACTTCTTTTTCTGTCTAGGCACGTCCACTAAATACCAAATTCATTTCAAGTGAAAAACAAATTTTCTCTGATACCATTCACTGAGTCATTTAATTTGCCACAATGTTTTAGCGAGCAGAGCTCTTCAATGCATGAAGTAGATATTATTTGGATTCCACATGAGAGGGAGACAAAAAATAAAAATCAGATTATGGTATGAGACAAAAAGAGAGAGATGGAGAATTTCAGTGTTTCTGATGCACTCAGATTGTCTCTTGGCGGGGTCTGCTCCTTCATTAGGCTAACTCTGGCACAGCTAATCATCGCCCGACCGTGCACTGTAACATCCGTCAGACCAGGCTGCCACCTCGTATCCTGCCCTTCTGCCCCTGAGTCACATCCAGCCTGAGCCCTGAGCTAAGGAACTGGAAGACAGGCATTCTGAGTGACTAGGAAGCTGATGACACACCAATCCCGTTCCCCAACACATAAGGTCTCAGACAAATTATTACCTATCCACAAGCAAGGCATAAATACTCAGTCACGCCCCAGTCTCACCTCCTAAAACATAGACACCCAGCCAAACAGTAACCTATCCCAAACCACAACCCCAAGGGCGTAGGTTTAATGTGAGAGTTGGTAGGTACACATATGTAATGCGAGCATGCATAGCACGCCATCTGGTAAAATTTTCAATAATCTGAGTGCAGGTACTGCCTTTTACATATACAGGGATTATCTGCATGAGTTATTTGTTTTTTATGATGCTAAGTGCCTTCATAATTTTCATAGATAGATGCCATATTCATAAACTTCTTTTTCTATTTTAATATCCAAATACTTTTGATTTGATTTTTGAATACAAGTTTACAACTGTTACTTATGTTAGGAACATTTATTATGAAGCTTAGCAATATCGAACCATTGAAATACTCTTCCCAATTCATACGTTACTTAATTACATAATGGTATGTTGTATTATTAGTGAATGTTACAATCATTATAAGGTAATTTAGGAAGGTAGGTATAGGTTAGCTATAGCTATAGCTAGCCAGTGATCTAACGTTGGTTACGTTCTGAGGCTAGCCACGTGAGTAACGGCTGCACAAATCTGACTTGGAATTGTTTAGCTCGGTGTCTGTGTGGCCTAACATCCCACATCACTGTACATAAGTTAAATAACAGTTTTAACACCAGGGATCTTTTTGAAGAACCACTATTTGTCATTCTCAGACCATCCCAATTTAATAGCTTAAACCATAAAATTAAAATTTTTCTTCATTAAAGTCATTCTTGGAGCCTACTTCTTAAATGTCCAGTTCAGTGTCCATTTGAATCTTCGTCAAAACCTGGGTGCTTGCAACAAACTCACAACTGACTTGCATAGGCGAATGGTTGCACGGGAAACAATGCACCAGCTGCATGTCAAATAATGTACCATGCAAAAGGACAGGAGTAGGTTAATTAGCTAGCTGCCAGATAACATTGTGGCTAGCTAAGTTAACGCTGTTTCATTTTCCTCAAGTGTTCTATTGGAACACATCCCACAAGGAGATAAAAATCAGAATTTATTTCAGGCATTATTACCCTTTCCTTATCTTCCTCTCCACATTCTTTTTTTCGGCCAATTTTGTGTATGTTCTTTGATGACTGCAATTTCAGGAAGTCAATTTCATCGGCCATTATATTTCCCATTACTCTTTTCAAAAAAAGGAAATTGAAGGATATTTCCCATAATATAAACAGAAGATATGTAGCCAATTCACCATCATTTTCAATAAAAAAAATTAATTATATGATGTAGGCCCCTTAATATTCACGTAATTACTTGACATTCACGTATTGAAATCTTAAGAAAGTTTCTTCCCATGACTGACATTTATTTGTGTTGACTTTTGTTTATTATTCTAAAATATTGGTGGGGTAAGTAAGCAAGTCGTGCAATTTATCACTTTCATATAAACATGTTGTTTGCTTAGCTCACATGCAGATTGTCCTTGTTGATTGCCTCCACAGAGTTTGAATGGATCCCCATCACACGTGGGCTCAGGTGCTATTCCATTTCCGGTGTGTCTGCCACTGGTCATCACGTACTTTGATGTTGTGGAGCTACTTTCTTTCAAAAGCCCTGCACAACTTGTTAGAATTCATAGTATCACAAATTCCATCAAGTGTCTGCAAATATTAAATGAATACCTGATCGCCACTGCCAGATAGCTTAGACTGCGCTGTGGCGGAATCTTCCGAAATGTTCCAAACCATGTACAGAAATCAACACTGAAATGGTTTATGGTTTAATGAACGTGTTGCAGGGATCAAATTCAAAATGAGTGAATATTTCTGAAAAAACATTTATCAGTTTGAAAATTAAATATCTTGTCTTTGTAGTGTACTCAATTGAATATAGGCCAAAAAGGATTTGCAAATCATTGTATTCTGTTTTTATTCACGTTTTGCACAATGACCCAACTTCATTGGAATTGGGGTTTGTACCAGTGACCTGCCGTCGGAGGTCAGTTAGGGTAGGCAGAATCCTCACCGTTAAACAAACGATAACTCTATTACTGTGCTTGATTAGCAATCTGAGGATTGATTAACTAATTTACAAGACTAAACGGCAGAATGGCGTGCCAGTTCTGTCCACAACATTATTGCTCAGTGCATCGAACTTAAAATGCTCACGAGACAGCAACTTTGTTCATATTTGCTTAGCAGAAGCTAATGCAATGCCATTAACAAATATTAAAACCTTTCTTATGCAGCGTTCAATGTATGGTCAATATGTTTGCGATAATAGTTCCCCCCTGAAACATGTAGTTTTTAATGCCATTTTTAAAAAATAGGGAGTTTATTTTCAGTCTTCTTTCATAATCCGATAAACAAAAGATCAAAACAATATACGGAATTACCGAGAGAGTTGAAATTTTTTCCTAATTAATTATTAAGATTTACTTCCTTGCAGTCTCGAATCAAAGCATAAAGGTAAATTAATCTTTTTGTCACTATCACCTCTTAATCATAACAGGCTTAATTGACCAGAAAAAAAGGTCAAATTGGTTGATTGACAATCAGGCATAGTACGTGGAAACAGGTTGACAAAATCTAGTGATAAAAAACGAGAAGTCACTGCCTACCCTGACCACGCATCCCTGGTTTGTAGATTATTTGAATCTAAGAATGATTCAATCTGGTCAGACAACAATGATTCCAATATTTTTGCTTAGGCTGAGAGATTAGAGACAGGTCTATCGTTATTCAGGTCTGTTGGGTCTCCAGCTTTCAATAAAGGTGTACCATAAATTTGTTTCCATAAAACAGGCAAGTTTCATGAGGCAATAGAACGATTAAAGATGTCGGCCACTGGGCGAGCTATAATTGGTGCTACCACTTTCAAGATAAATGGCTCAAGACCTTCTTGGGGTCAAGTGTTTGCAAAGCATGGCAGACATCAGAGACCAAGATACTGTAGGTGTAAAACTATGTTGTAAAAGTAAAATCTACAAAGGATGTTGATTCAGTTGTAAGAGCTGTTGTACAACAGTCAGTGCGATTTGCACTTTGGAAAGAATTCTGATTTAATTCATCAAAGATGTGACCAGCCTTTTTGAATTGAACATTAAATAAATCTGACATAGCTTTTTTGTCAGAAAAAAAAAAGAGTCATTATTTTTCAACTTATGAAGGAAACTGGCAACCTTCTTGTTCTGAAGCCCTTTAATTGTTTTCCAAAACTAGGAATAATCTTTGTTTGTTTATGCATGTGAATGATGACCTCTGTTTTCACTTGTTGCTGATCCCAGAGCTGTGGCCAACAAAAAGCCCTTTTTTCCTGGGCTCTACTTCAGAAATCAGTTCTTGAAATTTTACTTTTTCCTTGCAGCGGGTTGTTTAGGCATTGTTCTTTGGACACTTCAACCATGAGCTGACAAGCTAGCTTTTTTGTGGTAATTTGCATGTCATTAGCATAGCCATCTGCAGGAAGAGCCAGGGCAGGGTAGGTGGTTGCTGCATGTGTACTCACTGTCATATTGATTGGAAAGTATCAAGGAAAGGTGCCCAGAACCTGCCGTGAGCATGGTTTGATGCATGTGGAGGTGCCTTTGTGTATGTACTTTTCCAGTTTTGTGAGTGTGCTATCTTTTAGTATGAAACCTGCGCAGTGTCTGATACATGAGGCCTCTGGAGTCTGTCCTTCTTGATAAATGGGTCAACATCCTAGTACACACAGCTCAGAAATGCACAGCAGCATTCCAAGACGGATTGCGATGGTTTTGAGGGCAAAAAGCGGACTTACTAATTAAGAGTTACCAGATATTAATTTTATGCTGGGTTTTTCCAGTATTTTGTTCTCTGTGTATTCTGTAGGTCCTTTTTTGCCTTAATATTATTGCAGGTAGTTTTCAGTGAAGCTGGATGTTGGAAGCCCTGGCTTAGGTAATAGCAGCATTTGGAGGCAATGTGAGGTGACTGATTGGGAGGGGCAAGGAAGCTGTGTCTTGTGCACCGCCAGGCCCTGAGTAATGGCCTTCAGCCTGCTCATCGATTACTGCGGGGGCAGCACACAGCTGCTTACGGCCCAGAATGATGATGAACTACTGCTGACTCTGAACATGACCACTGCTCATAACCTACAATAGGCTTGGCCACTTCTCACAGAATTATACTGTACCAGGCTGTGGCTCCCAAACCCCTCTGGCCTGGACAATTTGGCAATATTAAGACAGTAAGAGGATCCAGAATATATCAGCTGTGTTATTGTGCATGACATGTTTCTATCAAGTTGTTTGGGATGAGGAGCAGGCAGGTGGTCTTCTATGTCACTGACCCATTCCAAAAACAATTACGCTCTATGAAACAATTTTAAGAGGGGAATGTCCTCCCCGTTACAGTTGATGTAAATTTAAGGGGTTGCATTCCAAGATGCAGTTTTACGTCTTCATGGGGCAGGTCACAACCTGTTTTGTATCCAAAGAGCCAATGAGGAAAAGCTGTGAAGTTCTGTGTCATCCCTTAAGCTAACCAGTGAACACAAGATTGCCCTAGATTGAAACCAAACAAGTGAAATGTTGGGGCTTCATGAAAATCCCAATTTCTGTCGGTCAAGGCAGTCATATTTTGACATTTTTCAAGGGAAGCTAACCTGCCTCTTGCTGAACTCCTTGTGCAAGAAAATGAGTACATTTGTTTATATTGGCATAAAACTTGAGAAGTAGGAGAATAAATAAACAGATTATTTTCTGTGTCACGGCTGTCACCATGGAATGGCTCATCAGGGGAAAATTCTACAACCTCAATACAAGTTTTTTTTTTTTTTTTTTAAATAAACATTTTATATACACACTCTGTTGAAACAAAATACCAGAACCTGAAACTGGATTTTGGGAGAAACTGACTGTTTACTGATAAAGGTGCACTTCCCTAGTTTTAAGAAAGCTATGAACCTCTAGCTTATATTGTGTTTCAGATACTGGGTTTTCTATGATACTTAATAAAAAACAGGTGAAATGGGCTCTTTTCCTGTTTTTGAAAAACTGCACTGTACTTATGTCCTTTTTTTCAGAAAATATTTTCAGAGCATGTATGTACTCCAGATAGGTGTTATTTCCTCCAAATCTGCTGGTGCTCATCTGGGGAAAAAAAGATCCCCAAATTTTGAATTTGTATTCCAATTCTTGATTTTTGGACATTTTAGACACACAAGTTGTTAAAAATTAGTGTTAGCAACTGGAGTTTGATTGAAAATATTCAGTCAATTAATAAAAGTTTACAGTTATCAAGCCAACTTTAAATTTGTTCAAAAACTTTACATTCTAGCTTTCATCAACAATGAAAAGCATATTTACGCTAGCTGTCCAGGAAATACGCCCTGCCCAGCTTAGATTTTCAAATAGTCCTCCTCAGGTTATAAGTTCATTTTCTCTTTATACAGCTGTACATTCAGATTCAATGCAGCCAAAACAATGATAATCTAGCACACATAGCATACTGTTATTAGAAAAAATTGATTGAAAAATCAGAATGAGGATGGTGCCCAGAGAGAAACAAATGCTCTGGAGTGTTTTACGGTAAATGCATCTCTCTGATGATTTGTGCCCAGCTCTCCCTGGCAGAGTTTATGAATGCTGTACTCAGCAGGACTGGTCTTACATTTAAAGGTGGGTTGATAGTAAAAAGTGCAGATGTCACCCATGGAAAATGAGCAATTTATAAGATTGCAAGTGCTGCACTTCCTGAGCCAGCTTCATCTGAGTGTGACTAAACAAAGCCAACAGCAGCTGGTAGACAAGGTTGTCAGCAGCACTGGTAATATTTCCAATTTGGCCTGAACATGGGAAAAACATTGGCAATATTGTTTTAGTCTGGAAAAATAGATGTTACTGGATATAATGAATTGTAATTACTTAAGCTGCTCAGTAAAGTCTCACGCCTTGCATAATTTTATTTTCAAGTCACATATTAACAGTTTGTCCATTTTGCAGATGCTAGAAGCCTAAACAGATCACTGAATACACATTTGACATATAAACCCACCAGCTGAACCAAAAAAATGTATAGTCAATTCAGTCTTCATGCTGCTTTCTGTGTGTAGGATGCCATATATTATTATTATTATTATTATTATTATTATTATTAAACACACAGTTATCAGGATTGGTACTAGTATGGGCTATTGTAAGCAGTAGGAGTTATACAGACACTTGCATATTGTACAAACGTACTTACGCCCAGCTAATATCAAATCTGCATCCATTATGCTCCTTTTTTACTCTCCTTCGGGCTGTGGTGAGCAATAACACAAAACCACAAACTCTTGGAGGTCAAAGAGGCAGTTACGCAGGAGAATATCTGACACGTTATCGGCTATCCGCTGCGGTTTTGTGGTTTTCCTCACCTCCACCAAACCCCCCATCTCCCCCACCCCCATTTGTTTTTGTTTCATTTTTACAGCTGTTTTACTGTAAATCAACTAGCTCCCTGAACCAGGAAACTGAAAAAATGTAAATACAATTGGCCTCCACAAAGCAATTCCTTACAGCACAGAGCAGGCATTTAAAAAGAAAATCTAATTTATTTTGTACAAACCATATTATTAAATTAGAAATAGGAAATAACTATATAAATTAATACTAGTAATTCTTGGACTAATATATGTATTTAATGACAAATTATTATTATTATTATTATTATTATTTAAAGTCTTTATTCATAAATAGATAAAAATACATATCCATTCTTACATACCATTATAACACGAGGAAAAAAAAAAAAGAATCTAAAAATCTATTGCTAAATTATACCTAAAAATGAGCCTATTGAAAAGGATTTCTTGAAACACTCATTATTAATTCTGGGATATTGGAAGCTGACTTTTCTGAATTTTCCAGACGATTCCTTAACTCTAGGCATATATGGAAACAGAGGATGGTCTGGCATCTTACTAATCTTATTAAAAATACCAAAATCCAACTTTTCTAGTAGATTAAAAACATCCAAAGAGTAAGAAATATTATTGCGCTTAAAACACCTGGTTAAGAAATTCTGA
This sequence comes from Gymnothorax javanicus, assembly GCA_029692085.1. Lineage (NCBI taxonomy): Eukaryota > Metazoa > Chordata > Actinopteri > Anguilliformes > Muraenidae > Gymnothorax > Gymnothorax javanicus. The sequence goes on from CM056206.1 coordinate 22,381,686, forward strand.
ATTTTTGTCAATTTCCGCAGTAGAAGCACCATATACACTGATACCATAAATTACCTTGGGCAACACAATAGTATGAAAAAGATAGCCTAGTCAATTTCTTTCTGTGTATATCCTTCCTGGCGCAAACATCTAATAACATAAAGACATTTATTTGCCTCTGCTAACTTGGGTTTAACGTGTTCTGTAAATCTATTATTATTTTGAAACGTAACACCTAAAATTTTTAAACCAATCAACTGGCGAATGCCATTAACCGGGGTGAACTTACTAGCTACAACATTCTTCTTACAAATTGCCAGTTCATTGCATTTCGCAGGATTACACGGCATACAGTTACTATTTGCCCACTCCATATATTCATTCACTGCCTTTATAGAGTCGTCATTTCCTGTTTTATGAACGGCTACAACTATAGTGGCATTGTCCGCATATTTAGTTACACGGGCCAGGGAACTGCATTTAATTTCAAGATCATTAATAAAAATATTAAAAAGATACGGTCCACTCACACTACCTTGAGTTGTACCCTTATTTACAGTTTTCCAATCACATTCTATTCCATTAAAAATAACACGTTGTTTCCGGTCTTTCAGAAAATTCAAGTACCAATTAGTTATAAAAGGGTCCAAAGATAAAGCCTTCAGTTTCTCACTCAAAAGTATGTGTCTAACGTTATCGAAGGCTTTACTAAAATCCATTGCAAAGACCCTAACTGCATTACAGTTCTCATCATCAAGAAATCCAAGATAATCATGCTGTATTTTCAAAAGAGCGTCCGTACAGCTACAGCTGGTTCTGTACTCGTATTGGGTGGGGCTAAGCTTGCTCTCCACGGAACCCCTAACGAACTTGTGATAAACGATTTTCTCGAAACATCGGGCAATAATCGGAGTAACATTGATCCCACGAAAATCTGCATTTTCAGCAGGCACGTCAGTTTTTGGGAGTGGGTTGATATTGGCCGCCTTCCACATCACAGGCCAAGCATGCGTGGCCAGTGATAAGTTCCAAAGAGATGTAATGACAGGTGTCAAACTCAACACATAGTCACTCCAGAACCAATGGGGAATACCGTCCAGACCGACAGCTGTTTTCTTGATCTTGGACAAAGCTATCAGGGTGTCCATATAACTGACTTTGGGTGATGGGGTAGTATGCTTATCTATACAAATGGGCGTAGGCTCGACATAGTGATTATCATAAGACAATTCTCCAAAATAGTAATTTAGTTTAATGAGGAATTCCCTATCTAAAAATAGGTGTGGAGGCCTGAGAGGGACAGTTTTTAATACAGTAACCCCCAAAATAAGAAGCCAAATGGAGATTCAAAGTACAATCCACATGGGAATATTTATTAACAGGAATACGGTAAATGCGGTCCCAATCCGAGAGACAGATTAAGGATTGGGAAAATATTCCTATCAAACAGGCTCAGAAGAGTAATTATGTTTTCTTTTTCAATATTTAAACTGAGCACACGGCGGAGGAGCACGTAGGTCAATGTATTATTTGGAGTTCTCCTAAAAATATCGGCAAAACATCGGGATGCGAAATGTATATTGAATATTCATGAAGGCGTGGTGCCTGTAAACTATTTAGAATATGGATTTAATGAGTCCCACCTCTGTTAACCAAGAATTGTATGAATAAAGCTCCTCATCCAAACCTCATTGATCTGCAAAGAGCCTAAAATATTTGTCAATATGTACACAATGTAGGCTAATTTGTTACTTTACTTGATTTAATTGAAATTTGCTGAAAATCACGCCACGCACTTTTGAATCCCATAAAACTGACTGTTATGTTAGTTTCAAAATATGGCCATCAGGTCAGGAATCATTTATTGCACAATTCTCACATTATGAAGGTTTCATCTCACCGTTAGTTAATAGGGGAGATTGGACGATGAATCAAGTTTTGAACTGCTTCTCTGCTAGGAGGCAGGAGATGACTTACTGAACTTAATCAAGTTTCGAAAGTCACAACTCCGAAATGAACCATAGTGAAGCTGATTTCATAATATTAGAACAAGAGCTCTGAGAGGTGTTCATTTTCATATGTCTTAGCAATTTTAGGCAAACTTTTGGACCAATGCAACAAAGGATATAGGCTAGGGGAGAGCCGGTGCGAAAGTAACGTGGGACGAAAGTAACACGGCGATTTACTCAGAGCCATCCGCACTTCGATTCGTCAAATTATGTCAGCACGTGCAGCACGCAACACTCTCCAGAACTGGGAAAAATCTTGAGGTTTCGTCACTTCCTCGCGAAACGAGACCGGGAAGACTGTTTTCCACAGCGGTGAGTAAATTCAGACAAACGGTAAACTTTTTTGATTTAAAGATTGTCTTGATCGCTCCATGTGTCATATTTATGATTAAATGATAGGTCATTTAGTTTTGTAACATATCCTGAAGTTTGAAATGTCAGACTTTTTCCACTTTAGAAGCAATCCTAGTTCAAATGTCAGGCGTCACTGTCGGGACGGAAGTAACAACTGTTATGTTCGTCCCTCTCTGCTAATGCGGCCACATTTTGTGTTTTAAAGCTCATTAAAAAATGTGTGTGTTATATTTTACCGACAGAAAATGCCAAGAGTTAGGATCAGAACTACCCAGAGAGGAAAGGTTGACCAGCAGGTTTACGAAAGGGCCTTTTTTGATGTCCAAAGAGGCGAGAGTATAAGGAGGGCAGCAGAGGTGCATGGCGTTTGTCATGTCACCCTGTTCAGGTACTGCAAGAGGAGGGCAGAGGCAGGAGGGCAGCAGGCCAGAGCCCCAGGGTACAGGGCTCACAACAAAGTCTTCACAGAAGAACAGGAGAAGAGACTGCAGGCATATATAAAGAGAGCAGCTGATATATATTTTGGCCTGAGTCCTAAAGAGGTTGGAGTAACACTGCAGACAGAGCTACACCACTACTGCTATTTGCCTACATCAAAGTCATAAAAGCCTGTTCATTTTTAAATTAACGTGACATTATTTATTTATTTATTTATTCCTGTATTAGAAGTGTGGGTTCAATGTATAGATAGAGTCATACTAAAAGCAATTTTAAATAAATCCACATTAAAAAATGAGATTAATTGTAGGAACATACTCTCAATTAACCTCCTTTTTCGTGCTGTTTTAGGTGCGAAAGTTTGCATATGAGCTGGCCAAAAATTTTGGCCTCAAAACTCCATCTTCATGGGAGAAAAATCAGATGGTAGGGAAGGATTGGCTCACCTCCTTCCTCGAGCGCAACAAAACCCTGTCCATCCGTTGACCTCAAGCCACCAGCATGTCCCGTTCCACCAGCTTCAACAAGACCAACGTGACAGCGTTTTTTTAAAAACCTAAAGACTGTCCTCACCCGCTATAATTTTGAAGCAAAGGACATCTGGAACATGATGAAACAGGTAAAAATGTATATTTAGATAAATTGAAAAGCAACAGTGATTTGGTGGTTTGAAAAGTCGGCCTACATAATTCAAATTCATCAGTATGCACAATTTAAAACTACTACACATCAATATAGAACTATATAGGCCTACATCCATATAAATAGATAGATACTTAGATAAATAAAGGTAGATGAATAAATAAACCTTACTACACACACACACACACACTTATTGATATACATCCACAACTACACATTAATTCGTTTCATTTATTATTTTAGGTACCACAACGGTTCAAGTGCCAGACAAAATCATTGCCACCAAGGGGCAGCGCCAGGTCGGTGCTGTGACCTCTGGGGAAAGAGGGACATTGGTGACTGTTGCCTTTGCTGCCAACACACAAGGCAACTTTGTTTCCCCTACTTTATCTTCCCAAGGAAGAAGTTCCAGGACCACTTCATCCGGGATGGCCCCCTTGGCTGCACTGATTCTGCCAATGGATCGGGGTGGATGCAGGAGACAGATTTCTTGGCATTTTTACAGCATTTTGCAAGACACACCTGCGTGACCCCGGAGTCAAAGCTGCTGCTACTCTTAGACAATCATCCATCACACCTCTCTGTGGCAGCTATTGACTTTTGCAAGTCACATGGCATTGTACTCCTGTCTTTTCCACCCCACTGCTCCTATCTTCTTCAGCCGCTAGACCGAAGCGTTTTTGGTCCTCTGAAGCACTACATTAACAGTGCAGCAGACAATTGGATGCGAATGAACCCTGTAATAACTTTGGCCATCTTCAACATCCCAAGTCTTGTGGCTAAAGCTCTGCCTCAAGCAGCGACAGCAAGCAGCATTTCATCTGGGTTCGAGTGTACCAGTATCTGGCCCTTTAATCCAGATATTTTCAAGGAGACCAACTTCGCTCCAGCTTTTGTGACCGACCGTCCTGCACCTGCACCAGCTCCATCCCCAGTGCCATGCCAGCTCCATCACCAGCGCCCTCTTCATCACCAGCGCCAGCTCCATCACCAGCGCCCTCTTCATCACCAATGTCCGCTCCATCATCAGCGCCCTCTTCATCACCAATGTCCGCTCCATCACCAGCGCCCTCTTCATCACCAATGTCCGCTCCATCACCAGCGCCCGCTCCCTTAGGACACCACCAACCTAGTCAGAGCCCATTTTAACTGCATCCCCATGAGTCTGCCATTCCTGTAGATGGTGAGAGTTTGTATCTGTGTGTGTCTTTAAATATGCATGTTGAACCTTGCCAAGCATTTTTTTTAAAATATTATCTATACGGGTATGCTTGTGGTTCCAGGAACATCTAGTGGCACGCCAATACAGAGGTTCAGCCCAGGAAAGGTTCGCCCATATCCAAAGGCTGGCCCGAGGAAAGAAAATAAAAGAAGAGGCAAAAAGAGGTGAGTAGAGTGTGGTTTTTAACTTGTCTTGATTTTCTTGCTTGTATAAAAACAAGCTGATTCTGACTATCATCTCATTGAATGTTGCAGGTCAACAGCAATACTGACCGACACCCCAGTAAAAGCTGCTTTGGAGGAGGAGAGTCAGCAGAGGGGCCAGAAAAAACAGTCCTCTTCAAAACGCCTAAAGAAAACGTTGTTTAGTGGACACACTGCAACCACAGTTTCTCAGGGCAAGGATGAGGAATGTCTTGTTTATGGGGAGACATTTACCTCATCTTTGCCTGGAGAAGTGTGGGTGCAGTGCATCTTTTGTCTGCTGTGGTCACATGAGGCATGCACTGAGGGTGCAGCTCATTATACTGTCACAACTGTGATAATGAGTAAAGTAATTTCATAATTTTTGTAAATAGACCAATTGCACGTTAAACATGTTCACGTTTACTTTTGAAACATTTGAAGCAAATGAAAATGTTTAAAACAAATGTCTGATTGTTTTTGTTTCTGTTTTAATGTCATTTTTATGATTGAAATAAATAAATTCATTCAAAATGAAATAAGATTTTTTTTTAGATAAAGTGCATTGTATATTTACAATTGCATGTTAGCAAGGACATTGTTTGATTTTTTTAAAAGAAAAATGACAGTATTTTAAAAGATTCCAGTTAATTTGATCACGTTATTTTTTGTTCCGCTTTATGTGTTACTTTCATCCTGACTGGCAGGATCGAAAGTAACAATGCGCAACTTTCCGTTCGACGTCAAACTATGCTGAAGTCAATATATAGGGATGATTTAGCACCTGATATTGACAGAGCACACATAAAAGTAGTTAATCACTCCGAAAAATTTTTTCGGTCCGTAACGTTATCTTTTAAAATGACGTCTATGTGAAAAGTGTTACTTTCGTACCAGCTCTCCCCTATTCAATAAAGACAACATGTGTAATATACAGTACATTGCCATATATCTATTTATATCTACCTGTATATTTTAATCCAAATATCTATTTAACTACCTAGATTAATATTATGTCTCTCAAATTTAATTGCCAATAGTAAGCCCTCTATAAAGCAAAAGGATAACGCCATAAACTTTCCACGAGCATTCAAACCTTCCTGCAGCACGTATAACGCTATTTGGTCATTTGACTTAAGTTTTGAAACTATGTTGTAAACCTGTGTCGATACCCAAAAAAGTGTCAAACGCGTGCTTGAAACGGATCAAACTTGAGTTTTGAAATTGCTATCAAGAGAAAAACGGTTCTCTGGAAAGGAAATGGGTCTGCTCGTGCCTGAGGTGAAGGCACGCGAGCAAAACAACGCTAAAAGTATCGAATTCTGATCACTGTAATATCCAAAAATGTTATTAAAACATTTTTTTAAATTTTTTGTTCAAAATTATTTTAATCATATCCAGATGGAAAAAAACATCATACACAATGAATACCGGGGTCGCATTTGAACATGTGGATAAAACAAGCAAATGAAATGGAAAAAAAAAGTTTGAATTCGGGGTTGCAGGTAAAATAATAATTATGTGTGGGCAAAGTATGACCGAGAATGTTGTTTTGCTTCTGTGGGGATGAAGTCCTGGCATAAAAACTCTGTCCCTGAAACTCCAACGTAGCATTATGGGCTTGGTGGAGGGTATCCATTTTGACACAAAAAAAATGCACCTGGAGGATGCTGTCCCGGTGCATCTGGCCTTCTTGGGGCTTGAAGTATGATGATTTGTGAGCATGGTCCACAAGGACCACTCACTTCTTATCTGAGAAAATAGTGCCATTAAAGGGATAGTTCACTTTTTTTGAAGTGGGGTGGTATGAGCTACAAATTGCCATTACATACATTAGATGCAGTAGAAAGCTCTCTGATCTCCCCCAGGTAGCCGCACCAGCGCATAGGGCTGGGTGGAGATTTAGGCGATACACTGTTGTGAACGGTTCCAAAGTAACAGCCTATTTTTGCGGCCTTAAAGAGGTCCTACCTGAAAATAATACGCCACTTTATTTGTACGCTATAGTACAAAAATTTAAAGCACTTCATTTGCTTGGAAAAAACACAGTTGCTCTTGAACTAACCAACTGACGTATTCCTCTGCGCAGACACACTGGAGTAAACTACGGGCTTTAGCGACCAGCTGTTTGGGTCACAGTAAAGCTGCTTTCACACTGGACGCGAAACAAATTTTTTGCACAACAAATTACACTAAAAGTCAATGCAAAGATGCCAATACACGCGTTTCACGTGCATTCGCGTCTTTGCATTGACTTTGAATGTAATCTGTTGTGCGAAAAATTTGTTTCGCATCCAGTGTGAAAGCAGTTTAACTGCTCAAACAGTCGGGACGGTTCTTAAACTTGTGCAAACATTTTGAAAATGGTCCATGTGTGTTACTTTCCTGGATGTGAAAGCAAAGCTGTATCCTGGTGCACTTAAAGCTTCCATCGCATTCCTCTGCGGAATATTGGACTTGCAGCTGTGGCTAGTTGCGCTCACCATGGATATTGATATGCCACCCGTATCCCTAAAAGAGCTCCATGTTTGCAGTATTCATTTTTCCAAAGAGGATTTTGTGAGGCCACATTCAGGGAAATCTCAACGGTGCACGCTGAAGAGCACTGCTGTACCCATGCATCAGGTAAAAGAGTGAAACACCTGTGAAAAAGTCTAATGTAACATTGCAGCACAAACTGGTATCACACAGGGCCTACGCAGCCACATACTGTGTATCTGCTGTGCTGGTTATAATAGGGATTTTTTTTTAAATTTGAGATGTAATTCTATGCCATTGAAATGCTGTCTCTGCCACAAACTGCTAAGAGTCTGACCCAAACAGCTGATCGCTACAGCGCGCAGTTTACTCTGATGGAATACGTCAGTTGGTTAGTTCAAGAGCAACTGTGTTTTTTCCGAGCAGCTGAAGTGCTGTAAATTTTTTAATATATTGTACAATTAAAGTGGTGTATTATTTTCAGGTAGGACCTCTTTTAGGCTGCAAAAATACGCTGTTACTTTGGGACCGTTCACAACAGTGTATCGCCTAAATCTCCTTCCAGCACTATGCGCTGGTGCGGCTACCTGGGGGAGATCAGAGAGCTTTCTACTGCATCTAATGTACGTAGTGGCAATTTGTAGCTCATACAACCCCACTTAAAAAAAGTGAACTATCCCTTTAAGCAGCCCTGCAAAAAAAAAAAAAACAACAACAGTGTGATAAGGGCCTTCGACAGATTTTTTAACCCCTTTGCGCAGATCTAGACGCCAGCATCCATAAATTCTGAAATTTAATTTCTAAATAATTCTGTAATTGAATTTCCAAATGTCTTGCTTCACTGGAATAATTTTCCACAGTCTCTGTGACACAAATACTGAGTTAAAGCCTAAATAGGCTCATGCAAAACTGGAAAAATTGGCATTATTTGTATTTTGGCAAAGGGGTTTACCCTGACTATTCTCATTTTTTTTTTCCTGTGCGTGCAAAAAGTCCTCTAAGCTCTCACATCTATTCAGAGCCATTTCAAGCTCATCCAAGAGCCATTTTACCAACCACCGTCTCCGATGTGGTAGTCAAATCTGACACCCTTTTGGCCACTATCTCCAGATCGTAATCACCATGCTGTTTACTTAACTTGTTTTTTGAGCGGGGTAATTGCCAGGTGAAAGTCATCTCTCAGGGAATGTATTTCCTTTCAAAACATCTGAGACACAGCTTAAATTCAAGCATTAATTTTACGGCACAAGTGTGCTTTGATGAAAACTATTTCAGAGCACTGGTTCCAAATGGCCTCGAGTGCTGTTGCATCCTCTTCCAGGTCCATGTCATCTGTGTCCTGGCTGTGACAGACAGATGAGGAAGGATCAGAAATCAGGTCTTTGCTGTCTATTTCACCCCACTGACTCTTAGCCTCAGACTCATTACTGAACTGCTTAACAACATCTGAAGGTGTCCCAAGTACCTAACATAGGAACAACCAATGAAATAATGGCAAATGAAAGACAAGAGTGCAGTAAAATTTGCAAATTTTTCAAAGCGTTGTCAGGAGCAACCGGAAACGTCTCAGTCGCACATTGCGCCCCTCCCCCAAAAATGATTCCTTCAAGATGGAGTGTTGGTGCAAACTCAAAAAGGGGGCGAGAGAAGATCTGGTGGGGATGTATTGGGGAGGGGTCGGAAGAGTAAAATGGCAGCAAAAGCTGTGGTGCCCCCTGTGCATCGCATGAGTGGAGAGACCCCTTGGTTGGTGAGCTCGAAAACTGGAGCATGACCATCCAATAACGTTGAGGAGGCAAAGGGGCAAATGAACAAGTCAGCCACAGCTGCAGCAGTTTTTCATCACAATTTCTTTTTTTTTTCATTTTTTTTTTTTAGTATACAAATAGAGTAATGTACTGCCACTCCAAGCAGGGTTATTGATGCCAGTACTGCCATCTCGTCATTCCCTTCCACTACCCCCTGCATTCGCGCTCCCCCTCCTGCATTTGCAATTCTTACACCACCATCCCTCTGGTATTCCATTTAGTTCTCAGGAATTAGGTCTCAGTTTAACTTCCCAGCAAAAGTAAGCTTATTATATAAAATGTATGATAGTAATGAATTAGTATCCTCTACCACTTCTCAGAATTTCTGATATAGGCAGTATGGTTTGCATGCCAAGACTACGAGCTACAGTGATTCCGAGTAAGGAAGTTCCCTTGTAATGACAAGCTGAGCTTGGAAACATTTGCAGTCACTCGACTACTAATCTAACTCCACATTATCTTTTAAAATAGCAAATGTTATTACCCTTATGAAGCAGGAAGCGAAAAACACAGTTTATTGGTCAACCACATTAATTGACTTTTAGAAATGGCTCATAGAACTAGTTCTCCCTCTCACGCAGGCCCCAGGTTTTCAAAGTTTAGAGGTTGAATTAGTTATGTTCACAGAATTTATTTTAGCTTTTTGTTTGTAATTCAGAATTCTTAAGAAGAGTTGTGACTGCGGTCATTCATTTCACATTTGTAAAATTTAAATTTTAGAGACTATATTTAGATGATATATTTTAGATTATACAGTATGTCTATGGATCATATTCATCAGTTGGCTTTGCATGATCCATTATCCTTCTAACTATTCTTTCTTTTTGAATGTTATGCACTAGAAAAAGTAATACAAAGCTGTTCTTCGTTCAAAGTGTTTTTCATTTTTCTCATGCAATAGCATCTCAGTCATATTTAGGTCATATTTACTTCTAAATCTTCATTTTGTTTCTTTTGAGCCATGCAGAGGTTGAATTGCTTGTGTGCTTCATTTAATTTTCCTGCTGATGAACTCAACTGTGCTTGAGCTTTAGGTCACAAACTGATCACCAGACATTCTCCTGCAGGATTTTCTGGGAGAGAGCAGAATTCAAGGTTCTGTCAATTATGGCTTGTTGGTCAGGTCTTGAGGCTGCAATAGAGCCCTAAACCACGGCACTACCACCATGTTTGACTGTAGCTATGATGTTCTTATTGTGGACTTTTCGATGAGCATTTTTGCCTGATGTAATGAGACCTATGTATTCCAAAACATTCCACTTTAGACTCAACAGTCAACAGAACAGTATCCTAAAAGTCTTCAAGGTCATCAAGATGTTTTTTAAGCACATATGAGACAAGCCTTTGTGTTATTTTTGGTCAGCAGTGGATTTCACCTGGCAGCTCTCCCAAGGATGCCATTTTTGCCCACTCGCTTTCTTATTCTAGACTGACAGTAACTGAAGCAAGTGAGACCTAGAATTCTTTAGATGTTAGTCTGGGTTCTTTTGTGACCTCGTGGATAAGTCTTCGATGTGCTCTTGCAGAAACTTTACTAGGTCAGCCACTCCTGGGAAGGTTGACTACTGCTCCAAATTTTTATCCCCCTGGCATGGAATGTGGGGGGATATAGTCATGGATGCGGTTGTCTGTCCGTTCGCCTGTCTGTGAACATTTTGTTTCCGGACCATAACTTGAAAACCGTTCAATATTTCTTCACTAAACTTGGTGTCCACTTTAATCATGACCTGAAGTGGTGCCTCTTGCTGATCCGAAGTTGATGTGGGGCGGGGGGATATGCCATCTCCTGATGGCTCTTGTCTCTATTTGATGATAATGGCTCTCACCATGGTCCGCTGGAATCCCAGACCAGTAGAAATGGCTTTGAAACTCTTCCCATACTGATAGATGTAGACCTATTTATCTCTCATTAGCTTTTGAATTTCTTTGTTGCGGCATCAAGTGCTGCTGTTTGCCTACTTCAAATTGCCAGACAAGTTCTTTTTAAGGGCTAGTTAGATTCAAATTGGCTGGCAGTAATCATGCCTGAGTGTGTATTGTGAAAGTTAACCTAATTATCAATTAAATTTGTTTAATTGGTTGTTGAGTAACTAAGGTGGGCAATAACTTTTCACATCGGTCCAGGAAGGATTGTATAACATCTTTCCTTTAATAAATGAAATTATCATTTAAAAACTGCATGTTGTGTTCAATTGAGTAATTTTTGCCTCGTATTAAAATTATTTTCATTATCTGAAGCATTTAGGTGCAACAAATATGCAAAAGTGGAAGAAATTGGAAAGGGGGCAGAAACTTTTTTTACAGTAATGTAAATGACTTCTTTCAGGAATTTCATATGAGAAATCGAATCTGTGTTGAACTTGGCATAATTTTAATTTAAACTCTAATGGTTTTGTACTAATGGTTTTGTGCAACCCTTTAAGATAAGATTTGCTTTATTGAACCCCGTGGGGTAATTCATCCTCTGCATTTAACCCATCCTATAGTTAGGAGCAGTGGGCAGCCACAGAGCAGCGCCTGGGGACCAACTCCAGTTCTAAAGCCAGTTCTTGGTCAGGGGTACTGGCAGGAGTGTTCCTATCATGCATGTTTTTGTGGGTGGGGGAAACTGGAGTACCCGGAGGAAATCTACGCGAACACAAGGAGAACGTGCAAACTCCACACAGAAAGGCCCCCAGGCCGGATTCGAACCCACGACCTTCTTGCTGTGAGGCAGTAGTGCCAACCACTGTGCCATGGTGCCGCCCTTCAGGAACAAGTGATTGCAGTTGGAACATTCTTGTGTCGCATTCATAGATTAATGATTTTTTGTGCTGAATTTGCAGGGGGCATGAACAGCTGTTCTAAGAAACCACAAAATTTAAGCACACAGACTCTAGTTTCACAAAGTTAGACGAGAAAAAATGTCTTGTATGTAAAGGCAGTAGTAATTTTAACATTTTGGAAAGAACAAATTTCCCCTCAGTGTTTTTGTTGCATTATAATCTGCACTGCAGAAAGAATTATTGTTCAGAAAGCATATTGATTCTTATATTCATTCATGACGTCTGCCAAATGAGCATTTTTCATGACTTAAGGCAGAGCTGAATCTTCAGCATTAAGCTTTTAGCCACATTTCAGTGGCCATGTTTTGCTAAAGGCATTTTACTTAACGTCATTGTTTATTTGCTTCAGAGAGCCATCCCTAGCTTCCTATAGATCTGTATTTACGTAACTCCAGCTTAAATAAGTGGCATGAGGAAGGAGGAGAAGGGATTTATTTTAGCACTGTAAAAAAAAAAATCTGAACATGCATTTTATTCTTGTATTTAGACTTAAAAAACACATATTTCTATTACCTTTTTTCTCAGAAAAAAAAAACTGCTGATGTGACGTCATTTCTGTCACAAATTAGAACAAAAGAACCACACACAGATGACAGACAAAGCCGCAAAAGGCATCTTCAATAAGTACAAGAATGAGGTAATTAAGCACAAAGGAAGAGGGTAGCCAGAAGACGGTCTGAGGTCAGGCGGGGGTGTCAAGCCGAGCGGATCGGTACAGACAGGGCACATGCACACTCATTGACTTGGACAAAGAAGATACTGGGAGAAGCACCACTAGCCAGGACCACAGGCACTGGGAACAAAGTCTACAATGAATAGATACTTGAAGATAGAGTTTAAACACTGAAGATAGAAAACAACATATGTTTTTCACTTGTACAGCACAGGAAAAACGTAAACCAGGAGCTTAAGTACACAAAGACAACAATTAAATTGGAAAGAAGTGAGCAAAGCATGGAGAGGAAACACATAAGTTGGGGTAAAAAATGAGACAGTAATTGAAAACAAGAAATAATTAACCAAACAAAACCGAAATTGACACAGAGGGCTATACTGCAGGGAAAAGAAACAATTGATACAACATTCAGGACATGACAGGACCTCCCCCATGGTGATGGAGGAACTCTTGGACCAGGGAACATATTTAAAGACCTCAATCAGATCACCCCTAAGTCTCCTTTTCCAAAGACTACAGAGATTAAGGATCTTCGGCCTGTTCTCATACCTTTCATCTTTTATACCTGGAATTGGCTTAGTGGCCCTTCTCTGAACTTTTTCTAGAGCCTCTATATCTTTCTTAAAGTATGGTCCCCAAAACTGTACACAATACTCCAGATGTGGTCTGACGAATGTGTTGTACAAGAGAAATATCACCTCCTTGGATTTGTACTCAATACTTTTGGCAATGTATCCCAGCATCCGATTGGCTTTTTTATCTGCTACGGCACAATGGCTAGAACCTGTGAGGGTTTGGTCAACAATCACTCCCAGATCTTTGTCATGTGGAGCATGAAATATATGGGTGAGCTCCACCCAGGGAAGGAGACAAGACCATCTAAAGGAGGTTCCCCGGACAGGCAGCAATGAGTTGTGCCCAGCTCCTGGTTTAACCTTTCCGTTTAGCCGTTTGTTTCAAGATGTAAACTGGATGAGAGGCAAGGGTCGGTGCCTACCAGGTTGGAGAAGGCCTTCCGGGACTGGCCTCATGCCTTGATCACAGACAGCCTCTCAAGGAATTCTGCACAGCCAGACCAGGTGCTGCAAAAGGAGCTCAGGCATCTCCTTGACTATGGGCAGCTTTACCAGAGGGACAAAGTGGGTTAGCTTCAAAAAATGGTCGTTGTTGAGACAAAGGCCACCAGAATTGCCAGCAGACAATGGACAGGGTGCAGGAAACCCTGAGACGGCATGCCAAGGGGTAACTGTGTTTAAGCGCACACCTGGCGGTTCAGCTAATGGAATTTAGGGTTTTGGTTCAAAATATTCATTTTTTTATGACCTGTAGTAAAAAAGACAATTTTTGGATCTGCCACCATTGCATGCTAGGGAACAAGCATTACTGTGTACCATATGTCTTGAAGAGCCGGGCAGTACTGTAGCTCACTCAAGAATGCAAAATTTTGATTAACTTGACATACATTTGTGACCTAAAGTAGGCAAAATAAGCTTTCTAATATGTGGTTCCAGCACGTTTAAAATTTGGGTGCAAAAGAAAACATGTTATAGGAGCAATATAACCAAAAAATTTGTGGCCTTTTATCCAAATATCTAATTCTAGGACTCTAGTTGTCGGTCGTTGGCAGAATCACCAACAAAAAAATTGCAGTAATTCTAAAGTTGTCCAATGAGCGATGGACGATTACACAAGCTCACATGGAACCTAAGTGAATACTGGGCACATCATGTCATGCGGGACATTACGCTAATATCATCATCCGTCTTGATAGCTAATTAGCCTTTCCAGAGGCCCTTAGTGTCTGCTCAAATATTCTGAGGTTGTCTGGGCCCACAAAGGCCAGAGAGCCTTGGTTCTGACCTCTGGCGCTGAGGGCCTCTTCAACTTGCACAGCAGTAGAAAAAGCCTGAGTGGCGTTTAGTCCTCTGCTTTGAGATCACATCCATTAAAATTTTAAACCCCTTGCCTCAACCATCCTTACTTTTTATTTTATTTATTTTTACTTAACCTTTATTTATATAGGGAAACCCATTAAGATCTCAGTCTCATTTGCAATGGTGCCCTGTTAACAACAAAAACACATTACAAAAATGAAGACGCAACAGAAAATGCCTAGCAGCTGAGTATTACGGAATATGAAAAGTGAAGGGGAATGGAGAGCAATGCTGGATGAAATTACTCTGTGATCAGAATGTCTGAATCAGTATACTGTTAAATACTCTTTGACCTAGATTATATTCAGTTTGGACAGATGTGAAATTAAATGATAACAAGGTTTGGTCTATTCTGCTGGTGACTGAATAGGTAGTTGGATTTATTTGTTTTCATGGAAGAAATTCTTTTCCACAGTGGAGGTATACATAGTACAATCAAGTAAGACAGAATATAATTACACAGATTTGTGTATGTATAATGTATAATTACATTACATTCAGCAAAATACCTGAATTTGTTTTATTGGATTTGTCAATAACAATGTCTATAAAGGTCTACTGTTTAATTTTGTACTACATTTAAAGTGCCTATGAAGTGCATTTTCTTTGTATATTTACAAAATGTACAGTTTGAAATACTCAACTCCTAAATTTAAGATGCTTAGGATTAAAATTAACCATTTCACAAGCACTCAAAGTTGAGCCATCTTGCCCTCAATTAAAAATCAATTTTCTCCTAATCAAGGTCACAATTAATGGCACCCTTAAAGATTCCTGTAAATAACATCTACCAAAATTAAACCAAGTATTAAATTCCATTTATTTAAATTTTATCCAAGAGTTAAGGAACTATGTTGAGCCATTACATCACTTCCTGCTTCACTAGGGTATAAAAATGAGGTAACACACATACAATATCCCTTTGTCGTCTAACACTATATAGAAAAAAAAACAACTGTCACTTAAAAAGAGGCAGACTGCCATAGACCTTCATAGATCTGGTAATGGCTACAAGAAGATTCACAAAGGATTGAATATGCCACTCAGCACTGTCAGGGCAATTATTAAAAAATTCCAAAGATAGGGAAAACCTAAAGGGTAGAGGACGCAACTGCAATTTGCCTTCCAGGACACTGAGAAAGACGGTGAGAGAAGCAACAAAATCCCCAAGAATCACTGTGAAGGAATTCTTGGCCTTGGTGGCTTCTTGGGGTCACCAGGTTTCAAAAAGCACCATTGGGCACAACCTCCATAACCACAGGCTCTTCGGAACGGTTGCCAGAAGAAAGTCTTTTCTGACCAGAAGACACAGAAGCCAGTGCTTGGAGTTTGCCAAATGTCATTTAAATTATGACTGTGGGCTGAGTTGAAGAGGGTAGTTGATAAACGCAAACCCAAGAATGTGAAGGATCTTGAAAGGATCTACTTAGAGGAATGGTCCAAAATCCCCCAAGTGTGTGCCTTAACCTTATCAAAAATTACAGGAAAAGACTCCATGCTGTTATCCTTGCCAGAGGTGGTTACACTAAGTACTAACTGAAGGGTGCCAATAATTACTAAACCTTGATTTTGTTTATTTTGTAATAAATAAGTGTTATGATTTTGGTTGTTTTTGTTGAAACATTAATAAAGTATTTCACACATGTTGGTATATTCCGTTTGTCTATGTAAGGATTGTGCTGTGAGCACCGGTGATGTGCATGGAGGACAGGAAATGCAGAACTGGACCCAGGTGCGAAGATGGGCTTGGTTGTATTTATTATGCCTTCTGCATAGCAAGAAGGCGACGCAGGACACAATACAAGGAATCAAGGTTCCTGGATATTACTATTGGTAATACAAACACTGGATGTTGGCTACAAATGTATTACAAATAGAAAGAAACATGGAATTGAGGTTCCAGGATATTAATTACAGCACTGAACATAAATATAACAGTGCGAAAGTTAAAGTTAACAATTCATGCTAATGTGGGAGATACACGCTTAATGCGGGAGAATTAATAATACACGCTAATGCAGGAGAAATCATTGTACAGTTGAATAGGGGAGATCAGTCTAAACAAGACTAGGCAGCGAATACAGGCTTGAGAGGCTTACATGGTGGTTTACTTGACTTCGCCCTGAATGGGTGCGAAGCTCAGACTTAAATAAGCAACACTACCACACAGTGGAAATAAGACACAGATGCAGGCAATGATTATGGAGCTGAAGAATGCAGTCTGGGTCTTAATAGGCTGATCTGTGAAGAAGCCAAGGGCGTGACGTTACAGTCTATAATAATTTTGTTTATATTTTTTGTATTGTTTATTAGGGGTGTAACGATTCTGAATCGATTTTTTTTTTAAGCGTAGTAACACCACCTGCTTCCATGGGGCGAACATCCGAGCTTTCCCTTTTCCTTTATTAACCCCCGTAATGTCCTGAACAAAAGTGCTTAACATCAATGGGCATGGTAAATGCTTCCAGAAAAAACTTGACTGACATCAGTATTTTTCGGCTACGTGCTGAGAGGAGCCAAGCAAATGAAAACAAAATCGTCATCCTATTAACCAATTAGGCAACTCTAAGAAACGTATACCTGTTCCCGTTTACTTTGCCTGATTAGCAATCAAATGGTGGTTTCGTTTACTCTTTAAGTTGAATGAGTAGAGCTGTTTATTAAGACAGCATGTTTGATTGCTGCATTTTGAAATTTAAATGGGCACAGAACAGCACTGCTTGAACACGATTGCCATTGCCACAGCATTTCGTGCGACTGTGATAATTTATATCTTTCATCCGCTTTTCAGAATGTTTTCCACCTTTAGTATTTTTTAGATGCTTAAACTCCAGGTCAATCTTATAACAAATCTGTTTTAAATTCATCTTGAATAATGTCCTAAAATGCTACAATGAGAGATGTAATTCAGAGGAAGATTTTTTCTAATGATTCAAATTGGCATTTTTTCAATCTAACACCGTAGCCCAGTTAGGTTTGTCTGCTTTTCACCATCACATCTTAATCGTTATAGGCTACTGGCTAAATTTCTTGATTGTTATTTAGGCCAAGTATACGGGAGCAGATTTAAGGAAGGGCGGAGCACCTGCAATTAGCGAAATCTAAACTCAGGCTTCTTCCCGACGGCATTTTAAATCGTTTTAAGCCGCTTCAGGTGAGTATGCTTCAAGAAATTACACGCGACTGCCTACACACCCCATGACGGCAAGTTGTCTCATAACACTTTAAAAAAATCCTCGTTCAACATCGCCACATCCCAACTCAGCATTTCATCTCTCATTGTGGTATTTTTAGGAGATCTATAATGATAAAATAAAAATAAAGAGATTTATTTTCAGATCGCCCTGGATTTCAAGCGTCTAAAATTTACACGAGGTGGAAAACATTAAAGCAGATGAAACGTGAATGTGAGCCATAAATGATCACAATCACACGAAATGGCCAAATACGCGCTCTTGCAAATCTATGCCCATTTAACTTTCAGAATGCGGCAATCAATCATGCTGTCTTAATAAACAGCTCTAGTCATTCAGCAAAGTAAACAGGGACAAGATTAGAGTAACCTAATTGCTTAAAAGGAGACGATTCTGTAGTCCTCTACTTGGTTCCGTGCAGCATGTCGCCGAAACGGTCAAGTTTTTTTTCCGGAAGCATTTCTCATGCCCTTTGATGTTTGGCACTTTCGTCCAAGACTGCGTCAGGTTTAATAAAGGTCCTATGCCTTAAAAAACATCGATACAGAATCGATTCAGAATCGTTACACCCCTATTGTTTATGCATTGCCAGTCAGGGGTGCCAGTAATTTTGAAGCCCACTGTAAGCACATCATATCAATCTTTAACAGTTAACCTTTAGCTAGCTCATGCTAGCAAATGCATGTAATCATTTCTTGTGTTTCTTTGAAGCGGTGAACAATACACCTGATGCCAAAGAAGAGGCTGTGCTAAAGCATATTGCTGAATGAGCAACATGTATTCGTACAAGCACAGCACATACAGAGAGAGAGAGAGATAGAGAGAGCACAGTTGTTCCTTAAAATTTGCCTGCCAAAAGTGAAATAATTAGCTTGAGCTTTTTGGAACATGTATAGCCCAGAAGAAATTTTCTAACCGCCATACATAATCAATTTGTAATCTATGAATATTTCACTTTTAACTCATGGGTCCCTCTTTCCTCAGTAGCGACAAAAAGTTACGTTTTTATTCAGTCAATATGAACACCAGTAGGACGTTCTCAGCATGGTTTTCAGTGCCTGTTATTAATCATTGTATTCAGGACAGCAGTGCATATACTGTATATGCCCAAGAGTGCAGCTCTGCAACTTTCTTACCACCCGTCTCTAACTTAACTCAAGTCTGTAAAATGTGCAATAGCTTGTTTGCATATGATTTCACGGCACTGCGTCGCTGTGGCGGGAAATGCAGATGGAGGACAGGAAGTAATTTCCTCCTGAAGAAGCAGTCGAAAATGCCAATGGGTGCCTCTCAAAGCGTAGGCTGCATCCTTCAAAGGCAGCATTTCTAGGGGTCGACACCTACTTCTATCCACTAAACTGACATTTGAGGTAAGAGGCAAGGTTAAATTGAAGGTTAGGTTTAGGTTCGAGTTAGGTTAAAGTTAGGGAAACCAGCGACAACTCGCTTGAAACAAAGCTGTGTAACGGAGATTACATGACGTTACGTTAGTTTGGCTGATGGAATTAAGTGACGACGCCTAAAAATGCAGCCTTCATAGGATGCAGCCTACGCTTTGAGACGCACCCATTGTTTTGCGTCGTTTATAGTTGTTCAAATCAGTCCAACGGAGAAACAACAAGTTTTTATCAAGTGCCGAAAGTTGTGGTTCACAAAGGCGAAAAATGTAAGAAGTTGACTGAAAAATGCTGTGAAAAATGGATGTTTAACCTTCGTCTGTGGTTGGGAGGAGCTGAGTCGGATAATATCTGTGTGTGCAGTGACCACTTCGTCAATGGTTAAGTTGTGGCATTGTTTATGTAGCGTTAGCTTATAGTTAGTTGTTTCCTTAGTTTGTTCTGTTAAAGTTGCGGTTGCTTCTTTGTTTTTTTTGAGTTTGTAGCCCTGTAACTGAAAACAATACGTGTTTTGCGGGGCGCAAACGTCTAATGAGGGATTTATTGCTCTCTTTAGGCTGTCCTAGTGCTTTAAAGGACATTGACTCGGAAGACTGGGCTCCTACAGTTAATCTCGGTTACTGTTAAAAGTAAGCCCATGGCAGAGACGTCGTTTGCCTCAATACTTTTGTATGCTTTCATTGTAGAAAGAGGCCTGGCAAACAAGGTAGTTGCTAATATCTACAGCCTCGATAGCTGGCAAATCTTTCAATTCAGTTGAAAAATCAATATTTTTCATAAAATACGGATCGCGTCCAACATATCTACTTATTTTGTTTATATCTTTCTCTTGTAACAACGTCTAAGCTAGCACAATACTGACTGTCCTCCATCTCATCCATAGCTGCTGTTTACTTCCTGCCCTCCATCCGCATTTTGCACATCACCAGTGTCACGTGACTGCAAACAACCTATTGTTGGGACAAAAATTTTTTCAAGTCTTCTAAATGATGAACAGGTTTGTTATACAGCAACGCAATAGCTACACACAACCTTTCTTACAGAATGCACACCGAGCTTAGGATGGTTATCATTAGCTAGCTAGTCAAGTCAGTTTGCCAGCTTGTATTAAGTTCATATTGGGATTGAATGGGACATCCTACAGCTATGTACGTAGCTACTTTGTAGTTGAGCTGGCGGCCAATATGGGCTTGCTGTTGAGTCATTTCAGTTTTAAGCACACAATATTTTTGTGTTAGCAAATTTATCTGTGGGCCGAAAGGCTGCTACAGGGCCCAAAAACGGGCATTTTCAGAGAGACATGGGTACCCCCTCCACCACAACCTGATTACACCGGTTAAAACCCAACAACACTGGGTGAGTAAGCCTTCACCGAGGCACATCGTGCAGCGCAACATCAGAAGGTGGAAGATGCACTTCCAATATGCATACAAATCATGTGGCAACCTTGCTTCACAACATTGCTGTCAGGTTGTGGGTATGTTTGCCAGAACAAGAGGGAGGAGAGGATGAAGGCAAGGATGGCAATGGAATGCTATATGTGCAGACCAGTTTTGTCGGCATTGGTAAGGTCAAGCCAAAGCACAAAGTCACTGTGGTTCCTCTTCACATCCTCAGTGATTGTATAGACTACACTGTTGTGCTCAAGACTGCCAGGTATTCCACCTTTCTCAACAGAAGTGTCCAAACACTTGTACTAAGAACCATAGAAGGGGTTTCTTTATTGTGGACACAGTCTTTCCATAGGTATCCTCGCATAATACTGGAGAAATTTCGGGGATTGTTCTTGCTCATTAGTTTATCATCAGCAGATAAAGATTGATGCTTTTACTTCATATTCATTTTGTTAAGCACACATAAGAGATAAGTTTTCAAAATTCCACTTTGTTACAAAACTTTTCTGGTCAGAACATAGGACGATATCAGACTGAAATTATCGGGTTATGGATGTTGCCCGACGTGCCCGCTGTGCTAACGACTGCTACTACAGCAGGCAGGTCTTGATTGAGATGCATTGCTAAAATGTACTGCTACTACACAGAAGAACTGACTTTTAACCAATTAAAAGCCGATTAACCAATTTCTTGACTGCTGATTTAGTCGATTTTGAAAAATTTTTACTGCAATACTAAAAATCATATCATGTCCAGTAAATCAAGACCATTACGGAAGATAAATTTTGATTAATATTCTTTGATTATACGCATCAGTGTATTCACTTTTCATGTCCTATGGAATGACTCTATACGCGCATTTTATCGGCAACAAAAGTTTTCCTGTGTGCTGCAATGAGTCAGCTGATTTCCGCGACCAAACCTTTCCTGTCCACAATTTTGCATGCAGCAACGACAGTAAAGTGAAAAAGGAATTATGATTAACATCGTCTGAATCCATCCTTACTCTTGATAATCGTTCAGCAATTGGCCATCCTCCCGCAAGGTGAGATATTACTGACTGATATTTTCATGACTTTTCTGCATAATTTGCGTAATTGATTTCATATTTTAGGATAATAACGCAATTTCTTATCATGCAGTGACGGATGAATTCGTACCCATTTCTTGTCCACTGTAATCCATCGTGATGAAAGTCATGCTTCAGCGTAACATCCAATAAAATATCGCATTAATTAATTGTACAGTTGACGTTACTCGTAAGCAGTTATAACGACTTTTGAAATTCAATATGAGTCGGTGTTTTCTTGCTTGTTCCACGGCCAGCCTTTAGTTACCCAGTATCGTCATAAGGCATATCTGTTACGCTGTTGTTTAACTTCTAGAATTTTTCGGATGTACTGTCGGTGGGGCAAGTAGCAGCTAGCACGTCATGTTCTTACTCCATACCACTCCACTTTATTTTCATATCACTTACTATACCATCAATGTCAGCGTGTTCCAGTTAGGTTCTGATGCGGACATATGACGATTGTCATATTTCAAAATGCACAAGTGGACCTTTCAGCCAATGTTTTCAGATTACCTCAATCACCGTCATTAAAATCAGTCTTGGTCAGCCAGCAGTGGTCAGCAGCTTTTTCACAGCAGCGCACAATTAGCCTTGCGCTGCAGGGAAAACAAATTGGGGAGGGACTGCCAGGATGCGTTTTTTTCCCCTTCGCTATTCTGGAATTTTGGTCCCCCCACGTGACTTTCATCCCATAATGCGCGTCAATTTGCGTCATAATTACGCCGACAAAATAAGGCTGCAGTCATACTCGCTAGCGAGCTAGTTGGCTACGTAGCTAGC